>WOXC01010630.1:0-600000 GCA_011680675.1 Gymnobelideus leadbeateri
AATTGTCTCTCCTGGATCTACTTCCCAGGTCAGTGGTTTTTACCATGAGATATTTCACATTGCCATCTAATATTTCATTTGTTTGGATCTGCTTAACAGCATCTTGATTTCTCATAAAGTCATTAGCTTCCACTTGCTCCAGTCTAAATCTGAAGGAATGAATCTCCTCAGTGAACTTTTGAGATTCTTTTTCCATCTGGAAAATTCGACTTTTTAAGGCATTCTTCTCCTCATTGCCCTTTTGGGCCTCCTTTGCCATTTGAGTTAGTCTATTTTTTAAGGTGTTGTTTTCCTCAGTCAGGCTGTTGACCCTCATTTCATACTTTTCCTGCATCCTCCTCATTTCTCTTCCCAATTTTTCCTCCACTTCTCTTATTTGATTTTTAAAGTCCTTCTTAAGGTCCTCTATGGCCTGCAACCCACTCATGTTTTTTCCTGGGGCTTTTGGAGCAGGACTTCTGACCTCACAGTCCTTTTCCTGCTCTATGTCCCCAAAATAGGAGTCTAGGTTTGCATTTTTCTGTATCCTTTGCCTTGGCATGTTGTCACTTAATTGCTTGGCTTTTGGGCTTGTTGCCACACTATGGCTTTAAGGCCAGATAGAGGAATTTTCATCCCGAAAGTGTGGGGGGCAACTTCCGTTTTTGGCAAGCTGTAAACCCACCCACGACTTCCACCCTAGATCACAATCCAGATCCAGGGAAGTTAAAGCAAGAGCGATTACCCCCCAAGACTGGTCGCTGCATCTCCCTACAATTAATTCGCAGGCCAGGAGCTGGAGCTGCCTCTGAAAACTACAAAATGGCGTGTCTCCTCAGTGGTTTCTAGCCCCCAGGGGAGGGAGCCGACGCATTCCCCAAATGGTCCCAAAATCCATAGGACACTAACCTCTTACTTTGTCCTAGGCATGTCTATGTTGATAATTCTGTAGTCGCCATAGCTGCTGGTGTTCTGGGGTTCCTCCAGCCGGTTGCTGGCCCTGCCGTCCTGGGGCTAAAACCATGGACCTGGGCTCGGCTCGGCTCAGCTCCCTGCGCTGCACGCTGCCAGCTCCGAGACCGCTGTGCTGGTCCTTCCTGCAGGGCTGCTGAGCTGTCCTCAGCGGGAGGTTAGCTTCTCTGTGTCATTCTGTGGGTGCTGGGGCTCCAGAAGTTGTTCAGAGTCCCCTTTTACATAATTTGGGGGGAATCTGGGGGCAGAGTGGCTTGAATGAGCTGTTTCTACTCCGCCATCTTGGCTCCAAACTTCAGTCCTGTCCCTTTTCAAAAGTGGGGGTTTCAAACTTCCCTGCCCCTCAGCCTGTCAGCCTGCCCTCCCTTCCATCATCCCCCCTCTCATCCCCTTCTCCCCTACTCTCCTGTAGGGTAAGATACCCTATTTATTGTGTATGTCATTCCCTCCCTGTGCCAAATTCAATGTGAATGAGGTTGACCAATTCCCTTTTGACTTCCTGTTCTTCCCCTCCCTTGTAACCATTTCCCCTTGCCTATTTTATATGATGCAGTTTACTCCATTTTGTCTTTCTCCATCTCCTCTCATTATATTCCTCTCTCACATCTTAATTGCAGTTATGTATCATCCCTTCCTATTAAATTGGTCCTGTGCCCTCTATCTATGTATACTCCTTCTATTCCCTTCAACTATTTTCACACTGAGAAAAGTTTCATCAGCTATAATAATCATATTTTTCCATGTAGGAATGTAAACAGTTCAACTTTGATAAGTTCATTATGATTTTTTTTCCCTGTTTACCTTCTCATGCTTCTCTTGCTTCTTGTATCTGAATGTCAAATTTTCTATTCAACTCTAGTTTTTTCTTCAATAATACTTGAAAGTCCTCTTTTCCATTGAATGACCATATTTTCCCCTGAAACATGATGCTCAATTTTGCTGGGTAGTTAATTCTTGGTTTTAATCCCAGCTCCTTTGACCTCCAGAATATCATATTCCAGGCCCTTTGATTCCCTCAGTGATGAAGCTGCCATATCCTGTGTTACTCTGATTGTTTCCACAACATTCAAATTGTTTCTTCCTAGATGGTTGTGATATCCTCTCCTTGATCTGGGAATTTTGGAACCTGGCTATAATATTCCTAGGAGTTTTCTGTTTGGGATCTTTTTCAGGAGGTTTGGTGGATTCTTTCAACCTCTATTTTACCCTCTGGTTCTAAAATATCAGGGCAGTTTTCCTTGAGAATTTCTTGAAGGATGATTTCTAGGTTCTTTCTTTGATCATGGCTTTCAGGTAGTCCAATCATTTTTATATTATCTCTACTGAATCTATTTTTCCATGTCAGTGGTTTTTGCTATGAGATATTTCACATTGCCTTCTATTCTTTCATTTGTTTGGATTTGTTTAACAACATCTTGTTTCCTCATAAAGTCACTAGATTCCATTTGTTCCAATCTAATTCTGAAGGAATGATTCTCCTCAGTGAGCTTTTGAGATTCGTTTACCATCTGGCAAATTCGACTTTTTATGGCATTCTTCTCCTCATTACCTTTTTGAACCTCTTTTGCCATTTGAGTTAGTCTATTTTTAAGGTGTTATTTTCCTCTGTCAGGCTGTTGCCTCTCATTTCATAATTTTCTTGCATCGTTCTCATTTGTCTTCCAAAAAAATAGTGGGCAGGACCCCAAGGATAGCATCTTGTAGCTTTTGACTAAAGACTGTTCTCCAATTTGACACAATATGACAGTCTTTAAACATAGATATTTAAACAATTCTAATTCTCCCTAAATGTAGAATTGTCTAACCCAAAAAACACCCTCTTTTTCATAATCTCATTCCTGGGCTGTGATAGCCCTCTAATTTTGATCCTTTGATCAAAATCTCTGACTAGAACCATTGTATATGGTGGAATTGTAGTGGGTTTTATGCAAAACATATACTCTAATCATCAAACCATGGAATTAAGGCAATCAACATTAAAATTTTGATTGGATATAAGACATTAGCATCAGCAATCCCATTCCAAATATTAATCTCTACTTGGATACAATGTAACAATTATGTTCCATTACTAATCACAAATCATTTGATTAGGTAACAAATGCTTACAACTCAATTTTTTCTTCATCATCACAAAATATGCTGATTGAATAAAATTATGCTTATTTTAGTAAGCCTTTAGTTTCCTACACAAACACTTAATATTTCACTATCATGTCAAATTAATCCAGATGTTGCTCAGAAGTATTTGATTGTTTCTTCCTTAATCATTGCCTGGTCACATATTTTACTTTTTATCCACTTGTTCAAAGCCAGTATGTTTTATGTTGTTTGTTTGATTGTTTGTTTGTTTTTTTAATCATCAGAGAAGCCCCAAAGATTTTTGAGCACAAGAGCAACATGGTCATTATTTTAGGACCTGTATGAAGTTTAAATTCAAGAGGTGAGGGGCAGCTAGGTGGTGCAGTGAATAAAGGACCTGCCCTGGAATCAAGGGGACCTGAGTTCAAATCCCGCTTCAGACACTTAACACTTACTAACTGTGTGACCTTTGGCAAGTCACTTAACCCCAATTCCATTTGCCCTGCCTTCCCCCCTCCAAAAAACCACAAAAAAGAGATGAGAGAATGAGTCAGAAAAACAAATCAGAATCTTATTTCAATAATGCAAATTAAGGCATGTTGAAGGCCTAAACTGATGCTGCATTTTTTACTTCTAATAGGTTTATCTGATATTCTTTTCTTCTGGTTTTTGGTTTTTTTGTTTTTGTTTTTGTTTTGTTTGTTTGTTTTTTACCTTGCACGTTCTATGCACATTTTCTAGCTTTAAATTCCTTTGTTCTTTTCACATTGGTCTCTTCACACTGGTCTACCAGGACATTTCCACCCAATCCCAATATCCCTATACCACATTAATGAAAAATTCTTTTTTGTTAAGTAACAGTAGGACTAGATGTGGTGATATATAATTACATATATACATATGTATATATATATATATACATATATATGTTTGTATATATAAATAGAGATATATATATGTATATATATGTATATGTGTATATGTATGTATGTGTGTAGGTACATATATTCTGCTGCTGGGGAGGATGAAGCTCGTGAATCAATTATGTGTCTGCACTAAGTTTAGCACAGGTATGATGAGTCCCTGGGCAGGAAGGACAACTAGGCTGCCTAAGAAGGGGTTACCTTGCTCAGATCAGAAATAAAGAAGTATGAAGCTTCTATGTCATTCAATATTTGTATTAGGTACAAGTGCCCCTTTACCTTTTGTATGAGTGAGATAAGGAGATCCAGTCTCAAAACCAAACAAAAATACTGAGTAGTATTAGGGTGTCTCAGACATGTTCTCTTCACATACCCAAACTTTAGTTCAACAATAATTTATTAATCCTACTTCATGAAAAGCGTATAAAGTAGCATGATTTAATGGGAACAAACATGGATTTAATCATCAGATATTCAGATTTTATTTCTATCACAGAGACTCATTACCTATATGAATCTGGCCTAGTGATCTAACTTCTTCTATCTCATCTCTTGTTTAATAATAATAATAATAATAATAATCTACTTTATGAGATTTTTTGTGAGAATTAAAGAAGAAATTAATATTAAAATCTTATTAAGCTGGTAAATGGCAAACATATTCCATCTAGTAATTATAAAATATATTCCTTATCCTAAATTCATTTTTAATACCATACATAGACATAGTCCATTAAATCAAATCATTTTTCAACATCACCTGTTCTTGTTTCTTTAAAATTGCCTCCCCCCATTAAGAGATACAATTCTCATCTGTGCCCCAACCTGAATTCTTTAGTTTCCCACTGAAAGTTCCAAAAATGTAAATCTTAAATTTCTTACATGTCTGTTACTTTCACACATTTATCAGAAGTATGTAGTGCCTATTCAACTTGAAAAAATTGCCATTGAATGTATTATCTTTATATGCTTCTCTTATACTTTCTAATCTGACATATAAAATCCATTCACAGATGCTTAAGGAGTCACTAATCTACTAAGACAATGCATACCTCCCTTGTGTAAGTGGAATAATTTCTTCCCACCTTATGGCTCATGTTTCCCCTGTCTCCAACTCTTAAGCACTGCGCCATCAACATCTTCGCTCTGGTTATTTTTCTCTATATATACCTTTCCTTGTGGTTATCTCATTGGTTTTAATGAATTACATTTTCATCTCTACACAAATGACTTCCAAATCTATATTCTTTAAATCTCTCTACAAATCCAATTCTTCATCAACAGTTGCCAGTTGGACATCTCTACCTGGAAGTCAGGTAGGCATCTCAAATGTAAAATGGCAAATGCAGAATTCATTATCTTATCAACTTCAACCCAGTAATCTTCTAAATCTGTTTAATTCTGTTAAGGGTATCATCATCCTTCCCGTTCCCTAGGTTCACAACGTTGGAATCATCACTGTTCTGTCTTCCCAACTAACACCTTCATACTCCGGTCAGCTTGGCCTTTCTACCACCAAAATATATTATATCCATATCTGTCCCCATTGCTCCACTCACACAATCAAAACATCAATTCAGGTCTTCAACATGCATCACTTGTATTATTGAAATATGATTCTAATTGGTTTTTCTGATTCATTCTCTCACCTCTTGAATTCAAACTCCACAGAGGTCCTAACATCGACTTTATAAATCACAGATCTGAACACGTTGCTCCTCTGATCAAAAATCTTTACTGCTTCCCTGCTGCCTCTAGGAAAAAATACAAGCCTTTCAGCCTGAAACATAAAACTGTTAGTCATTTGACTCCAGATTATCTTCACTTGCTTTTTTCAAATTATTTCCCTTCACACTTTCTTTATTCCAGTTCAACTGGCCTATATTCTATTCCCTATGTCTGACATTCCACCTCCCACCTATGTTTCTTAATGCAATCTGTCCACCATCTTTGGAATGTACTACTTTTTAAAAATCCTTTGCATCTGTCAAATATCAGCTCAGATGAAATTTTATTCGGAAAGCCTTTTGCTATCCCTTAGTTATTAGTATTCTCTCATTCCTCAAATGATCATATTTCTAAAACCATACTTATTTTGATAATGTTGTGTCCCTCAGCTGAATGTAAGCTCCTTGAGGGCAAAGTCTGTTCTTCATTTTTGTCTTTGTTTATCTAATTAACAAAAAGTACTCTGTATTATTAGATGCCAAATGGTTAATTCTGAATGAATTAAATTGAAATATTGCTTATTTCATCCATGGAATATGAAAACATCCCTCAGAGTATCTGGAATCATTCTTCATGAAAATACTTCATTATTTGTTTCATAATGTCAATTAGTAAAATTTTATCTATTCTCTCTGGAGTCTATTCACTCACCCAACATTTGTTGTCTCTTTTTCTCTTTAGAAAAATGTAATAATTTTATTTCTGGATTTCCTTGTGATTTATTTTTTATCTTATCTAAGAATGCTTCATTCTTTCATAAAATGTAATGTAGAGCACTGATTCTTAATCTCTTTTACCTTTTCCTCTTGGAGAGAGATCAGCTTGTTCTTGTGGCAGATATAGTACACAGTGCCAAATATAGGCTGTCCATAAATAGAGGCTACCCTCTGGAAATAACTTTAAATGTGGTGTAATGGATAGAGGACTGGGAGTCAAAGTATGGAAGACTTGGGTTGAAATTGTACAGCTGGCATGTATTAGCTGTGTGACCCTGGCCAAATAGTTTTAACCTGTTTGCAATCTAGGCAAATCACTGAGATGATAAATTGTAGAGAAGGTACCTATCTATCCAGATCTTGCACACGTATGCAAATGTGTGTTGCTCAGTAAAATCTTCATTCAGATTTTATACAAGCCAGATCTCAGTGGGTGGGAAAGATAGGAAAAATGCATGCGACAGCCTAAAACTTAATGGGCCAAGACTTCCCACTGTGAAAACAAACAAACAACAACAACAACAACAACATGTCCTTTAGTCTACATTTAGTCTACATTTAGTCTACATTTCACTGAAATAAAATATGTCTTGGATGTTCTAATGGATTTATAATCTTTTTGGGGGTATAATGCTAAACTCTTATAGAAACCTCCTATCCATGCCTGTTTCCTAGGGCTCTGGGTAAATTCTGACTTTAACTCATTTAATCCCACCCAATCTCTTGCTGCCAGACTTCCTAACCTTGTGCTAAGTGCTGGAAATTAACAAAATATCAACTGTTCTCTTGTAAACATACATCTAATGTAACAGAAACCTGCTTGCTTCTCACACATTTAAATCACAAGCAGAATAAACAATATTTCATGTCATTCTGTACCCCTGTTCCTATTTATTTTCTATGCCTTCCCTTGGTAGAAAATTAAAATAGAAAATACAATGACTAAGTAAGAATCAAAGAGGGAGGGGGTCAATGCATAAAGGAAAAGGCAACATGTTAGAGGAAGGCACATAAGGAAACAAATTAGGGGAGCAAAATAGAAAATTCTCCCTCTTATATGGTGGAGGAAGGAGGAAAACTTGAGTAGAACAAGATATTCTAGGCTAGCAGAAGAGGAAGATTAAGAGCCTTGTTTTTGTCTTCTAAGTAGGAGGCAAGTTCATTTTATTTAGATTCTGGATCTTGTTAGAAACTAGATAAGAATTGGATGGTTTAGAATAACAACTGTGGAAATAATATTACAGAATAACACAATTACTGAAATTTGTCTTATAATATTTTGATTACTTCCTCAATAGAGGTATTTCCTTCACTAAATCCTTCCCATATTCTATGCAATTCTTGACCATGTGTTATACAGAATTTGTCCAGTTTTCAGAAGGTATTTATCCATCATTTAACAATACCAGTATGTCACTCTAGTCACCATTTTTAATCTTTTATTCTTGTTAATGTGACCAGATAGCACATCTCTTTTTTCATTCAAACATATTCTTTACAAAGTCCTATGTGTCTCCCATCCAAGTAGACCAAAGAATTCAAAATGATAAGGAAAGCAGAAAACAGGGGGGGGGGGAGAGATTTGCAACAAAAATCTCCGATAAGGACCTCATTTCTCAAATGATAAAATATAGATTATATATTTATATAAAACACAGTCAATTTTATAAAAATGCAAGTCATTCCCCAATTGATAAATGGTCAAAGGATATAAAAGGCAGTTTTTAAACAAAGAAATTAAAGCTATCTGTAGTCATATAAAAATGTTCTGAATCACTACTGATTAGAGAAATGCAAATTAATACAACTCTGAGGCTTTGGACTTTTGGGAGCCAAGAACGCAGAGTAAGCACTGAACTGCTACAATTCTCTCATACTCATCTATAAAATAACTATAAAATAGAGCCCCTAAACAGATCAGCAAGAAAGGTCTATCTCACTCAGGTGAAATGGAAGTGCAGTCCAGGATGGGAAGCATGCCAGCAAGCCAATAGCAAGCCTCACCTCTGAGGTACCACTTCACACCAATCATATTAGCTAACATGATAAAAAAGGAAAAGTATAAGTTTTGGAAAGGACGTGGGAAAATTGGAACACTAATGCTCTATGGGTGAAGTTGTGAACTGATCCAACCATTCTGGGGAATAATTTGGAACTATACCCAAAGGTCTATAAAACTGCAATACCCCTGCTAGGTCTATATCTTAGAGATATCAAAAACAGAGGGAAAAGGACCTCTTTCTATAAGAATATGTATAGCACAGATTTACCCTCACCCAGCTCTTTTCTCCTTTCAAATCCCCTAATACAGCTTTAATACTTCTATTGAGGGGTAACCCATTATCACCTAAAAGTTGTTTGAGGGATAACCTAATCTCTTCTAAAGAAACCTGTTCTACTTATACTTAGTCCTAAATGTTAGGAAAGCTTTTCCTTCCATCCAGCCAAATTTTTCCTCTTCTGTCCCTTTTTTTCTTGCCTAATCCTGCCTTGTGGAGCCAAATAGAGCAAATTTATTCTGTCTGCCACATTGTAGTCCTTCAAATACTTAAAGAACATTATTATGTGCCTGCAAGTTTCCTCTACTTCATGACAAGTTCTTTCAATGACTCCTTACATGACAAAACATGAGACCTTTCAGCACCCTGGTTGCCCTCCTCTGGATAATCTCTAACTCATCAAAGTATTTCCTAACATGTGATGTTCAGTAATCTAGATTTAGTCTGATCATAGCACAGGGCCGGGGCAGGACCTCTCTTCATGGAGCCTAAACTTATGTGAACTTTCATGACTCCTTTTTCATATCATTCATTCACATTGATCTTGTAGTCCACAGTTGTTTGCAAATCAGTTTTCAGGCCATATCAGCTCCTCAAATACTTTTACTTGAGTCCCTTTCCTCATTTAACTGAAACATTTTCATTCTCCTTTAATGGGTCTTCAGATCCTTTCAAATGCTCTATTCCCAAATTTCCTCTTAAAAATTTAAAAACAGTTACAAAGTGCTCCAATCTTTTCCCAATATTTATTCCTTATACTCTTTCTTCATTAGAAATCCTTCTTCTGATCCTTTACCCACATATGCTCTCCAATCAATCAAAAAGTATGTGTATTGTATATTTACTTTATCTCAGATGCTTTGCTAATTATGGAAGGATATAAACAAAAAATATAAACACCTTCTGCCCTCAATGTTCTTATATTTTTACATGAAAGGAAATATAAA
This sequence comes from Gymnobelideus leadbeateri, assembly GCA_011680675.1. Lineage (NCBI taxonomy): Eukaryota > Metazoa > Chordata > Mammalia > Diprotodontia > Petauridae > Gymnobelideus > Gymnobelideus leadbeateri. Next base: position 9,627 of record WOXC01010630.1, read on the forward strand.
TACACATATACAACAAGATACAGAGTAAATGCAAAGTAATCTTAAAAAGGAAGGTATTAGCAGGCGCAGTGGTGGTGGTGGTAGGGTGTAGCAAAGAGTAACAGGAAATACTTCCTATAATGGGTAGCATTTGAACTGAATCTATAATTATTCCTATTATAACCTAGGTAATGTGTGTTCTTCATGAACTGTTTTGCTTTGTTTTGTTCTTGACCCTGGTGGAAATGGTAGGCAAATTGCTCTTAAATTACCAGGGCTTTCTCAAAAAAATGAAAAAAAAATGTTTGTGTAGTGAGTGTTCAGGGACTTGGTGTAATTAGCAGGATGTCATCTATGAAAAGGACATATGTAGAACAGAACCATTATTAAGAAATTCTTCTTTGTGTTAGACTTTACCTAGAACATATTCATGGCACTAGTGAAATGCTTTTTGAACATGTATCACATTGCTAAATAGCTTTCTGTGTAGTTGTGCCTGTCATATAATGTCACATATACTAATATATGAAAAAGATACATATCCTCTCAGGAAAGAATTCAAGACTATATATTTTTTCTTGTATGGAAAGTATTTTACTAAATAGAAATAATGAAGAAAACCATTTTATTACTCACTTGCTTTATGATAGGCACTATACTGTGTTCTGGGCATACATATAATCTTTGACCCTGAAAAGGTGATATTGAAGTGTGTGTGTGTTTCTGTGTACGTGTGTGTGTGTGTGTGCATATATATATATATATATATATATATATATATATATATATATATATGTGACAGAGATAGAGGGGGGGAATGGTGTCAAAGAAAGTATATTTAAGATTATTTAAGTCTAAGAAGACACAGAGGTAGTAAGGAGAACAAACGGTATCTGGACATGCCCCTTCCAGAAGAAATAATAGTGTTGCTTATGTATTTTTTTGTATGTTGGCTCTCCCATTAGATGGTCCCCTCTTCGAAAGCAGGGACTGACTTTTGAATTTCTTTGTACCCTGGTGCTTAGCATGGTGCCTGGAGCATGTTCTTGCTGTTCAATTATTTCAGGTCTGTCTCAATCGATATGACCCCATTTGGGGTTTTCTTGGCAAAGATGCTGGAGTGGTTTGCCATTTCCTTCTCCAGGTCATTTTACAGATGAGGAATTTGAGAAAAACAGGTGTAAGTAAGGTGAATTTATTGTAAGTAAGGTGGATTTGAGTGTGGGTAAAGTGAATTTTTGTTATCATTTCTTAGAATTCAATTTCCTTAGGTCCATAACCATAAAAATCTCTTGTTTCCAGGTATTAGATATGAGTTCCCACATTATGCTTCAAAACATCACTGTGCTTATGAAGCATTGTATAATGATAAATAATATAAACATCCACTGCAACTGTGCAGTGAGATACAGGGATGGGATGATGGAAACTTGTGAGGCTATTGCTGGCAATATACCTTCTTTGTCTGTTGCTCCTATAAAACAGATGATCAGTGGTCAGTGAATGGGGAACATTAGGGTTGAATGCATAAATGCTGTGTGTGCCTCAACTGGCCCCCGTTGAGGCTTGAGGGGATTTAAGGGAGCACAAGTTGTGCGTATCTCGGCTGACCCCATCAAGATGTAGGGATAGTTGCCCTCCTTTCTTGCTGGCCCCTGTGAGAAGGGCGATTAGGAAGTGCTGTAGGAGTTGTGCTCCCATTATCAGCAATCCTCTTCTGAGAAAACTAGACTAAAATAAGATTATTAATCCCTTCTTTCAGGGTCTTTCCTGTCTGACCAGATCAATAGTGAACCTGTGCTAGCAGCCATCCTGTATGTTTATTTTTCTTACAACAGGGTTAGGTAACTTGCACAAGGTAACATAGCTAGTGTCTAAGGCAAGATTTAAATTCAGGAAGATGAGCCTTCCCAAATTCAGGTATGACTCTATATCCACTGTGCCACCTAGCTGCTCTGCCTAGAACATAGTGATGCTTAATAAATTATAGTTGAAGCATCGGTGTAAATTTTATTTTATTCCAAGAGAAAGATGGAAGGAATCTGGGAAAGGTATGAATATATGGCACGTGGTATGGTAGATATTTCCATGGTGAAAAAACATGACCTTAGGAAAGTAGCTGGAGCAAGTGACAGAATTGCTGCTTTCTATAGTCTCTTAAAAGCTAGTGTGGAGTGTAGGGAAACAACAGAGAACAATAAACTGTAGGATTTCATAATCCCTGTGGTTTGCAGTCAATTGTATGTTTCAATTTGAGTTGAATTGAACTCACTTGCAAAAATCTGCTTATTCTCTCATCCTTCTTTCACCTGGGATAATTGGATGTATGTGTTCATCATTCCCATTAAATATTTTATAGAAAGGAGAAAATAAGCATATGAATTGGTAGTGCTGATGTTTTCACAGTTGTGGGGTTTTGTTGTTGCTGTTAAATTACTACCTATGGCTTCTACCCATTATTTTGAAACCTCCACCTCACTGATAAATCTTGAGAATAACTCACTAAACACATTTAGAATTATGTCACAGACAGTAGAAATTTGCTTGGTAAATAGTTGGTCAGGCCAGATACCTTGCCAGATTCTTTCTGTTTTCTTTCTTTCTTTCTTTCTTTTTTCTTTCTTTCTTTCTTTCTTTCTTTCTTTCTTTCTTTCTTTCTTTCTTTCTTTCTTTCTTTCTTTCTTTCTTTCTTTCTTTCTTTCTTTCTTTCTTTTTTGAAGGCTGGGAACAGCTTTATTGCTTAAAGTCTGAAACACTGGTTGTGGTGTCCACTCTGAAGTGGATGTAGTTGTGGTGCTGAGCTTCCTTCTTCATTAGTGAGAGGTGTTCCCTGGTCCCCAGGGTCCTCTGAGTGCTTGAAAGTTGGTAGATGGGGGTAACAACCAACTGCTAAGCCAGGAAGCGTTTAACACTGGCCATGAAGTCTTGGGGCTGGTCAGCATGGATCCAGTGGCCGGCCCCTGGAATGGACAGAATCTGAGTTTGAGGGAACAGTCGCTTAATCTCCGAGAAGTGACTCAGCTGTATGAATGTGGACTTAGCACCGCTGAGGAAGAGTGTGGGACCGGGGTAGGATTTCTGGAGCTGGGGGAAGTCCATGATCTTATCCATCTCCTTAATCAGGGCTTCAATGTTCACCCTCCACTCAAACTGCCCACTGCTGGCTTTCACCAGATTGGTGAGGACAAACTGCCGCATCTTGGAGTCCTTGATGATGGGAGTGAACTGCTGGTCTGCTACTTTTCGAGCCTGAGAGAGGGGTAGCTCCTTGGGGATCTGCACAGACTTTATGGCTACCAGGTAGGAAGGGAAGTCTGAGATGGCTGTTGTGGGCAACGGGCTGACGTCCACAGAGATCAGGCGCTCCACCAGCTCCGGCCTCTGAAGTGCCAGGATCATGGTGGTCTTGCCCCCCCCATGCTGTGTCCGATGAGGACACAGGGGGCCAGACCCAGCTGGGGCAGCAGGGCCTCTACATCGGAACTAATGGCCTCACAGCTGGAGTCGGGGCTGTGGGGGCTCTCTCCATGGTTCCGAGCATCAACGGTCAGCACCTTCCAGCCAGTCTGCTGCTGCAGGTTCTTGCCGATGGTCTGGAAGTTGGTTTTGCTGCCGAACAGCCCGTGCAGGAAGATGAGTGGCGGCCTCGGGTCCGAGGAGTCCAGCAGCTGGGAGAGCTTCACCGGCCTGGGGTCGCTGCTCCAGTGAGCGGCCGGGCTCCCAGGGAGGCCGGGTCCCCGGGAAGGCAGCGGGGGCTTCAGGGCCACCCCCCAGAGGTTCCTCCAGGCCCGGCGGCAGAGCCACACGCTTGGTGATAACCTCCGGCCCAGGCCGGGTAACCGCGGACGCCCAAGCTGACCTGGACAGAGGCAGGCTCCGCCCCCAGCCGGCTCCAGCTCCACATGCTGTCACGTAGTACCACACATGCCTTCACCAGCCCTTGCTACCGCCTCCTCCCCTGATCCTCCCACAAGCCCAGATTCCATTTTCTCAAGTTTTATATACACTTGTCACACAATACAACAGATACAGAGATGTAGAATCTGACTGGAGAGGTTCTTGTCCCTCAGCTAACTTATGTGGGCACAGTGAGTACAGTTAATTTGATTTCCTGGGAGAAAAGTTTTAAGAATGATACATAGTGTTCTTTTAAAAGAATATATTTATTTACTTTCAGTTTACGGCATTCAGTTCTATAATCCCTTGGTTTTCAAATTTCCTCCCCTCCAACTCTTCCCCACCTCACCATGCTGTCAAATATAGGATTTACAAATACCTTCACATTAAATATTAGGCAGGTTGTAAAGAAGGATTATACCTAATGGGGTGAACAATGAGAAAGAGGAAACAAAACAAAACAAGAAAAAGAGAGAGAGCAAGTAGTTTGCTTCAATCTGCATTCAGACTCTGTAGTTCTTTCTCTGGATGTGGATATCTCTTTCCATCATGAGTCTTTTGCAGCTGTCTTAGAACTTTGCATTGCTGAGAGGAGCCCAGTCTATCAAAGATAGTCGTTACAATACATTGGATCTGTAATTGTGTATAAATTTCTCCTGGTTATGCTCTTCTCACTCAGCATCACTTTATATAAGTCTCTCCAGGTTATTATGAAGTCCATCTGCTCCTCATTTCTTATAACACAATAGTATTCCATTGCATTCATATACCACAACTTGTTTAGCCATTCCCCAATGGATGGGCATCCCCTTGATTTCCAATTCTTTACCACCACAAAAAGAGTTGCTATAAGTATTTTTTTGTATATATGGGTGTTTCTCCCACTTCTATGATCTCTTTGGGATACAGACATAGAAGTTGTATTGCTAGGTCAAAGGGTATACACATTTTTATAGCCCTTTGGGCATAGTTCCAAATTGCTCTCCAGAATGGTTGAATCAGTTTACAACTCCAGCAATGATGTATTAGTATTACATTTTTCCACACACCTTCCAACATTTATCATTTACCTGTTTTGTCATCTTAGCCAATCTGACAGGTGAGATGTGGTACCTCAGAGTTGTTTTGATTTGCATTTCTCTAACCCATACTGATTTAGAGCATTTTTTCTTTTCTTTTTTTTAAACAAATGCTTTATTAACTTCTGTTTTACAACATTCATTTCCGCCAGATTTTGAGTTACAATCATTTTCCCCCCGTTATTCCCCTACCCAACCTCCCAGAATAGCAGTCCCACAAGATATCGCTTCCTCCAATCTGCTCTCTCCCATACCTCCTCCCATACCCCCTTCGACTTTTCCATTACAGGAAGGTGAATCTTTGTGTCCCAATGCCTGTACATCTTGTCTCCCAATTATAAGCAAAAGAGTATTAATAATAGTATTTATATATATTTGAAACATTTAATCTTAAGACCTCGAATTTCAGAACCATTTCCTTCCTCCCCTGTCACCCATTCCCTCTGGGGTGATAAGTAATTCAGTATATGTTGTACATGTCTAGCTATGCAAAACATTATCATAGTAGATATATTGTACAAGGCTGCTTATGATTCCCTCCCACTCATCCCACCCCCCACCTGGTCCATTCCCTACATGATCCTGTCCCTCTTCTATAGTGGGTACTTCCAACCTCCCCTCCCCCCAAGGATGCCCCCCCATCAATCATCCCTCCTCTCATCCCCCTTCCCCCTATTCTGCTGCAGGTTGAGATATCCCATTTAGTATGTATGTCATTCTCTCCCTGAACCAAATTCAATGAGAATGTGGTTTTGCCTTTTTTTCCCTTCCTATTCTCCCCCTCCCTTGCAACCACTTCCCCTTGCTTCTTCTACATGAGATAGTTTACCCTACCCTGTCTTTCCCCGTCTCCTCTTGCCACTTTCCTCTCTCACCTCTAATTTCATCCCTTGAGTATTCTCCCTTCCCAACAAATTCAACCTATGCCCTCTATCCATATACACACACATTCACATATTTATTCATATGACCACACACCTTTCTTCCATTATTTTCATAGTGAGAAAGATATCATCACTCACAGTTATTGTTTTTCCATATAGGAATGTAAATAGTTCAACTTTAATAAGTTCCTTTTGATTTCTTTTCCCTGATTACCTTCTCAGGCATCTCTTGCTTCTTGTGTCTGGATGTCAAATTTTCTGTTCAATTCTGATTTTTTCCTCAAGAATGCTTGAAAGTCCTCTATTCCACTGAATGACCATATTTTCCCCTGAAATAAAATACTCAGTTTTGCTGGGTAGGTGACCCTTGGGTTCATTCTCAGTTCTTTTGCCCTCTGGAATATCATATTCTATGCCCTTCTATCCCTCAGTGTAGAAGCTGCCAGGTCCTGGGCTATTCTGATTGTGTTTCCACAATATTGAAATTGTTTCTTCCTGGCTGCTTGTAGTATTTTCTCCTTGATCTGGGGATTCTGGAACCTGGCTATAATATTCCTGGGAGTTTTCTTTTTGGGATCTTTTTCAGGAGGTGATAGGTGGATTCTTTCAACCTCTATTTTGCCCTCTGGATCTAAAACATCAGGGCAGTTTTCCTTGAGAATTTCTTGAAGGGTGATTTCTAGGTTCTTTCCTTGATCATGGCTTTCAGGTAGTCCAATAATTTTTAAATTGTCTCTCCTGGATCTATTTTGAAGGTCAGTGGTTTTTCCCATGAGATATTTCACATTGCCTTCTAATCTTTCATTTGTTTGGATCTGCTTAACAGCATCTTGTTTTCTCATAAAGTCATTAGCTTCCATTTGCTCCAGTCTAACTCTGAAGGAATGAACCTCCTCAGTGAACTTTTGAGATTCTTTTTCCATCTGGCAAATTCGACTTTTTATGGCATTCTTCTCCTCATTGCCCTTTTGGGCCTCCTTTGCCATTTGAGTTAGTCTATTTTTTAAGGTGTTGTTTTCCTCAGTCAGGCTGTTGACCCTCATTTCATACTTTTCCTGCATCCTTCTCATTTCTCTTTCCAATTTTTCCTCCACTTCTCTTATTTGATTTTTAAAGTCCTTCTTAAGGTCCTCTATGGCCTGCAACCCGCTCATGTTTTCCCCTGGGGCTTTTGGAGCAGGACTTCTGACCTCACAGTCCTTTTCCCGCTCTATGCCCCCAAAACAGGAGTCTAGGGTTGCATTTTTCTGTTTCCTTTGCCTTGGCATGTTGCCACTTAATTGCTTGACTTTTGGGCTTGTTGCCACACTATGGCTTTAAGGCCAGGTAGAGGAATTTTCGTCCCGAATGTGTGGGGGGCAACTTCCGTTTCTGGCAAGCTGTAAACCCACCCACGACTTCCACCCTAGATCACAATCCAGATCCGGGGAGGTTAAAGCAAGAGTGATTACCCCCCCCAAGACTGATCGATGGATCTCCCCACGATTTGTAGGCTGGGAGCCGGAGCTGCCTCTGAAAACTACAAAATGGCATGTCTCCTCAGTGGCTTCTAGCCCCCAGGGGAGGGAGCTGACACATTCCCCCAAATACAGGTCCCAAAGTCCATAGGACACTAACCTCTTACTTTGTCCTAGGCATGTCTATGTTGATAAATCTGGAGTTGCCACAGCTGCTGGTGTTCTGGGGTTCCTCCTGCTGGCTGCTGGCCCTGCCGCCCTGGGGCTAAAACCTCTGCTCACATGGACCCGGGCTCCGCTCGGCTCTGCTTCCTGCGCTCTGCGGGTTGCACGCTTCCGGCTTCCAGACCGCTGCGCTTGTCCTTCCTGCAGGGCTGCTGGGCTGTCCTCAGCAGGAGGTTAGCTTCTCTGTGTCACTCTGTGGGTGCTGAGGCTCCAAAAGTTGTTCAGAGTCCCCTTTTACATAGTTTGGGGGGAATCTAGGGGCAGAGTGGCTTGGATGAGCTGTTTCTACTCCGCCATCTTGGCTCCGCCTCTGAGCATTTTTTCATATGCTTATAAACATCTTTAATTTCCTCCTCTGAAAACTGCCTGTTTATATCATTTGACCATTTATCAAGTGGGGAATGACTTTTGAAATTCTCATAGATCTGATTCAATTTTCTGTATATTTTAGAAATGAGGTCTTTATCAGAGAAAATTGTTGTAAAAAGTCTTTCCCAAAACACGAGCGGGTTGCAGGCCATAGAGGACCTTAAGAAGGACTTTAAAAATCAAATAAGAGAAGTGGAGGAAAAATCGGAAAGAGAAATGAGAAGGATGCAGGAAAAGTATGAAATGAGGGTCAACAGCCTGACTGAGGAAAACAACACCTTAAAAAATAGACTAACTCAAATGGCAAAGGAGGCCCAAAAGGGCAATGAGGAGAAGAATGCCTTAAAAAGTCGAATTTGCCAGATGGAAAAAGAATCTCAAAAGTTCACTGAGGAGACTCATTCCTTCAGAGTTAGACTGGAGCAAATGGAAGCTAATGACTTTATGAGAAATCAAGATGCGGTTAAGCAGATCCAAACAAACGAAAGATTAGAAGGCAATGTGAAATATCTCATGGGAAAAACCACTGACCTAGAAAATAGATCCAGGAGAGACAATTTAAAAATTATTGGACTACCTGAAAGCCATGATCAAGGAAAGAACCTAGAAATCACCCTTCAAGAAATTCTCAAGGAAAACTGCCCTGATGTTTTAGATCCAGAGGGCAAAATAGAGGTTGAAAGAATCCACCGATCACCTCCTGAAAAAGATCCCAAAAAGAAAACTCCCAGGAATATTATATCCAGGTTCCAGAATCCCCAGATCAAGGAGAAAATACTACAAGCAGCCAGGAAGAAACAATTTTAATATTGTGGAAACACAATCAGAATAGCCCAGGACCTGGCAGCTTCTACACTGAGGGATTGAAGGGCATAGAATATGATATTCCAGAGGGCAAAAGAGCTGGGAATGAACCCAAGGGTCACCTACCCAGCAAAACTGAGTATTTTGTTTCAGGGGAAAATATGGTCATTCAGTGGAATAGAGGACTTTCAAGCATTCTTGAGGAAAAAACCAGAATTGAATAGAAAATTTGACATCCAGACACAAGAAGCAAGAGATGCCTGAGAAGGTAATCAGGGAAAAGAAATCAAAAGGAACTTATCAAAGTTGAACTATTTACATTCCTATATGGAAAAACAATAACTGTGACTGATGATATCTTTCTCACTATGAAAATAATGGAAGAAGGGGCTGTGGTCATATGAATACATATGTGAATTTGTGTGTATATGGATAGAGGGCATAGGTTGAATTTTTTGGGAAGGGAGAATACTCAAGGGATGAAATTATGAGGTGAGAGAGGAAAGTGGCAAGAGGAGACGGGGAAAGACAGGGTAGGATAAACTATCTCATGTAGAAGAAGCAAGGGGAAGTGGTTAAAAGGGAGAGGCAGAATAGGAAGGAAAAAAAAGGCAAAACCACATTCTCATTGAATTTCGTTCAGGGAGAGAATGATATACATACTAAATGGGATATCTCAACCTGCAGCAGAATAGGGGGTAGGGGGATGAGAGGAGGGATGATGGATGGGAGGGCATCCATGGGGGGAGGGGAGGTTTGAAGTACTCACTATAAAAGAGGGACAGGATCATGTAGGGAATGTACCAGGTGGGGGGTGGGATGAGTGGGAGGGAATTATAAGCAGCCTTGTACAATATATCTACTATGATAATGTTTTGCATAGCTAGACATGTACAACATATACTGAATTACTTATCTCCCCAGAGGGAATGGGTGACAAGGGAGGAAGGAAATGGATCTGAAATTCGAGGTCTTAAGATTAAATTTTTCAAATATATATAAATACTATTATTAATACTCTTTTGCTTATAATTGGAAGATAAGATGTGCAGGCATTGGGACACAAACATTCACCTTCCTCTAATGGAAAAGTCGAAGGGGGTATGGGAGAGATCAGATTGTGGGACTGCTATTCTGGGAGGTTGGGTAGGGGAATAATGGGGGGAAAATGATTGTAACTCAAAATCTGGCAGAAATGAATGATGTAAAATAGAAGTTAATAAAGCATTTGTTTAAATTACAAAAAAAATGTCTTTCCCAATTTTCCACTTCCCTCTTAATCTTGGTTATGTTGGCTTTATTTGTACATAAAATTTTCAATTTAATGTAATAAAAAATATCAATTTTGCATTTCATAATGCTCTCTAACTATTGTTTGGTTATAAAATCTTCCTTTATCTATAAATTGGACTGGTAAACTCTTCCTCGCACTCCCAGATTGCTTATGGTATCAGCCTTTATACCTAGATTGTTCATCTATATAGATTTGATTTTGATATATGGGTATTTGTCTATGCCCAATTTTCACCATAATATATTCTAGTTTTCCCTGCAGTTTTTGTCAACGAGTGAGTTCTTATCCCAAAAACCTGGGGTTTTTGGGTTTATCAAACAGTAGATAACTGTAGTCATTGACTGTCGTGTCTCATGTACCTCATCAATTCTATTGATCCACTACTCTGTTCCTCAACCAGTACCAAGTAGTTTTGATGACTGCTGCTTTATAATACAGATTAAAATATGGTATGGCTAGTCCACCTTCCCTAGTATTTTTTTCATTAATTCCCTTGATATCCTGGACTGTTTGTTTTTCCAAATGAATTTTGGTACTATTTTTTCTAGCTCTATAAAATAATTATTGGCTGATATGGCAGTAAATATGTCATTTAATTTAGGTAAAATTGTCATTTTTATTATATTAGCTTGACCTAGCCATGAGCAACTGATATTTTTTCCCCAATTAGTTAGATCTGACTTTATTTGTGTGAAAAGACTATCATAATTGTATTCACATAGGTCCTGGGTTTGTTTTGGCAGGTAGATTCCCAAATATTTTATAATGTCTACAGTAAATTTAAATGGAATTTCTGTCTCTTGCTGTTGGATTTCATTAGAGACATATTGGAATGCCAAGGATTTATGTGGGCTTATTTTATATCCTGCAACTTTGCAAAATTTATTATCTCAAGTAGTTTCTTAATTGATTCTCTAGGATTATCTATGTATACCATTATATCAACCGAAAAGAGTGAAAGCTTAGTCTCTTCTTTACCTAATTTGATTCCTTCAATTACTTTTTTTCTCTTATTGCTACTGCTAACATTTCTAGTACCAAATTGAAAAAAAAAAAAAGGTGTTAGTGGACATCCTTGTTTCCCCACTGATCTTATTGGAAATGCTTCTAGCTTATCCCCATTACATATAATAGTTCCTGATGGTTTTAGACAGATGCTACTTATTATTATAAGGAAGATTCTATTTATTCCTATACTTTCTAGTGTTTTTAATAGGAATGGGTGTTGTGTTTTGTCAAAAGCCTTTTCTGCATCTATTGCAATAGTCATATGGTTTCTGCTAGTTTTGTTGTTGATGTAAAAAATTATACTGATACTTTTCCTAATATTGAACCACCCTTACATTCCTAGAATAAATCCTACTTGATCAAAGTGTATTATTCTTGTGATAAGTGGCTGTATTATTTTTACTAATATTTTATTTAGAATTTTTGCACCTATATTCATGAGGGAAATTGGTCTATAATTTTCTTTCTCCATTTTGTCTCTTCCCAGTTTAGGTATCAGTATCATATTTATGTCATAAAAAGAATTTGGTAGGACTCCTTATTCACCAATTTTCCCTAATAACTTGTAGAGAATTGGAATCAATTATTCTTTAAATGTTTGATAGAATTTGCTTGTAAATTCATCTGTCCCTGGAGAAGTTTTCCTAGGAAGTTTGCTGATGGCTTCTTTAATTTCTTTTTCTGAGATGTAGTTATTTAAGCAATTTACTTCTTCTTCAGTTAATCTGGGCAACTTATATTTTTGTAAATATTCATCCATTACACTAAGATTGTCAAATTTATGTGCATACAATTGGAAAAAAATTCCTATTCATTGTTTTCACTTCCTTTTCATTGGAGGTAGATTTACCCTTTACATTTTTGATACTCCTAATTTGGTTTTCTTCTTTTTTTTTATCATATTGACTAAAGGTCTATCAATTTTATTTTTTTCATAAAACCAGCTCTTAGTTTTATTTATTAATTCATTAGTTTTCTTAATTTCTATTTTATTAATCTCTCTTTTGGTGTTCAGTATTTTATATTAGAATCCTAAACTTAACTGATTATGTTAATCCCTCCTTGAACCAAAACCAGTAAGAGTAAAGTCCATATAAAGTTTATCTCCCTCCCTTTTATCCCCTCTACTCTAGTATGTTTTTAAGTGTCTTCATATGGCAAAATTTACCTTTTTTCTGTCTCAGTCTTTCCTTTCCTCCCATTATAATCCCTTTATATTTTTGAATAAGGATTTTTTAAATGAGATTAGTTAATTTATACTCACACCCTCTATCTATGTATATCCTTTTAAAATGTCACAATAATTATACAGTTCCCAATACTGATAGGTACCAGCTTCCCATATAGGGATATAAACAGTTTGCTCTTATTTAACCACAAGTTATATGTGTGTGTGTGTGTGTGTGTGTGTGTGTGTGTGTGTCTGTGTTTTCCTTGTTTACCTTTTTATGTATCTCATGAGTCTTGTATTTGGAAATCAAATTTTCCATTGAGCTCTGGCTTTTTCATCAGGAAGGTCTGGAAGTCCCTTATTTCATTGAATAGCCATCTCCTTTCCTGAAGTATTATGCTCAGGTTTGCTAGATAGTTGATCCTTGGTTGCAGTCCAAGCTCTTTTGCCTTACAAAATATCGTATTCCAATTCATCCAGTCTTTTAGTGTAGAAGCTGCTAGGTCCTTTGTGATCCTGACTGTAGTGCCACAGTATTTGAATTGTTTCTTTCTGGCTGCTTACAGTATTTTCTCCTTGACCTGATAATTCTGGAATTTGGCTACAATATTTCTTGAAGTTTTCAATTTGGGATCTCTTTCAGGAGGTATCTGGTGAATTCTTTGGATAACTGTCTTACCCTCTGGTTCTAGGACATTAAGGAGAGTTTTCTTTGATAATTTCTTAGATGATTTTGTCCAGGTTGTTTTTTTTGTTTGTTTGTTTATTTGTTTGTTTGTTTTTTGTTTGTTTGTTTTTCCATCATGGCTTTGTGGTAGACCAGTAATTCTTAGATTATCTCACCTGTATCTGTTCTCTAGATTAGTTGTTTTTCCAATGAGATATTTTACATTTTCTTCTAATTTTTCTGTCTTTATGTTTTGTTTGATTGATTCTTGATGTGTTATAGAGTCATTAGCTTCAACTTGACTGATTCTAATTTTTAGTGAATTATTTTCCTTCGTTAGTTTTTGAATCTCCTTTTCTGTATATTCAGACTTCATTTTTAGGGAGGTATTTTCTCCATTTAGATTTTAACCTCCCATCCCAGTACACAAATTTTAATTTTTAAGGATTTGATTTCTTCAGTGAGATTTTTTTTTCCATTTTGGCCAATGTAATTTTAAAAGAATTGGTCGATTTATTTTCTATCTCTCTAATTTGGCTTTTAAAATCTTTCTTGAGCTCTTCCAAGAATTTTTTTGTTTGTTTGTTTGTTTGTTTTTTCCTTGAGACCAGTTCATAGTTCCTTCTGTGATCTCAGGTGTGGATATAGAGTTGATGGTGTCTCCTGAAAGTGATTCTTCATGTTCACAAAAATAGGATTCAATTGTCTTTGGTTTTCCCTGGCCCATTCTGATTGCCTATTTCCTGTCTTTTTAAGTGGATTTCTGCTTCTGGGGTACAGAGGGCTCTGACTCAAGCTTCTCAAGCTAGGATCTAGGGGCCTGGTTGTTGACTTTGTGTGCTATACCCTCTGGGTATCTAGACTGAGGCCAAGGCCAGGACTCTCAGTGTTTCCCCTGGATTACCCTGAGGCTCACAGAGTAAGGTGTGGGGGAGGGGTGGTCTGGCCACTTCATGTTTCAGGCTCTTTGCCCCTGGGCTACAGCTCTGGCAGGTTCAGCAGCTAGTAGCCTACAGTGCTAGTGTCTGCAGATTTCCTTGATTGTGCTAATGCACTCCTGGACTTCTGTTGTTAGTGCTTCCTGGCTCCACCCCTCTGGTCTTCTTGCTGGTCAGCTGAGATGGGGCTTGTTGGGATGCCCCACTCCCTTCACTTGAGGTTTGGCACAGCTTCAGTCACACCCTTCCCCTAGGACTCTCAAACCTGCTGCTGGTTACACTATTTCAGTATTTTAACTGGGGCAATAATCTCTGGTTTTCAGAGTCAGGGAAGGGGCTTAGAACAGCTAGGGTTTACTCCAGGCTCCTAGAAGTTCAAGTAGGTGATTTTCTTTTTTTGCTTTTTTTTTTGGAGAGCAGTTGGAGTCAAGTGACTTGCCCAAGATCACATGGTTAGTCACAGGGTTAGTAAGTGTTAAGTTAGGTTGGATTTGAACTCAGGTCCTCCTGACTCCAGGGCCAGTGTCTATTCACTGCACCACCTAGCTGCCCCCTTCAAGTAGATGATTTTTAAACATCCAGGCTGTAGGCTGATAGCCCCAGGAGAAGCTGCTGTCACTGCCACAGGCCCTGTACTTTCTTTTACTGAGCTCTGACATATTCTCCATCCTATGGTGAGAGGTCTGTGAATTGTCCCTGTGGTGGGTGAATCCAATGGCCTCTGGCCAGGGTTTACACTCACTCCACTGGGGTCTGGTCTTTGGCCCGCGCGGGTGCCGCCCCTATGTGCTCTGTGCTCCCCCTGCCCAGTCCAATATGTGTACTTTCCTGGACTAGGAATCTGCCAAGCTCTATCTCCCAGTGGATTCTGTCACTCTAAAATTCATTCAGATTCAGTGTTTAGAGGCTACTGAGGGAATTCATGGAGGAGTTCAGGTAAGTTCCTGCTTTCACTCTGGATTTTGACTCTGCCCCCTTCCATGTTCTTTATAAAAAGGAGGCATCTAGGTGTCTCAGTGGATAGAGCACTGGACCTGAAGTTCAAATACGGCCTCAAAAATTCACTAGCTATATGACCCTGGCAAGCCACTTACCCTTTGTTTGCCTTCATTGACTGGAGAAGGAAATGGCAAACCATTTCAGTATCTTTGCCAAGAAAACCCTATATTGTGTCACAAAGAGTCAGGAACAACTGAACAACAACATTACAAAGTCTTTTTGTAAAAGGAAGGAAGGAAGGAAGGAAGGAAGGAAGGAAGGAAGGAAGGAAGGAAGGAAGGAAGGAAGGAAATGAAATATATGTTAGCATTTACTGTCTTGGGTCTTCTAAAAAAATAGACCCTGGAGGAAGTGGTAGGTGGGGTGGGGTGGGGGGGAAACATCCCTCAAAGTCCCTTAACTAAAGGAGAGAGTAGGGTCCAATTTTAGACATGACATAAAAAGTCATTTCTCTCATCCTATAAGGGACTGTGGGTGATACCGGGTCAGAGTAGTAAACAGGTTAAGAAGGTATCAATGAATCAATCATTTAATCTATAAACATTTATTAAGCACCTATTATGTGCCAGACTCTGTGATGAGGGTTGTGGATACAAAAAGAGGTGTGTTCCAGAGCTGTCTGCAAAGTACAGCAAAGAGGGAACTGTGAAGCCAAATAGCTGAGGGCAGACTGAACAGTTTCAAATTTCATTCTAGTTCCATTTTTGGCTTCATATCTTCAGAAATGGAGATGTACATAAAAGTAAAGCACAACATGCCAAGGCATGACTTAGCCCATTGGAACGACTTTTCTGTCACTTCTTATTGTTTGTTCTGGGGGGAATAAGCAATTTACTTTAGCTTCTCCTTACTAGGGGTAAAAATGTGCTATTAAAAGTAAGGCTAGACTGGGAGAAGAGGAATGTACGGGAACAAGCATTTATTAAGCAATTACTGCACTGCAAGTGCTATGCTAAATGCTTTAAAATTATTATCTCATTTAAGCCTTACAAAAACCCTGTGAGGTTGGTGTTATTATCATCGCTATTTTACAGTTGAATGGACTGAGGCAGCCATATACTAAGTGACATGCCCAGCGTCACACAGCTAGCAAGAATAAGAGGTCATATTTGAACTTACTCCAAGCCCAGTGCTCTAACCACTTAGATATCTAACTAGCTAGTGTGAGTGAACAAAAGAAAAGATAATAGTCACTCAGTTGAAGGAAAAGTAGTTTTCCCTTGGCTGCGATTCTCGAGAATTCTTAACCAATGATTTATTTTCTAAATGGCTCCCAATTTTCTTAAGTGTATTTATACTTTCCTATCTCTTGTGGGGTACCATCCAACAAACAGACATGGAAACCATAAATTTCTGTACATTCCTTCCCTTGCAAAATTTTCTAATTAAAAAATACTGCTGGCCATATGACCCAAAGGAAAGGATGAATTACTGCATTTTAGTTTTTAACATTAACTAAAAAAAATAGCTCTTTGTCCCCCAAAATGCCTAGACTGGGCAGCCGCTTAACCTTCTCTATCTTTTGTCAAGGTTGTACATGTAGAGGAGTCCTCATTTTTGCCACTCCCTAAAGCAAGAAACTGGGGTGAGAGAAGGGTGCATAGGTCTTCATAACCTCTTTAATATTTTTATACATCTTCCATATTGAATTTGCTATAACATCAAGGAGAGTATAACATTTTATTGATATGTGACATCCTCCATCTGTTACCAGCCTAAACAAATATCAAGGTTTGCCTGAAATCCCACATTAAAAATAATTAGCTAAATAATACAGTTAAGAAAATAGAGAACTGAGTATGAATGTTGAAATGTCCTCTCATCATATATATATATATATATATATATATATATATATATATATATATATATATATATATATATGATGAGAGGACATTTATATATATATATCAAGCATTAAAAAAAAAGAATAAAAGGAATCTCAGATACTATCTTACCCAAACTGCAAACTAAAAAGTTGAAGTGAGTTGCCCATGGTCATACAGTTAGCTAGTTACGTGTCTTTTGAATATGGTTATGTTTGGGAAGATTTATTAGAAGTGAAGCTTCCTCAAAGGGGATAATAGTTTTTATATTATTGAAACACAGTTTACTCCGTTACAGTATAACATCTGCAGTTATCTATGCTCAAAAACACCCCCCACTCAGATCCTGCTTCTGAGCATGTGTAGTGCATGGCCTTCCCCCAAACTAAACTGTGTACTCTTGCAAAATTTTCCACCTTTACTTGTCTCCAGGCAAACTTGTGTTAACTGTCTCTGTCTTTTGTCGCTGGGGAAGAGTCATGCAAATGAATTGTGCCATCTAAAGTCCAGCCAATGAGATAAGGGGAAGGGAAGTGGGGGGGGGGTGCTGCTGTTAGGGTATAAAAGGACCTTGCTTTCCAGAATCAATTTGTATGTCTCTGGCCGCCATTAGAGGCCTGAGGGTCAGTACCCTTTCTCATGAGAAAGCAATAAACTTATTTCTTCTTTCAAAGTATCTAAGTCTTTGTATTGATTTTTTTTTTGGTAGTGGTCTCTGTACCACACAATTATTTTTTATATTATCATAAAATTTAAAGTAGAAGATGGCTTAGACTCCATCTTGTCCAACTCCCTCATGTTACAAATGAAGAAACTGAGGCTCAAAGAGGTTAATTGTTTTGCCCAAAGCCATATAAGCAGTGAATAACAGAGGCAGCATTTCAACAGAGCTCCTCTGACTGCAAAGCTAGGACTTTCTTTACTTTTTATTGCCATGTTGCCTCTCATTCTTATATAACATCAGAAGATCTCAATTGTTCATTAAAATACCACTCACAGTTTTGGTCTCCCTAGTATAATGGAGTTGTAGAGAAACTGGAAGATGTCCAGAATAGATAAATGAAAATGATAAAAGGGTTGGAAAATAGAACCTTGGAGAAAAGGTTAAAATAATGAGGATTATTTAGCTCATGCAGAAGAAGACTGAGTAGCAAACTAATAACTGCCTTCAAGTACCTGAAGATTTATTACATAAATGACTAGTGCTTCATTTTCAATGAATATAAAGCAAGAAGAACTTGGACTAATTTGAAGAAAGAAAGGCATAGGTTAAACAGAAGAAAGAATGGCCTGTCTGAGAGACATGTTACATGTCAGAATAAATTACCAAGGATTTTGTTTGCCTACCCTTACTAGAGATCTGTCCTGGATAATTAGATGCAACTCTATCTGAAGGCTTGGGGTTAAGTCTCAGGTTGAAATTATTTCCTGCACAGACAATTATGTGTGGATACATATGCATATGTTATATTGCATATACATGCATGTGTATATACAAGTACATACACATATATTAGAGATACATATATGCACACACTTTATGTTCATATGTATACATACATGTGAATATGCTTATTTAAATGCACAAATCATATCAGTTCTTCCCATTTTATTCTACTACTATATTCCATGTTCTTCCATCCATCCTTGCATACCTAATACTTGTTTAATATTCATTCCTGTTTCATTTGAATATTGTGCAGAGAATCTCTCTCTCTCTCTCTCTCTCTCTCTCTCTCTCTCTCTCTCTCCTACACCCACACCACCCCCTTGCAAACACACTATCACACTATCCCCCACTCTATCTATTGTCCACAGAGATTAATAGAAAAAATGAAACATACTAGCATTTAAACATTCTCCTAATTTCCACATCAACTAGATTGTCTCTTTAATTTAGCATATGGTGAGTGAAAAGGTCCCATGCCCCGGAATTGGCTCATTTTTAGATAAAACCAAACTGCTCATATTCTAGTCGAATATATTTTGTGTCAATGCTTTAATCTTAAGGGACACCCAGTTCATCAAGATATTGGTACCATGAATCCAGTTTATACTATTTATATTTTCTCTATTTATATCATATGTTTCTTCTTGCTGAGTTCACAGTGCTATATGGGAAAAAGTGACATCTCATTAATTCTTGAAACACCCTTGGGTGTTAGTTAGGAGACAGAAACGCATTTTTCCATTTTGCAGATACAAAAACTGAGGCAAAGTGTTGTCATTCATTAAATCTGGAGCAAAAGGAGGCATCAATTGCAGATCCCCCTTGGAACTTCAATCTGTCGTTACTACGCATGAACTTCACAATTCAGTTCCAGTGGTCCCTTTTTAAAGACAGTAGAAAATTAGAATATGTAATAGAGATGAAAATATGGGAGATTTGGGAAACAGTTCAGCATATCTTTATGATCAGGGCACCTTATACTACCTACCATCCACACCAGAGAAGATTATTGTCTCGACAATATAGAACAAATAGTGTTAATACATAAAAGAGAAGCATGGTGGGGATTGATGCTGAGTACTAGCTTGACTTTCCATCTGAGAAAGTTCCTGGAATAAATGGGGTTTAGGGAGACTTTCTAGGACAATCAATCAAGCATTTATTGTGCAATATGTGACAGGCACTGTACAAATCACCAGGGATACAAAGAAAAAGAGAAATCAGTCTCTGCCTTCAAATTTTTTTGTTATACTGACAGGTTTAATTCAATTCAATAAGTATTTATTAGGCACCTACTGTATACAAAGTATGGTATTATGTTCTGAAAATGCAAAATCAAGAACAAAACAATCCCTACTATAAAGGAATTTAAATTTTATTGGGTAGGGAAACAACATAGTAATTTAAAAACATATAGTAAATTACTATAGAAAGACTCAATGAAACCTTTGGTTGGCTAGCTTTGGATGTTTAAATGGATAAGCAAGTACAGAGAGATGAATGTCACTGGAATAGGCAGTACTAGAAAATGCTCTCTATCATTGAAACAATCACAAAAGCAGCTGGGCTCTCAGTGATTCCTGACAATTTTAAGGTAGAACCATTTATGATGAGTCTAGGCTCCTGTCAAGCTTTATGTGTCCTCACTACACTTAGAACCTACAAGATTATCCCAAGAAATCTGCAAGTTAGTTTCTACAAAGCTTTCATTTCCAAATCTATCATTTCAGATTTTTAAATCAGCTTTGGGAATCAGAAATTATTGAAATTATTTCCAATGTTTAAGTAAAAAAAAACTGGAAATTTAATAATGTTGTACTTGGAGATGAAAACTCTAATTTATTCTTTGGGCTAAAAAATCAGCCTCCATAATACCATGTCCTTAATGACTTGGGAAATATATAATATGGCTACATTGTTAAAAAATGAACAAATTCTCTTTTCTTCTCATGTAAAAAATGCTACTGGTAAGACATATAGCTACATAAGAATTTAGTGATTAGTATTCTCAAAATTAGAAATATGTACTTCAATTTCCTACTTATGACTTGGAAGTCAACCTACTTGAACAGAAGCTTTCATGACTAAGAAAATTTGGGATTCTTTTATTGATAATTTTCTAAAAGTCTCCTTTAATTCTCATTTCTCCAATACCTCACATGGTTCCTGAAAAAGAATAAGTGCTTAAAAGTCAGCTGGTTAACACATTTTAAGCACTTACGGTGTGTGCCAAACACTGTACTAAATGCTGGGAATAAAAATACAAGCAAAAAGAAAATTCTTGCCTTTAAGAAACTTACATGCTAAGATGGCATAAAAAGGAAGCTGAAAATTGAGGAAAGGGAGAAGTTTTGTTCATTAGATCATCAGCTTAAGGAACAGCAGAATGGAGGACTGTCTGACATGGGAGAATAGGATGCTGCTAAAAATAACATGGAAATAAATGACAATATGAAGATAACATGAACAGGGGGATAAAAAGTAATATAAAGGGGCAGCTATGTGGCACAGTGAATAGAGCAGGGCCCTAGAGTCAGGAGAATTTGCATTCAAATTTGAACTCAGATACTTGACACATTTAATAGCTGTGTGACCTTGGGCAAGTTATTTAATCCTAATAGCCCCTCAAAATTTATTTAAAGTCATTAAAATAATTTTTCCCAGCACTAATTTGTGTCTCTCTTTTCTAACTCACATTTGCCTGGTGGAAATCTAATCTTACCTCTTCTTTACATTACTTTCTTACATTGGGAAAATGTCATATTTCATAGCACATAGTAGAGCCGTTTTCTTGACAACTCTAACAGGTGCTGCCAAAAAAGTCTCTCATTCTTATTTGAGGAGAGGTGGAAGTAAGAGTGAGAGCCATCTAGAAACACAACCTACAGAAGTAACCAGCTTGGTTTTCAGCTCCTGAATTCTGTCATTGTTATGAAAATTAGAAGATGGTTTCAGTAGTTTGTAAGGGAAAGCCATCTTTTTCTTCCATAAAACATGATTTTCCTTCTTGCCTAGAAGATATATTGCTCTACTGGTTGCCATTTATATGCCTAAGAAATGTTCTTTGATGCATTCCACAATGCATCATTATTACTGGCTACTCAAAGCTTTTAAAATATATATATTTGCATATGATTTTGAGAAACTGAAAACCAAGTTAAGTGTTTTGCAGTTAAGTCTGGCCTAAGTGTTCTGAAGATATGCTATTGCTTTGATATATGGTGGGGAGAAGGAAGAGGCAGGAAGGGAATTCATTCAAAGCACTGATTCACTATTTGTAGGAGTCAGCCTGCTACTGTCTGAAGGAAGCAAAGAAAAAGCTGATGTTCCTAACCATCAAACAACTTCCAAGAAAAGTAGAACACAAAGAAACAAGAAATGCAAATGTGGAGCATGTAGCATCTCTGCAAATATATTGACATCAATCTTCAGGGCCACTCATGTGGATAACACTAATCTCTGTCTTACATATCAAGACTATGGGAATAATGTTCTTCTTTCCTTCCCTCTTTCTTCTTTCCCTTTTTCCCTTCCTCTTTTTATCCTTCCGTCCTTTCCCTCTGTCCACATAAGGTATCATACCCTTCCCTATAATTGCTCTGCCCAAAGAAATGTAAATTTTGATCAATTGTTGGAGCCTCAAATGATGTCTTGGGGTTTGCTAGCTAGATTTCTTTAAGGACCATACCTTAAAAGCAAATCATTCTGGCTGTCTTTGACTGGACAGCAATAGGTCCTAGCCAAGCCTCTTCTGGTTATTGTTTGGGCCCTAATAGCTCAGTGTGAGTGTAAATAGTAATTGTTTCTGTTTTGGCCAGAAACCCTGAGGAGTTTCCCATTCCAGATTATTGTTTTGACTCGGTAAAAGAGGCCTTTCTATGCCTCATTTCTTACCAAGCTTTAATCTAATGGGTATTACCTCAGTCAAACTGAAATCTGAGAAAGAACTTAACTTAAAAAGGCCAAGGTCTCCTCCTGCATCTGGAGCCATCTCTAGTCATCTTGAACTTTATCTTTCCACTGGACCCAGATGACTCTGCACAGCCCTGCCTCACTTAAATCCAATTCACTTGTAAGTCATGACATCACCTTCCTGATGTGATATGGTCTTCTTCGAGAAAAAAAGGACTATCACATTTGGGCATAAGAATGATGACCTTTCAAAAACATTAATTAAACTCAAAAAGTATTTGCTAAGTCCCTACTACATACCAGGAATTGGGCTAGGTCTTGGGGATACAAATACAAAGTTGAAAGCCCTTGCTTTGAGAGATAGTATTTTTTAAAATAAGTTTTACTTGTATCTTTTTAAAATTACTCCTGCATCTATCTTCTTCCTCTTATCTCTGTCACTCCATACAACAGATTTTGTAATTTTTTTTAAAGAGAGGAATAAGAGAAAATAATCAGCAAAAAATGGCCAATGCATCAAAATATTTTTAAAATGTATGCAATGCTCCACCCCTATGTACTTCTACCTCTGCAAAAGAGTGTGAGAGAGATGTTTTTTCATATCTCCTCTTTGGGACCATGCTTGTTCTTTGTAATTTTATGACATTCTATTTCAATTATTTAGTGGTTGTTATTCTTTCCATTTACATCACTGTAATCACTGGGTACATTGTTTTATTAGCTCTTCACTCTGCTTGTAAATCTTTACATCTTTCTCTATATTCATCATACTCATCATTTTTAAAATACAGTAATATTCCACTGCATTTGCATATCAAAAATAGTTTGAACATTCTCTAGTTGATGGGCACCTATTCTCTTCCAAGTTCTTGACTGAGTTTATATTCTAATGTAGGAAAACAACAGACAAATTGGTAAATACTATATACATATACATATATATATATGTTTATATGTGTGTGGATATACAAATATATATTATATTGTCTGTATGTGTATCCATGTGGATTCATCCAGATGTGGCTCAAATGATGATGTAAATAGATACCTGCCCTTCTTCAATAACTTCTAGTAATGGTATATGAGATTGGAGCTACAAGGCTGGTCACTTTTCAGGAAGAGGGGAATCTAACTAGAACTGTATTCATTGTTTTTCTTGGTATTTTCCTTTATCTCTTGATAAAGAAGACAGAGGATAAGGAGATACAACCTGTACTTGATATACTAACTTCACCATGTTCATATTTAGGGCCTGGGGCCAAAGGTACACACAGAGGAGTTCAAGCACAAGATGCAAGAAGACATAATCAACCTGGAATGCAATTTTCTTTTCTACATAACCTGGCGCTACCACACCTAAACTCTAAAGAAGTTGGATAGCATATGAAGATCAGGGTAGAAGAGAGACATTGGCATGTGACAGCATGAACTTCAGAATCCTGAATATAACTATTTTGTAGAAGGTTTAAAGGTCCTGTACTCCATCTTATTGGCCACATTTCCCTGACATGTGACTATGACCTCTTTTAAAGCCTAAAACCAAAACAACAAAGATTTCTCCCCTCTACCCTCTCTGGAACTTGAACTAATCCTTTAAAATAACTGGAATTATCAAGAGTTAGAGGAGCTTTCAGACATAAGTGATAAATTTTTATTCAAAGCCATGAACACAAAAGAGGGAATATTGTATATAAGAAAAGAAAGTATACCAATAAAACTATAAATTAGTGCACTTCAATGAATGGAAGCAAGGTAAATTAATTCTGAAAAGAGATGTGATAACTCTAAGGGCTTTAAATATCAAACGAATATTGTTATCCTAGAAGCAAAAGAAAGCTATTGAAGTTCCTGAGAAGATGAGGCACATGGTCAAAATAAAGATTTATGACTATATATTTGCCATGTATATGCAGAATGGCTGGGAGAGACAAGAGAATGGAGGAAAGGACCCTAATAGTAGATCATTGCAATAGTTCAGACAAGGGAGTATAAGGGTTTGGAGTAAGGTAATGGTCATGTGAGTAGAAGTGATATGGACAAAGTATTGCACATAATGACAGAAAAAATAATAATGATTCATTGAGTAGGATAGTCTTCTCATCTTTCTGAGTATTTTGCCTAGCCATGTCTTCATTTTGTGTTTGTGAACTAGCAGATTAGGGAAAGGTCAAGATAGAGATGCATTTAACTAGATGTACCGTCAACCAGCAAATGTTACCTTTTGGTAAATGCTGACATGACAGGCAATTACTGAGGCAGAAAGTATTTTATGGAACCTGTTGGACAGTCAGCCTAGGGACTTCCAATGAATATTTGCCTGGTCCTCCATAGACTGTACGGGTTCTGGTTAATCATATCTGCAGACTCTGGGAACAGACCTGGGTGAATCAGAGATATGCAATTCAGAAGAGCTAACAGAAAAAAGAAAAAAAAAAGCATCACTACTAATATCTTATTTTCTTCAATTCAGAAGAGTCTTGAAATATTTGGACTGCTATTTAGAAAAAAAATAGACTTCTACCACTTGGGTCTCCAAGGCAAAATTAGGAGCAGTGGGTGGGCATTGCAGAGAAGCCAAAGTCAGTTTAGTAAGTTCCAATTTCCTCACAATTAGAGCCATGAGGAAAGGAAAGGACTTCCCAGGAAAGAACTGGTTCCTGGATGTACGTCATCAAATAGAAACTGAATGGCCAATTTTAGAGAATGCAATGGAATGAATTCTTTTAAAAATTTTAATCTAATCTAAGGGAATCTTGATCAGGTAGGTACCAGGAAAGATTTCCTCTGTGACCTGAGCTGCCCTGAAATGTGTCTTATTCTACTACTATAGGTCCCAAATTATTCACAGTCTAAAGGGTCTCCAGAGCTCTTTATTGTCTGATGAGTGTACGATTTTTGTCTAATGGGACTTGGACCTATATGGGACAGTGCTAATTTGCATGACTGTTGTATAATATATGCAACGTTGCAACATGAGAGAGGCCAGTTTTGGTGTCGGCCACCTGTCACTGTATTTTCCTGTATGTTTAAGATACATTCTTGTCCTGAGATTTGTAAAATAAACTGAGCAGGACAAAGCCCCAAAAGCTTACCTTTCTTTTTCTTCTCCAGTTATACAACCTCCAAAATTACAGTACATGTAGTTATTTTTATAATACAACTCTTTTTGCTATTTTCTACAGCAAAAAGCAAATGCAGCAAAAATATTCTTCTTGGGCTGAAGACCAGTTCTTAGCTTTTAAGGAAAATGCCAGAAATCATGCAAATAATTAATGATGTATTTAAATACTTAGGAACCCAAATCTTCTCATTATGTTATAGCTGAAGTAGTACATTGAGTTCTTTTGTAAAACAATGTGAATACAAACTGTCTCATTTCAGGAAAAAAAAAGGATAATAGTGCTCTATTATACTGGGTGAGGATTAAATCAAAATTCTTTGTCCATTTTGACACTACTGTGCTAAGACCATGCCATTAGAGAGAAATCTTTTTTGACTTTGTTTTTTCTCTAGTAATCTTAAAAGTAATCATTCCTCATCTTTCAGGTGAGACATCTTTCTGTAAAGGATTATTATTGTCCTACAGTCATATAGATAACTAATATACCACAGCATGTACCCAGAATTTCTATGGAGTTAATTTTTTGCTGTTCTTTTTTTATTTATTTGTTTATTTTTAATTTACAAGATTAAATTCCATGGTTCCTTGAGTTTTAAATTTCCCTTCCCTCCCTCCCCCCATCCTGCACGATGGCATATAGTCCAGTACAGGATCTGCAAATACTTTCACAATAGACATTAGTCAAGTTACAAAGGTGGATTGTACTAGATGGGATGAAAAATGGTAAAGAAGAAATAAAACCAAACAATGAAAAGAAAAGGATCAATTAGTTTGCTTCCATCAGGATTCAAGCTCAATTCTTTCTAGTTATTTCTCGGGATGTAGGCATCTCTCTCCTTCATGAGTCTTTTGGGATTGACTTATATCACTGGATTGCTGAGAAGAGTCCAGTCTGTCATATTTGGTCATCACACATATGTTGTGTCTGTGATTGTATACAAATTTCTCCTGGTTCTACTCTTCTCACTCAGCATCAGCTTGTATAAGCCTCTATCTATGGAATTAATTTTAAGATATCCTTTTTTTTAAATTTGCTTTTGGGAGGGCAATTTGGGGTTAAGTAACTTGCCCAAGGTCACATGGCTAGTTTTTCTGTTAAGTGTCTGAGGCCGAATTTGAACTCAGGTCCTCCTGACTCCAGGGCTGGTGCTCTATTCACTGAATTTTAAGATATTCTAAGGAAGGTAGTATGAAAGATTTACTTAAGCACAACTTTAAACGATCTTAAATACAGGTTGAAATGTTTAAGAACACAGAGTTTACATCTCCTAATTCCAAGGAATTTTAAAATTCACTTTGTGAAAAACTGTTGAACAATTTGTTCTTGACCTAGTATGTTCACATGATTCAGAAAGGCAAGATGCTAAAATGTCTGCTAGTTATGTTCCAGGAAGGTCTAGATGTCCTATCTGTATCACATTCTACATCATGGTGGAAGGGATCCATATCCCTAATGTTAGTGCTAATTGTGTGCTTGGTTTTCAGTCTATTACTGGTTGAAAGAAATATAGCGAGTTGGTCTTTCTAACTTATGTACCTATTTTAAGTTTCTTTTTTATTTGATCTAGCCTTTTTGTTGTTGTTGTTGTTGTCATTCAGTCATATCTGACCATTCAGATTGCCATTTGGGTTTTTCTTGGCAAAGATACTGGAGTGATTTACCGTATCCTTCTCAAGCTGATTTTTCAGATGAGGAAACTGAGTCCAACAGGGTTAACTGACTTGCCCATTATCATACAGCTAGGAAGAGTCTAAGGCCACATTTGAGCTCAAGAAGATGAGTCGTCCTGATTCCAAGCCCAATGCTCTATCCCCTGAACTACCTAGCTACTCTTGACACAGGTGCCAAACTGAGATTTCTAAAGCACTGGTTTAACCATGTTATTCCCCCTGCTCCATACACTATAGTTTCCCTATTGCCTCGAGGATAATATGCAAAATGGTCTTTTTGTTATTTAAAGTCTATCACAAACTGGTTCCAATCTATCTTTCTAGGCTTATTATAAACTAAAATCACCTTATGCATTCTAGGGTCCAGCCAAATTGTTTTCTTTACTATTTGTTATAAGGGCAGATAGGTGAAATAGCTGGTAGAGTGCAGAGCCTGGAGACAGGAAGACCTGAGTTCAAATTCAGCCTCTGATAATCAGAAGCTGTGTGACCCAAGGTAAATCATTTAACTCTGTTTACATCAGTTTACTCATCTGTAAAATGAGCTGGAGAAGGAAATCACAAACCACTCTAGTATCTTTGCCAAGAAAACCCCAAAGGGGGGTCACAAAGAGTCAGATTATGTGAAAAACAACTAAGCAACAACAAATATCTATTGTATAAAATATCTCAACTCTTGTCTCTGAGCCTTCAAACAGGTTGTCACACATAACTGGACTATGCTTGCTTCTTATTTCCCCTCTTAGAAACTCTAGCTTCCTTCAAAGCTTAGTTAAAATTCCATAACCATAAGAATCATTTCTTGATTCCCACTCAGGTACTAATGATTCCCCATCAATTATTCTGGATTTAATTTGTATTGATAAATAAGTAAACACATAAATATATATATGATATTTCAAATAAATGTATACATTTATAAACATATATAGGCATATGTATATTAGAAATTATGCTATGCCATTAATGACTTTAAAATCATTACATCTCTCATGGGAGCATATACTTGTTAGGGACATAAACATAGACAAGAACTATTCTAATGCATTTCTCTTGCCTGGACTTTCCCTCTTCCTCTCCTCAAGACTCCTCTCTACACATACTTTCCTCTTCTTCATCCCAAGCCTGAAGTAAAAAGTGTTTCTAATTAGGATTGTTGGAGGGTCCTATTAAAGTTAGTATTAGAAAAAATTATTGTACATTCCATCATTTCCCTTCTTCAATATTTCATGGAGGTTGACTTAACATTTAGTCAAATGTTATCCTTCTCTCCCAATGGATGTAGACCATTCCTCAGGTACTCATAATAATGAGCTGAGAGTTTTCCTTCATTTTATTTCACATTTTTTTCTATTCCTAATTGTATTGGCCTTTGCAGTATCTCAGGAAGTCTAGGAGTTAGCAGTATACAAATTTCTTGAATTCCTTAACAGTGAAGATATATTGGTTTCCTCAAAGTCTCACTTGGCATTATATTTTGTCAATATTTATTGACTTTTTAAACATATATGTGTGCATATATATGCATATATGTTTCTCTATATAGACAGATATCTATATCTATATTTGTAGCTCTATCTAGAGAAAGATAGAGAGGGAGAAAAAGGGAGACAGAGAGAGAGAGAAGTGAGGGATGGGGAAAGGAAGTTGGAGGAATGAAACACACAACAATAATCATTATAGAAGCGAGAAATCATGAGGAATATGTACAATATGGTTATTTTGAAGATGAATTGAGATGGAGTCATTAAATGATTTTCCATAGCATTAAGTAGATCTTATAACAATACCTCTGCCTCTCTCTTTCTAAATTTGTTTTTAGATTTCTGTCTTTGTCTCTTTCTGTCTCTGTCTCTATCTCTGTTTGTTTGTCTCTATCTATCTCTGTCTCTCTGTCTCAGTCTCTTTCTCTCTGTCTCTGTCTCTCTCTGTTGTCATCTTCACATCTTCAGTATAATTGTATTCTGATCTAGCCTTGTCTTTTCAAGACTGAATACATAAATGATCCTTCTGTTAAACTCCTGCAATACTATATGTGTAGTAAAATCACAAAATCAAAGAATTTTCAAGCTGGAGGAGATCTTAGAACTTAACCTTGTTCAATCTCCATCTCTGGCCTCATTTAATATAGAAAATGATTGTTCTGAGGTTCAGACTGATTCAGTGATTTTCCTAAAGTCCCTCAGCTGGCAACCTGTGGCTAAGATAATAATTTATTTACTGTCAGGCTTTTGTTTTAGTTGAGAGTCAAATTAATTGAATCAGTGAATGAAAGAACTCAAGTACTGACTATTGGGAATAGCTGAAGTTATGATCAGTGGTTCTTTCTACTCTCTTTCAGAGGCACTTGGTGTTTTGGAAAGAACACTGATCTGCATCAGAAAAAACTGTGTGTGAAACCTCTGCTACTAGCAGTCATTTCATATAACTAGGTCTCAGTTTCCTTATCTGTAAAATGGGGTTAATGATACCTACGCAACCTACTTCACATGCTAGCTGTGAGAAAAGAACTTCATAAACTCTAAGTGTTATAGCAATGTGCTAAGTGAGCTATTTTTACTCTTCTATATCTTCCCCCACCTTTCTATTGTAGAAATCTAGTACTTGTCACTCTCCTTTAATTTCCTTAGAAAAAGTACATGACAAACCCCTCCCTCATTCCAAATTTTGCCCTGTTTTCTTTTCTATTATCCTAAAGTCTAAGGTCTTTCATCTTAGAGAACATCTATGATCAAATTGCTGAGACACTTCCCTTCCCAAACAAATACTTTCTATATTTCTATGTTTATTCTCCCAGAATCTGTTCCAATCAAGAAATACTAGGGCAGGGGTGGGGAACCTTCCACCTCGAGGCCTCAAGTGCAGCCCTTTGATTGAGTCCAAACTTCACAGAATAAATCCCCTTGGACTCAACCAAAGGGCCCCCAATGAGTATCTAGAGGGGCACATGTGGCCTTGAGGTCACAAGTTCCCCATCCCTGTACTAGGGTATATTGCCAATAGCACTAGAATGGAAATCAGGGTTCTGGGTTCCAGTCCTGACTCCTGTCTGTGACCTTGGTGAAATCATTTAAGCTCTCTGAGCTAGAGACTCTTTATATATAAAATACAGATAAGTCTTGTAAATGTCAAATGAAATAATTTGTAGAAAGTGGAATCTAGATCTGTGATTCTGTGAAATGGTATATGAATGTGCCATTATTGCTCTAATATTGCCAAATATTTTCTTTTTCATCTAGTTCTGTTGGAAAAAAAACAACACATAGAATCACATTAAATGATTTGACAGGGCCCTCAGAAGCCATCTAGTCCAAATTTATGTGATCTCCATACCATGCTGTTTCCACTCAAGCTTATCATGTCCATCTTCCCTACACAGTGCCCACTAGAAGCTTGAGCTCTGTCCCTGGGATGTGACATGCTACAAGTGAATTATCTTGACTACAATTAAGCCTCCATGTCACTTTATGGCAGCCTTCACAGCATGAATCCTAGTCCCTTTTCTTTTCTAACTCCCCTTTATATTTTATCTCCCATCATTAGAATGTGAATTCCTTGAGAGCAAGGATTATCATCATTGTCTCTGTTTAGGTCCCTAACAAGTAGTATAATCCCTGACACATGGTAATTGTGTAATAAATTCTCTCTCTCTCTCTCTCTCTCTCTCTCTCTCTCTCTCTCTCTCTCTCTCTCTCTTTCTCTCCTTCCACAGCACACCTGACAATTTTACCTATACCACATCATAGATTATTAAAAATAATAATTCAAGGCATCTCCTGGCGGTTTTGCCAATATTGTTTAAAAACCCTCAAATAATAATCTATTAATCCAGAGAAGTGGGGGAAAAAATCACAGAACTAGCAGGGATTATCTAGTCCAAAAATTTCAGATTACAGAGGTAAAAATTGAGACTAAGGGAGCAGATGTGGAATTTGGCCAAGGCCAAGTCTACACAACTTCTTTCCAAAGTGTCTAATATGATGAAGAGCATTAATTGTATCCAAATATTCAAATACAGACTTTGTATTATCTAAATGTTTGACAGTGCCTTGCACAATGTAGGTACTTAATAAATGCTGTTTGTTTAATTATGTAAATGTGCTACAGTTTCTTACAGGTAGAAGGTACTTAATAAATGTTTATTGAATCTTTGGCTGTGGTGCTATAATCATTTGAGGAATTCCAGTAGGATAAACCCTTGTCCCATTTTATTCTTCTTGCATATTCTGGTTAGACCAAGACATTAGAAGGAGAGAGATGGAGTCATGTACTGCTCTGTAGTGAATGGTGGTGCATCTGAAAGTGACTAGCTGGGGAGAGGGAGTGAGAGTACTTGAATTGGATGGGCTACGACATAGTTTGGCACTGGTGTGGGATATAAGACTAAGTGGGATATAGAATAGTGGTCCATTTGCAATAATAAGCTATTTGGGATGAAATGCCAGTGCAAAACTAGGATCTATTTATTTATTTTGCTTTTTGGAGGGCACTTGGGGTTAAGTAACTTGCCCAAGGTCACATGGATAGGTTTTTGTTTGTGTGTGTGTTAAGGGTCTCAGGCTGGATCCGAACTCAGGTCCTTCTGACTCCAGGGCCAATGCTCTACTCACTGCACCACCTAGCCGCCCCTAGGATTTATTTTTAATTTTATGAGGATGGTCTAACTTGTCAGTTGAAGTGAATAAATATTTATGGATCTTTAGAGCATGGGGAATTTGACCAAGGCATGATTTAGTGAAGAGCTATCTTTGCTCAGGAAAAACTGAATTCAAGTCCCAGCTCTAACACATACATCTTATGTATGTTGAAATGTCTTAGGCAACTCTGACTCAAAGTTACAGAGAAGGTTATCTCTTGTCTTGGTGAAAGAAATTTCCTCCCCTGGTAATTCCCTAGACCAAAGAAATCACAGGTCCCTTGAGGCTCATCTAATCAAAAACTAAGTTCAGGGACAGCTAGGTGGCGTAGTGAGTAGAGCGACGGCCCTGGTGTCAGAAGGACCTGAGTTCGGATCCGACCTCAGACACTAAACGCACACACAAACAAAAACCTAGCCCTGTAACCTTGGGCAAGTTACTTAACCCTAATTGCCCTCCAAAAAAAAAAAAAAAAAAAACTAAGTTCAACTTGGAAGCAGTAAACCTTGGCTCAATTCTGTCCAGCTCACTTCACCTTTCCCTGCCTTAATTTCTTCATTTTAAAATGTAGGTAATAGTTCTCAACTTACCTCCCAGGATTGTGTGGGAAGTACATTGGAAACTGTAAAGTGCTAAACATGTGCTATTGTTGCTGCTGTTATTATGTTCAAGGTATCTGGCTGGGTGTTGAGGGACATATAATGAACAAAACAGGGTTCTTTCCTCGAGGAATTAAAAATCTAACAGGAGAAATAAGATATAAAATGACAAATGATGAAGTTTGTGTTGAATGAAACAACTCTGGATAGTAAACAAAATATCTACTTCTGCTCTCAGCTTCCTCTTGGAAAGCTCGTTTGGGAAAACTAGGTAGCAGGTTGAACACTAAAGGAAATGGCAGGCTGAGCCCAGTAACCATGATTTTGAAAACAGACTTCCATATCCCTGCCCAACACTTATTCCTTATAGTTATGTATTTCATAATCCTTTTCCTTGACCTCAGAGGTTCAGCAGGTGTCAAAAGGCCAACTGGCTATACCAGGGTCAGTTTGTAGACTATAGATTTTCACTAAGACCAAAAGAGAAAACAAACCAACAAAAAACTGAACATCACAGAGGAAAAGCAATAGTAAAAGAAGCTAAGTTATTTTCATGTGCCATACCTAGGTTTTCAGTGATGTTGAAGAAATGAATATTTCATGGGTAGAAAAGGGTTGGACTCTGTGACCTCTAAGGTTACTTCTAGATTTATAGAATCCACTGTTACTTTATAAATACAGCTTATGAACAGCAGGTAAGGAGAATATAGATAGCCCTTCCCTATCTTTCGTTTTAGGATGCCCTAGGTTTGGGGTTCAAGTTCAACTCTCGGTTAATTTGACCAACAGTAAGAAGCATATATTGATGAATTGGATGGGGCTTGTTGGGTCCTCAGTACCAAGTGTATGAGGACAGGATGTTTTTAGGACCAAGGGGAGCCGCCTTTTTCCAGTGCAGGGCGGTAAATTCCTGTCAACCTAGTCTGAGATCTGTTTTTCCTCCTGCTTCTGCCGCCCTCATATTTCCAGCCACCCGTTTTGCATTTCTGCCTTAGAGCTCCCGCTCAGGGCTGGCGGCTAGCTGGTTTCAGGAGCGCTACAAGGGTGGGGAGACAGCAGCCGACTGACTGACCCCCCAGCTCCCTGGCAGCTGCAGAAGCAAAGTTGGCTGCTGTTTATAGTGCAGGGGTTGGGGCTGCTTTTGCTTCCTTCTCCTTCCTTCTCCTCCACCTCCTGGGGAGCCGGGCAGCTGTCCTTTCGGGCACACACGTTACAATGCTCTGAGCAGAGAGGCGCACACAGCGTCCATCCCTCGCGCTAGCCACCGGCTTGGCTCCAAGCTCCTTGATTGTGAACCCACCCTCCTTTCCCTGAGAGCTTGGAGAGGGAGGGTTCTCTTCGCTCCACCTCTCTAAAAGCCCCATACTAGCTTCTTCCCCGCCTCTTCCATCACCCCTCTCAGGGCTCCCAAGAGCCTGAGAAGCTGCTGCCCCGCGCCCGGGGCTCCCTGTGGCGCTCGGGGCGGCGCAGGGCTCCGGGTGCGGGTAAAGAAACCAGAAAGAGGCGGCCGCTGCCCTCGCAGGGAGCCGGCTTAGAGCTCGCGTGGGAGACCAGAAGAGCGGGGCGTCGCACTGACCTGGGTGCCCCAGCATTCTGTAGGGGAGCGGCGTCGGCGAGGTTTTGTTCTCTGCCTGCTTGCTCTTCCGTTAGTTGCCCTGGGGTGCAGCTTCTGGGTCACCTTGTTCCTGGTAGGTAAGTCCCCACTTCCCACCCTCTCATTTGCCGCACGGGTCTGTGGCTGCAAAGATGAGCGAGTGGAGGGGAGGAGTGGCGGGGGGGGGGGGGGGGGGATGCTCGGAGAGGGCGGGGGATACACAGACCTGCCCTCCTCTCTACCTGAGAGCCGCAGACTGGTGGGATAAAAAGCGTGCCCAGTGGCTGGACTAGTCTTACTAGGTCGGAGGGGGAAACACTGAGCTGAGTCCGGAATTGTGAGCACCAGATCTGAGGGGAAAGAACTGTGGATGTGGCGTCTGGGTAAGTGCAGATTGTCGTGATTAAAAAGTGGAGAGGCTCTGTGGTGGGCAACCACCTACATAGGTCCTCAGATCCCCAGAAAGGGTACTGCCAGTGTGTTATAAACAGAGCAGGGGCTGGAGGTGGTGGTGAAGTCTCAGCGCTGCAGCCTGGCACCCTACCAACCACCCTGGGAGAGCTCTGGGAACTGGGTGATTGTGTTTCCCTTGAGTATTCTGGTCTGATCCAGACCTTAGGAGAGAAGGAGAGGTGTAGTCCTGCCCTGTGATGTGTAGTGGGTAGTGGTGGGTCTGAAATCGATTCGCTGGGGGGCAGGGGTTGGGGTTGAGAGTACTTGAATGGGTCATGGGTTGAGGGTGGGCAGTAGTTTGAGATTGCCACGGGATATAAAACCAAATGGGACAGGAGATAGTAGAATGGAGCTAGATGTGCTGAGCCAGAGTCTGTGAGAGATGGTGGGATCGAACTAGGACAGGGCAGAGAAAGGAGCCAAGACTGGGACAGCAGAGAAGTGGATATGGGGAAGGGTAATAGGACTGGGGATTCCTAACTGGCACTGGGGGCCAGAGAATCTCCAGTTGCCAGCTCAGTCCTGTTTCCCACCCACGGGCAGAACAGACTGGCAGCTTGCCCTTTTTGCAGCATCAGGAGCCAGGCTCCTTAGGAGCTGTCCTAATCTTAGGAGCTCCTGGGACCTGCAAACCATTGAACGCTCTTTGAGTGAGCACTCACTGGCTGTGCTGCACCAGCCGCTTCGCTCCATGATCTTACCTGTGCCTTTACCTTTACAGAGTATTACGATTAAAAAAAAAAAGTTCCTAATCTATCTCTTACTCTGTCTCTCTGGATTTAATTTGAACAGGTTGTTCTTTAACTGGGACTTTCAAATCTAGAGGTGGTGCAGGGATAAGCTTATAGGAAGGGTGAAGAGAGAGGTAGAGATATTGCTGGTCCATGCCAGACATACTCTGGCCAGGTTATTTCCTTGAACATCCCTCACCCTGAGCCAGTTAAAAACCGTAGTTCTAGTTGAAATGCTCTTCCTTTATTTTCTGAATTGTAGTGGGGATAAGTTTCTTAGGTTCACACAACGCCTTTTTTTTTTTCGATATGGTTATATCCTTTAGATACTTGATGACTTTCAATGAAGCAGAACAAGGACATGTGGTGTGTGTGTGTGTGTGTGTGTGTGTTTGTGCGGGTGTGTGCGTGTGTGTGTGGGGGGGGGGAAGCTCGGGCTGAAGGGGAAGTCAACTTACCAATGATCCTAATTCTAGCTTTGAATCCTGGTAGTCAAATCAAAGAGTACGCAGCTATCCACCTCTTCTGCATAGTTTTGGTCATAACCCGTGAAGTACTGATTGCTACGGTCTTAGAAAACCTGCAGATCTGTGAGGTTAACAATGCAGAAACAACTTTTATTTTTCCTTCCAAGATAAGATTCCCTGTACAAGGCAGTGAGACTTGATTTCCAAAAGGTCATTGTCTGTTGATGCTTTCTTGTAAGGGCAGGTGCACAAATAAGCTGCAGAGGTGGCAATATGTCAATGCATATTAACTAGAAAAAAGTCACTGGAGAAAAGAGCTATAGCTAAATTCCTGGAGCAGGATTTAAAATAGGGTGTCCAGAAAACTGTATCTGAATAGTTGATGGAGAAAGAATTTCAAGAACAGTATTGCTGGAATGGTCTGTCCTGTATAGGTCCCCCCTCTGTATATCATTAAGATGCAGTTTTTGGTGTTTATTGGTTGTATTTTTTCTCCTTATAGCTACCCAGAAATTCATTAGAGAGATGATGAGTGCAGTGTTGGGGGAAGGAAAAGAAGTGATATGATCCTTTCAGAAGGTTTCATTAAAGTACGCTGGTTTAAATTAAAGGGAAGAAAGCAATGTAATCCTCAATTCATAT
Organism: Gymnobelideus leadbeateri; assembly: GCA_011680675.1. NCBI lineage: Eukaryota > Metazoa > Chordata > Mammalia > Diprotodontia > Petauridae > Gymnobelideus > Gymnobelideus leadbeateri. The sequence goes on from WOXC01010630.1 coordinate 45,501, forward strand.
CTTGGTTAAAAAGGGGGCCCACATCTCCTTGAAATACAGAAAAATGGGAAAATAATGATTAAAATAGATGTGGGGGGAGAGGAGAGATACAGAAATAGAGGCAAAGAGAAAGCTAGGAAGGGAGAGAAAGGAAGACAGATTTGGGGTGGGGGAAAGATGAAGGCAGATAGACTGATATTTAGATCCAAAAGAAAGAATGCACAAGTTGGCAGTGATAGGCAAGTGATAGGAGAAGGAATAAAACAGAGAAAACTAACAAGAATCCATTTTGCTCTTCAAAGGGATTAAAATCCAATTCAGAAATCATCAGAGACTAATCTCTCCAACACTGAGTATTACCATCAATTAAAAAGTGTTTTGCTAGGCTTAAAACTAATGAGGAAGATCCTCTACCTAGTCCTTTCTAGGGAGTTGTGGTAATAGTTTGCCTAGCATCATAACTCTCTCTCTCTCTCTCTCTCTCTCTCTCTCTCTCTCTCTCTCTCTCTCTCTCTCTCTCTCTCTCTCCTGGTCTGGTCCTCTTTCTGACAAGGAAACTGAGCTTTTGTGATTCTGAGATTCCAAATTTGTTTATGAGAATGCAGTTATTCATTTATAAATGATTGATTTTCATATACCAAACAACCCCCCCCAACTTCTCAGTGTGCCTTTTGAGTTGTCATTTTGCTTGCCATATTTAATGTCTAATATGAATTCAGTTGTCTTAAAAATGATTGCTAACATCTTAAAATTTCTCTGAAGTCAGTATGAAAGTGTTTTCTACCTCTTCATAAATACAGATGTCACTTTTTACATAGGTTATATATATTCTTAAAGGTTGACAATAACTTTGGGGGGGGGTCAAATCTAATCATATTATAAATGTACTACTTAAAAAAACACCAAAGAACTATTTTCATGGTTAATGATCACCTATAATTTAACAGTAAGTTCAGATTTTATGATGTCTGGTTTCCTTATGAGATTTTTCTATTTAAAAGCCATGGTCCCCCAACCATCCCCAACACACACACACTCGTGCTAATTGGGTGTTGTCCAATAAACTCTTTCATAAAATTCTACTCTAGTGTGATTCCTCATTCTTTGGGTCCCATAGTATAAGATGGTCCCAACTTTTAAGTATTGAGCACCTGCAGATAAATAGATGATACACACAAGAATACATACATATGATAGATAGATTATAGATTATAGCTAGATAGATATGAGAAAGAAAAAAACAAACAAAAAGGAAAGAAGGGAGGGAAGGAAAGAGGGAGGGAGGAAGAGAGGAAGGAAGAAAAAGGAAGGAAGGAAAGACAGAAGGGAGGAAGGAAGGTAGGAAAGAACAAGGGAAGTAAGGAAGAAGATAACTAATAAGCAATTACTATATGTCATATACTATGCTAGAAATACAAAACATAAACAGTGTGGTTTGTGCCATCAAGGACATTACATTTTAAAGGAGAAAGGCAATACTTAAAGGTGAGTGCTAAAAAATTAATTGCCATACAGTTGACCACCAGATTATGCTTAACATATAATCATAATCAGACACCTTTGAATTAGAGGCTACTAATAGTAAGAAAGGAATCCTATAATCATGGAATTTGGACCTGGAAGAGACCTGAGAAATTATGCTGTAATATATGTTTTAATTTTATATATGAGTAAACAGCAGGCTAAAGATGTAAAATGAAGTGTCCTACCCAAGGTCCATTCAAACTCAGATTTCTTGATTCCAAATACATTGTCTTTTCTACAGTATCACATTCCCACCTCAACCCTGATCCTTTAACTATAATCCAAGCTGAAACCCAAACCTCACCTACTATTAGAGCTTGCTTGGACAAAATATATTTTCCTAAATAATAGATTACTTCAGCACTTCAACAATATAGAGGAGGGGAGGGACTATATATATCCATCATTAGTTACTGTGGATTGAGCAACAGTCATTATCTGGTGATCAACCTTCTTATGTTAAACCAAATATTGACAAATAATTCCCCAAATATAGACATTCTCTAAACCCTTTGGAATCATGTTTCTAACCTGGAAAGTCTAAAATTCTTTCAAAGTCTGTGAGTAGCATCTTAATGGACAAATCCAGAATAATTTTTATCAGATTTGATCGTAATAACTTCTTTACATCATTTGATACTTTGACCACCCTTTCCTTTTGTATATTTTATTTTCCTTTAACTTCAATGACACTACACTAACCTGATCTTCCTGCTTCTCTGAGCACTACTTTCCTTGGCTAGATCTTCTATTCCCCCTTACCCTTTAAATATACATTTTATTTAGATCTGCCTTTTGATCTTCCTTCTTTTATACCTTTATGTGCTCTTCTTTGGTGAGCATATAAACTTCTTTGGCTTCAACTCTCTCTTTAATGAAGATCACTTTCACATTTTTCCTCCAAGCTTGACCTTTCTCCCAAGTTCTAATCATATATTAAAAAAAATTCTCTCCAAGGATATGTTTGGAAGCTGTACAAGTTTATTAAAATTGACCACTCAAAAAACCAGACTTATTGTCTTTTTTCATCAAATACCATGCTTTCCGTGAAAGCTTCCTCTGATGTTCACCTTTCACATGGAAAGTTATTACTCTTCTTAAATAAAATATTTTGTTCTTTTTTATTGGGAAAAACTGTCTTAATATTATTTATGTTGTAGTTATTTGTTTATGTATCTTATCTCCCTATCCTACTGCAAGGTTCCTACAGTCAAAAAACGGACCTGTTTTATTTCTCTTTATATCTCAGAGTAAGAATAAATAATAAAAGTCATATGGGAATATTAATACCTAATGACTATTGCTCAATAACCCTCATTTTACCTGCTATAGGAGTTATCTCAAAGATGCTTTCAGTTTATCTACAGAAATTTAATCTACAGATTATAATCCATTTTTTTTATTCTACTACAAAGAACATTTTGGTTACTTCCCCAATAGCTGGTCAAACATTAAACATAAAGAAACCATCCCAGGACAGTGACTTTTCCTAGGATTGTGCTAAACTCCATAGAGATAAGAAGAATTAGAATGATACTGAGAATATTCACAATCATAAAACAATAGCAATAATAATAAATGGTTTAAATTTCAGTGGGTTTGAACCCCTGGAATCAAGTTCAGCACCCTATGTACTTATTATACTGTATTACTCCAGTATTTAGTTCAGTTCCTTGCACATAGCAACAAGCAGAGGAAGAAGGAGGAGGAGGAGGAGGAGGAGGAGGAGGAGGAGGAGAAGGAGAAGGAAGAAGAGGAGAAAAAGGAGAAGAAGAAGAAGAAGAAAAGAAGAAGAAGAAGCTAACTTTTATATATTTTAAGTTTGCAAGATCATTTACATATTGCATATCTTAACTCATTTGATCTTCACGATAACCTTGGGGCATAGTCACTATTATCATCCCAGTTTAATAGATGAAGAAACTGAGGATGACAAAAGTTAAGTGACTTACCTAAGGTTACACAGCTGGCAAGAGTAGGGGACAGGATTTGAACCAGGTCATCTTGATTCTGAATTCAGAGCTTTATCCGTATTTACATAATTCTTGGACAGCATTGAACTCCTTCCCAAATTTTATTTAATTTTCTGACTTGCTTATTTCTCTTAAGGGAACCAAGATTTTTCTAGAAACCAAGATTTAAAAATCTTGGAGAAGACATCGATTATTGCTTCTCATTTGACTTGTTGCTAAGGCCTATATAGTCTATTTTTGGACCACCTTTAAACATTTCCTATTCTTACCTCCATCACCCTAATTCAGACACTTCTCACCTCTATACTGAACTGTTTCAATATTATCTTAATAGGTTTCTTTACTTCCAGTGTTCCCAAACTTCCATCCATTGCCAGAAAATTCTTTCTGGTACACATCTGATATTTCACTTCTATTTTTCAAAAATCCTCAATCTGTGAATTATCTATCAATCTAAGTTCAAATGCCTCAGCATGGATTTTAAGACCCTTCATTACATGAGTTATATTCATTTTTCCCATTCTATATTCTGGTCAAACCGGATTATTTGCTGTTTCTTTCACATTCTCTATGATTTCCCCCCACATAGTCTATTTTCTTTGGATTGTTCATGCTTTTCTCTCTGTCTGAAATCCACTTCCCTTTATCTCCATCTTTGGAAATCCTATTCATCCTTCACAGCCCATATGAAATGCTTTCTCTTTTATAGAAAGTTAGACCTCCCACAACTAGATATTATTCTCCTTCCTTCACCTCCCTAGCATCAGAATCACAGAATCTAAGAGCTGGAAGAAACCTCAGTTTCAAACCATAACTAAACAAAAATTGTCTCTGCAGCAAAAGAAGAATAACTAACATTTATACAGAATTTTAAGGTTCACAAAGAGCTTTAAATATGTTATCTTTTGGATCTTCAAAGCAACCTTGTTAGGTAGATGCTATCATTATCCCCTTTTTGCAAACTAGAAAATTAAGACGGGGAAGTTAAGTGACTTTCTCAGGATCACATCACTAGTAATTATGTGAGGCAGGTTTTAAACTCAGGTTTTCCTAATTCCAAGTCTGGAATTGCATCACTTAGACATACATCCAACATGTTTTTATCCAACAATTTCATAATAACTTCTAGTGATGGTAATTCTCTCAACTCATCCCATTTCATTTTGGCTAGCTTTAACTGATAAGAAGTGTTTCTTTATAGTGAGCCAAAATATGCCACTCTACAAATTCCACTCATTCTTCTTATCCTTTGGAATCAAGCAGACAATTTCAGTCCTTCTTTTACTTGGCATTCCATTATGACTAAGTTCAATGCACTTTCTCTGAAACTTTTTTATCTTATAGTGTATCTGCCCTATTTCAGTTGTTTAAGCCACTACTAGAATAAAAGCTCTTCCAAAGGGACTTTGTTTTACTCATTTTACTTGATAACACATAGCACAGTATCTTAACCATGATAAGTGTTCATTTCTTGTTTATTGATGATAAAGATCAAAAGTAGAAAGTGACATGTACCATTGGTCCCAATCCATTTTTAATGCTATTTTGTTTAAATGTATACATTTGGGTTCATATATTTGTTGGATTCTCCATTTTGATTTTAAATGTAGGAACAAATAAATTTGTCCAGTTGAATAAACACTACTGTATTTGAACTAAAGACCTGGCATCATTACAGTTGTGATATCATCCTTGAAATGAGAAGTATTGAAGATATTATTGAGGACTAGCCTTGGTTTTTCTCATAAATCATTGTTGTCCACTCATTTCAGTTGTGTTTGACTCTTCGTGACCCCCTTTGAGAATTTCTTGGCAAAGATACTGTAATGGTTTGCCATTCCATCTGCAGCTTATTTTATAGATGGGAAACTGAGGCAAATAGAGTTAAGTGACTTCCCCAGGGTTATATAGCTAATAAGTGTTTGAGGCCAGATTTAAATTTAGGGAGATTTGTCTTCCTGATTTTAAGCTGGGCATTCATAGCTGCCCCTCCTTAAAAGAATATCCATCAATTCTGAAAAATTACAGATTTTAAAATTAAATTATGAAACCACAGTCTTAAGTAGGATTGTGATAAGCAAACTTATAGTACATGTCCATTTAGGTATTTCACTTTAAATGTAGATACATATTTATTTTCTTTAAAGATGTTTTTATCACTTAACTATAAAGTTGTTTTTATGTTTCAAGTTCATTTCCCTTTGGTAACAGAGAAGATTGATGAGAGCTTTAAGGGGAATATTTAATATGAACACAAGAAAGTTTAAAGCACCTCAGAAGTATAATGTCTAGAAGGAAATGCTTGTTTGTTATCTATAGAGGTGTATTTACTTGTTTCAGCAAATCCTGTATGATTTTGTAAGGAAAACAAACCTATTTTAATGTGTTTAGTGTCCTTTCCAATGTGAAGCCTATTGCTTTAATTTTTATAGTGTTTGTTATGTGGTAGATGCTTTTATTTTCATCTTGAAAATGGAGAATACATAAATAGAGGGATTCAGCAGATGTCTGAAGAGCTTTTGACTTTGTCATGTAACTTTGATCAAAGTGTCTTTGATTCTGTATTCTTCCATTCTGTAGGAAAATACTATTATGTGAGCAGTAACTTGTGATGAATAGATGTTTCCAAGTTTGTTGAATGAATTCAAGAAGCAGAAAATATTATTATTGTGACATATGGAAAAATCACATTTCTCTGATACATTGATTCAGAAAGCCTCATGAGAGATATCTGCAGTAGGACTTTGTTACAAGAAATAAACACTCAATATTTCCCCCATTTTCATAGTCTGTTCCTGATAAGATTTCACTACATGGTAGCTTAGTGACTTAAAGAATTGTGGTGACTTCTCTGTAGTGACTTGTGTTTAGAAATTATTAGATTTCTCCCTTGATTCTGAAGTTTGTCTTGTAAATAAGGAAACCTAGTTTGAGAACATTGCATTATAATCACTACCAATGAGATAGGGGAGCAAAAGAAGCAACATTAAATTACTAAACATATGGTCATTCAGCTTAAAACAACATAAAAACTACAATATAAACATGAATCTATCCATGCACCTGTATTTTAAAACATAGTATTGGCAGGAGGCCCTGGAAAGAAAGTATGGGTGTTTATGTACACTTTATGTTTCATGTATCTGTATGCATATTTCTGGAAATTAAAAATGAATATGGTTGACTTTTCCAAGCATTCATTTCAGAAAATAACTTCAAGTAGCTTTATATAAAGACTTGAGTGTGTATCATGTGAAAGATGTCTTCTAATCTTAGCATTACAACTAAAATTAGATTTGTATCACATCTTAAAAGTTAGGATATGGTAGAGTTATGGGCTAAAATACCTTTAAATAGATTATCAGCAAACCAGTACAAGCAACTTCTCTTCCAAAGAAGCCTAAATTAGTATATCTATATCCTCTCTCTGTCTCTATCTCTGTCTGTCTCTACACACACACACACACACACACACACACACACACACACACACACACACACACACAGAGTTTTTCTCACATGAAAAATGAAAGCGCTTCTGTCACAATATGACCAGTCTCAGTCAAAATAAAGTACTAGAAGCAGAAGAAACATTGACAAAACAAATAAGTCCTCATTGAGAACTTCCTATTTTCCAGGCACTGTGCTGTTAACAGAGGATAATAGGTAACAGAGTATATAATTATGGAAAATAATAATGGTAATACATTGCTAATCTGTGATTTCATCATCATCATGGGTATTATTTTGAATTGCATAGCTCACAGACCCCTCTCCTCCTTAGTAAAATTTTGGAAATTATTGTGGCAAGTAAGAACAACAACCTCCCAAAGCATAAATCAAATAAGAATATTGTGATACAAATGGTTTGACTTGTTATATTTACTTACACGCATAGAATCAAGAAACTCAGTGGCATCACCCCAGAGGCATCAGTGCTGAATCTTTTGGGTTTCTTTCAGCATTTGATATGAAAACATTTTCTTTTAAGATTTAAATCTCTCAGTCCAATTGAATGCTGATCACTGTCACTCTAAAGTTCTTAGCTACTGAAGATGAAAGCTCTAGGATAGTAAGTGTGCTTTGCATTTTAAGTGGTGGGTGGCTAGGTGAGTTAAAACTGGCTGGGTTAATGTGAACCACATGACAAGTACTTTTATTTCCCTCCACTTTCTTGTATTTCATGTTTTAATAAATGCTAGACCTCAAATATTTTGAACTGTACTATTTATTGAATCTGATCCTCTAATGTAGGGCAATTCAAAATGTATGCCCTTTCACTCTCAATTTAGATCCTTCAAAAAATTTTGAGGTCTAATTTATCCTATTGACTCAATGCCAGACAAATGATAGAAACATTAGAGAAAGATATGAAACTATTTTAGTGCCCATATGAGCCCATAAAATTTTCTACCATTGAAAAAAATACATAACCCGAAATTTATTTTGTACTAGTTTGTGTTTTATGAGACTATTCTGTGGATGTTAAATCACTGCAGTTTGGTGAAGAACACTTTAAAGATTCCTAATGGGCCTGCATCTTAGAACGGCACTGAAGAAACTAAAAGCAATACTAGGAGAAAGAGTTTCACAAAAAAACCTTTCAGGAAATTTTATGATTAGATAGGATGTGTGAGGTTATCTAGCCCACTCTACTGTTTTCAGTAAGATTGGTACCTTAAGTGCTTCAGTAACATGAAAGGTATGATAATGGTGATGATTGTAACTATTCCTACTCCAAGCAAGTTTATAGCACTTCCAGGTTTGTGAAGAACTTTGCTGAAATTATTTCATTTGATCCTCACTATAAGCTTCTAAGGCAAGTATGTTATCCCCATTTTAAAGGTAATAAAACTGGATGAAATTCAGAACAATGAAGTCATTTGATCATTGTCACACAATTAGTAAGTGTCAGAAGCAAGCTTTTATACAAGATATCCAGGAATTTTTTTCAATTATGTCAATAAAATCTAGTATAGATTTCAATATTTCCCTTATATGTAAATTTAAATTGCAAAGGTTAAAGCTTATCACTGTTTTCTCTAGTCTCCTTAGTACTACTGTTTATAATAATGACTTAACTTTATGATTAAAATTTCTTTCCAACCTGAGTAGGTAGTTGAATTTGTTATCCTCTTTACAAATGAATAAACTGAAGCTTAGAGATTATGACTTGACTATAGTCACATATCTAGTAAGTGGAGCAGAGAAGTAAACAAAGATATCTGCTCCTTGGAAAGGGGGAAAAATTGCTGGTCTTTTATTTGGTATCCAATGTTTGTATTTAGTTGTGATTACTAAAATCTTCCTCCAAAATATATGATTTCCCTTCTTTGAAACCAGCATTGCAAATAATTTTTCAGAAATTATTAATTTCATATAGATATAGATATAGATAGATATTTCTCTTGGCACCACCTACTAATGAACTCTTCTATCCAGCCATATATTCACACTAGTTCTTGCATATAAGAAGTCTTCAATAAATATTCATTGGTTGATTTATATACAGCACCTTCTCTTGTATGAGTCTCAGGTTACAAAACCAGAAGAAACAATTATAGTGTAAATTTCTCAGGCAGAAGAAAGAGATAGATAATTTCTTGATGAAGATCATAAAGCTGATGAGGCAAAGTAGAATAATGATTCAATTGTACAGGCCTCTGCTCAAAGTTCATTCCATTCAAGGTACAGCATCTATTAAAAATCTGATTTGTTTTGCTGATAATTTCATTTCTGAGAAAGTAGAGGTATCATCACCATCATATTTATATTTATAAATCTCTTCAAGATTTACAAATCACATCACAAATATCATCTTATTTGATCCATATTACAGTCTGTTGAACTGTTATTATCTCCATTTAACTGATGAGGAAACTGAGATGAAGAAAGATTAGGTGACTTACTCAGGATCACACAGATTGTAAATGGCTGAATCTTGATTTGGCTCTCCTTGATCCCAAATTCAGTACTTTATCATCAGTTTTGTGGCCCAAAACGCATTGGCATATAGTAGGATTCATCTAGATAGAGTCCTTTTACCTGGACAAGCTCTGACACTGGGATTCTATCATAGTAGCACATATCCTAAGTTTCGACACAAACACAAACATCGTTAAAAATAACCATCCCCACAAAAAAAAGGAGATAGCATATATTTCAGTTTCTTTAGGTTCATTGTTCACCTTTTAAGACTTGCTATTTTGCCATCTAAATTTCCTGCTAATTTTCTTGATTTCATTCATGTGAAAGTGTCCCTATCTTCTTTGCACATCTCCAATTATGAGTTGTTTGGTAGATTTCTGCATTTGTTATGACTGAATATAGTATTGACTTAGGATTAGCCAGGTAATAAAACTATCTGAACTTAGCTAGGTGTTTACCACCTTTCTTAGGTGGTAAAAATTCAGATTTTAACTAAACCCATCTTCAAAGTCTTTCCAGTCATGTAGACCCTTGTAGAGTTTAGTATACCTTTCAAATACCCAGGGTAACTATGAAACCATGCTAAAGTATTGACAGAACATGAGTGGAGGAATTTTTCCTCCATTGTCCTTCCATATTGGTTCAGTCTTGAAGACTGTTCTCCAAACTGTTAGACTTCTAAGTCAGTAAGATATATTAATTTCACATGTACAATGATCTATCTCACTCTTGCAAGTAAAAGCAAAGAAAGTTCAATTTCACAAATGATACCTTAGTCCTTAGATGATCTTTTCAGAGTCTGTGTTGGGCGTTGTTGCATAAGATTTCATTGGTACAATTACCACAAATCTGAATATTCTGGGTGTAGGTGTATTAGCCTGTGAATTAGAATCTTAGATGTATTTTTGGGTATTATATTCTATTCCAGAACCATAGAGCAAAATTGTGTTTTCAGGTATTTTTTTTTTTAAATTCAAGATGGTGCAATTTTCTGTTGCTAAGCCTTGATGTACTTTTCTGGAAGGTGTGAGTACTTCAGCCTCTTTGGTCATTCAAAAAATGTTTGGGCCCATTTTTCAATAGTTGTCTTCATAATAAATATCCTACAGCTTGGATTAAGGTTATAATGGTTGTTGTTTTTCAGTCATTTCAGTTATGTTGGACTCCTTGTGACTCCATTTGGTTTTCTTGGCAGAGATACTGGAGGGATTTGCCATTTTCTTCTCCAGATGATTTTACAGATGAGGAAACCAAGGCAAAGAGGATTAAGTAAGTTGCCCAGGGTCACACAGCTGTTTTAACCCAGGAAGATAAGTTATCCTGACTCCATACCCAGAACTCTATTCACTCTAGCCACCTAGCTGCACTCAAGTTTATAATGTAGTATTTCAAAAGCTCTGTGATTTCATCAGTGTGAGGAAATCCTCCACTGATTTTTCTATGCCTCAGTAAATCATCTTCGTGAGTTTCTAAATTCTTGCTGATGAGACTAAACTTAATTAGTTGATTATAGAGGAGAGAGCAATCTATTAGCTACTAAATTTCTATTTAAAACCTTTGGACTTTGGCAAAACTGGCTTGATCATACAATATTCCAGCATTTCCAAGAGAAGCCAAGATTACCTCTATAGTAGGATGCACTGGAATAGGACTTTATCAGAGAAGTCTGTCTAGTGAGTGATCTACTTGAGAGTTGTGTGCCTCCTCTAGAACTTAAGCTGCATCACGATAAGATCTCTTTCATTTTTAAAATTTGTATTATCATTTCCTTGCATTAACCAAGCATATAATGCATGCTACAATATAAACGAAGGAGCTACTTAACAAATGTGTTTGGAATTAAATGGTGTTGGATGATGTCGAGATTTATCTTTGGGATTTGTGAGTAAGGGCAATGTCCTAGTTCTTTTAAATAAAGACTGTGATCTATTTCAACACTTTAAACCACAAAATGTTCTCATAGTCCCTGGCCTGCCAGCATATCAGCACATGCTGGACCTGCTCTCTCTAGGTAGTCCACCAAAAAAACAGAAGCCTTAAAAATGACAAAGGCCTTGTAAATCCCAGTTTTATAACTTTCCAACACAAGGAAATAGAGTTTTCCAGGTATTAATTTGGACTAATTAACTAAGATGATTAACTGATTATGTACGCTAGAACCCCATATATACTCTTCCTCTACTTTGTTCCTGTTTCTGGACATTTCACTGATTGTTAGTACCTTCACCAGAGATTAGGCAATGCTAAAGAAAATGAATTTCAAATTAGTCAGCATTGATGTTTATTTTATACAGATGTCTCATTGTGATACTATAAGTAACCTTGAGTTCTCTAAGATTCTACAAACAGACCATGAGCTCTAGCAGTCCCTACCAAACTGAGCAGAGTTTGATTAGGACATTTATATTGCACTCTCTCATATGAGGAGCTACCCAGCTAATTTTCAAAAGTTTCATCAGTTATCCATAATGATTTTGACCATGATAACTTCAACCTATCCCAATTCCAATTCCACCTCAAAAAGTATTTTGTTTAAGATAACAGGACCATGTCACCCACCTACTCAATAATATCTAGTTACTCCCTATTAATTATAGGAAGAGACATACTTTTATTTATAACTTCAACTTGCAATATGATATCATTCTATATTTATACTGTTATCACACATTATTTCCCATCAAGAACTCAATCATACTGTCCTATTTGCTATTCCTCATACACAACCCTCCAAACTTCATGCCTTTTTATTGACTGTCTCCCTAACCTAGAATGATTTTCCCTTCTTACTTGACCTATTTGATTATTAGGTTCATTTAAGTCTCAACAAGAGGCCTTTCAAAATTCTCCTTTTCCTTACCAACTCATCTCACTCATAGTTAGTGGATATGTCTTCACTGAAGAAACAGTAAAGGATGCTGAGAAAAGGAAGCATCAGTCATATAGAACAATTAGCAAAGAACAGTTTTGAGAACACTTAGAGGCAAAAGATTATCCAGGAGAAGAAAGTAATCAAGAGTGTCAAAAGCATCAGAGAGGTCAAGAAATATGAGGATTGAGGGAAAAAAACTCCTTTGATTTGGAAAAGAAGTGGTCTTTGGTAACTATGGAGAAAAGAGTTTCAATTAATTGATGGCATGGAAAGTCAAATTGCAGAGAGTTTAAACTTGAATAAGAGGAGAAGTAGAGGCAAGGTTAGATAGACAGTTTACTCAGTTTATACAAGAAGAGTAGGAAATATGCTAGATGATAGTTGAGAAACATCAAAGAGACAAGTGAATTTTAAGGACTGGGGAGATATAAGCACATTTGTAGACATCAGAGAAGCTAATATCTGGTAGATGCTGAATAATGAAGAAAGAGGGAGGATAGAGAGGGCAATTTGTGAAGATGAGATGAGATAGGATCAAGGATACATGTAAAACAGTTTTTTTTTTGAGAAGGAAAAAGTACATTTCTTTTTTTAAAGTTTTTTATGTTTATTTTTAAATTTCTACATTCACTTCCATAGGTTTTAAATCCCCTCCCCATCTCCCTCCCCAGAATAGCATGCAATCTGACATAGGCTCTACACATATATTCCCATTAAACATGCTTTCACATTAATCAAGTTGTATAGAAGAACCAGAACCAACAGGAGGAACCACAAGAAAGAAAGAAAAAAGAAAGAAAATAGTCTGCTTTGCTCTGCATCCAGATTTCCTTTGGAATTGTTTTACACCTTTGCATTGCTGCGAAGGGCTAAGTCTATCAAAGTCACTTATTGAACAGTGTGGCTGTACTGTTTTCTCCTGGTTATGTTCATTTCACTTAGCATCAGGTCACATAAGTCTTTCCAGATTTTTCTGAAGTCCTCCTGTTCATCATTTCTTGTAGCCAACTAGTATTCCATTACATTCATATTCTACAACTTGTTCAGACATTCCCCAATTGATGGGTATCCTGATAATTTCCAGCTCTTGGCCACCTCAAAAAGAAGTGCTATAAATATTTTTTATACATGTGGGTACTTTTTCCATTTTTATGATCTCTTTGAGAGATGGCCCTAAAAGTGATATTGCTGGATCAAAAGGTATGCACATCTTTATAGCCCTTTGGGCATACTTCCCAATTGCTCTCCATAATGGTTGTACCAGTTCACAACTCTACCAACAATGAGTTAGTGTTCCAAATTTCTCATATCTTCCTCAACATTTATTATTTTTTCATGTGAGCCAATCTGATAGGTATGATGTGGTACTTCAGAGTTGTTTCAATTTGCATTTCTCTAATCAATAGTGATTTAGCGCATTTTTTTTCATGTGACTACAGATAGAATTTCTTCCTCTAAAAATTGCCTGTTCATATCATTTGACCATTTATCAATTGGGGAATGATTTTTATCTTATAAGTTTGACTCAGTTCTCTATATATTTTAGAAATAAGGCCTTCATCAGATACACCGGTTGTAAAAATTCTTTCCCAGTTTTCTGCTTCCCTCCTAATTTTGGTTGCATTGTTTTTTGTTTGTTTTTGTTTTGTTTTGTTGTGTGTGTGTGTGTGTGTGTGTGTGTGTGTGTAAAACCTTTTCAATTTAATGTAATAAAAATTATCCATTTTTCATTTTATAATGTTCTCTATCTCGTTTGGTCATAAATTCCTTCATTCTTCATAAATCTGACAGATAAACTATAACTTTATTCCCTAATTTGTTTACAGTATCAGCTTTTATATCTAAATTGTGTGCCCATTTGGATGTTATTTTGCTATGTGGTGTCAGACATTGGATTATGCCCAGTTTCTGTCATATTATTTTCCAGTTTTCCCAGCAGTTTTTGTCAAATAATGAGTTCTTATCCCAGAACCTAGGGTCTTTGGGTTTATCATACAGTAGATTTCTATAATCCCTGACTACTGTGTCTTGGGTACCTAACCTATTCCACTGAAGTACTCTTCTATTCCTTAGCCAATACCAGGTAGTTTTGATGATTTATAATACAATTTAAGATCTGGAATGGGTAGGTCACCTTCTCTAGCATTCTTTTCATTAGTTCCTTTAATATTCTGGACTTTTTGTTCTTCCAGGTGAATTTTGATATTGTTTTTTTCTAGCTTTGTAAAATAATTTTTGGTGGTCTAATTGGTATGGCACTGAATAAGTAAATTTACATAATTTACTTTTAAAATGTAATTTTTACTATATTAGCTCAGCCTACCCATAAGCAACTGATAAATTTCCAGTTATTTAGAGCTGACTTTATTTGTGTGAGAAGTGTTTTATAATTGTATTCATATAGCTCCTGGGTTTGTCTTGGCAGATAGATTCCCAAATACTTCACAATGTCTACAGTAACTTTAAATGGAATTTCTCTTTCTAACTCTTGCTGTTGGGCTTTGTAAGTACTATAAAGAAATGGTAATGATTTGTGTGTGTTTATTTTATGTCCTGAAACTTTGCAGTAGTTTTTTTTTGTTCTTTATTAATTTGATTGTTTACTTTTAGTTTACAAGATTCAATGGCATAATTCCTTGAGTTTCAAAATTTTCTCTCCCTCTCTCCCCTTCCCCTCTCCCATGATGGCATATGATCAAGTATAGGATCTGCAAATACTTTCACATTAGACATTAGTTAGGTTATAAAGATAGATTGTATCAGATGGAATGAAAAATGGTAAAGAGGAAACAAAACCAAACAAGAAAAAGATCAGGTAGTTTGCTTCAATATGGACTCAAACTCAGTTCTTTCTATTTCGTTCTCTGAATGTAGACATCGCTCTCCATCATGAGTCTTTTGGGATTGACTTATATTACTCTATTGCTAAGAAGAGTCCAGTCTATCAAACTTAGTCATCACACATACAGCAGTTTTTTTTAAATAGTTTTTTTTTACCTGATTCTCTAGGACTTCTATGTAGATCATCATATCATCCTCAAATAGAGATAACTTAGAGTCTTCTTTCCTATTCTCATTCCTTCCATTTCTTTTTCTTCTCTTATTACTAAATCTAACCTTTCTAGCACCAAATTGAGTAATAGGGGTGACTGTGGACATCCTTATTTTATATTTTTTATATTTCATAAGATCACTGATCTCACTAGAAATGCATTTAGTTTCTCCCCATTACATATAATTTTTGCTGATGATTTTTGGTAGATGCTACTTATTATTTTAAGGAAGATTCCGTTCATTCCTATGCTCCTATTAATAGGAATGGGTGTTATATTTTATCAGAATTTTTTTTTCTTTTCATGCAGCTAGTGAGATAATTCTATAATTTGTTAGTTTTGTTCTTGATATGATCAATTATGCTAATAGTTTTCCTAATATTGGACCAGTCCTGCATTCCAGGCATAAATCCTACATGAACAAAGCATTTTTTCTTGTGATAAATTGCCATAATTTTTGCTTATATTTTATTTAAAGATTTTGCATCTATATCCATTAGGGAAATTGTATAATTTTCTTCTGTTTTGACTCTCCCCAGACTAGGAATCAGTACCATATTTGTATTGTAAAAATAATTTGGAAGGACTCCTTCACCAATTTATTTTACATTTTTTCCCAAATGCTTTATTAAATTCTGGTTTACATCATTTATTTCTGCCAGATTTTGAGTTACAATTTTTCCCCATTTTACCCTAACCCCCACCCCAGAATAGCAGTCCCACAGGATAACCCCTTGTCCCATCTGCTCTATCCCATATCTTCTCCCATACCCCCTTCAACTTTTTCAGTAGGGCAAGGTGAATCTCTGTGCCCCAATGCCTGCACATCCTATTTCCCAATTATATGTAAAATAGTATTAATAATAGTATTTATATATTTATACACATTTTATTTTAAAACTTTGAATTCCAGATTCATTACCTTCCTCCTTTGTAACCCACCCTTATTGGAAAGATAAGCAGTTCAGTATAGGTTGTACATGTGTAGCTATGTAAAAAATTACCATAGTAGATATATTGTAAAAGACTGCTTATATTTCCCTTCCTCCTATCCCAACTCCCAATTAGTCTATTCCCTACTTTGATCCTGTCCCTTTTCAAAAGTGGGTGCTTCCAACTTCCTTCACCCCCCTCCCTCCCGCCTTCCCTTCCATCATACCCCCTCTCATCCCCTTCCCCCCTACTCTCCTGTAGGGTGAGATATCCTATTTAGTATGTATGTCATTCTATCCCTGATCCAAATTCAATGAGAATAAGGTTTTTTTTTCCTTTTTGCCTTCCTGTTCTTCCCCTCCCTTGTAACCATTTCCCTTGCCTCTTCTATATGAAATAGTTTACCCCATTCTGTCTCTCCCCATCTCCTCCTGTTATAGTACTCCCTCACCTCTTAATTTCATCTTTTTCCATATCATCCCTTCCTATTACATTCAATCTGTGTCCTCTATCTATGTATACCTGTAAACATATATACACACATTTACATATGTATTCATATGCCCATATACCCTTCTTCAACTATTTTCATACTGAGAAAAGTTTTATCAGTTATAGATATTGTTTTTCCATGTAGGAATGTAAAGAGTTCAGCTTTGATAAGTTCATGATGATTTCATTTCCCTGTTTACCTTCTCAAGCATCTCTTGATTCTTGTGTCTGAATGTCAAATTTTCTATTCAGTTCTGTTTTTTTTCATCAAGAATGCCAGAAAGTCCTCTATTCCACTGAATTACCATATTTTCCCTTGAAACATGATACTCAGTTTTGCTGGGTAGGTGATTTTGGTTTTAATCCCAGCTCCTTTGCCCTCCAGAATATCATATTCCAAGCCCTTTGCTCCCTCAGTGTAGAAACTGCCAGATCCTGTGTTATCCTGATTGTGTTTCCATGGTATTCAAAGTGTTTCTTCCTGGCTGCTTGTAATATCTTCTCCTTGATCTGGGAATTCTGGAGCCTGGCTACAATATTTCTAGGAGTTTTCTTTTTGGGATCTTTTCCAGGAGGTGATTTGTGGATTCTTTCAACATATATTTTGCCCTCTGGTTCTAAAATATCAGGGCAATTTTCCTGGAGAATTTTTTGAAAGATAATTTCTGGGTTCTTTCTTTGATCATGGTTTTCAGGTAGTCTAATAATTTTTAAATTTTCTCTCCTGGATCTGTTTTCCAGGTCAGTGGTTTTCCCCATAAGATATTTCACATTGCTTTCTATTATTTCATTTGGTTGAATCTGCTTGACAGCATCTTGATTTCTCATAAAGTCACTAGCTTTCATTTGCTCCAGTCTAATTATGAAGGAATGATTCTCGTCAGTGAGCTTTTGAGATTCTTTTTCCATCTGGCAAATTTGGCTTTTTAAGGCATTCTTCTCCTCATTGGCTTTTTGAGCCTCTTTTACCATTTGAGTTAGTCTATTTTTTAAGGTGTTGTTTTCCTCATTCAGGCTGTTGACTCTCATTTCATACCTTTCTTGCATCTTTCTCATTTCTCTTCCCAGTTTTTTCCTCCATTTCTCTCATCTGCTTCTTAAGGTCCTCTATGGCTTGTAAGCAGCTCATATTTTCATTTGGGGTTTTAGGTGCATGAGTTCTGACCTCCCATTCCTTCTCCTGTTCCATGCTTTGATCCTCTTTTTCCCCAAAATAGGAGTCTAATTTTGAATTCTTCTGTTTATTTTGTTCCCTTTGCCTAGGCATGTTGCCACTTAGTTACTTGAATTTTGGGCTTGTTGCCACAGTAGGACTCTGCCTCCAGACAGGGGAGCTTAGGTCCCAAATGCTGGGGTTTTCCCAACTTCCAGAGGTATTAGTTGTGTGGCCTCTCTGAGGCCTCCACATGCTCTGGCAAGCTGGTCACACACCCCAAGACCTCCACCCCAGACTGCAATCCAGATCCAAGAAGGGTAAAGCAAGAGCGATTACCCCCCCACACTGATTACCAGATCCCCCTACAGTTTGCAGGCTAGGGACTGAAGCTGCCCCATGTGTCTGAGGCTGTGCTGAAGTTCTCAGCAGCTTCTTTCCCAGGGAAAGAGGCTAATGCACTCTCCCCACTAATGAGTCCCAAAGTCCGTAGGGCACTAACCTCTCATTTTGTAGTTGGCATCTAGGTGTTGGCAATTCTGGAAATGCTACAGCTACTGGTGTTCTGGAGTCTCTCCAGCAGGCTGCTTGTCTGGCAGCCCTGGGGCTAAAACCTCCAACTCACAGGGGCCTGGGCTCTGCTCCCAGAGAGCTGAGCTGGCCGCTCCCTGCTGGGCTGCTGGGCTGTCTTCAGCAGGAGGTTGGCTTCTCTGTGTCATTTTGTGGGTTCTGGACCTCCAGAGGTTGTTCAGAGTCCCCTTTTACATAAATTTGGAGGTGGTGGGAGCAAGAGCTGTGTGGAAGAGCTGTTTCTTGACTCGGCCCCCTTCACCAATTTTCCCAAATATTCTACATAGTATTGGAATTAATTGTTCTTTACATGTTTGACAAAATTCGCTTGCAAATCCATCTGGCCTTAGAGCTTTTTTTTTTTCCTAGGGAGTTCATTGATGGATTGTGCAATGTCTCTTTCTAAGATTGGGCTATTTTGCTCCTCTTCTGTTAATCTGGGCAATTTATATTTTTATAAATATCCTTTTCAGTAAAATTGTCAAATTTATGGACATACAATTGGGCAAAATAATTTCTAATTATAGTTTTAATTTCCTCTTCATTGGTTTTGAATTCACCCTTTTCATTTTTTTATACTGGGAATTTGGTTTTCTTTTTTAAATGAAATTAACTATTTTTTTTTTCATTTTTATTGCTTTTTTCATAGAACCAGGTTTTAGATTTATTTAATAGTTCAATAGTTTTCTTTATTTCAATTTTATTAATCTCTTCTTTGGTTTTCAGTATTTCTAATTTGGTATAATTGAGAATTTTTTATTTGTTATTTTTCTACCTTTTTTCAGTTGCATACCCAACTCATTGATCTCCTTTTTCTCTATTTAATTCATGTAAGCATTCAGAGATACAAAACTTCCCCAAAGAATCATGTTCCCTGCATCCCATAATTTTGGCATGTCTCATTAATTGTAATTCTCTTGAATGAAGTTATTGATTATTTCTATGATTTGTTGTTAGTCAACTCACTTGTTCTTTAAGATTAGATTATTTAGTTTCCAATTAATTTTTAGTCTATCATCCCATGGCTCTGTATTACACATGATTTTTATTGCATCATGATCTAAAAAGGATGTGTTTAATATTTCTACTTTCCTGTACTGGATTGTGAAGTTTAAGCTCTAGTGCAGGGTCAATTTTGTCGTATGTGCCATGCACCACTGAGAAAAAGGTATATTCCTTTCTATCAATATCCATTTTCGCCAGAGGTCTACTATCTCTACTTTTTCTAAAATTCCTTTCACCTCCTTAATTTCTTTCTTGTTTATTTGGAGGTTATATTTATCAAGTTTAGAGAAGGGGAGTTGAGGTCCTCCACTAGTATAGTTTTGCTGTCTATTTCTTCCTGTAACTCCCTTACCTTCTCCTCTAAGAATGTGAGTGCTATCCTACTTGGTGCATATATGTTTAGTAATGATACTACTACTTCATTGTTTATGGTGGTTTTTAACACTATATACTTTCCTTCCTTATCTCTTTTGATTAGATCTATTTTTTTACTTCTGTTTAAGCATAGTATACTCTACTCCAACCTTTTACCTTCACCCTGTGTGTATCCCTCTGTTTTAAATGTGGTTTTTTTGTTGTTGATGTTTTTTTTTATAAACAACATATTGTAAGATTATGTTTTTAACCCATTCTGCTATCCACTTCCATTTTATGGGCAAGTTCATTCCATTCATATGCACAGTAGTGATTCCTATATGTGTCTTTCTCTCCATCTTATCGACCCACTCCTGTTTGTTGTTATATTTATTCCTTATCCTTAGTTTTGATTTTGACCACTGCCTCTCTCAGTCTTTCCTCCCTTCAACCAGCCTCCCTCCTTTTCTTTCCCTTTTACCTTTCTACTTCTTCCCTCCCTTCTAAATATCATCCCCTTTTCTTTCTGTTTTCCTCTCTTACTCCCTGTAGGGCAAGTTAGATTTCTATAATTAACTGAGTATGTTATTCCTTCCTTGAACCAAATCTGATGAGAGTAAAGTTCAAACAATGCTCATCTCTCTCCCTTCTTTCCCTCTACAATAATATGGTTTGTGACTCTTCATTTGGTGTAATTTTCCCTTTTCTGCCTCTTCCTTTCCTCTTCTCTCATTACAATCCCTTTTAGCACTATAATTAGGTTTTTTATCATTACATCAGTTAATTTGTACCCTTATGGCTCTCTCTATGTATATCCCGTTTTAATGTTATAATAAATATGTAATTCACAAGATTTGTAAGTATCGTTTTCCCATGTAGGGATGTAAACAGTTTACCTTCATTGAATATCATGTTTTCTTTTTGTTTTCCATTTACTTTTTTATGCCTCTCTTGAGTTTTGTATTTGAAGATCAAATTTTCCATTAAATTCTGGTCTTTTCATCAGGAATGTCTAGCAGCCCCTTATTTCATTGAATGTCCATTTCTGTGCATGAAAGATTATGCTCATTTTTTCTAGGTAGTTAATCATTGGTTGTAATCCAATCTCTTTGGCCTTACAGAATATCATATTTAAGACCTCTGATCTTTTAATGTAGAATCTGCAAGGTCCTGTGTGATCTTGACTGTAGTTCCATGATATCTGAATTATTTCTTTCTGGCTGCTTGCAGTATTTTCTCCTTGACCTGATCATTTTGGAATTTGGATACAATATATCTTGGCATTTTCAATTTGGGATCTCTTTCAAGAGGTGATTGGTGGATTCTTTTGATGACTATTTTACCCTCTGGTTCTACAAACTCTGGGCATTTTTCCTTGATGATTTCTTGCAAGATATTGTCCAGGCTCTTTTTTACATCATGGCTTTCCAGTAGACCAATAAGTTTCAATTATCACTCCTTGATCTATTTTCTAGGAAAGTTAGTTTTCCAATGAGATATTTTAGTTTTGTCTCATTTTTTAAATATTTTGTTTGACTGATTCTTGTTGCCTCATAAAGTCATTAGCTTCTACTTGCCCAATTGTAATTTTAATTAATTGTTTTATTCAGTTAGGTTTTGTATCTCCACATCCATTTGGTCAATTTTACTTTTTAGGGAGTTGTTCTCTTCAATGAACTTTGTTTTCCATTTTGTCAAAATTGTATTTTAAAAATAATTGGTCATTTTTTTACCTCTCTAGTTTGACCATAAAATCCTCCTTGATATCCTCCAAGAATTTTTTTGAGCTTGATACCAGTTTGTATTCCATTTTGAGGTTTCAAGTGTGGGTATATTGTCAATGCTGTCCTCTTCTGAATTTGTTTTTTTATCTTCCCTATCCCCATAGTAAGAAGCTGTGGTCTTTGCTTTAATAAGATTCTTTTTGTTCATTGTTATTGCCTTTTTCCTGGCTTTTGAAGTGGATCTCTGCTAATGGGGCACAGGGTACTCTGTTCCATGCTTCTTGTGCTGCGGGCTAGCACCTGGTTACTGGCTTTGTGTGCTGTGGCCCCTGGTTTTGGCAACTGGAAGCTATAGCTGTAGCTTATCTGGTGCTGAGCTGGAGCTGGCTGGAATGTGCTGAGGCCATTCCTATGAGGTGAGGTCTTCCTATATTTCCCCTAAGTTACACTGAAGTTCAAGGGCATGAGGTATGGGGTAAAGGCAGTCTCACTGGAAGTCTCCTTCTCCCCTGGGGCTGTGCTAGAGCACAGGTAGGCTCAGCCACTGGTGGATGTCCATCTGTGCAGGTGTCTGCCAATTCCCCTGGGTTTGTCAAGGCGTACCTGTGAAGAGTCCTTAGCCAACTGGGGTGCAGCGCGACAGCCTGGGAGTGGCAGGAGTGTCCCTGGCCTATCAATAACAGGCTACAGGAGGAACCCGGAAGGCCAAAAGGACAGTCAGCAAAACAATCATAAGAGTTGACGTGGCAGTAGAGAGATTTCCTGGTTAGGAGACTTCCTGGTCTGCTACACCAGAAACCTCTTAGCCCAATGAGCTGACGTGTCCATGTGGGCAGCGGGTTACCACCCCTCACTCTTGGGGCAGTACGTGATTGACTCGCAGTGGCGGGGACTGCTGAAGTTAAACACCTGGAACTGGAGGTTGGATAAAAAGGAGGCTGCCTGACGGGGTGGGGGGGGCTGCTGGCTGAAGTTCGCTTGTATGTTCTGATCAGAGAAAGAATAAAGAGAGTTCTCCTTAAACAGAAGGGTGCTCTGCGTGGGTAGTTCTTCTAGAAAGTCTAGAATTCGGAGGCGTCCGAAGACTGGGAAAAGGTAAACATGTTCTTGTAGGGTTGAGACCCTCGGAACCCTAACATACCTGGAATCCTGGTGTTGACTCACTGACTCCAACATCCTGGAACTCAAGATTTCCTGCTGGTCTTCTGAGGTGGGGCTTGCTTCTGGCATGTTGGGTACTGGTCCCCTTCAGTCACAGCAAGAGGACGTTTCCTGTTAACCCTCCTAGCTTCCTGAGGTAAAATCCTTCCAAATCTGGCTTCACTATTCCAGGACTTTTCCTGGGGCAATATTTTCTGGGTTTTTCAAGGTCAATAAGAAAGGTGAGAGTGACTTATAGTTCACTCTGCCATATTGGCTCCTGGAATTTTAAATAGGTGACTTTCAAACATACATTCTGTAGGCTGATAGCCCCAGGATTAGCTGCTGCTACTGTCACAAGCCCTGTGCAGGACTGAACTTTTCTCTCACCTACTTCTGACAGACCCCCCTCTTGCTCTGAGAAGTTTAGGACTTGCCACTGCTACCAGTGATTCAGCCCACTGTGATCTTCTCTGGCCTTTCTGTGGAAAGTCCATTTCTTCATGAGTCAAAGTTAAAGGACAATTTAGCTGAGTTATAACAGTTCAAAAGAAGAAGGAGCTCTCTCCAATTGACTTTTCAGTGATTTGTCAGCCAAGATCCTCAGCTAAGAGAGGGGTAAGGGGGAGAGAAGGATGCCTTGGAAGACTTGAAGATGGATGAGCATTTTGGAAAAGCCATTGTGGTGAGTAGGATAGGGAATAAATTTTGGGGGATATAAAACATTGCCTTGCTCTAGTGAGGACCCATTTGAAATTATGTAATTATAAACATAAAATTCTATTGGACCCAGTCAGCATGGCTTTGTCAATTTCTCCAACAACCCTAATAAAAACAATCATCACTTCTCTTTTGGATTAATTTGGCAGGCTCTGATCTGATTCCCTCCCTCCAGGCCCTTTCTTTTCTAGTTCATCCTTAAGGAACTGCCAATAAAATTTCCATGATGTAATAGTTTTATAGTCAATACTACTCTACTAATAAAATTTAAAAAAAAAAAAGCAATTTTGCCTATAGAACAAAAAGCAAATCATTAAGCCTGCCATTTACTACCTTCTGTTGTCTAGCCCCAACCCATATTTTTAACCTAGTTTCACAATACTTTCCCTTCATGCATAGTATGACCCAGCTAAAACTAAATACTGGATATTTCAATCCTGTTTTCCATTTTCCATTCATTTCAGCAGGCCATATCCCAATTCTGGCATATGCCTGCTACTTATATCCATGGGAGAAAAATGTTCAATATTCAGGTCTATTTCACCTCTTCCAAGGACTTATCCTTGATTTCTTTAACCAAAAAGGATCTACATGCCTATAGATTTATCCTGGAAAGGAAGAAGTTATCTTGTATAGTACTTTTAGCTTGCAAATGAGTAGAGAGAAGTCCAGAGAGCTTAAGTAACTTGGCTAAGGTAAAAGGAAATGTCAGAACATGAAGCAGAGTCCAGGTCCTCTGATTCCAAATACAGAATACTTTCTTCTTCAAAACTGTTGTTCCACAAATTTGCCTAGCTTACATATTCTGGATGTCTTCTTTGCCCCTACTTCCATCCACCTAAAGAAGTGCATGTTTGTGTTCATGCTTTATCATCCTCATTAGACAATAAGAATGTTAAAAGTAGCGTTGATGCTATGTTTAATATCTGTGTCATTTACTCTGTTTCTCTATAATCTAAAGTAGTCTCCTGTATTGTGGTTGATTAATAAAAGATTATTTATTAAACTGGGTGGCATTTCCCAAATTACCTGTGAAAACAATTTTTAACGTACATTGTTTTAATTTCATCTTAATTGGTGGTGAATTCGTTCTTTTCATTTTTTATATTGGTAATTTGGTTTTCTTACAAAAAAAGACATTTTGGGTTTCTTTTAAATCAAATAAACCAACTATTTATCTATTTTCTTCCCTTCCCCCATAATACCAAGTCCAAGTTTTATTTATTAGTTCAATGGTTTCTGTATTTTCAATTTTACTAATTTCTTCTTTGAATTTCAGGATTTCCAATTTGGTGTTTAATTAAATATTTTTAATTTGTTGTTTTTGGGGTTTTTTTTAGTTGACTATTCAATTCATTGATCTGCTCATTCTCTAATTTATGTATGTAAGCATTTAGAGATATAAATTTTCCCTTAACTTTTACTTTTGCTGCATTCCATAAATTTTGCCCTGCTGTCTCATTGTTTTTTTCCTTTTAATGAAATTATTTTTTCTATGATTTGTTCTTTGACTCACTCATTCTTTTTTTAAGGATTAGATTATTTAGCTTCCAATTAATTTTTAATGTATATTTCCAGGCCATTATTTAATATATAATTTTATTGCATTACACTCTGAAAATAATATTTAATATTTACTTGAATATTTAATAAATATTTTATATAAGATAAATTTCCCTGTTCTGTCTCCCACTTCCTTCTTCCCTCAATGTACCTCTCCTTCTCACCCTTTGACTTATGTTTTAAAGTACACCATTATAATCATTTTACATATGCCCTTTGTTTAAGTATACTCTTTTAACTGCTCTAATAATGATAAAGATCTTAGGAGTTGCAATTATCATCTAACCATATAGGAATGTAAACCTTTTAACCTTATTCATTCACTTATGATTTCTCTTTCATATTTACCTTTTTGTACTTGTCTTGTATTTAAAAGACAATTTTTCTATTAAATTTTTTTTAAAAATCAGGAATGCCTGAAGTTCCACTATTTCATTGAATATCCATTTCCCCCCTGAAGGATTATACTCAGTTTTGATGCATATATTATTCTTGGTTATAATCCTAGCTCCTTTGCCTTCCTAATACTTTCATGTGGAAGCTTCTAAATCTTATGTAATCTTGACTGTGACTCTATGGTATTTGAATTGTTTTCTTCTGCTTGATGGCAAGTTTTTGGCCACAGTATTCCTAGAACTTTTCATTTGGGATTCTCTTTCATGTGATGATCAGTGCATTCTTTCTTTTTCTATATTTCCCAAAGGTTCTATATCATGAAAGTTTTCATTGATAATTTCTTGAAATGTGGTGTCTTAGCTTTAAAAAAAAATCATGGCTTTCAGGTAGCCCAATATTTTTTCAGTTATCACTCCCCAATCTACTTTCTACGTCAATTGCTTTACATTTGCATGGTTCTTTGAATGCCAAACTCCTGATTTAAATATCCAATTACTAATATACCACTCTGGAATGTGGCTAATTCAAAGGTGACTAGTATCTAGCCAAATACAGAATGATACCCATTTAGAAATTTGGATTGATGTGTGTGGAAAAATTCTTGGCTAAGGAAGGGTTCCTTGATATTCCTAACAAGTAGCATAGGATATTTAGTATTATTACTAGGCCAACAATATTGCTAGATTTTCAGACTAGTTTTTTTTCTTTTTTTTCTTTTTAAAAAAATATTTATTTATTTTTAATTTACAACATTTGGTTACACAATCTTTTGAGTTCCAAATTTTCTCCCCCTCCCTACCCTCTCCCCTCCCCAAGATGGCATGCAATCTGATATGTACTCTACATATACATTCACATTAAACATATTTTCACATTAGTCATGTTGCAAAGAGGAATTATAAGCAATGGAATGAACCACAAGAAATAAGAAACAAAACAGAACAAAAAAGAGAGAGAGAAAATAGTATGCTTCAGTCTGTATTTAGACTCCCTCATTCTTTCTCTGGATGTGGATAGCATTTTCTATCATGGACCTTTTGGAGTTGTCTTAGAACCTTGCATTATTGAATAGAGCCAAGTCTATCAGAGTCAGTCATTATACACTGTAGTTGTTACTTTGTACAATGTTCTCCTGGTTCTGCTTCCCTCACTCAGCTTCAGTTCATATATGTGTCTCCAGGTTTTTCTGAAGGCCACCTGCTCATCATTTCTTATAGCACAATAGTATTGCATTACATTCATATACTACAACTTGTTCAGCCATTCCCCAGTTGATGGGCATGCCCTCAATTTCCAGTTCTTTGCCACCACAAAAAGAGATGCTATAAATATTTGTGTACATGTGATTTCAACACTTGCTTAATTTTAAATTTAAAATGTTTTTGCAACATTTAAATTCCCAAATACCTACCCCATCTCAAGAGAAGCTTTTTGTATGTGTGTGTGTCTGTGTGTATCTGTGCATTGACAAGATGTGATTTCATTGGTGCAGAGAGCACCCATGTCAAGAGACTTCTTCCACCAAAACAGATCATAAATTGTTCTGCAATTTATAGTTTTAAAAAGTAACCCAGGAATATTTAGGTCCTCTCTTAAACAACCACCATTACCAAACAACATAGTAAACACTCCACAATTAAGTGAAAAAAACCAACAGAGCAATGGAAACTAAAACTTGCAATTGTAACTAAAAACTTGCATAGCCATCTATACTCATACTCTATTACCTCTTTGCCAAGAGATGGAAAATGTTTCATTGTCAGTTTTCAAGAGCCAGGATTAGACATCATCAATTGAATTCTGATGCCTTTTAGTATACTTAAACTCCTTTTTGAGAAAGACAACTTCAACTGAGTTACTTTTTTGCTATGTTGGGACTATACAGATTTATCACATTTGCTTGAGAAAATTCTATATTTTTTTCATTGTAGAGTTTGGTTGGATACCATATGTTCCAGTGCTGAGACAGGATAGATTAGATGATTCTCCAGTGTAACAAGGACTTCATTGAAGTGAACTGATAAATCAGATTTGATTAAAACAAAGAAAACTTTAGTTCAAGCAGAAATATCTGGTTACACAGAATTTCTATTTACCAGTACAAGACAAACACATTTCAGAAGTCAGCATATTTTCAAAGGGAATCTGAAACATTTCCAGTGAAAATATTATTAAATGCTTTTAGATTTCTGACTTACATTTACTGGGTCAATACAAACTTAGTAAATTCCTGAATCTCTCTTATTCTGCAGGAAAATCTTGGAAGTTCTTTTGTCTGATACTTCGTAATTTTTTTCAGTCATATAAAAGAACAGTACTTATATGCTGGAGTTAGAAAATGGAAAAGCAAAAAGAAAATTCAATACTGAGGAAAAAGTACACATCTACTTGAACCATATTCTGCTTTCTCTCCTCTTCTCATTGTCATTGAAGACATTTAAAGAGCATTTGATGACTAAAATTAGAGAATACTGGTCAAGATTTCTATCAGATGTCAAAAAAAGCAAAAAAAAATATTTCTACAGGAAATTATAATTTATTTTAGTGGCAATGGAATTGCCATGTTCTAACTTTAAGGCCACAATCTCCAGTATGTAGCTTGAAGAAGTAAAAATAGCACATTAAAAAAAAGAAAAAGATAGAAAGAGTTGACAGTCTAAACCAAGTAACAAAGGAATGGTCCACAATACAGCCCACACAATTTTGAAAGTTTTGAGAGACATTTGAAAGACAGGAGCATATATGATTGGGAAAAAAGCACATTGTTGTCCAAGAAAAAAAAGTGATAGAAAAATAATAGTGATAACTAATGAACTATTTGTCTACTATAAAATCTTTTTTTTTTATATTTTAAACATTTAATGTTACAACCTCGAGTTTCAGATCCATTTCCTTCCTCCCTTGTCACCCATTCCCTCTTGGGAGATAAGTAATTCGGTATATGTTGTACATGTCTAGCTATGCAAAACATTATCATAGTAGATATATTGTACAAGGCTGCTTGTAATTCCCTCCCACTCATCCCACCCCCCACCTGGTCCATTCCCTACATGATCCTGTCCCTCTTCTATAGTGGGTAATTCCAACCTCCCCTCCCCACAAGGATGCCCTCCCATCCATCATCCCTCCTCTCATCCCCCTTCCCCCTATTCTGCTGCACGTTGAGATATCCCATTTAGTAGGTATGTCATTCTCTACCTGAACCACATTCAATGAGAATGTGGTTTTGCCTTTTTTGCCTTCCTATTCTCCCCCTCCCTTGCAACTACTTCCCCTTGCTTCTTCTGCATGAGATAGTTTACCCTACCCTGTCTCTCCCCATCTCCTCTTGCCACTTTCCACTCTCACCACATAATTTCATCCCTTGAGTATTCTCCCTTCCCAACAAATTCAACCTATGCCCTCTATCCATATATAACTGTAACCATATACACACACATTCACATATGTATTCATATGACCACACCCCCTTCTTCCATTATTTTTATAGTGAGAAAGATATCATCAGTCACAGTTATTGCTTTTCCATATAGGAATGTAGATAGTTCAACTTTGATAAGTTCCTTTTGATTTCTTTTCCCTGGTTACCTTCTCAGGCATCTCTTGCTTCTTGTGTCTGGATGTCAAATTTTCTATTCAATTCTGGTTTTTTCCTCAAGAATGCTTGAAAGTCCTCTATTCCACTGAATGACCATATTTTCCCCTGAAACAAAATACTTAGTTTTGCTGGGTAGGTGACCCTTGGGTTCATTCCCAGCTCTTTTGCCCTCTGGAATATCATATTCCATGCCCTTCGATCCCTCAGTGTAGAAGCTGCCAGGTCCTGGGCTATTCTGATTGTGTTTCCACAATATTGAAATTGTTTCTTCCTGGCTGCTTGTAGTATTTCCTCCTTGATCTGGGGATTCTGGAACCTGGCTATAATATTCCTGGGAGTTTTCTTTTTGGGATCTTTTTCAGGAGGTGATCGGTGGATTCTTTCAACCTCTATTTTGCCCTCTGGATCTAAAACATCAGGGCAGTTTTCCTTGAGAATTTCTTGAAGGGTGATTTCTAGGTTCTTTCTTTGATCATGGCTTTCAGGTAGTCCAATAATTTTTAAATTGTCTCTCCTGGATCAATTTTCCAGGTCAGTGGTTTTTCCCATGAGATATTTCACATTGCCTTCTAATCTTTCATTTGTTTGGATCTGCTTAACAGCATCTTGATTTCTCATAAAGTCATTAGCTTCCATTTGCTCCAGTCTAACTCTGAAGGAATGAATCTCCTCAGTGAACTTTTGAGATTCTTTTTCCATCTGGCAAATTCGACTTTTTAAGGCATTCTTCTCCTCATTGCCCTTTTGGGCCTCCTTTGCCATTTGAGTTAGTCTATTTTTTAAGGTGTTGTTTTCCTCAGTCAGGCTGTTGACCCTCATTTCATACTTTTCCTGCATCCTCCTCATTTCTCTTTCCAATTTTTCCTCCACTTCTCTTATTTGATTTTTAAAGTCCTTCTTAAGGTCCTCTATGGCCTGCAACCTGCTCATGTTTTCCCCTGGGGATTTTGGAGCAGGACTTCTGACCTCACAGTCCTTTTCCCGCTCTATGTCCCCAAAATAGGAGTCTAGGGTTGCATATTTCTGTTTCCTTTGCCTTGGCATGTTGCCACTTGATTACCTGACTTTTGGGCTTGTTGCCACAGTATGGCTTTAAGGCCAGATAGAGGAATTTTCATCCCGAATGTGTGGGGGGCAACTTCCGTTTCTGGCAAGCTGTAAACCCACCCACAACTTCTACCCTAGATCACAATCCAGATTCAGGGATGTTAAAGCAAGAGCGATTACCCCCCAAGACTGATCGCTGGATCTCTGTACAATTAATTGCAGGCCGGGAGCTGGGGCTGCCTCTGAAAACTACAAAATGGCATGTCTCCTCAGAGGCTTCTAGCCCCCAGGGGAGGGAGCTGATGCATTCCCCCAAATACAGGTCCCAAAGTCCATAGAACACTAACCTCTTACTTTGTCCTAGGCATGTCTATGTTGATAATTCTGCAGTCGCCGTGGCTGCTGGTGTTCTGGGGTTCCTCCAGCCGGCTGCTGGCCCTGCCTCCCTGGGGCTAAAACCTCGGCTCATGTGAACCTGGGCTCCGCTCAGCTCTGCTTCCTGCGCTCTGTGCATTGTGCGATGCCGGCTCCCAGAACTCTGTGCTGGTCCTTCCTGCAGGGCTGCTGGGCTGTCCTCAGCGGGAGGTTAGCTTCTCTGTGTCATTCTGTGGGTGCTGGGGCTCCAGAAGTTGTTCATAGTCCCCTTTTACATAGTTTGGGGGGAATCTGGGGGCAGAGTGGCTTGGATGAGCTTTTTCTACTCCGCCATCTTGCCTCCGCCCCAATAGGTTTATTTTTTAATGCCTTGACAAAGTCATACACACATAATTGTTAGAAAACTTTGTGTTTTGTCTCTGATTTTTCTGATTTCTTTTTAGAAAGTTGTTTTTCCAAAAATAAATGTTACGTTCTACTTCTGTGCCTCTATCTATGGGGAATTGCATGTGTAATTATGGGACTGGGACAGGAGGATAGGATGCTGAGCAGTGAGAGAAGATGTCAGTAATGGATTTTGGATGGCAACAAAACAGGCCAGGAAGGTCACAACTGGGAGTCAGTTGAGCTGACAGGGAATTGTATATAATTTCTTTGTGAATATATAGTCGTAGTAAATAAGTAAAATCTACTCTATAGAGCTGTGTGTAAGTAATTCTGCCATCCTGAGGGTGAGGAAAAGCATACAGGCTAAAAAGATCTCCATTCTTTATGCTGGATGAACCTTTCCTGTGCTTAGATCTAGTCATATCATTCCTCTCCTCTTCAATAGCTCACTACTGCCTGAACAATAATGGTTGGAGTGCTTGGCTTGATCTTATGTACCATCCATAATAAAGCATTACACTCCATTTCCAGCCTTATCTCATCTATTTCCCCTCTGTGCATGCTATGCAACCATCCAAATGTAGGGCTTTATTCTATCTTTCTTTTTTCCTTTCTCAACTACCCTTGAAAAATAAATCATACTAGATCATCAATGCCACTGCATATTTTAGGGCATAGGAGCAACATTGTTATTGTTTTTGTTATTGTCTCACATTCTTCTCTCTTTTGATAATATCCTCTTTTAAAGCTATAGTTATAATGATGATGAAAACAATGATAAGAGCTAAAGTTTTTAGATATCCTTGTAAGGTTTACATGAAGCTGCCTCTGATTTGAAGGTCAATAATAACCTCCTAATATCCCAACCTCACTCCTTCACCCCTGTGCCTCACACATCTGTTTGTTTTGCAATTGACAAATGCACATTTATTATAATACTGTATATTATAGTTGTTTGTGTTTGTGATGGCCCTTGATGGATTGTAAAGTCCATGAATGTAAATAATTGGATCCTAACCAAATGTTTTTAATGCCCTAGATTTCGCTATAGTGGTTTTCACTTGGTACGTACTCAATAAATGTTTGCAAATGAGTGAGTAAATGAGTCATGAAGGAGCAGAGAGGAATCAAAATCTATGCAAACATGCCACAATCAGCATCTAGAGATTCAGCCCAGCCATGAGGAAATAGGCCTGAATCAAGATTCCAAGCAGGAGTGGGTGAGAATGTCAGATTTCAGACTGAGCAGAGAAGGAAGAAGGATAAAGCAGAGTTTATAAAGGAGTCTGAATTCACCACCTCAGTGTTTATGGGAAGAGCCAACTAACTGGCCTGACTACATCATGACCATTTATCCAAGGGCATCCCACTCTTCTTTTTCCTGCTGAGTGCAAATGACCATGGGTTAGCAGGTGTGTGCTGACAACTAGAGAAAGGCAAAGCTCCCCATGTGGTCATCACTGTTGATTTAGGCAAAAAGGCAGGTGAAGGCCAGGTGAAAGACTACTGGAGCAGGCTAAATATATGCAAATTTGTAGACCAGATTGATTTGAAGTCTCAGTTACCAACAAAATTGGCTAAAGTAATTGCAGAGTCATTAATGACTAGTTTGGGGAATTCTTGACAGTTGATAGTAATGAATGAAAACTGAAGGGGCAAAGAAGTTAATATACATACAAACATACTCATGTAGCTATATGAGTATATGTATATATGTTTATGTATATTTATATATGTATATAAGCATATATATAATTCCACGTTCATATGCATATCTGTATACACACATAGAAATACATGTGTGCATGCAAACATATATGGAGATGGAGAATGATTTGAGACTTCAGAACTTCAATACTGGAGGAAGATGTTACTTTAAAACAACTGAGAACCCAATATACCTTAATCCCTTTGTAGAATATAAGTTGTGTCAAGCCAGTCTTTTTTTCTATTGCTTTTTGGAGGGCAATTGAGATTAAGTGGCTTGCCCAAGATCACAGGGCAAGATTTTGTGTTAAATTTCTGAGGCAGATTTGAACTCAGGTCCTCCCGACTCCAAGGCCAGTACTCTATTCACTGTGCAACCTAGCCAACCTCCAATCTAGTCTTAAATTTCTTCTGTGATAGGTTGCCAGATCTGATAGATTGAAAAGAAGGGAAGCAATAGATATAATCTGCCTCCCAGAATCAAAATCTACTAACTTAAAAAATGTGGTCTAGACCACAGTGTTATCAGGTCTTTATCTGATGCACCAGGAAATTTGAACCTCCCAAGAAAATGATGATGATTGTACCTGATGATTAGTTTGGGGGCAGGAGCATGAATGCTCCGTGACTGTGTTTGCACAGGGCAGCCTCAAAAATTGGTGTGGCACATAGTACTTCAAAAACAGCTAGAACTTCATAGAATCTTAAAGATTATTTAGTCTAATACTCTTATTTTATGGATATGGAAACTGAGGCTTTTTAGATTTATTGAGATTGAGTATTACACAGGGTGAGACCCAGCATTAAGATTTTTGTCATTGGATGATTGAATAGAAAACAATATTTTTGCCTTACCAAGTAGGCTTTATGTTGGAACATTTAAAATACATTGAAAAGGTGATTTTTAAAAAGCAAAACGAAACAGAAAATTTAAGTTTAATGTGTATAGTATGAAAAAAGTGCAAAGTATAAAAAGTAATAATAAGAGCAACTAGCATTTTATAGCAATTGAGGTTTTCAAAGTTTTTTTTTTCTGCAGATATTATCTAATTTTTTCCCCATAACAACCCTGTGTAGTAGCTGTTATTATCATGCCCTTTTTGTAGCTGAAAAAACTGAGTCTGAAAGAAGATGAGTGACTTGCCCAGGTTTATGAACCCGGTAAGTTTGTGAGGGAGAATTTAAACACCTGGCTTCAAATTCAGTTTTCTATTGATTATACCACTTTACTGTAACGTAGAAAAATTTCCACACATTGGAAACTTGTGGGGATGGGACTGTTTTTTCACTTGGTTTGTATTTAACTCATTTAATAATACATATTTTATTATTCAATTATTAATATTATATAAGAGATGAATCCCTTGATTATCTTGCTGTGTTCTGAAACAAAAGATGCTATTCCTTTCTGGGGCCCATAAGGGAAATCCTAGAATTTGGATGAAAAGGAGTCAGGATGTATTAAGCTTTGAAAGTCAAAGCTACTTATTTTTTAGGGATCTGGTTCATTTTTAAAAATACACACTTCTAAGTATGTGTGTGTGTGTTTGTATGTGTGTAACCAGAGGAAGCCATGTAGATTCGGTAATCATGAAAAGCCAGAAGGCATGGTACTTGAGTTAGGTTTCACCGCTCAAAGCAGGCTAGGAAAATAGTGAACGGTGAATGTCTTGTCCCTGAAACCAGGTCCTCAACTAGTTCTGGTAGAAGCCAGAGAGGGCCAAAGGCAAAACTTGTGCCTTCATGCAATCTAGTAAATTCAGGGAGAAAAATCTAGACAAAAATGAAATATGGAGAGTGATTAGAAGATATTACAAAAGAAAATCCTGCAGTAAGGACGATATCAGCTGACCCTACTTCAATAATGTAATATTATATTTGAAAAATAAATAAATGATATTTTAGCTTATGCTATTGTTCAGTTGTATCTGACTCTTCATGACCTATATCTGAGATTTCTGGCAAAGATACTGGAGCAATTTGTCATTTCCTTCTCCAGTGAATTAAGGCAAAGAGATTAAATGACTTGCCCAAGGATCACACAGGTAGTAAGTGTCTGAGGCAGGATGTGAACACAGGTCTTTCTGACCTCAGACCCAGTGCTCTATCCACTGAGTCATCTAGCTGCCCATTTCAGTATATACATAGCATAATGTAAGGGAACCAGAATCTAGAAGGTGTTTTCAGTATTTGCAAAGCCCTCTTAAGTCATAATGTGGAAGTAGTTCCTCATCATAACTTTGCAAAATATATAAAGGGCTTAAAGCAGGTGCCATTCCTCTATTACATGGTAGAGACAACTAGGTAATTTGGTAGATAGTCACTTCCCTTTTATATCATGTTCCATGACACTTAATTTCCTTTATTTTTGAAAGACTTTCCCTTAACTACATGCATAATTTATTGTTTCAATGAAATTGTTCAACATAATCATCAGATGTCTTAAAGTGTAAAGCAAAGGGCTCTTTTTCTGAAGTCAATATGTGCATTCTTCTGATTGGCTCTTTGCTTGGCACATTGAGAAGTTCTGGGCAGTTTTCTTATATTTTGTTTTGTTTTTTTACTGTTCAGGTTCTTTGATTTGTCATTATTCTTAAATTGCCTCTGCATGCTGTCTTTGAGATTCACATATTTTGCTTATAAAGAGTTCAGGTGTGCCATGCATGGGCTGCTCAGTGTCCAGCACTTAGCATGATCCGGAGATGTAAATAAGAAATGACCAGGCACTGTGGGTAGTTCAAGGAAGAATGATGAATTCCATTTATTGATTCTCAGGACAAGGTTTTTAATAGAGCAATGACACAAATGAAGGGGACTCAAGTTTTCTAATCATTACCTTAGCCTGTTGTATCCTGGAGATAATGCAGATTAGATAATTTGTTAAGGATTTGATCTCTAGGAGACTAAAGTCTTAGGGTAAGACCTTTGATCCAGGCCTCAGGTACATGCTAATGCAGCCACAGTCATAAAGGGATACAATTGAGAGCAAACTTCAAAGCCAAAGCTGCAATCCTCAAAAGTCATCACGTTTAGATCTGACCACCCAAAGATACCTGAGTGCTGAATCAAATATTTTGGTTCTCAATAACTAAAATCTTGGGGTATAGCCTATTGATCTCAGAACTCAAGTAACATCCTTATAGGTGTAACCCATAACAAAGAACTCAGGAGCTAACTTGGCAAAAAGTTGAATCTCAAAGAGATTCTTGCTTTAAAGTCCACTATTATGATTTAATATCTGAGTTCTGAACCAGGCTTCTTTGGCTCCCCACACAGGTGTCCTTTTAACATGATTGTTTCTTGCTTTTCTTCTTTCATACTGTCTTTCTCTTCTGCATATTTCTTATTTCAATCCTTTCTCCCATCTTTCACTTCCTTGGACAGACTCACCACTATAAATTTAAGTTACTATATTCTGCTAATAGTTTCTACTCTATTTGTCACACATTCTGCCATTTTCCTCTTCTAACTTGTCTCAAGATTCTGATTTTTCTCTGGAAAACTCCTGTGAAATCTTTATGTGGTTCAGTGTTCTCTTGGGAATCCACAGGGATGTGTGTTTGATCATGTGTTGGTTAATCTCCTTTGTCTTGCAGTATGTGTTTACAAATGTCTGGGATTTTTTAGATGTCTTGGTATCCTTCCTCATTCTAATTTCTGTTTATTGCCTATTGATTTATCATCTTTTTCTATAGATTTTTAATTGAATTTCCATCTTTCTGAGATTTCTGGTGGCTCTATTCTTTATTCTTGTTTGCTTTCCGTCTTCTCCTTCTTTGATAGTGGATTTGTCCTTAGACCTGAACCTCAAAGTTATGTCAGCCTTCTTTCCCATTAGAGGATTACTTTTCACTGGCCTTGTTAATTGCCCCAAGTAGCTTCTGAGAAGACAGTACTTGTACCAGATGGATTCTGATCCTCTTCCTTCAGGCCTTGTGCATCCCGAAAACCTATTTTGTAATGGTGATCCCAGTTCCCTCCCTTCAGTTCTTTGGTTGTAATGAGTCAGAATTTGCCTTTTTTGGAGGTTTGGGGGAGGTTGGTCATTCCCAGCACAATTTCTGCTGCCTTAGAGATCCCTAATACAGGGCAGAAGCAAAGTGTGCTTCATCCCTCTTATACCTTTCAGTCCTTAATCTTTGGTTTGGCAGAGATTAAAGAGTATTGTAATTATTTCTACCTCTGACACATGGCTCCTATTTTTTAGAGATTTTGGAGAAATATCTAGTCTTTTTTTGTCATTTAATTTCTGATTTTTTTCCAATATGCCCTCTTCCCTCATCTCCTCTCAGACCTATTCTTTATTAAAAAAAAACAATAGGGGAGAGATACAGTTCAGTAAAACTAACTAAAGCTGACACAAGTAATGTTCCAACCCCAAAGTACTACCTCTCTGCCAAGACGGAGAGAAGTTAATTATAAATTTTTGGAGGGCAGAATTGAAAAGGTTCCAGGAAATTCTAGATAGGATAATATAAATTAAGATATGAAATGCTCAAAAATAAAGTTCTGAGGGGAAAAAGAGAACTATTTCTGTTGTGAAGGAAAAGAGAATTATCCAAAGAGACCTATTTGGATTCACTGGAAACTCCGTAACAAACTTAGATTTTAAAAAGACATGCTGGGGGGAGGGAAAATATTGGGAGTATACATAAAATAGAACAGATAGTCCTTTCAGAATAATGTTAGGAGTGCTCAAATAGTAAGCCAAGACTGATAAAGAAAGTTAAATAGAACAAAAAGATGGAATTTATATTTGTTTTAGGCATACTGGGGATCAAGGGGGCAAAATGGAGTTATTCAAGATAGCATGAGACAATTGCTTTAGGTTGCTGGGATGATGATAAGGCTGCAGGAGGAAGCTGGGACTACTTAATTATTGGTTTGTTCCTGCTTTGAACAAAATCTTTGAATTTGTAGAAATAGGTGACCTAATAGGAATTTTTTGTCCAAGAAAAGTAAGGAAGTAATAAGAGGGCACCTTTTTGCTTGGTGAATTCAAGTAACCTCACCCAGGTGAGCTGTATCTTGAAGTGCCGAAAGAACTGGTAGATGTGATATTTGAATCATAGGCTTCTGGAAACAATTGTGAATAGCAGGAGAGGTTCCACAGACCTGGAAAAAGGCAAATGACATCTCACTTTTCAAAAAAGGTTAGTGAATGGGTAGGAGAACGTGGAATTCACAATCTAAAGTTTAGTGAACTTGACATTGGTTCTTGGCAAATTTATAGACTATCTTGTTAAAAGTATGGATAAGAGAACACCTACAAAAGGAAGTAGGGCCCATCAAGAGCCAGCATGACTTCATCAATAAAGTTTATACAGGTCAGAATTCAAAAAGATCTTGACAGATTAGAAACTTGGACTAAAAGTGAGTAAAGTGAGTTTAATAGGGTTAAATGGAAAGTCTTATGCTTCAAGCCCCAAAATTAACTTCATATGTACAAGATAGCGAAGATGTAACTATATAAAGTTCACTTGAAGAAAAAAAAAGATGGAGTTTCAATATACTATCAATTCAATATTCTGATATTCCATCATTTATTACTCTGCATTTGCACAGACTAACCATGGAATGCGATCCTTCTTCATGCTTGTACTTCTTTAATGTTCAACTCAAATACCATTGTGAGGCCTTCCCTGATCCATTCCCTGTATTGATTTTGTGAATGTTAGTTTTGTTTCTCTCTGTACATGTTTTCCCCAAAAGAATGTAGATTACAAAGTGAAATAAATTGAAAATAAGATATCATTATGCCATGGCAGCCAGGAAAGAATATGTGATTATAAACTGCATTGAAAAGACACATAGCTTTCAAGAATGAGGAAGTGACAAACCCATTTTATTTTGCCCAGGTCAGATCATAGCTCAAACATTGTGTTAAATTCTGAAGGTTAAACTTTAGGAAGAACATTGACAACAAGGAGAATGTTTGAAGGAAGGCAATCAAAATTCATAAGGGCCTCAACTTTAGGAAAGATTTAAAACTGTATTTTCAGTCAGTCTTTACTTCAACTACTGTGTTTCTCTAATTCTCAAAGAAATCAGTCATTTGCTGACTAATGTGGTTTCTAGGCTCTTTTGGCATTACTGTTAGGGCAATTGCTTTACATGAATTAAACTTCCCAAGGAAAAGATGATAGATAGTAGATGGCAATATTTGCTGCTTTTGCCATTGTTTAAATGTCAGTCTGAAGTTATATCAACTGTCTCATCTTTTCATCTTTATACTTTCTTCTAATTTGATTTTTACTCAAAATACCTATATGTAATTAGAAATGACTTTAACTTTGGTAGTCATTTTTTGACTATCAAAATATAGTAAATGTCATTTTTCATGATATTTTTGTTGTTCATCATATCTGAAAACTCTCTAGTCTCCTACTTATTTATGATATGCAATGAAGCACATTTGTTTCTTGATCCTGAAAAATGTTCTCCACGAATATTATTTCATTTTCACTTCTATGCTTACTTTTGTACTGAAACCACCTGATTAAAGTGTATATAGAAAGACACTGTACTTAAGGAGGAACGGTTTGTCTTCCTAATTTCATTAGTCTAATATTGAGTATGTGATATTCTGTAGCTTATTCCTAACCTGTTACAGTGTTAATGTAAGGGCAACAGAGAGCTGCATGGATGACAAGAGTAGGATGCAATGTGTTATCAATCAAGAATGATGGGAGAGAGATGGAATACAGCTGTTATCAGATAGACTTCTTACTGGAAATGAATGGGGGCTAGTCATGTGGTCAAAGGGAAGGATGACTGAAGGACAACACTTAATCACCTATTGTGTGGAGTGCATCATTTGTATGCAAAGTATTAGGAACTGTGGGCTGGAATAAAGTTTGAAAAATTCAGATCTTTTCTTTTGAGAGCTGTAATAGGTTGTAAATCAGTAATTAAAATGCAGGTGACCTATGGCTACCTGAAAAAATAAATAGTTTGAATGAAATAAATTAGATGTTTCATGAAATTATCAATGAATAAGCAGAAATGCATTTTAGCTACTATATATATTACTATATAAATATACATATACATGTATACATACATATATTTATTTATATATACAAAGCATTATGTTAAATGCTAGGAATAAACATAGGAAATCCATCCATGCTCTCAGGAGGTCATATTATACTCAGCAAGGCTAGTTAATTCAAGTTCATTTTTATATTGACTGGTATCATTTGAAAATTATTCCTATTTGGTTCTGTTAATGTCATTTGCTTGTGAAAGCCATTTACATTACAAACTAGAGCTTGCAGAATCTACTAAAACATCAA
This sequence comes from Gymnobelideus leadbeateri, assembly GCA_011680675.1. Classification (NCBI taxonomy): domain Eukaryota; kingdom Metazoa; phylum Chordata; class Mammalia; order Diprotodontia; family Petauridae; genus Gymnobelideus; species Gymnobelideus leadbeateri. The sequence continues at coordinate 85,292 of WOXC01010630.1, forward strand.
ATTTTAGTTCCAGTGGCTAACTGGTAAATGATAAGAGTATTTCTGGATCACCATTATTACCTCTATTTTCTTAATATTAGCTTGGCAAATAAGAAGCTGTAGCTCAGGTGTTATGGGTTAGTCTGCAATTCCAGCTTTATCATTAGTCTTTACTGACTAGTTTATTATTTTGCCTGTTGGAAATCTTTCCCTTTTGCTGTGGGTTCTTTGATGTGTAAATCTTTACCTTCCCCTTCTACTTTCTGCAAATTCCCATAGTGTCTGTCCTACTTTGAAATTAAAACTTATCCAGGGTTGCTGAAATGATTGTGGTGGCCCATTGCTTTATGTATACCATAGATCTATGATGTGAGCATATAGTAAACTGTTTATTAAAATGTTTGTATATGTTGATAGTGTAATTGACAATAATCTTTAGACAATTTTCATGTTACTGGCTAATCCTGCCACTGAGCAACTCATCGAAGAAGGGCTAAAATAGATCATTCAGTTAATTTTCACAGTATTGGACATGGAATCAGGAAGGCCTAAATTTGAATTTTTCCTCAGACAATTATTAACTATGTGAACTCACCCAACTCATCTATAAAATAGGACTAATGTTTGCACATACTTCCCATGGCTGTTGTGAAAATAAAATGAGATAACATTTTAAAAATGCTTTACAAATCTTAAAATATTCTAGAAATGTTTATTAATCACTATTTTACCATTGGCTGATAGGAGACTTAAGCCCCGAATATATTTTTGTTCCTGATTGGTTTCTTTGTGACTTGAATGGTGTGAAAATCAAACAATTGAGAAAGAAACTGACAAAATCTATTACCTTCTGAATGTAATTCCTCTGTGAATTGGGGCTAACAAATTAAATGCTAAAATCATTTTGATCAGTGAACAAAAACCTGATTTCTTTATTGATATGGTTGAGTTACCTTGACTTCTGCCATGATAAATGCCCCTAGAAATCCATAGGGTGACACAATTTTTCTCTATATCAACTTCAGTGAACTTCTGCATAAGCTCTCAGAAAAGTGTATTAGGTCAACAAATAAACCCTCCGTGTAAGAAGCATTAATTCTTGTGACATTTTTATAGAGACAGATTTCATGCACTAAAATTTCATTAGTATATTGTTTCAAGGATACTAGTAAGATAAACATAAGGTATAAGGAAATGATTAGAAACAGGTTGCCCTTTAAGCTGAGCACAAGGCATTTCGAGGATGTGTTCATTGCATCATTTTGGAAAGGAAGGGGATTTTAGCTGTGTTAAGTCCCATTAAAGTTAATGGGAATTGTTGGATGACTACATCTTTGAGTCACCCTCCACAACTGTCTGCCTGAATGTCTGAATAAAAATACAATCAAGCCAGGAAATTCAGAATTAAGACTCATGGCTGCTTTTACCCAAACCCTCCCCTTCCCCATTTGCCTAGGCACTGCTGATTATGCCAACTGCAGTGCTCCTAATGCAGGAACAACTTGAAAACTAAGGTTTATGTCTAAAGTTTTATGTCTGAGCCATTTTTTACATGCTCCAGAAAAAAAAAAATCTTTTGCATATAGAGTCCTTTGGCATAATCCCTAGAGGTTATTCAAAGAGCTTTCTGGCACTCAGGGTTCAAAGGGGTGTGTGTGTGTGTGTGTGTGTGTGTGTGTGTGTGTGTCTGTGTGTCTGTGTGTCTGTGTGTCTGTGTGTCTGTATGTCTGTGTCTGTGTGTCTGTGTGTGTGTCTCTGCGTCTATGTGTGTATGGGGAGAGGGAAACCTGTCCTCGTGTGTCATGTGGTATTGGAGGTTAATGGAAACTATTATGTATTTGAGTATGCATTTATTTTTGTTACCAATTGGAAGCAGTTCTATGCTTTGATATGTCCCTTTATCCCTCTGATCTTGATTTCCCTAAGCTGTAAAATGGGGAAAACAGGTATTTCATAGTTTGTTATAAAATCAAAACAGGTAATATATAAAAAGCTCATTGTAAATCATATATAAATGTCAACTATTATTTTATTATTAGCTAATGCAATACTAGCTGGCCCAGTTGATGGAGCACCAAAACTGAAGTCAGGAAGAGGTAAATTCAAATCTAGCGTCTGAAACTACTAGCTATGTAATCATGGGCAAGTCATTTAGTGCCCTCAGTTTCCTTAGCTTAAAATTAAAATAATCATAATAATTGCCTCACAGGTTTGTTATGAGGATTGATTAAGATAATATTTTTAAAGTGCCTGACATAGAGTAAGCAATATATAAATATTATATGTATATATATATATATACACACATGTAATATGTATATATATATATGTGTGTGTTATAATGCATTATTTAAACTATATTATATTGAGGAAATACATATGTTTGGAATATAATGCATTCTCTCTTGTATCATTCAACATTCTAGTTACATATACTATTTTCCTGTGATTTTTCATTCTCTGTGTACTCTATGTGTACCTTCCATAAGGTCAGGTACTCCCCCTCAACACTCCCCCACTTTGATTACTCCAAATCATTTTACTGCCTTATCCCCCTCCTCATTCATGTATAGCTTTTAAAAATTTGCATAGTTGGGGTGGCTAGGTGGTGCAGTGAGTAGAGTACTGGCCCTGGAGTCAGAAGGACCTGAGTTCGGATCAGGCCCCAGACACTTAACACACACAAATAAAAAGCTAACCGTGTGACCTTGGGCAAGTTACTTAACCCCAATTGCCCTCAAAAAAAAAAAAATTGCATAGCACTTTGCACAAACCAACCCTGTCCCAAGTTCTATTATCTACACTCTACAGATGAACTAACTGAGGCTGAGTGGCCTAAGAATTCTGGGTCTGACATCAAAAAGACCTGAGTTCAAATCTAGTTTCAAACTTCCTACTTGGGTAAGTGACTTATCCCCTTTGCCTTAGTTTCTTCATGTATAAAGTGGGAATAATAATATCACCTACTTCCCAGACTTGGTGTGAGGATCAAATGAAATATTCATAAAGTCCCTAGTATGGTTGTTGACACATAGTAGACACTATGGAAATACTGACTATTATTATTAATTATTATTACTAAGGCTTGAAGACATTAGGTAACTTTTCTGCAACTAGTCAGTAGCAGAGCTAAGATTCAGATTTGGGTTCTGACCTTAAGTGCAGTGATGCATTATTATTATTATTATTATTATTATTATTATTATTATTATTAAGTAGGAAAATATGATACTACATCACTCCAAAAGAATTCTATCAGTATAATTTTTTTAACCAAGTAGGGTCTCTGATTTAGGACTAGCGGGATATGGATTCTATTTTCATCTCTGCCATGAAATGTAAAGTGTTTTTAAAGTAATACTTCATTTTCCCCAATTACATGTAAAAACAATTTTAACTTTTTTTTTTAAGTTTGGAGTTCCAAATTCTATCTTTCCCTCTCTTCTCCCCTATCTGAGATGGTAAGCAATTTGGTTTAGATTATACATGAGCAATCATGTAAAACATTTCCATATTAGTGATTTTGTGGGAGAAAACTCTAACAAAAAGAAGGAAAGAAAAAAATTAGTATACTATGGTCTGCATTCAAATTCTGTCCGTTCTTTCTCTGGAGGCTGATAGCATTTTTCAACCTGAGTCCTTTGGGATTATTTTCGATCATTTTTATTGTTGAGAATGGCTATGTCATTCACAGTTCTTCATCATAAAATATTGCTGTTACTATGTATAATATTCTCCTGGTTCTGCTCATTTCACTCTGTATCAGGCTATGTAAGTCTTTCCAGGTTTTACTGAAATCATCCTGCTCATCATTTCTTATAGTACAATACCATTCCATTACTATCATATGCCACAAATTATTAAACCACTCCCCAATTGATGGACATCCACTCAATTTCTAATTCCTAGACCCCCTCCCCCCAAAAGAGTGTTTGTAAGTATTTTTGTTAATTTATTTTTAGTTTTCAACATTCACTTCCATAAGCTTTAAATTTTCTCCCCCTCCCTCCCCTTCCACTCCTCAAGATGGTATGCAATCTGATATAGGCTCTACATATACATTCGTATTAAACATTGTTAGTATTTTTGTAAAAATAGGTTCTTTTCCCCTTTTTATATTTCAGATACAGACCTCATAGTGGCATGGCTGGATCAAAGGGTATATACAGTTTTATAGACCATTGGGCATAGTTCTAGATTGCTCTCTAGAATGGTTGAATTAGTTCACAGCTCCACTAACAGTAAATTAGTGTCCCAGTTTTTTCATGCTCCCTCCAACATTTATCTTTTTTCCTTTTCTGTCATATTAGCAAATGTGATATATGTTATGCGGAATATCATGAGGTACATATGTGGAATGGGACTCTGGTAGCTGAGGGGTTGACTGACTAGGATGGAGCAACATGGTTTAGAACATTGGGAGAATGTTTTCTCAGAGTGAGCCCCCAGATTTTGAAAGATTTGGGCCTATCTCTTCATGGCTTTCTTTCCCTACCTCCTAGGCTGAGGCATAAGTAGAAAGGATTGAGAACTTGCATTCTTGGTTCTCCCCATACTTCCTTAGCTCTCTCCTCCATGGAAGATCACATGTGTTGCTTCTGATTTGTCTCTGAGGCTGGATTTATGTGCCAAAGAATAACTTGTGTCCTGGTATTGGGATTTATCTCCACTCATGAGAAGATGAAACTCCCCCTAAATCCACTTAGCCATCTCTTAATGTAGGAAGCTCCATCCCTCTAAATCAGCCCACTCCTTCCCCTCCCTCCTTCTTTGTCCCCATTGTAGTCATTGTTTAGGGATTTATTATCTATTGAAGGATACTCAACTTTCATTAATACCCTTACCAATTCGATTAAATAATTAAAATTCTTTGCTGCTGGCTATAAATGAATTATTAGTTGAATCCAAAGGGATCACATAGAGAGAAAAACTAAGCAACAATAAGAAACATTTAAGAGGGGTAAGCTACATATTAATGAGGAAAATGACAATGATGATGACAATGATGATGACGATGATGATGATGGTGATGATGATGGTGATGATGATGGTGATGATGATGGTGATGATGATGATGATGATGATGAAAAAACATATATTACCTTTAAATGTTTGCAAATTGCTTTACATACATTAACACATTTAAACCTCACAAAAGCCCTATGTAATGGTAAAGGCTTTAAAGGGATTTAAAGATATCCCCTGCCTTAATAGGCCTAGGGAATTGGAAGATCTTCCCTGCCTCTTAAAGGCCTTTGCTTGGAACCCAGCAAGAGAAGCATACTTACAGGAGACTAGTTATTCAGGGAGGCCCACACCTTTTGTTACGTAGTAATTAGGCAGTGGGTCACAAAGCTTGTGGTGTCCTCTGACCCTGAAGAAGGCTATATAAACTCTAATGTGAGGTTTTACTTTGGGGCTCACTTATGGGAAGAGTTGTGTAATTTGGCCAGATGAGAATCTGGATAGCTGTTCAGCCCCCCGACTTTGAAAACCCCAGATGTTGGTGCTTCACTCTCTGGTGACTAGATATGTATGTAATGGTCAGAGAGCTAGAATCTCTTAATGTTGGTCTGTTGAATTGTGTTGTTTTCTCTGTGTTTTTTGTCTGCATATAATTTCTCTTTTTATTTTCTAAAGTTCAGGGTGCTGACATTTTCCCTGAGCTAAGTGAATGATCTATATGTTTGATTAAAGTAAGATTGTTAACCCCTTTTAAGTTACATTCCTTTAGAAAAGCAGATCAAAGAACCTATGCTAGCAGCCATCCTGGTTATACTAGGATGCTTGCTGTTACACCCTATGAAAGAAGTAATTATTATCCCTATTTCATAGGCAATTGAGCCTCAGAAAAAGTGACTTTTCTTAGGCCACACCATTATTTGTCTCTGAAGAAATAGTGAAACCTAGTTCTTTCTGATGGGAAGTTGCATGACCTATCTATTAACTTGATCTTGGTACTACAAAACAACTGATTATGTATAAAATACTGTTTTTCTTCCAGTCAATAGAATGTAAATCGGTGAGTATAAAAAGTATTTATTTCATTGCTGTCTCTGTATTCCTAGAGTTTCTCAGAACATTGTACATAGACAGTTGTATATGTGTGTATGTATGCATATGTACATACATACATACACACATGTGAGTAATTGAATGGGATTGAATAAAAGAGGTATTGGAGAAGCTATCACTTTGTTGTTATATAGTTAAAATTATAGACTTAGAACTAGAGGGAACTTAAAGGCCATTTAGTCTAATATAATTATTTTATACCTGAGGAAATAGAACCAATAGAACCCATAGTGACATAGGTCATAAGCAACAGAACTGAGATTGGAAAATAGGATATTCCTTTTCAAATCCATCATGCATACTACTGTACCATGCTGCCTCTCCTCAATAGTATAGACTTCTGGTGGGGGGTGCACCTAATTGTGCAACTGAATCTACGTTTGGAATCAATTTCAAACTGGAAGGAAACTTGGAGATCACCTAGTATATTTTTCTTATTAAAAAACAAAGAAACAAACAAACTAGAAGGGGAAAGAGGTTAAATTACATCCCTGGTTATACAAGTAGTAAATGTTACTTTCACTGAAGCATTATTTCCTTTTCAGCATTTCTGTGTAGAATTAAAAGCCACCAATCCAAAGCGGCAATTAGGTGTTGCAGTAGATAGAGTGCCAAGGCTAAAGTCAGTTGAGTTGAACTCAGAACCTGAGTTCAAATCCAGTCTCAGACACTTACTAGCTATGTGATGTGGGCAAATCACTTAACCTTGTTTGCTTCAGTTTCCTAACCTGTAAAATGAGCAGGAGAAAGAAATGGGGAACTACTCTAATATCTTTTTTTGCTTTTGCTTTTTGGAGGGCAATTGGGATTAAATGATTTGCTCAAGGTCACATGGCAAGTTTTTGTGTGTATTACATGTTTGAGGCCCAATTTGAACTCAGGTCCTCCTGACTCCAAGGCCCAGTGCTATATTCACCATGCCACCTCGCTGCCCCCACTCTAATATCTTTGCTAAGAAAAGTGAAAATGGGGTCATAAAGAGTTGGATATAACTGAAAAGACTGAACAACAGCAATACAAGATGAAGTGCTGTCAGTCTTCACCACCTCATTCTCTTATATGTATGACTATGACTCAGTTGAATTTCACACACTTCCTTACAACCTATTAAGTTAAATTATTCAAGCAGTTATTAAGCATTTACAGTGTGCCAAATATTGTGCTAGGCACAGGAAACACACATATAAGTTGAAAGAAAGACAATCCCTTCCCTCAAGGAGCTCATATTCTAATGTCTAGATTCAAATCCTACATCTGCTACTTGCTGTTTGGGTTACCTTGAACAATTTAGCTATCCTCTAGATGCCTCAATGTGCAAAATAAAGGAGTCCAACTAGATAATGTCAGAAGCACATTCCAGCTCCAAGGCTATGATCCCAGTACATGCCAAACACTTTACAAAACAACAATAGAATTTTACCTATAGAGTTAGCAATGGGAAGGAAGTCCTTTCAAGAAGTTATTTTTCTTCTACAATTCAAGAACACTACTTTCAATGGTTTAGATACTATTTTTGGCTGACAGATGATAATCCCACTGACTGTGGAGAATAAAACTTTACTATTTTGCAACCAAACTGACAATGAGCCTTTTTAAACTTAGCTTGGCTGGTTAACAGAGACTTTGTCCTTGGTTAGTATAGATTCATAGCTTCTAAGCTCAGTGGGAAATTTCAGCATCCTTTTCACTGTGGCACATTACTGCTATCCATTACTGCTGGTACTCATTATATGTAATGATTATGAGTTGGATCCGATAATAATCTTGTCAACAGAATAATTTTTTTTAATTTCTCACATAACAGACAAGTCCTAAGACCTACACCATTATAGCTCATTTTCCAAAATCTCAGAGGTGTTCAATGGGGCTTACAAAATAGTAACACCACTGCTCTTTTCTTGAGGTTTGAATTTAGGGAAAGTTGATCATAATTTCTAATTTAGCAATGCTGCCATTAGTTCTGTTAAGTCAGCCAGGAGGGAATGCATTAAACCATTCATGCTCTTTCTTTTTTTTTTTTTCTTTGCATTCTTTGGTTTTATTTCTTCTTTATTTTGTTTTTTAATTTTTTAATTTTTTTAATAATAGTATTTATATATATTTGAAACATTTAGTCTTAAGACCTTGAATTTCAGATCCATTTCCTTCCTCCCTTGTCACCCATTCCCTCTGGGGACATAAGTAATTCAGTATATGTTGTACATGTCTAGCTATGCAAAACATTACCACAGTAGATATACTGTACAAGGCTGCTTATAATTCCCTCCTCCTCATCCCACCCTCCACCTGATCCATTCCCCACTTGATCCTATCCCTCTTCTGTAGTGGGTACCTCCAACCTCCCCTCCTCCCAAGGACGCCCTCCCATCCATCATCCCTCCTCTCATCCCCCTTATCCCCATTCTGCTGTAGGTTGAGATGTCCCACCTAGTATGTATCTCATTCTCTCCCTGAACCAAATTCAATGAGAATGTGGTTTCGCCTTTTTGCCTTCCTATTTTTCCCCTCCCCTGCAACCACTTCCCCCTGCTTCCTCTACATGAGATAGTTTACCCCACCCTGTCTCTCCCCATCTCCTCCTGCCACTTTCCTCTCTCACCTCACAACTTCAACCCTTGAGTATCCTCCCTTCCCAACAAATTCAACCTATGCCCTCTATCCATATATAACTGGAACAATATATACACAAACATTCACATATGTATTCACATGACCATATACCCTTCTTCCATTATTTTCATAGTGAGAAAGATTTCCTCAGTCACAGTTATTGATCTTCCATATAGGAATGTAAATAGTTCAATTTTGATAAGTTCCTTTTGATTTCTTTTCCCTGATTACCTTCTCAGGCATCTCCTGCTTCTTGTGTCTGGGTGTCAAATTTTCTATTCAATTCTGGTATTTTCCTCATGAGTGCCTGAAAGTCCTCTATTCCACTGAATGACCATATATTCCCCTGAAACAAAATACTCAGTTTTGCTGGGTAGGTGACCCGTGGGTTCATTCCCAGCTCTTTTGCCCTCTGGAATATCATATTCCAAGCCCTTTGCTCCCTCAGTGTAGAAGCTGCCAGGTCCTGTGCTATTCTGATTGTGTTTCCACAATATTGAAGTTGTTTCTTCCTGGCTGCTTGTAGTATTTTCTCCCTGATCTGGGAGTTCTGGAACCTGGCTATAATATTCCTGGGAGTTTTCTTTTTGGGATCTTTTTCAAGAGGGGGTAGGTGGATTCTTTCAACCTCTATTTTGCCATCTGGATCTAAAACATCAGCGCAATTTTTCTTGAGAATTTCTTGAAGGGTGATTTCCAGGTTCTTTCTTTGATCATGGCTTTCAGGTAGTCTAATAATTTTTAAATTGTCTCTCCTGGATCTATTTTCCAGGTCAGTGGTTTTTCCCATGAGATATTTCACATAGCCTTCTACTCTTTCATTTGTTTGGATCTGCTTAACAGCATCTTGATTTCTCATAAAGTCATTAGCTTCCATTTGCTCCAGTCTAACTCTTAAGGAATGAATCTCCTCAGTGAGCTTTTGAGATTCTTTTTCCATCTGGCAAATTCGACTTTTTAAGGAATTCTTCTCCTCATTGCCCTTTTGGGCCTCCTTTGCCATTTGAGTTAGTCTATTTTTTTAAGGTGTTGTTTTCTTCAGTCAGGCTGTTGACCCTCATTTCATACTTTTCCTGCATCCTTCTCATTTCTCTTTCCAATTTTTCCTCCACTTTTCTTATTTGATTTTTAAAGTACTTCTTAAGGTCCTCTATGGCCTGCAACACGCTCATGTTTTCCCCTGGGGCTTTTGGAGCAGGACTTCTGACCTCACAGTTCTCTTTCCGCTCCATGCTTCGACCCTCCTTGCCCCCAAAGTAGGAGTCTAGGGTTGCGTTTTTCTGTTTAATTTGTTTCCTTTGCCTTGGCATTTTGCCACTTAATTACTTGACTTTTGGGCTTGTTACCACACCATGGCTTTGCCCCCAGATAGGGGAATTTTCGTCCCGAACATGTTGGGGGGGAAAACTTCCGTTTCTGACAAGCTGAATATCCATCCCATGACCTCCACCCCAGATCACAATCCAGATCCAGAGAGGTTAAAGCAAGAGCGATTACTCCCCAAGACTGATCACTGGATCTCCCTACCGTTCGCAGGCCAGGAGCTGGAGCTGCCTCTGAAAACTACAAAATGCTGTGTCTCCTCAGAGGTTTCTAGCCCCCAGGGGAGGAAGCCGATGAGGTCCCCAAATACTGGTACCAAAATCCATAGGGCACTAACCTCTCACTTTGTCCTAGGCATGTCTATGTTGATAATTCTGGAATCACCACAGCTGCTGGTGTTCCAGGGTCTCTACAGCCAGTTGCTGGCCCTGCCGCCCTGGGGCTAAAACCGCAACTCAGATGGACCAGACTTGTGCTCTGCTCCCCATGCTCTGCACCCTGCAGTCTGTGCCCTGCGTGTTGCCGGCTCCCGTACCACTGAGCTGGTCCTTCCTGCAGTGCTGCTCGGCTGTCCTCAGTGGGAGACTACCTTCTCTGTGTCATTCTGTGGGTGCTGGGGCTCCATGCTCTTTCTTATTGAGTTTCTGAAGGAAAGACTATCTTTGGTTTGTCTCTCCATTTACCACATACAAGATGACAAAAGCATATATTCATTTATCAAGACTGAAATCAGTGTTAATGTACATTCATAGGTATTCTCTCACTTGATGGAATACTATGACTAGGGACTAAGCACTTGAGTGATCTCTGTATTTTTTGGGCAGATGAACCTATTGCTTATCAAGCAGAACTTCGAAAATTCGTTTAGCTTGGGTGCCTGGCAATACCAAATTTGCTCTTCTTTTTTCTCCTTATGATCAGCCTTCCTGACCTTCAGAAGAAGTATGCTATGCTTTATGAAAATAAACCTGGAATACTTTGAACAGAAGAATTTAGCCTTTAAGTAGCCGTGAAGATCATCTACTGAAATTTCTGCATTTTACATGTTAGGATACAGGCCAAGGAATAGGAAATGAGTTCTCAGAGGTCAAAAGATAATAAGTATTTGAGAAGGATTTATATTCTATTTCTCTCGCTTGAAGTTTCCTTTGCTTTTAGTTAATACCATGCTTCTTTTTCCACAGAGTTGGCATTGTTCCTTATGCTTGAGATCAAGCTTAGTCTCTAAGATACAGCGCAGTCACTTTTGTAAGGAATTTCTTCTCAAACTAACTTCTTAGTTTAGTTTTGTTTTTGTTTCTAATAATAGCCTCCTGTGTTTATTTTTACTAATATTCTGAAGAAGTTTCTCTAACAGAAGTTTTTCCTAGCAAGACTATGGAATGTGTGACTCACCTATTATTTGAGAGAGAACATTGTCCTTTTGAAAATCATAGAATAGTTTTGTGTCTCCTGGAGATTGAGCAGTTTAAAATAAGACTTCCTCTTATAATTGATCACACTTTTTTAGATCCTGGATCTGATCACCAGTCTTACTTCTGTTCTCCTTCCAGAATTTGTTAAGCAATGTAAAAGTCCATGACCAGTTTCTTAACATTCAACTTTTGACCTTTCTATTTTCAATATGAATTATAATATTTTTACCCAAATGTGTAAATTTTATTGGCGTGTGTGGAACAGAAAGTTTTCCGGGTCAAGACTATCCAAATTTCGTCTCTATTCATGTTCGAGATTAATCTAGTCAACAAAACTTCAATGACTTTGTCCTACATACAAGACACTCTATTATTGTGCTAACTTGGGTGGGTATGTATGTATGTATGTTAAAGAGACAGTGAGACAGGGACAGACACAGAAACAGGAAAAGCATCTAGACTTATTTGACTTTCACGACCTTCCCATTTCAACAAAAAATATATTCATGTATAAAACTATCCCAGTTGGCAGAGCTGGTCAAAACTTCTGTAATTTACTAATTCAAAGCTTCTAATGCTTAACATAAGGTCTGGCAAATAGTTAGAGCTTAATAAACACTTGTTAATTAGCTGGCTTATTTTATCTATGATGAAAGAGAATCTCAGACAGGTTAAGTGACTTGGCCAAAATCAAAAGCTTGATTAACTGTGAAAATATGACTTGAATCCAATTCTTCTAACTTCTTTTTCAGTGCTCTTTCTACCATGCTGTCTAGGTACCCTGTTGTTCTTTCAGGGTTTCAGAGACTAGGTGATGGTCCAGGATGCAGTCCTGATCAATAACTTGCCACTGGACCCAGATGATTCCAGAGGAGAAAGGGAGGCTGGTGACTTTGCACAGCCCTCCTTAACTCAAATCAAATTCAATTGAAAGTCATGTCATAATCTCCCTAATATCATTGGTCTTCTTTGAGAATAAAGAACAAACCACACAACCATATAGGCTACATATAGGCTGGAATGAAACTGTGTCATCATAACATATTGAAATTTACATCTGGAAAGATCACAGAATTCATCTAGCTTAATTCCTTTACTTATGAAGGAGGAAGGAGACCCCGAGAGTAGTCACTTTACTTGCCTAAGATTCAATTGTAGGCATGGATAAGATCAGACTGATATTTGTTGGCTCTATAGATTATTTCCAGTTTTTTTCAAAATTATCACATCCTATAATTATGAATTGTTTTACACTTGAATTGCTCTTTGATTTCCTGTGATCTCTTCTTTATTTATACTCTTGAATCCCTATTTTCTTTTATATCATACCATTCTGATCAATAGGACATATTGATACATACATTCGTTGATACAAAAATGATACATAGGTATCATTCAAGTTGGTAAGATGAGGCAATAAGGACTATATCTGTAATTTCATTGATACAGAAAACTTCTGGGTAAGTAAATTTTACCACTAGACGTAAGCACCTTGTCTTTTTCTTAGAATCATACGTGATGGTCTAAAAGAGGTGTCAAGTTTATTAGCAAAGGGTCAGGGGCCAGGACAAGATGAAAATAAAACTGGGAAGTGTTTAATAAAAAAGCCAAAAGTATAGTACAATATAGGTAATATTAATTTGTGATTTTCTAAGTCAATATGTACCTCTTTGGGTTTTGTTTCTATTTGAGTTTATATCACTAGTCTAAAACACTATGAGATTTACCTAATTTGCCCAGGGTCACATAGTTATTATTTGTCAGAGATGAAATTTGATCCCAGGTCTCTTTGACTTCAAGTCTGATTCCTTATCCATCTTGCCTCACTTAACTCTACCTTCCAGTTGGCTGGATAAGACCAGGAAATCCACTCTGTATTCCTACTTATGATAGTCAGAATACATCTTAGGATCTTATTTTTAAATCTGAAAGTACAGATAATATGATCAATATTTTGATCTTAGATGAAGATACTGAGAACAAGAGAGTCTCTGATTTGATCAGGCTTACCTTGCTTGGGATTGGCATAGCAAGGGCTAGAAACCAAGGGTTCTTGGTTCTGGTGTATTGCTCTTTATCACTAGAAACTGTTCATTTTTTTTTTCATTTTGTGCTGCTTGCTTACCAATTTGGCATCTTTTCAATTCCCTGAAGTTAACTTATGCATAGGGTTATATATTTTAGAAGTGGGGAGGAGCTTAAATGGTCATCTAAGCTAACTGCTTCATTTTGTAAAGGGAGAAATTGAGGGCTAAAGCAATTAAGTGACTTGCCCAAGGCTATACAGCTATTTATTAGCAAAGCTAACATTTGGATTCTTGTACTTTGGCTCCAAAGCACTTATCACTGTAGCACCCTGATACTCTTATCTTGGCAGTTATTCTTTCTTTCAAATTCCTTTCATTTTATATTCAAAGCGAAAATTAGCCATACTGTGATATGAGGGAACCCAGAATACTCAAACACTGGGAATTCTAGCTCCATCTGCTTCAAAGGAATGAATCATAATAAAATCAGAGTAAGGACCTATATATTACCTCATGTCATCTTCACAATGCTATATAAGTGCTATTATCATTGTTGTTGTTATCACTATATGAATAAATTTGAATGATAATAAGTGACTTCTCACCTCCTCCTTCAAGCATTTTTAAATGCCTTCTAGGTAGCAGGCATTGTGTCATATGATTTAGAAATGTTATTTAATTCTCATAACAATCTTGTGAGTTCAGTGCTACTAGGTAATATTATTATCTCAACTGTACATTTGAGGAAATTGAGGCAGAGATAAAATAACTTGCTAAGGGTCATATAACTGGTAAGTATCTGAGGCTATATTTGAGCTCAGGCTCCTTGACTCTAGCTCCAGTGCTTTATCAACTTTGCCACTTAGCTAAGATGCAAAATTATGATTATTAAATGGTTTAAATGACTCATTGTTACATACCTTATGTCACTGAGACTACTATTCCAGGTTAGAACTCCTTATGGGTCAGTTAGATACATTCTCTTCTCCCGCCATTCACTGTATCAGTATCACTCTTGTTGACAACATGAATAAGATAGTATCAACTAGATTAGTTCAAATCTATCAAAAGCACTGACAAACTAAGTTGGAGAAAGTGAACTACTGAGAACTCAGCATCATCTTAATATATGAATAGGGGGGGCGGAGCCAAGATGGCGGAGTAGAAACAGCTCGTCCAAGCCTCTCTGCCCCCAGATTCTCCACAAACTATGTAAAAAAGGACTCTGAAAATCTTCTGGAGCCCCAGCAGCCACAGAACGACACAGAGAAGCTAACCTCCCGCTGAGGACAGCCCAGCACCCTGCAGGAAGGACCAGCGCAGTGGTCTGGGGCCCAGCAGCGCAGAGCGCAGGAGCCGAGCCGAGCCCAGGTCCACGTGAGCCGAGGTTTTAGCCCCAGGGCGGCAGGGCCAGCAGCCGGCTGGAGGAACCCCAGAACACCAGGAACTGTGGAGACGCCAGAATTATCAACATAGACTTGCTTGGACAAAGTAAGAGGTTAGTGTCCTATGGACTTTGGGACCTGTATTTGGGGAATGCGTCAGCTCCCTCCCCTGGGGGCTAGAAGACCCTGAGGAGACACGCCACTGTGTAGTTTTCAGAGGCATTTCCGGCTCCCAGCCTACAAATCTTGGGGAGATCCAGCGATCAGTCTTGGGGGGTAATCGCTCTTGCTTTAACCTCCCTGGATCTGGATTGTGATCTAGGGTGGAAGTTGTGGGTGGGTTTATAGCTTGCCAGAAATGGAAGTTGCCCCCCACACGTTCGGGACGAAAATTCCTCTATCTGGCCTTAAAGCCATAGTGTGGCAACAAGCCCAAAAGTCAAGCAATTAAGTGGCAACATGCCAAGGCAAAGGAAACAGAAAAATGCAACCCTAGACTCCTATTTTGGGGGCATAGAGCGGGAAAAGGACTGTGAGGTCAGAAGTCCTGCTCCAAAAGCCCCAGGGGAAAACATGAGCGGGTTGCAGGCCATAGAGGACCTTAAGAAGGACTTTAAAAATCAAATAAGAGAAGTGGAGGAAAAATTAGAAAGAGAAATGAGAAGGATGCAGGAAAAGTATGAAATGAGGGTCAACAGCCTGACTGAGAAAACAACACCTTAAAAAATAGACTAACTCAAATGGCAAAGGAGGCCCAAAAGGGCAATGAGGAGAAGAATGCCTTAAAAAGTCGAATTTGCCAGATGGAAAAAGAATATCAAAAGCTCACTGAGGAGATTCATTCCTTCAGAGTTAGACTGGAGCAAATGGAAGCTAGTGACTTTATGAGAAATCAAGATGCTGTTAAACAGATCCAAACAAATGAAAGAATGGAAGGCAATGTGAAATATCTCAAGGGAAAACCACTGAACTGGAAAATAGATCCAGGGGAGACAATTTTAAAAATTATTGGACTACCTGAAAGCCATGATCAAAGAAAGAACCTAGAAATCACCCTTCAAGAAATTCTCAAGGAAAATTGCCCTGATGTTTTAGACCCAGTGGGGGAAATAGAGGTTGAAAGAATCTACTGATCACCTCCTGAAAAAGATCCCAAAAAGAAAACTCCTAGGAATTTATAGCCAGGTTCCAGAACTCCCAGATCAAGGAGAAAATACTTCAAGCAGCCAGGAAGAAACAATTTCAATATTGTGGAAACACAATCAGAATAGCCCAGGACCTGGCAGCTACCACACTGAGGAATCAAAGGGCATGGAATATGATATTCCAGAGGGCAAAAGAGCTGGGATTGAAGCCAAGGGTCACCTACCCAGGAAAACTGAGTATCTTGTTTCAGGGGAAAATATGGTCATTCTGTGGAATAGAGGACTTTCAAGCACTCTTGAGGAAACAACCAGAGTTGAATAGAAAATTTGACATCCAGACTCAAGAAGCAAGAGATGCCTGAGAAGGTAATCAGGGAAAAGCAATCAAAAGGAACTTAACAAAGTTGAACTATTTATATTCCTACATGGAAAAACAATAACTGTGTCTGATTAAACCTTTCTCATTTTGAAAATAATTGAAGAAGGGTATATGGGCATTTATTTACAGATATACATGGATAGAGGGCACAGTTTAAATTTGATGGGAAGGGATGATTCTTAAGGGGTGAAGTTAAGAGGTCAGAGAGGAAAGTGGCAAGAGGAGATGGGGAGAGACAGGGTAGGGTAAACTACCTCATGTAGAAGAGGCAAGGGGAAGTAGTTGCAGGGGAGGAGAAGAACAGGAAGGCACAAAGGCAAAACCATATTCTCATTGAAGTAGGCTCAAGGAGAGAATCACATACATTACTAAATGGGATATCTCACCCTGCAGGAGAGTAGGGGAAAGGGGGATGAGAGGAGCAATGATGGAAGGGAGGGCATTCTGGGGAAAGGGAAGGATGGAAGTACCCACTATCAAAGAGGGACAGGATCAAAGTAGGGAATGAACCAGATGGGAGGTGAGATGGATGGTAGGGAAATATAAGCAGTCTTTTACAATATATATACTGTGGTCATGTTTTGCATAGCTATACATGTACAACACATTCTGAAATGCTTATCTTCTCAGAGGGAGTGGGTGACAAGGGAGGAAGGGAATGGATATGAAAATCAAAGTTTTAAAATTGAATGTTTAATAAGATGTCCAGGCATTGGGGCTCAGAGATTCGCCTTGCCTTAATGGCAAAGTCGAAGGGGGTATAGGAGAAGATATGGGAGAGAGCAGATCAGATGAGGGGATATCTAGTGGGACTGCTATTCTGGGGTGGTGAGTGTGGAAAAAATGGGGGGGAAATTGTAACTCAAAATCTGTGGAAATGAATGATGTAAACCAGATGTTAATAAAGCATTTAAAAAAAAGATTCCTAAAATGTATGTCACTGTCATCTTAGTTTCCAAAACTTTGCATCATAACATGAAGTCATGTTGCCATCTTCTTGAAATAACTTCCTAGAAGCTGGATTCCTAAAGAATATTTGCTATGGGGCGGAGCCAAGATGGCGGAGTAGAAACAGCTTGTCCAAGCCTCTCTGCCCCCAGATTCCCCACAAACTAAGTAAAAAAGGACTCTGAACAACTTCTGGATCCCCAGCACCCACAGAACGACACAGAAAAGCTAACCTCCCGCTGAGGACAGCCCAGCAGCCCTGCAGGAAGGACCAGCGCGGCGGTCTGGGAGCCGGCAGCTCACAGCGCAGAGCGCAGGAGCCAAGCCGAGCCCAGGTCCGCGTGAGCTGAGGTTTTAGCCCCAGGGCGGCAGGGCCAGCAGCCAGCTGGAGGAACCCCAGAACACCAGGAACTGTGGCGATTCCAGAATTATCAACATAGACATGCCTAGGACAAAGTAAGAGGTTAGTGTCCTATGGACTTTGGGACCAGTATATGGGGAATGCGTCAGCTCCCTCCCCTGGGGGCTAGAAGCTGCTGAGGAGACACGCCATTTTGTAGTTTTCAGAGGCAGCTCGGGCTCCCAGCCTACAAATCGTGGGGAGATCCAGCGATCAGTCTTGGGGGGTAATCGCTCTTGCTTTAACCTCCCTGGATCTGGATTGTGATCTAGGGTGGAAGTTGTGGGTGGGTTTACAGCTTGCCAGAAACGGAAGTTGCCCCCCACACTTTCGGGACGAAAATTCCTCTATCTGGCCTTAAAGCCATAGTGTGGCAACAAGCCCAAAAGTCAAGCAATTAAGTGGCAACATGCCAAGGCAAAGGAAACAGAAAAATGCAACCCTAGACTCCTATTTTGGGGGCATAGAGCGGGAAAAGGACTGTGAGGTCAGAAGTCCTGCTCCAAAAGCCCCAGGGGAAAACATGAGCGGGTTGCAGGCCATAGAGGACCTTAAGAAGGACTTGAAAAATCAAATAAGAGAAGTGGAGGAAAAATTGGAAAGAGAAATGAGAAGGATGCAGGAAAAGTATGAAATGAGGGTCAACAACCTGACTGAGGAAAACAACACCTTAAAAAATAGACTAACTCAAATGGCAAAGGAGGCCCAAAAGGGCAATGAGGAGAAGAATGCCTTAAAAAGTCGAATTTGCCAGATGGAAAAAGAATCTCAAAAGTTCACTGAGGAGATTCATTCCTTCAGAGTTAGACTGGAGCAAATGGAAGCTAGTGACTTTATGAGAAATCAAGATGCTGTTAAGCAGATCCAAACAAACGAAAGATTAGAAGGCAATGTGAAATATCTCATGGGAAAAACCACTGACCTGGAGAATAGATCCAGGAGAGACAATTTAAAAATTATTGGACTACCTGAAAGCCATGATCAAAGAAAGAACCTAGAAATCACCCTTCAAGAAATCCTCAAGGAAAACTGCCCTGATGTTTTAGATCCAGAGGGCAAAATAGAGGTTGAAAGAATCCACCAATCACCTCCTGAAAAAGATCCCAAAAAGAAAACTCCCAGAATATTATAGCCAGGTTCCAGAATCCCCAGATCAAGGAGAAAATACTACAAGCGGCCAGGAAGAAACAATTTCAATATTGTGGAAACACAATCAGAATAGCCCAGGACCTGGCAGCTTCTACACTGAGGGATCGAAGGGCATGGAATATGATATTCCAGAGGGCAAAAGAACTGGGAATGAACCCAAGGGTCACCTACCCAGCAAAACTGAGTATTTTGTTTCAAGGGAAAATATGGTCATTCAGTGGAATAGAGGACTTTCAAGCATTCTTGAGGAAAAACCAGAGTTGAATAGAAAATTTGACATCCAGACGCAAGAAGTAAGAGATGCCTGAGAAGGTAATCAGGGAAAAGAAATCAAAAGGAACTTATCAAAGTTGAACTATTTACATTCCTATATGGAAAAGTAATATCTGTGACTGATGATATCTTTCTCACTATGAAAATAATGGAAGAAAGGGGTGTGGTCATATGAATACATATGTGAATGTGTGTGTATATGGTTACAGTTATATATGGATAGAGGGCATAGGTTGAATTTGTTGAGAAGGGAGAATACTCAAGGGATGAAATTATGAGGTGAGAGAGGAAAGTGGCAAGAGGAGATGGGGAGACACATGGTAGGGTAAACTATCTCATGTAGGGGAAGTGGTTGCAAAGGAGGGGGAGAATAAGGAAGGCTAAAAAGGCAAAACCACATTCACATTGAATTTGGTTCAGGGAGAAAATGACATACATACTAAATGGGATATCTCAACCTGCAGCAGGATAGGGGGAAGGGGGATGAGAGGAGGGATGATGGATGGGAGGGCATCCTTGGGGTGAGGGGAGGTTGGAAGTACCCACTATAGAAGAGGGACAGGATCATGTAGCGAATGGACCAGGTGGGGGGTGGGATGAGTGGGAGGGAATCATAAGCAGCCTTGTACAATATATCTACCATGATAATGTTTTGCATAGCTAGACATGTACAACATATACTGAATTACTTATCTCCCAAGAAGGTATGGGTGACAAGGGAGGAAGGAAATGGATCTGAAATTTGAGGTCATAACATTAGATGTTTCAAATATATATAAATACTATTATTAATACTCTTTTGCCTATAATTGGGAGATAAGATGTGCAGGCATTGGGACACAAAGATTCATCTTCCTGTAATGGAAAAGTCGATGGGGGTATAGGAGAAGGTATGGGAGAGAGCAGATTCGAGGAAGCGATATCTTGTGGGACTGCTATTCTGGGAGGTTGGGTAGGGGAATAATGGGGGGAAAATGATTGTAACTCAAAATCTGGCAGAAATGAATGATGTAAAACAGAAGTTAATAAAACATTTGTTTAAAAAAATAAAAATAAATAAAAAAAGAAAAAAAAGAAAAAAGAAAAAAATTAAAAAAAGAATATTTGCTAGCTCTTTCAAGTTAAAATCCATTCATATCTGAATTTCATTGATCATTAACACTTTGCGTTTTGTTGAGATGGCTGGTATATGCCATGGTCCATTTACCTGCTATAGTTCTCTATTTTCTGGAGTTTTTCAAAATTGGCATTAATGGATAAAGGCCTCAAAAATACTCCCATCCATTTGTATTCATTCATTTAAAAAATAGTATTCCTCAGACTCCATGCCTAGAAGGACACAGATGTTTGGATTTCTGGGTATCCATAGTGCCAGCTGCATGTGACATTTGAGCCCTTTTGAAAGTTTGTTTAGGGTGTGTTGAAATGAACCTGCATGAACCTCAAAAGAACGTATTACTTTAAGATGGTTATTCATTCCAAGGAATGGAATAGAGAGAAAAAAAGAAGGAAATGACCTATTCCAATTCATTCAATGTCATTCCTTTACTGGTTTAAAGGCAGAGATCACTAGAGAACATCGTTGGATTTAGAGAGGGAGGGAGAAAGAACTAAAGCCACTCCAGTTATGGCATTTGCTCTCTGGGTAAGATGTATGGGTCCCAGCCTATATAAAGGTAAGGAATTGACTTATGAAATGTTTTGATTCTTCCAGTCACCTTCTGAGGGAGTGTTATATTTAAGGTAAGGCAAGAGAAAGTGAAATTATAGATTGTCCTATCACCAGTGACATTTGAATTATGAACACCTGTCAGTGCAAACTTAGAGAATTCATGACCTAATCAGCAATAAATGACCCCCTTAGAGATACCATTAAAATTACATTGGGTTTGAAATCATTCTGAGTCACTGATTGAAAAAACGTAAAAGACTTTATGAATCCTTATGTAATCCCTTTGGTCATCAGTCTATGAATTAGTGGCAAGGCTGCATATATATATATATATATACACATAAATACATATATATATACATACATATACATACATACACATATATACATATACATATATAATGATCTTCTGAAAGTTAGTTATGTTATTCAGGAAATGACACTTGGTAAAAGCTGTGTAGTTTGTGGAATTTGTCCTCAATCTATTAAGAAAGAAAATATATACTAATATATCTAAGGATACCATGGCATATTTTCTTTGGCTCTTTAGCTTAAACAAGCCTCATTACAGTTTGAAAGTAAAATCTTTCCCTGCTGCTTTGCTCTACTAATATTTGGTAAATACTATTGATTTTTCTCCTCTGGCATACTGTTATAATTTCATCCTCATTCTCAGTTACAGCCTCAACACTGAAATTTCTTAATTCTTACCAGTGGTTCCAGTTATAATGTTTATTAAAATACTCTTGACTTCCATTCCATGTAAAAGGGGACTCTGAACAACTTCTGGAGTCCCAGCACCCACAGAATGACACAGAGAAGCTAACATCCCACTGGGGACGGCCTGGAGGCCCTGCGGGAATTGGCTGGCACAGCATGTGGGGAGCCAAGCCAGGCCCCTATGAGTTGTGGTTCTAGCCACAGGGCGGAGGGCCAGCAGATGGCAGGAGGCACCCCAGAACACCAGAAGCTGTGGCGATTCCAGAATTATTGACAAAGACAAGCCTAGGACAAAGTGAGAGGTTAGGGCCCTATGGACATTGGGACCAGTATTTGGGGACCGAGTGGGCTTCCTCCCCTGGGGGCTACAAGCCACTGAGGAGACAAGGCACACGCGCCATTTTGCAGCTTCAGTGGCAGCTTCAGCTCCTGGCCTGCAAAATGTTGGGAGATCCAGCAATCAGTGTTGGGGGTTAATCGCTTTTACTTTAACCTGCTTGGGTCTGGGCGAGAGGTCTAGGGTAGGTATCCAAATTGCGAGAACCAGAAGTTGTGAAGAACCCAATGTTCAGCACAGAAGCTCCCCTGTCTGGTGGCAGAGCCCTACTGTGGCAACAAGCCCAAAAGTCAATTAATTAAGTGGCAACATGCCTAGGCAAAGGAAACAAAATAAAAAGAAAAATGCAACATTAGACTCCTATTTGGGGAGCAAAGAGGATCAAAGCATGGAACAGGAAGAGGACTGTGAGGTCAGAAATCCAGCTCCAAAAGCCCCAAAGGAAAATATGAGCAGGCTAGAGGCCATAGAGGACCTTAAGAAAGATTTTAAAAATCATATATAAGAGAACTGGAGGAAAAATTGGGAAGAGAAATGAGAAGGATGCAGGAAAAGTATGAAATGAGGGTCAACAGCCTTACTGAGGAAAATAACACCTTAAAAAATAAACTAACTCAAATGGCAAAGGAGGCCCAAAAGGGCAATGAGGAGAAGGACTGTAAAAATCAAATAAGAGAAGTGGAGGAAAAATTGGGAAGAGAAATGAAAAGGATGCAGGAAAAGTATGAAATGAGGGTCAACAGCCTGACTGAGGAAAAAAACACCTTAAAAATAGACTAACTCAAATGGAAAAGGAGACCCAAAAGGGCAATGAGGAGAAGAGTGCCTTAAAAAGCCAAATTTGCTAAATGGAAAAACAATCTCAAAAGCTCACTGAGGAGATTCCTTCCTTCAGAGTTAGACTGGAGCAAATGGAAGCTAATGACTTCATGAGAAATCAAGATGCTGTTAAACAGATCCAAACAAATGAAAGAATGGAAGGCAATGTGAAATATCTCAAGGGAAAACCACTGAACTGGAAAATAGATCCAGGAGAGGTAATCTAAAAATTATTGGACTAGCTGAAAGCCATGATCAAAGAAAGAACCTAGAAATCATCCTTAAAGAAATTCTCAAGGAAAATTGTCCTGATGTTTTAGACCCAGTGGGGGTAAACAGAGGTTGAAAGAATCCACAGATCACCTCCTGAAAAAGATCCCAAAAAGAAAACTCCCAGGAATATTATAGCCAGGTTCCAGATTTCCCAGATCAAGGAAAGCATACCACAAGCAGCGAGCAAGAAACAATTTCAGTATTGTGGAAACACGATCAGAATAGCCCAGGACCTGCCAGCTTCTACACTGAGGGATCAAAGGGCATGGAATATGTATGATATTCCAGAGGGCAAAAGAGCTGGGATTGAAGCCAAGGGTCACCTACCCAGCAAAACTGAGTATTTTGTTTCAGGGGAAATATGGTCATTCAGTGGAATAGAGGATTTTCAAGCTTTTTTTTTTTTTTTTTGCCTTTTGGACGGCAATTGGGGTTAAGTAACTTGCCCAAGGTCACACGGCTAGGTTTTTGTTTGTGTGTGCGTTAAGTGTCTGAGGCCAGATGCGAACTCAGGTCCTTCTGACTCTAGGGCCGATGCTCTACTCACTGTGACACCTAGCCGCCCCCAGATTTTCAAGCATTCTTGAGGAAAAAACCTGAGTTGAATAGAAAATTTGACATCCAGACACAAGAAGCAAGAGATGTCTGAGAAGGTAATCAGGGAAAAGAAATCAAAAGGAACTTATCAAAGTTGAACTATTTACATTCCTACATGGAAAAACAATAACTGTGACTGGAGAAACCTTTTCTCAGTATGAAAATAATGGAAGAAGGGTATATGGGCATATGAATACATATGTGAATATGTGTATATATGTTTACAGTTATACATGGATAGAGGGCACAGGATGAATTTGATGGGAAGAGATGATACTTAAGGGGGTGAAGTTATGAGGTGAGAGAGGAAAGTGCAAAGAGGAGATGGGGAGAGAGAGGTTAGGATAAACTATGTCATGTAGGAGAGGCAGGCGAGGGGAAAAACAGTAAGGCAAAAATGCAAAACCATATTGTCATTGAATTTGGCTTAGGGAGAGAATGACATACATACTAAATGGGATATCTCACCCTACTGGAGAGTAGGGGGAGGGGAGATGATGGAGGTGAGGGCATTTTGGGGGGAGGGGAGGTTGGAATTACCCACTATCAAAGAGGGACAGTGTCAAAGTAGGGAATGGACCAGGTGGGGGGTGGGATGGGTGGGAGGGAATTACAAGCAGCTTTTTACAATATATCTATTATGGTAACGTTTTGCATAGCTATACATGTACAACACATACTGAATTGCCCATCTTCCCAGAGGGAATGTGTGACAACAGAGGAAGAGAATGGATCTGAAATTAGAGGTTTTAAAATTAAATGCTTCAAATATATATAAATACTATTATTAATACTATTTTGCATGTAATTGAGAGATAATATGTTCAGGCATTGGGGCACAGAGATTCACCTCGCCCTAATGGTAAATTTGAACGGGGTATGGGAGAAGATATGAGAGAGAACAGATTAGATGAGGGGATATCTTGTGGCACTGCTAATCTGGGGTGGTGGGTAGTGGAAAAATGGGGGGAAATTGTAACTCAAAATCTGGCAGAAATGAATGATGTAAACCAGAAATTAATAAAGCATTTGTTTTAAATTAAAATAAAAAAATACTCTTACCATTATCTATTCAATCTGGGGCTATTATTCTTTTTAAGCAGCTGAAAATGCTTTTTCGACTCTCTTGGCATGTTTGGATTTCATTACAAGTATTTCTTTCTCCTGTTCTTGCTGTGACTTGCTTTGTCAAGAAGATGATAAATTATGCCCGAGATCATCTATGCCCAGCTTCTCTGGTTAAAGAACCTCTGTCCACCTCTCTCTCTGCTCTGTTGCCTTTTGTATTTGTAGATATACAGATCAAGGAACCAGTAATCTTCTTCTAAGGTGTACAGGATCCATTGTACTTGTATGAACTCCTAGCATACAGGACCGAGGCCATTTGTCAACACAGTAGATAATAAATTTCTTATTGTTTTTTTCTAAATAGTAACTACTATATTGAAGATATCTGGGAGTCATAACGATGTAAAACAATAAGAAAGGCCATGCTATGAGAAATAATACTATGATATCAAATTTTCTTGCTAGAAGGCTTGGTTTGTTTTGCATGGTAAATTGTTTCACCATTAAAAGGTGTAATTTCTCTTTTAGTTTGTCATTGCATCAAGGAAGGTAAAAATGGGTTGTTAATTGTAATCCCCACAAATATTATAGCATAGTGTAATGGGTCATGATTAAAAGGTACACTTTCAGGAATTGAGGAGAATTTGAAATAATATTAAACTGTCTTTTACTTTATTCAAGGATAACCATTGTTGAAGTTATCAATAGACCCTCATTCTAAGGCAGTTTCCACCTTCATGTAAGACCTATTGCATGAGTTTTAAGATTAAAGTTAGTGTTATAATAGTGTAGCAAGACTTGGGCATAAATAGTGAGAAAAAATCATTTTAACATTATTGTGGAATTTCAAGAGAACATAGCATCTAGTTCAACCACTACATTTCATATATAATAAAACTTAGGTTCATTGAGAGTACTGTTGTTTTATTGTTTTTCCTTTGCTCTCAAAAGGACCATGACATCAGGAAGGGGATGCCTTTACTTGCAAGTGAATAAAATTTAAGTGAGGCAAATATGTGCAAAGTCACCAGCCTCACTCTCTTCTCTGGAGCTATATGAGTCCAGTGGCAAAATATAGATCATGGCAACTGGAGACGACCCTGGATGCAATGGGAGACCTTAGCCGTTTTAGGTTCAGGTCTTTCCCAGATCTCAGTTTGCCAAAGGCAATGTCCATTCAGTGATTAAGACTAAGTAAGAAATGAGGCAAAGAATGACCTATTTTACCTACTTAAAAACAATCACTTTAGGAGAGAAAGACCCTTAGAGCTTCTGGACAAAGCAGAAAAAAAAAATTACTAGTTACACTCACTCTGAGCCATCACCCCTAAAAAATGACCAAGCAAGGCTTGGACTGGATATTAAATGACTTGTCTAAGAAACATGTCAGAACTCGGATTCAAGCCTGGATGCTCTGGCTGCCCTATATTCAGTATCCTTTATATGATACCAGTCTCTTGTTGTGTATTATGACCTCAGGAAAGGAGTGGGTGGGAGCATGGTTCTTATTCATTTCCTTCTTGCAGATGTAGAAATTAATGATTTGGGAGGGAAATACAACCATATATTTCTAGATCTGTGAGATTTTATCATTATCCATTCTTTGAGTAATCTGCCCATGATCCTTCAGTACACCAAGACATAATGAGTTTATCTCACCACTGTCTAACATTCTGCCTCTGGAGCTTTAGGCAAGTCCTTGCTCTTTTAGTATTTTGCAAATTGGAAATAATGCTTCCCATTAATTCTGTAAAAGCAGTCAACCATAGGACAAGAGGAATAATGCATACCTCTGTGTCACATCAGAAAATATAATGTTGACATAGAACTTTGGAGATTAAAAGCATCTTATGAATGGTTTATTAGTATTATGTCTATAAGTTAGCTTTTCATCTATCTATGCACATATTTACCACTCCATTTATGTTGTCAGTATATATATATCCCTGTATCAGATTTTATATATAGAATCAGAGGGAGAAACAAGGTTGAAACAACCAAAGTATATAGCCAAAAATATTACAAGGTTTTATTGTCTGAAAAGGCTTTGATGGCAAGGCATCATTGTCTCTTATGTATTATAGAGGAATTGTTCTGGTCAAACAGGTCAAAATAATGGAAACTGAATAGCAATTAATTCTTAAATTTTATTTTATTGTTAACATTTCCAAGTATTGGGAATTGCTCAACAAAATTAAAATACCTTGTTTTTTGTTCTTGTGCTGCCTTACAAACCTCTTTATTTTAATTGGGGAAATGTCTTGTCAATATTGTTTGAGAGCCGAGATAAGTCAACAAGCATTATTCAAATACCTATTATGTGCCAGGCACTGTGCTAAGTTCTGTGGACATAGAGAAAGACATACATTGTATCCCGTGCTTTCAGAAGTTTACAAACTAATAGAAGAGACAATAAGAAAATAATAATAATAATAATATTAAAATAATAATATAATAATCAAAATAATAAAAGTATATGATCTTAATTGGAAGGACGAGCTTTAAGGGGGACTTGGAAAGGCTTCTTGCAGAGGGTAGGATTTTAGCTAAAACTAGAAGGAAGCTAGGAGGTAGAGACAAAGAAGGAGAACATTCCAGACATGAGGGACAGCCAGTGAAAATAGACAGTGTCTAGAGATGGAGTATCTTGATTAATGAACAGGAAACAGGCTGGTTTCACAGGTTGCTAGTCTTCAGGGGGAGAGTAAGGTATAAAATATTGGAAATGTGGGAAAGGTCAGGTTATGAATGACCTTGAAGAACAAAATTTCATATTTGATCCTAAGAGATCAAGGGGATGCATATTGAACAGAGATCCATATTGAATAAATGAGGTGACATGGTCAGACCTATACTTTAGGAAGATCCTTTTGATAGCTTATTGGAAAAACTGGAAAAGGGAGAAATTAATGTAGGAAGACCAACTAGAAAACTATTTCAGCAGGCCACATGTGACATCATCAGAGACTACAGCAGGGTCATGGTGATGTCAGAGGAAACAAAGAAGAAATTAGAAGAAATTGTATAAAGGCAGAAATGCCAGGACTTAGCAATTGATTTTATTTCAGATATGAGAAAGTGAAGAGTCTAGGTAGGATGATATCTATATTGCAAACCAGGGTGACTACTGGTGCCCTTGGCAGAAATAGAACTATTAATAAGAAGGGAGGATCATGAGAGGGAAGAAGATAATGAGTTCAGTGTTGGACATATTGAGTTTAAGATGTCTGTGGTATGTCCAGCATCTAGTTTAAGATAGCCAATAGGCAATTGGAGATATGAGTTTAGAATTCAGGTGATAGGTTAGAACTACATTAATACATTTAAAAATTATCTTCACAGAGATGTTAATTAAATCCACAGGAACTGATAAGATCACCAATCAAAATTGTAGAGGAAATAAAGGGATTAAGACAGAGCCTTGGGTAATCCCCCAAGGTCAATGGGCATGACCTGGATGTAGTTCCAATAAAAGAATCCAAGAAGGCATGGTCATAAAGGTAGAAGGAGAACCAAAAGAGAGAAGCATTGTGAACAGCTAGAGGGAAGGGGATATATAACATCAAAATTGGCCTCTTTCTATATGTACATGGAAAAAGGTGAACCATTCCTCAATCAGCATTTTAGGTATCAAAAGATAGTTAGCATGCACCCCCTCATTATTCTAGTTACTTATTACTCATATGATGTGTTTTCAAGTTTCTTTACAATCCTGATTAGTTTTCCCTGGGAATGATTCAATTTGACACTGTATTCCAGAATAATCTGACCAGTGAAATAGGTTTCTTCTTAATTCTGGATACTATGTCTTACTGTATCCTAAGATTTGTACCAAAATTATGTCTTCTCTTTCTCTACAGCTAAAGATCCCCCTCTACCTTAGTAGGTATAATCAAATGTGTGGGGAAGAAACAAAACCTTGAGATTCAGGCATTAATTTATAAGAGATCCCATGTTTAATTGGATGTTGGTCCTGGTCCCTACTATTTTAATCACTTCATTGCAAGTCTCCAAATCTCTTCTCTAAATTCAGATGCACACAGACCAACAGGAACACAGAAAAATATCTCATTGTTCTAGGATTGCAGTACACAGCCATGACTCCCTTAAACTAGAATGCGCACACTTATGACAATGGGAAAGGAAATGCTGACCATCCTGTGAATGTAATTTCATTGAGCTTTCATTTGTATACTACATGCATTGCTCTAAAGAAATTCTTCAACTTTTCTAAAAAGAGAACAGTGTTCATTGTCAACAAAGAAAAAAGTGCCCTTGCAACTATTTAATTGCATTTCTATTTGGATATATTTCTGATATGGGTGGCTAGGACTCCACTGAAATGATTATAACTGCACTTCATGGCAATTTGGTTATTGACTCTCTTGTTTCAAACCCAGTAGATACTGAGTTTTGTGTCATACACAGGAGTATGTATTGTTGTATCATACATTCAGAACCATGGACAGCAAGCATCTGGCTGCTGTTAACCCTATTGATTCATCTGAGTTTCTATTCACTCAAAATTCTTCTGTCTCTCAAGTGAATTATATAGCCACATTTTCCAAATCTCTACATTTGGCATTTATTTTTAACCTATTTGCAGGATGTTAAATTTGTCTTATTACATTTCATCTTGTTGGATTCAATCATTTCTAGACTATTGAAATCTTTATCACTGTTCCTTTATCTAACATTTGAACTATTTTCCCCAGATGCCTTCCTATGAAAATCTGTTAAGCATTCTATCTATGCTTTCCTTCAAATGAAAATAAATGTTTACCCAAGCAGGACCCTGTGGCATACGACTGGAGAATTCCATTCTTGCCAACATTCATTCATTAACACTGCCTCTAAATTTGTAAAGTTCCTATGAAATATATATACATGGATGTATGCATACACATATATAGACACACATATATAGAAACATATACTTCACACATACTTGGCTAGTCAATATTTCCCTTATTCCAAAAATATCATGAGATACTGTTTAAAAAAAGTTTAGCTGAAGAGTAATTACATTAGATTTGCAGTATATTTCTTATGATTCTGTAATTCTATTTTCACCCCTACTGTTATGTTTAAAAAGTAAATGAGGTTCAGTTGATATGCCTTGATATCAGTGATCCCATTATGGCCCTTAGTAATTACAACTTCCATTTCTAATTGCTTTAAGTTCATCAAATAAGCCATTTTAATTTTTCTTTCTCCATGGGTTAATATCAAGTTCAATCATTTGCATTTCATGCATTTTAGTTATTTTTCATTTTATTCATTTGCATTGTATTATTTTCATATTATTTATAATTTTATTACATTTTAGTATTAAAATTAATAAGTATAATAATTTGTATTTCACACAAGGAAATATCCTTTTTTTTCCTTTTGGAAAAGTGAGACTTCTATATTTTTTTAATCCACCAGTGTCTCTTTTTTATAGTCCCTCTAAGATTGCTTACAATGATTCATCAACAAATTGTTTGTTATTTTCTGTACATAGAGATGAATATTGCTTGGGCCAGGCAACTGTAGAACTATGCACAAGCAGCTTTCCAGAAGAATGCTTCTGTGAACAGCTTTCAAGATTCTGTTTATATAGTATAGTGAACACTCTATTTATTCAATAACAAATCAAAGCAAAACATTCACAGAAAATCAAGGTACAGCATTCACAATGTTACAGCTTATCACAGGAAAACAAAATACAGCATTCACAATGACTTATCACTAAAATGGCCACATAATTTTCACCAAAGAGGTCACAATAGTTTTCCACAAAGTACAATCCTTTAGTAACTCAATCATTCAATAATCCTTAAGGAGGCTTGCCAAACACAAAGTACAAAAGTCAAAGTTCTCTACCCCTAGGTCACAGTAAATCATAATCTTCTCAGTCTGTACACAGTATCCAAGTAAAATTTTCTTTCAGCTTGACTCAAGGCTGGCTCTTACCTTCCCTGGTTCCACTTCCATGGTCCCAGCTCCTACCTGAATTCACCAAACTGTCACCTGGGTTCAAAAGCAGACAACTCCCAGCTCCTTGTCCAGCTCTCCATGCAGTTCCTGTTCCACACTGAAGCTCACAGTGTCCAGTCCACCTTAAATACTTCATAATCTCTCTTCCTGGGAGGTCAAGGCTTAACAAAGCCACAAATAGACAAAGGACTAACACCACAATCATGCCTCCTCTGGCAGCTCAGGCTGGCTCTTGGAAGTCTTCAGCAGCTTGACTGGCCCTCAGAAGTCCTCAGCAGCTCCAGCTGGCCCTCTGAAGAAGGTCCACCACCACAAGTTCCCAGGAAATTCTGACTTTCCCAGCTGGGGTTTTTCCTTATATACAGTATTGCTCCTTCCTATTCAGCCCCTTCCTGTTATGTCAGCAACAAGGGTTCATACCTTCTGTTTCTATAACAGAGGCTTGATTTGAAACTAGGTGTTAAATACCTGTCAGCTTAGCAATACAAAGGGATCTTCAAATTTCATTACCATTACAGCAACTTACACTAATTTAACTTTCCCCATTGTGGTTTCAATATATCACAGGTCAACATAAGAAATTAAATGGGAAATGTTTAGAAGTTTTACAGGAACCACGAAAAAATAGTAAAAGGCCAATAGATGACACGGAAAAGAGTTTGAGAAATCCAAAATGCATAAAATATACATATAGTATGGTATAAGATAAACATATTTTATCTTTTAATACCATAATAATACAGATTTCTTCTGCAGTATATACAGATTTTCTAGATCATTGTGGGCACTGTAACAGTGTATGTAACAATGTATGCCTCTCTTTTTCTTTTGGGGGGATTCATGATTTTATCATCAATGTATCAGGGTTTTTGTGGGGGTTTTTTGCTATATTTTGGGGGATTTGGGAGGCAATTGGGGTTAAGTGACTTGTCCAGGGTCACCTAGCTAGTTAAGTGTCTGAAGCCAGATTTGACCCCAGGTCCTCCTGACTCTAGGCCCAAGTGCAATGTGTCATTTGTAAGTATATCCCATAACTCTTGAAGCATCTTTCCTTTTGGACTTGCTTTTCATAGAAAATAGAGTGATTTAAAGGCAGTATACAAATAGTTGAAACTTTGTTCAAAACTTTATCTTACCTATATAATATTTTTCTCTTCAGAAAACACCACCCACGTAATATAACTTTTATTTATCTTTGATTTATTCTCCTCATCACTTGATTGTCCTTTCATCCTCATCCAAAAGTAATCTACCACGTTTCTATTTTCATATATATATGAATTTTCACTTTAGTGACATATAGTACATAGGTAAACAATATTTTCTTTTGAGCCCTATTTACTGTTCTGTTTTAATACCCAGAAATAAGTTCCATCCTTTTGATGAATTGCATTGAATCATAAATATTAAAGTGGAATACTCAAAATAAGAAGGAAGCCTGCAGATGTTAGAGAGATCCTCTGTGAAGAATTTATGGAAAGGCAAGGATACAAAGTATACAGGATAAGAATAGCTCCTGCTTGGGCTTCAATTTGTACTGGTAGAAAAATTCATATGGTTGAGATCCATTGTATTATTGTAGCAACAAGCACCCTAGCCTCCCCAGGATGGCTGATAGCACAGGTTCTTTGATCTACTTTTCCAAAGGAAAGTAACTCAAAAAGAGTTAACAATATTACTTTAATCAAACATACTTCATTTACTCTTCAGTCCAGCTGCAGAGTGTGGGTAGCAACTTACCTGAGTGCTTCAACACTCCTTTGGGCGGTCCCGGATTGAATAGAGTAGCCAGACACCACAGTTCCTATCAACATGCTTTATTGTCTTCTCATCTTTATTGTCTCCCTTTCTCTATCCCGGGCTCCCTTTTTATCCCCTACCAGTCTTCCCCTACGCGAGCCCCTTGCAGTCTCTTCATCTCCTAGCAACAGCAGCCGATTGGCCGAGAGACTTTTCCTGTGTACGAAGCTTGCACAATATCCCAGACCCCTTTGTCCCACAGGTCTGTTACTCATAACATGACAGTCCAGGACAGGGTGCCCCGGGACAGAACAAACCTCCAGGCACCTCGATCAGGCTGTTCTGCTTTATCAGCAAGGTAGGCAGTTTCTGCATACAAGGGCTCAGGCCAAGGATCTACGGTTACGTTCTTTCAAGGGGCCCCAACAATTTACTTAGTTCAGAGAAAAAGTCAGCACCCTGAACTTCAGGGAATACAAACAGAAATTACAAGCAGACAAAAAATACAGATAGAAAAAATAACACAATTCGACAGCGATGGTTTCTAGTTGTCTGACCATCCTATCCAAACAGTTAGTTACCAGAGAGAGAAGAAGCAGCATCTACGTTTTCTTTCTTTCTTTCTTTTTTTTTTTTTGCCTTTTTGGAGGGCAATTGGGGTTAAGTAACTTGCCCAAGGTCACACTGCTAGGTTTTTGTTTGTGTGTGCCTTAAGTGTCTGAGGTCAGATCCAAACTCTGGTCCTTCTGCCTCCAGGGCCGACGCTCTACTCACTGCGCCACCTAGCCACCCCCCAGTATCTGCGTTTTCAAAGCCAGGGGGCTCAATGGCTCCCCTGAGTCTCATCTGGCTAAATCACACAACTCTTCCATAAGGGAGCCCCAAAGCAAAACCTCATATCAGAGGTATATATAGCCTTCTTCATGGTTAGAGAACATCACAACCCATGGGACCCATTTGACTACAAAGTAACAAAAGTTGTGCCTCCTGAAAAAGAAGCCGCCCACCACAGGCTCCATGTGACCACATTCAGGCTATTAGGGGGTAGAGTATATTTTCAAATAAGGGAAGGTCCTCAAATTCACTTTAAGTCTATCAAGGGGCAGGGAAGATCTTCAAATTACCATTACCATTGCAAGTATCAAAGGATCTGTATTTTTTTTTTTGTTATGTTCATAACATACAACAATTGCCTTTTATTTTAGAATTACTTGATAAGAACAAGAGAAACAAGAAACTTATTCCAAATCAGTTATTTGGTTCTCCGGCCTCCGTGCCAGGATTCGGTCTGCTTTGGCTGGACATTGCTATAATTGTTTTCATCTCTGCACTAGAGAACTTGGGGGTTAGCATCACGCTGTCATAGTCAAAATCTTCATCGAGTGAGAATGGTTGAACTTCATCCCCAGATACCTCTGTCAAATGCCTGTGCACTGGCTGTTCTGTTGGCCAAGTCTTCGGTTCAGGGCAAGAATGCCGGTCAAAAGAAGGAATGTAGCCTGAGACAGAGAAATGTACCTCCTCTTCTACCTCTCCTGGAAGTAGGAGCAACTCTCGGCTCAACTTGTGGTCAGTTTCTTCACCCATGTCAAAATCTTCCAAATCTAGGAAATTGTCTACCTTTACCTTTCCTGCCCGATTTAGGTCACCTTGAATGGAAATGCCAACTTTCTGGCCTTCATCGATCACGATCTGCTCTTCCTCTGGAGGCTGTGCTACAGGACCGGGAGAAAGGTGCTCACTCCTGATGGGCCGACTGTGAGGATGCACAGCCCGGGCAAAGCTGTTTCCTGAAGAGTCTATTCCAGGCATTCTGTTCTTTCTCATGTGATGATCTTTTGAAAGATGAGTGAAAGTATTCAAAAATTCTTCATATGTCTGCTCATGGCGATTAATAAACTGATCCAGGGCTTGTTCAATTAACTGATCTTCATCCATGATCCCCAATCTCAACAACTGAACAGACATCCCTATTTGAGCAGCCTCTTTATCTTATTTATTTATTTGTCATCTCAGCCACTATTCTGAGGCCCCTCGTCGCTCTAGAGCCAAGAGGAGTCCAGGCTTCCTTCCCGCTGGGAGCCCGGGAGGCCTGCGCCGCCAAAGGATCTGTATTTTATGGAAAAATATTGTTTAAAAAATGGGGAAAAAAAAACTATAACCCCTTCAACACTTCATTGTGATGAAATCACCATTTCCTAGTTGTTGAACATGCTTGGTCATTTAAGTTTTATTACCCTGTTTCCTCATCTAGAAAATGGAGGTAATAACAATTGTATCATCTATGTCATAGGTTGTTGTTAGGAAAGTGTTTGGTGAACCTAAAATGCTATAGAAATAAACTACTATTACTTAAAACATAAGCATAAAACTGTTTCTCTATAAGTGCAATGGAATACATTAGGAGTTTAAGGAGCAAGTTTGAAAATCCATTTGCCATTCAATATTAAAAAGGAAATACTCTATTTTGGCTAGTCTCTACTAATATATACTTTCTCTGTAGGAGCTATGGATAGGAATAAGACCTGGATGTGTGATTTTATCAATATTTGAAATTCTTAGATGAAAAACCCTGCACCCTGCCATGTCAATGCAAATCAGGACACCTTCTCTGCAACCGTAGTGCTCGGTGGTTATCCAGAGCAGTGCTGTCCATCTCAAATAGGAAAAAGAAAAGGTCAATAAACAACACACAATAATGCTTGTGGGCATATGAAGGCAGTTTTAAATTATAATATTTTCTATGTTTTATTGTATTTTGTATGTTTGGTTAAATGTTTTTTTTAATTGTCTTTTGTTTGGCCTATTCTCCTGAGTGCTTTCCACCACGTGTTTGACATATCTGGCCTATGTAGTGAAAAGGTTGTGATTTGTACAAGGTCACATAGATAGTATGTCTTTGAGTCAAGACTTTAACTCAGCTTTTCCTGACTCCAAGACTAGCTATGCCAAGACTATCTCTTATGTAAATTACGAAGTCAGAGAATGAAGGGAATGAGTAAATGACTTTATTATTGTTATTTCAACATAAGCCCCAGATGTTGTTATCTAGATTAACTCAGTTCTAGCATGCCAATTTTTAAAATATTGAAAGTATCAGCATCAAGTTTTTAAAAATAACAGTACATCATTTATTGTGCAAAGGAAAGGTATAGAACAAAAAAAAATGCTCATACTGAAACTTTTTAGAGAGTATACTCTTTCACAAGAAAATCTTCTGTATGATCTGACACTGACAATTATAAATAAAACTCAGAAGAACAATGAGCCCAATAGAAAGATTTTCTAATCAATAAAAATATTAAAAATGGAGCTGGGTAATCAATTCAATGAAATACCAAAAATTGATAAAATATATTTCTTTAGGCTAAATGCACTGAAATATTTTTGTTTTGTTACAGAAAATTAAAATATATATTCCTTTTTTCAGTTTTTTTCTTCTTTTTTAGTCCATGCCAGTGATTTTCCTGGTGCATAGTTGCCCAACCCTGGGTATCACATAGATATCACTACATTGAAACAAGTCAGCAATCCAGCTGTAATTTAGGTTCATAGAGAGTTGCCTGGAGATGCTGAGAGGTTAATTGCTCATGGTCACACACATACAGGTACATGTATGTAATTACATATACACACAGTTACATTGAATACAGTTTGTTAGAAGAGAACATTTATGTCTGCATTTTGCTCTTTTGAGACAATTTTTATCAACAGGAAAAATAAATAGCAGAATACTTTCTAATCCATAGTATTCAATCATTTTTCTATAAAGATGTGACCATTTGCCTATATCAAGATTATTTGTTTTTGTGATAGATGAAACTATAGAATGAATATTGTTCCAGGATCCTCTCATGATCAATGATAAAGTAAGAATAAAACAGGAAAATGTAAACTCCCCAAAGGTGTTCATCATTCTTATGGAAAATATCCTGATCAGAGTACAAATGCAAGAGAATTAGTCATAAAGAATAAGGTTGGGATTGCTCACAGATATCCTTACTTGTAGACAACTTTGACCTGATTACAAAATCCCTGGAATATAATGATGCTTTCCCAATTAAAAGCTACCACAACTGAGAAATGATCAGCCTGGCAATTCACACAGAAAAAGACAAAGGTTAAGAGACTCTTATTTTTCATATTATCATAAGAAGTTGCTCCAGCAATTCTTTGAGTTAATCTATCAGTGTTCTTGGCCAGGCACTATAGATGGATGATAATATGGGTCCAGAATTGAATAGAAAGATAAGACTGAACTGGAATGCATTTGAGAAATTCCATAATTATTTTCTTAAGTTCTTTCACACACACACACACACACACACACACACACACACACACACACACACCCAAGTCCAATCTTTAATATAAATATTTTTCTAGTTATGCTATATTGGTACAACCATGGAAGATCACACTTATTGAAAAATCAACATTATGATGTGTAATGGGCATAAGTGAGTTGCAGCACATTATCATTGATAATTTACATGCAAAACGAGGTGTGAAAAATCTATCTCAGGAATACATGTTGGAAAAGGAATATGATCCATCCATATAGGAAGATCTAGGGAAAATAAATGTCTGATATGTTTCTCTGGTTCACATGAAATGTTAAAAGACCTAGAGGAAGACCTCCAGATTATACCTGTTTGATCTCTTTGGAGAAAAGCCATATAGAATTTCAATGCATGGATGAGTTATTTGTATCACTAGAAATAGTGCCATTATTGATGTGACTATAGATGGAATTTAGTTTTATAAACATTTTAAACTATCTACTGTGGCCAGATATTCTCCTATTTATATTGAAAAAAAAGTAAATCACATTCATTTAAGTATTGAAATGTACCTTTAAAATAACTTCCATAGTTCTCAAAAGTATGATGCCCTTTTATAACTCAGATTGTAGCCCATCTAGACTTTGTCATCTTATACATGTCCTTCCATAAATCCTTCACAAAGAATTCATGAGTGTGCCAGTCAACAACCATTATTAAGCAATTACTATATAACTATCACTGTACTAAGAACTAAGGATACAAATAAAGTAAAAACAAAGAAACAGGCAAAATAAACAAAATCCCTGTCCCTTCTCTTAAGGGCAGAGACAACCTGGAAAAAACTATGTATATCCAAGACATAAAAAGTGCAAATGGAAGGTAGTCTCAGCAAAAAGGCACTAGAGATGGAGGGAGGAAGGGAGCAAAGGCCTTCAACAGAAGTTGGGATTTGAGTTGAGTTTTAAATGAAGTCAGAGAAGCTAGAAGGAGGGAGTGCTGTACAGGCATGGAAGAGATCCAACACAAAGGCACAGAGATAGGAGATGGAATTCTATGTTTGAGGGACAGAAAGAACAACAGAGTAGCAAGATCATACAGTGTACTGACTGGATTAGATTGGAAGAAAATTGTAAAGATAAGGAGGAACAAGGTAGTGAAGTATTCTAAATTACAAAGAGAGGATTTTTTTTTTATTTGCTCCTAGAAATAATAGAGATCCATTGGAATTCATTGAGTAGAGAGGTAACATGGTCAGACATGCACTTTAGGAAAATACCTTTGACAGATGAGTAGAAAATGGGATAGAGGTTGAAGAGATCTGTCCAACATGCCCTTTCAGTTGCTACATTGAGACGACCTTTGTTGTTGTTGTGAGTCATTTCAGTCATATCAGAGTCTTTGTGATCCCATGTGGTGTTTTCTTGGCAAAGGTACTGGAGTTGTTTGCCATTTCATTCTGCAGCTTATTTCACAGGTGAGACACTGAGGCAAATGGGGTTAAGTGACTTTACCAGGGTCAGACATCTAGTAAGTACTTCAGACTGTATTTGAACTCACAAAGATGAGTCTCCCTGTGTTCTAACTAGTGCAACAGCTAGCTGCCTATTGAGGCCACTAATATGATATAATGCAATTCAAGAAATGTTTCTCAATTACCTACAAAATCCATATGAAGAGGAATTCTCTCTAAATAACAATATTCATCAGGTGATTGCTCCTTTTTGGAGATGACATTTCCATGACAAAGATGGAACGGCAAAATGCTATAGAGTCTACTTAATGTGATCATTAGTCAATCAAAATAAATTATTATAATAATCTGTGAAGGTAATATTAGACTTGTAGTCTCCTGCTGGAAATTATTTTGCATATATATTACATTTACTTATATCCATGATTTCTATTTCTGCATCAATCAAAAGAAATCTACTTGAGGGTAGATAATATTTTACTTTGGCATTTGTAATGCCTGTTCCTGGAATAGTGCCTAGAGGATAGCAGGCTCTTAATAAATGATATTTGACTTGAAATGAAAAGCAGATGAAGAATGTGGATTGACATGTTCAGGTAGGTATCAATCATAGGTAACAGCTAACCAGGCTGATTCAGTTCTGACCATGTCAGGGAGACATCTGAGGTTCAGAATTAGAATGCAATGATATATTAGTAATCCTCCAACACTTAAAAGTGTTTTACCCAGTCACAGCAGAGAACATCCATTAATAAGAGTTTATTCAGCTGAATAAAAGTTTTCTCTGGTACTGCTGTTTCTCATACTGTTGGTCATGCTGCTGGTCTGAAGCCTGAAACCTGAGAGAATAAGAGTTCCTCCTGATCTGGAAGCTTTTGTACTCAAGCAACCAAGGAGTAGTTCAATATTTTAAGTCTTAGTTAAGTTGTCTCAAGGACTTTTAAAATACTTTTTTAAGGAAAAAGTATCCTAATGTGACTGGGATAGAGCATTAGGCTTTTGTTTTAACCACCACAGTAGACTGAATGACTCTATCAATGTATTTTGTAGACCATGAAGATAGATGGTGAACTGAGATCAGAATTAACTAAGAGTAGAGAAACATAAATCTCATTTGAAAAGAAAATAATGTAAAGAAATTTTAGTGATTCTGACTCTCTCTTTTTTAAACATCACCATTCTTCCCTTGATGCTATGTGTATGTAAATCATGGAATCCTACGATCTCAAAAATAATCAGAAGTTCAGATAGCACAAAGAGCAATGCAGAGATGCACTATGGACAAAAGTAACCTGCACAATGGTACCAGCGATGACTTGATAAAGAGAACTAGTACAAAATATATAATGCATTTTAAATGGTTAACAGAGAGTGAAAAGGAGTAATTTAAAAAATGTACATCTGAATTTTTCTCTGGTTTCTATACAACATTGAGAGATCTGAGGGAAAACCTTCAAGATACCTTCTGTACCAGCTATGAGAAAAGTCATGAGTAATTATTCCATTGTTTTCTTCTTAAGAAGGTTTGTGGAATGAAATCTTCATCAGTAGAAGGAATACCTAAATTGATGATTGATCACCAGGCATTTATTAAGTGCTTACCAAATACCAGGTACTAAGTTAAGTGCTAGGAATACAAAAAAAAGGTAGAAACAACCTATGTCCTCAAGGAGTTTATATTCTAATGGGAAAGGCAATATATAAATAATTAGTTATATAAAGGATACATAAGGCTAGTTGGAAATTAATATTAGAAAGGGTGTTTCTAGCATCTCAGGGTACCAGGAAAGGCCTCCGGTAGAGCAGTGGTTTTTAGCTAATCCTTTAATTTAATTTTCTCTTTTTTTGAATTTGAGTTTCAAATTCACTCTCTCCCTTAAGCCCCTCCCTTCCACTGCCCATTGAGAAGACAAGCAATATAATATCT
Source organism: Gymnobelideus leadbeateri (assembly GCA_011680675.1). Taxonomy (NCBI): domain Eukaryota; kingdom Metazoa; phylum Chordata; class Mammalia; order Diprotodontia; family Petauridae; genus Gymnobelideus; species Gymnobelideus leadbeateri. The sequence goes on from WOXC01010630.1 coordinate 125,292, forward strand.
GTTATACATGTGAAGTCATGTAAAACATTTCTATACTAGCCACATTGCAAAACCAGAAGAAAAATTGCTAGATTGTATGGTACATAGTGTGCTGGGTCTAGAGTCAAGAAGACTCATCTTGATGAGTTCAGATCTGGCCTGAGACACTTAGCCCTATTTGCCTCAGTTTCCTCACTGAAAAATTAGCTAGAGAAAGGAATGACAAGCCACTCCATTATTTTTGCCAAGAAAACCCAAAATGTGGTCAGGAAGACTCAGGCAGAACTGAAAAATGACTGCACAACAACAAAAATAAGAAAATAAATTGAAAAATAATGTGCTTCAATCTGCACTCACAGCTCATTAGTTCTCTCTCCAGAGGAAGACAGCATTTTTTCATCATGAGTCCTTTGGAACTGTCTTGTATCATTACATTGATCAAAGCAACTAAGTTTTTCACAGTTGATCATTATTATAGTATTGCTGTTACTGTGCACAATCTTCTCCTGATTCTCATTTTAGTTAATTCTTGAATGTAGCCAAAGATTCAAAGAGGGCAAAGTGAGGAGGCAGATGATTCCAGCCATGGGATCAGACAGTTCAAAGGCATAGAGTCAGAAGATGGAGAGATGGAGGGTCATTTGTGAAGGAACAGCAAGTTGGCCAGTATGTTGTTTTGTGAATTTCATAGATAGTAGTAAGATGAGGATACAGGTTGTTAAGAGTTTTCCCTTAGGAGAGGCGGAGCTAAGATGGCAGAGTAGAAAAAGCTCATCCAAGCCACTCTGCCCCTACATTCCCCCAAAACAATGTAAAAGGGGACTCTGAACAACTTCTGGAGCCCAAGCACCCACAGAACGACACAGAGAAGCTAAACTCCTGCTGAGGACAGCCCAGCAGCCCTGCAGGAAGGACCAGCGCAGTGGTCTGGGACCTGGCAGCATGCAGCACGCAGAGCACAGGAGCCGAGCCAAGCCGAGCCCAGTTCCGCATGAGCCGAGGTTTTAGCCCCAGGGCGGCAGGGCCAGCAGCCAGCTGGAGGAACCCCAGAACAGCAGGAGCTGTGGCGACTCCAGAATTATCAACATAGACTTGCCTGAGACAAAGTAAGAGGTTAGTGTCCTATGGACTTTGGGACTGGTATTAGGGAATGTGTCGGCTCCCTCCCCTGGGGGCTAGAAGCCACTGAGGAGACACGCCATTTTGTAGTTTTCAGAGGCAGCTCCAGCTCTTGGCCTACAATTAATTGTAGGGAGATCCAGCGATCAGTCTTGGGGGGTAATCGCTCTTGCTTTAACCTCCCTGGATCTGGATTGTGATCTAGGGTGGAAGTCGTGGGTGGGTTTACAGCTTGCCAGAAATGGAAGTTGCCCCCCACACGTTCGGGACGAAAATTCCTCTATCTGGCCTTAAAGCCATACTGTGGCAACAAGCCCAAAAGTCAGGTAATCAAGTGGCAACATGCCAAGGCAAAGGAAACAGAAAAATGCAACCCTAGACTCCTATTTTGGGGGCATAGAGCGGGAAAAGGATTGTGAGGTCAGAAGTCCTGCTCCAAAAGCCCCAGGGGGAAACATGAGCAGAGTGCAGGCCATAGAGGATTTTAAGAAGGACTTTAAAAATCAAATAAGAGAAGTGGAGGAAAAATTGGAAAGAGAAATGAGAAGGATGCAGGAAAAGTATGAAATGAGGGTCAACAGCCTGACTGAGGAAAACAACACCTTAAAAAATAGACTAACTCAAATGGCAAAGGAGGCCCAAAAGGGCAATGAGGAGAAGAATGCCTTAAAAAGTCGAATTTGCCAGATGGAAAAAGAATCTCAAAAGTTCACTGAGGAGATTCATTCCTTCAGAGTTAGACTGGAGCAAATGGAAGCTAATGACTTTATGAGAAATCAAGATGCTGTTAAGCAGATCCAAATAAATGAAAGAGTAGAAGGCAATGTGAAATATCTCATGGGAAAAACCACTGACCTGGAAAATAGATCCAGGAGAGACAATTTAAAAATTATTGGACTAGCTGAAAGCCATGATCAAGGAAAGAACCTAGAAATCACCCTTCAAGAAATTCTCAAGGAAAACTACCCTGATGTTTTAGATCCAGCGGGCAAAATAGAGGTTGAAAGAATACACCGATCACCTCCTGAAAAAGACCCCCAAAAGAAAACTCCCAGGAATATTATAGCCAGGTTCCAGAATCCCCAGATCAAGGAGAAGATACTTCAAGCAGCCAGGAAGAAACAATTTCAATATTGTGGAAACACAATCAGAATAGCCCAGGACCTGGCAGCTTCTACATTGAGGGATCAAAGGGCATGGAATATGATATTCCAGAGGGCAAAAGAGCTGGGAATGAACCCACAGGTCACCTACCCAGCAAAACAGAGTATTTTGTTTCAGGGGAAAATATGGTCATTCAGTGGAATAGAGGACTTTTAAGCATTCTTGAGGAAAAAACCAGAATTGAATAGAAAATTTGACACCCAGACACAAGAAGGAAGAGATGCCTGATATGGAAAAGCAATAACTGTGACTGATGATATCTTTCTCACTATGAAAATAATGGAAGAAGGGGGTGTGGTCATATGAATACATATGTGAATGTGTGTGTATATGGTTACAGTTATATATGGATAGAGGGCATAGGTTGAATTTGTTGGGAAGGGAGAATACTCAAGGGATGAAATTATGAGGTGAGAGAGGAAAGTGGCAAGAGAAGATGGGGAGAGACAGGGTAGTGTAAACTATCCCATGCAGAAGAAGCAAGGGGAAGTGGTTGCAAAGGAGGGGGAGAATAAGGAAGGCTAAAAAGGAAAACCACATTCAAACTGAATTTGGTTCAGGGAGAAAATGACATACATAGTAAATGGGATATCTCAACCTGCAGCAGGATAGGGGGAAGGGGGATGGGAGGAGGGATGATGGATGGGAGGGCATCCTTGGGGTGAGGGGAGGTTGGAAGTACCCACTATAAAAGAGGGACAGGATCATGTAGGGAATGGACCAGGTGGGGGGTGGGATGAGTGGGAGGGAATTATAAGCAGCCTTGTACAATATATCTACTATGATAATGTTTTGCATAGCTAGACATGTACAACATATACTGAATTACTTATCTCCCAAGAGGGAATGGGTGACAAGGGAGGAAGGAAATGGATCTGAAATTTGAGGTCGTAACATTAAATGTTTCAAATATATATATATATATATATATATATATATATATATATATATATATATATATAAATACTATTATTAATACTCTTTTGCTTGTAATAGGAGATAAGATGTGCAGGCATTGGGATGCAAAGACTCACCTTCCTCTAATGGAAAAGTCGATGGGGGTATGGGAGAAGGTATGGGAGAGAGCAGATTGGAGGAAGCAATATCTTGTGGGATTACTGTTCTGGGAGGTTGGGTACGGGAATAATGGGGGTAAAAATGATTGTAACTCAAAATCTGGCGGAAATGAATCATGAAAAACAGAAGTTAATAAAGCATTTGTTTAAAGTAAAAAAAAAGAGTTTTCCCTTACAAAGAATTTTATATTTATATTCAGAGGTAATACATAGTAACTTCAATTTATTAAGGAAATGAATAACACAGTCAAACCTATACTCAGGACTCTCACTATGGTAGTTGTGTGTTGACAGATTGGAGTGGGAAGGAACTCAAATTATGGAGACCGAGTAAGAGGCTATAGCAATAGTTCAGGCAAGAGTTTATGAGTGTTTTAACCAGATTGGTAGGTGAGTGGAGAGAAAGAAACTTATATGGGAGGTATTTTGAATGTTGAAATATCTAATTTGTACCTGTAAACTGAGAGAATAAGAAATTGAGGCTGGCCTTGATGTTGGGAAATTGGGAAGTGGTGACATCCTCAGCTGTAAGAGGGAAGTTCAAAAGAGAACGTTTTCCAGGTCAAGTGAGAGTGGTAGAAATATTGAGTTCTGGTTTAGATATGTTGTTTTTGAACTGTCCAATTGAAAATCCATTTTGAAATGTCCAATACAGAACTGGTGATTCAGGACTATAGCTCAGGAGTGAGATTAGTCATAGTTAAAAAAAGATTTTGAGATCATTTCATAAAGATGAAAACTGAATTCATTGGAGTAAATGAGCTCACCAAGAGAAGAAGTTTAGAAGGGAAAAAAAAAGAAGACTCAGGACACAACCTTGGAGAATATCCCAAGAAGGTTTACATTGATGCAGATTAGACAATATAAATGAATAGTAAACCCAATCAGCATAAATTCATAATTTCCTTTAGCTTCAATTAGAAGCATTTGGGTAAAATTTAAAGTGGCTGATGTTGGGTATCATCCAGTTAGGAATATTATGAGAATGTAGTAGATTGGAAACTGGGAATGGAGGTTTTTTGAGAAAACATCAATATGGAGGTTAAACTTCCAAATTTTGAAGAAAGAATTTGTGGAAGAGAGAAAGTCTATGAGCAAAGCACTGAATTAATTTAAGAAGGGAGAAAGAACTTGGGGGTAATTTGATAAGGGCCACCAAGCTCTGGACTGAGTGATAAAATTGGGAGCATGAAATTTAAAAGAGAAGGTTGCAGAGTGTTTGTGGTAAAAAGATTCTGGAAGCAGCAATGTGGAGCAAGGATGAAATGCTAAAGTCATCAATGCATTGAAACACTCAAATGACTCTAACTTCTCAATGATTTAGTTGTTCCAGTAATTGATACAAAATTCAAACCATTTATGTTTGCCCAACATGTGCAACTATCATACTCTCATTAGGTTTTCTTTGTTTTTGAGAATGTTTTTTCTGATGACAACATTTACTCCAATTATTCAAAGCCCCTTATTGATATGGTAAAACCTTCCCACACCTATCATTCACTCCTCATATTGGCTTCTGCGTGATAGTCATTTTTTCATTATTTTGGGACTGTTGGGTTTCATCTCTCACAACTGTATAATAACGTTGGTAGAATGTCATTTTTGGAATGAATCAAGTAAAGAAACAGTCACATTTTAAGCTAGATTTCCTTAGTACCTAAGATACTTCCTGGATTAGAATGCTTGAAAGTTGCTTTTAACACCTTAAGTAAATTAATTAAGCACTCTATCCAATTAGAAGAATAATTATGCATACTCTCTGGGATTCTCTAAACTCCAGATCCTGACTATATCTATATCTATATCTATATATATGTGTGTGTGTGTGTGTGTGTGTGTGTGTGTGTATAAGAAATTATATATCTCATTCCTTATTCTTGGGAAATTGAAAACTGGGACTATCTGGGACATAAGGTAGACATGAAGTGTATGTCTGTTAAAGAAACATGATGAGATGACTCCTACCTGCCATTCTTATGTCAAGCTGCTTTACTTCTAATTTCACAGCAATGCTTTTGATGTGGTATCTTTGAATTTTTAAAGACTGTGGTTAGGTTTGTTTTCAGAAATGTTCTATAAATAATAATAAATATGTATTTTTCAACTTCATCTTGCACAAACTTCTGTCAAGAAGAGTCTTTTGCTTTTATTTATGTCTCTAGTGCATAATACAGTGCTTGGCCCATAGTAGGCACTTAATACTAGCTGAATGACAGACTGAAAATATAAGCCAGCCTTTCTTATGTCAAAGAGAAATGTACAATGATGTTGAACATCATGAACCATAGAAGCCAGAGTTAAGGTTTGCAACTCCAATGTTTGTCAAATATTGCCTGACTCAGTAATGTTTAAATTTCTTTTAAGTTCTGTGTCCCCAGGCACATACATAATTTTATGACAGGGTCATTTCACTTACCTGCCATCCATGTAGATGCTAGCTAGCCTTGGACCAGCTGTTGGCAGTTGACATGCAGTAGGATACTGCAATCAAAATGGATCTCACTTAGAGTTTTATTGTAAGCTGCAGGCATTGTTGGTGCACTTCTAGGCACATGAATGAAGTCTCCCCAGGGCCAGTGTAAAACACTGTTTGCAGTTTTCATCACAGAACATCCAACAATGTCTGTATGCAAGTAGTGATACCAGCATGTTGATGTTGATTCCATGTGATCAAGAGGTTTATTAATATTGGAGGCCATTGTATTGTTCATATTGAAGAGAAGAAAAATTATATATATTCTTCATGCATAGTCCAATAGGATTTAGAGTTAATGAAATACTAGATTTGGAGTGAAGAAATCTAATTTCAAATTTCTTATCAGATGCCAACTTTATGACATTGGGCAAGTCACTTAACCTCTTTGAACTTCAACTTCTTCCTCTTTAAAAATGACCAAATGAATGCCAGTAGTACCTGACTCCAAGGCTTATTGTAAGATGTAAATGAGATAATGTATAAAAAGTGCTTCCTTGTGATAAAGACATGTATGTAAATATATTATTAGATACTATCCAATCCAAGCCTCTCATTTAACAAATATATAAACTGATGCCAATGAAGATGAAATAAATTGCCTAAGGTAATACATATAGCTAGTAATAGAGCCAGGATTTGATGCCCAGTCATTGGATTGCTAATCCAGGGTTCTTTTCCTTAAACCATATTATATCTCTACTTCATAATAAATGTCAATGATGCAAGAATCTTTATATCATCGACCATAGTCTGTACTCTCAAAGATAACTTTCACTATCCCAGTGGATGATAAGACCTTATTTTAAAGAGAAGTTTGACATAATGGAAAGAATAATGTATTTGTAGTAATGATACTTGATCTAACTAAATTAGATAACTCATGGAATGTCACAACCTCACTGAACCTCAATTTCTTCATCTGTAAAATATGGATGAGTAACTACTGAAAGCAGTGGATAGTGTGCCAGGACTGAAGTCGGGAATACTCATCTTCATGATTTGGAAATCTGGCCCTAACACTTACTAGCTATGTGATTATGGGTAAGTCACTTCACTCTATTTGCCTCAGCTTCACCATCTGTAAAATGAGCTAGAGAAGAAATGGTAAATCACTCCAGTATCTCTGCCAAGAAAACTACAAATGGGGTCACAAAGAATCAAACATGACTGAAATGAATGCATTACAAAAATAAAATAGGGATAACATGGGTGTGATCATTTTCACAGAAGGTGATAAACAAAACTATAAATTCAAAATGCTGCATAAATATAAATAGTTGCTTGTATTGTTTTTCACAACATTGGATGTCCTTACATAAAGAGAATATAATTTTAACATTTTAGGTATGATTAGCCTCTGGCTAGTAATGCAGTTACTATTTTGGAAGGATATCAAATGAAATAGACTTGAGTACAAATCTTTCAAAGGAGGAATTTAAATCAGCATTTTGTAGTTTTTAAAAAAAATCCTTTAACTTAGAGTCCGACATCCTAGATTCAAATCCAAGTTCTGCTATTTATCACTTGTGTGACCTTGGACAAGTTCTGTCAGATTTGTTTCTTCCAGTAAGGGATACAAGTTCTGTCAACTTTTGAAATCTCAGTTTGCCCAACTATAAAATCGTAGGATTTCACTTGATGGCTTCAAAGGTCCTTTGCACTTCTAAATTTAGGGCTTTGCCTTTTTTGGTTCCCAATCCCAAGAGCATATATAAGATGCTGGGCGGGAAAAAGTGTAAATTCCCTATGAACTGCCTAACATGCCACAGTCAAAAAATAATCTACATCTCAAAATGGTAATATACAGTATCACTAGCTGATTTATTTCCCACAATTGTTTCCTTTTAAGTACATATTTAGAGGTGCTTTTAATTTTCCATGAAAGCATTAAAATCTTTTGAAGCATCTCTTCCTATTTGGAGATCTTAAAAGAGAGGCTAAATAACTACTTGTCAGATGGATCATTAGTGGCTATTCTTTCAATCATGGGTCAGACTACATAGCTATTGAAGTCCCTTTCAACTTTCAAATTCTGGAATTTTGCGAAGTATTTCAGAGGGTTTTCAAAGAGTATGTACTGTTACGGGGCAGAAGGAAATGAATGTACATTCAAAGGGAAGGGACATTCTCTTCCCAAAATGTTCTATATTTAGATGTAGTACACGCCACCCCCCCCATCCCCGATTAATGTTCAAGGCCTTTAAAATTTACACATGTATAATAAAAGTTTGCAACCTGTATAGAAAATTTGGAATGACATTTCTTCATGTCAAGAACCTGGAAAGCCTGCTCCCAGAAGAATCATGATGATGTTCAAAGATTCATACAATTATCCTTACAGAAATTATGGATAAAATATAGGCATTCCATGCCTGGTTTTTGTTACCTAACTATGCATTAAAGAAGAAGCTCTTTTGTTGACTGTGAAAGCATTCAAAAAGACCTGATAGTTTCAGCTACTGAGTTTTTTGTTGCATTCTGTTTGGGCTTCATTAGGTGATTCCTTAACTAATATTTTCTGTTATATTCTAGAAACTATTTTTGTGTCTCAGAGGTGACTTCTTCAAGTGGTCATTCCCTTCATATTGTCTATCATACTGGTATAATATTTTGATATTAATTTAACTTTCTAATTTTGTGTGCTAAAACAAAGAAAATGACCAATACCAATTTGGAAGAAATATTAGAATCAAGGAATTCCACAAATATTTATGCACAAGAGATACTAGAAGCTGTGCTAAGAAATCAGCGGAGGGATAGAGAACAAGATTAAATATTGTCTCTCTCATCATTTAGTTTACTGTTTAATATGTGAGAGAAAACATTTTTTAAAATAAATATGGGGGTGGCTAGGTGGCGCAGTGAGTAGAGTGTCAGCCCTGGAGTTAGAAGGACCTAAGTTCGGATGTGACCTCAAACACTTAACGCACACACAAATAAATACCTAGCCGTGTGGCCTCGGGCAAGTTACTTAACCCCAATTGCCCTCCAAAAACCAAAATAAATAAATAAACAAATAAATAAGTAAAAATATGGTACAATGTAGAATGGTAGAATGTGATAGCTCATGTAGACAGGTATTATGATAATTTAGACAAAGGATAGATTAGCTCAAACTAGGATCAGAGAAGGCATCATGGAACAAGGCATTTAAGCTAGTCCATAAATGGTGAGTAGTAAGAACTGGAGAAACATAGATGGAGGTGGAGGGTATTCTGGCAGATAGAACAATGCTGTGAAACAGTAGAACTTTGCAGGGAGGAAAAGTAAGTAGTCTCCTTTTTTTACTTTAAATAATGCTAAATTTGATTAATAATTAATTATGAAATACAAGGTTGCATTTAATTTGAACCAATGTTCAATTTAATGCAATATGTCTTGTGAGCTAGTTATTACTTTTAAGGTGCTGCTATCCTGTCAGTCTACAGTTGCCTATTGTTGATTAATGGATATAATTAATTAATTAATATTAAGATTTGTATCATTTTTTTAAATATTTACTTTTAAAATTCATTTTAAAAATTTTTTAAAATGACTTCCAAATTCTCTTCCTCTTTTCAATCCCTCCTCATCCCAATGAGAAGGCAAGTGATATCATATATATTATACCTATGAAATCATGCAAAACATTTCCATAATACCATGTTACAAAAAGAGAAAGGAAGTAAAAAATTATACTTCATTTTCCACTAAGTGTTCCATCAATTCTCTCTATGAAGGTAGATAGAATTTTTCACCATGAGTCCTCAGAATTGCGTTAGATCATTTTATTAATCACACTAGCTAAGTCCTTTACAGTTGATAATTATTACAATATTCCTATTAGTGTACAATGATCTTCTTGTTCTCTTCACTTAGTTTTGAGTCAGTTCATGTAAGTCTTTCTTTTTTTTTTCTGAGACCATCCAATTCATCATTTCTTATAGCACAATAGTATTTCATCATAATAATATACCGCAGCTTGTTCAACCATTCCACCATTAATAGGCATCTTCAATTTTCAATTCTTTACCACCACAAAAAGAGTGCTATAAATATATTTGTATATTTGTACATATAGATACTTTTCCTTTACTTTGATCTTTCTGAGATACAAGCCTACTAGTGGTGCTGTTGGGTCAAAGTGTGTATAAATTAGGTAGTACATCAGAGTTGTTTTAATGTACATTTTTTTTAAATTAATGGTGCTTGAGAAGATCTTTTCATATGACTGAATCACTTTGATTTTTTTCCCTGAAAATGCCTGTTAATATCTTTTGATCATTTGTCAGTTGGGTTTAAATTTGGTCTAGTTCACTATTTGAGAAATAAGAAATCAGAGAAACTTCTGTAATTTTTTTAACATTACTTCATTTTCTATGGTACTTATGAGAAAAATTCAGTTTACATGATATTTTTTTTAATTAGACCTATTTTGCTTTGTCTGGGATCCTGATTGCTTTTCTTGCTTTTTTTTAACCTGAGCTAAAGCATATTGGATTCTGCTCCAGCCCCTTATTTAATTCTGTTATCTTTTTGTTTCAAATATGTAAACAACATTATTATTGGATTCTGTTTTCTAATCCATTCTGCTCTCTACTTCTGTTTTATGGGCAAGTTCATCCTATGCACATTAACAGTTATGATTGTTAACTGTATTTCCTTCTATCCCATTTTCTTCTGTTTATTCTTCTCTTTCTTTTTACTATGTCCCTCAACAGACATATATTTTGCTTCTGACTGCTGCCTTTCTAAATCTGGCTTCACTTTTACCACCTCTACCCTTTTTCATATCCCTTCCCTACATCCCTGTTAGGTGAAACAAATGTCTATACTCACCTGGGTGTCTATACATATTTTCCTTGAAAGTTCCCTTCTACTTTAAAATCTCTTCCTTGAATGCCTCTTTTATGTGAAATAATTTCCTCAATTATAACTCTCCCTTCCCCTTCTTGTACTAAATCCCTCTTGTTCACCTTTCATTTTTTTAGCTCATCTCAATATAATAGAGCAAAATCCATGCTCTCTACCTATATACACTCCATGTAATTTGCCCTAATGATAAAGTTCTTTGGAGTTACATAAATAATTTTTCCATATAAAAATATAAACAATTTAACCTTATGATTTCTCTTTCATATTTACCTTTTTATGTTTCTCATGAGTCTTGTGTTTGAATATCAGTTTTCTGTTCAGATCTAACTTTTTCATCAGAAATGCTTGAAAATTCTCAATTTCTTTAAATATCCATTTTCCCCTGAAGGATAATGGTTTTTTTGTTGTTGTTGTTTTTTGTTTATTTTGGGTTTTTTGTTTGTTTGTTTGTTTGTTTTCTGGGTAGGTTATTCTCGGTTATAATTCTAGGTCCTTCGCCTTCTGGAATATCATGGACTCAACCTCCTATTCCTTTAATCTGGAAGCTACTATATATTGTGCAATCCTGACTGTGACTCCATGATATTTGAATTTTTCTTTCTGGTTGTTTAAATTATTTTCTACTTGACCTTGAGTTTCTGGAATTTGACTATAATATTCTTGGGAGTTTTCATTTTGGTTTTTCTTTTAGGGTTAATGGTGAAGTCTTTCTATTCCTATTTTCCCCTCTGGTTCTAGGATATCAGGGCAGTTTTCCTTCATAATTTCTTGAAATATGAGATACAAACTCTTTTTTCATCATTGCTTTCAGGTAATCCAGTAATTCTTAATTTTTTTCTCTTCAATCTCTTTCCTAGGTCAGTTGATTTTTCAATGAGATATTTCACATTTCCCTGTATTTTTTCATTCTTTTAATGTTCTTATTGCTTCTTGATGTCTCATGGAGTTGTTAGCTTCCAGTTACCCTATTCTAATTTTTAAGGAATTTTCTTCACTGAGCATTTGTGTCTCTTTTTCCATTTGACCAATTAGGATTTTTAAGGAGTTCTTCAGTAATTTTTATGCCTCTTTTACCATTTGATTACTTTGATTTTGTTTAAGGTGATATTTTCTTCAACATTTTTGTGCCTCTTTTACCAAGATGTTAATTTTCTTTTCATAATTTTTATTCACCTTTTTCATTTTTTTCTGCTCCTTTTCTGTCACTAATCACTTTCCTTTGCTCTTCCAGGAGTTCACGTAGGACTTGGATCCAATTTGCTTTTTTATTCTTTGAGGGTTTGCTTGTAGCTGTTTTCATGTGGTTGTCTTCTGAGTTTGTGTCGTGAACTTTCTTGGCACCACAGTAGTTTGGTTTTTTGTTTTGTTTTTAAGTCAGGCTCTACATTTTCTTATCTGTTCATTTTTTTAACCTAGTTCTTGCCTTTGGACTCTGATCCCTTGGGTTTTTGGAAGCACTGTCCCAAGCTTCAGGCTTTTTTGCATTCCTGCTTTCAGAGCTAATCCTAGGGTTTTGCTAATTCTGCAAAATTTTCATACTTCCAAGGCAATGTTATTCCGAAAGAGGTGTGGTCCCTGATTTCTTTTCTTTTCTTTTTTAAGTTTATTTTTTATTAATTTATTAGTTTAGTTTCAGTTAACAAGATTCAATTCCATAGTTCCTTGATTTTCAAATTTCCTTTACTTCCCTCCCCCCTCCCCTCACGACAGCATATATTACAGTATAGGGTCTGCAAATGCATTCATATTAGACATTATTCCAATTACAAAGGCATATTGTACTAGGTGGGATGAAAGATGGTAAGGAAGAAATAAAACCAAACAATGAAAAGAACAAGATCATTTAGTTTGCTTCCATCAGGATTCAGGCTCAGTTCTTTCTAGTTATATCTCTGGATGGCGCATTTCTCACTTTTTTGAGTCATTCGGGATTAACTTATATCACTGCATCGCTGAAAAGAGTCCAGTCTGTCATAGTTGGTCATCACAGATATGGTATGTCTGTGATTGTATACAAATTTCTTCTGGTTCTACTCTTCTCGCTCAGCATCAGTTTGTATAAGTCTCTCCAGGTAATTATGAAATCCGTCATCTCCTCGTTTCTTATAGCATAATAAAATTCCATTACATTCGTATACCACAACTTGTTTAGCCATTCCTCAATTGGTGGGCACCCCTTTAGTTTCCAATTCTTTGCAACCACAAAAAGGGCTGCTAAAAATATTTTTGTACATATGGGTCTTCCTCCCACTTCTATGATCTCTTTGGGATATAACCCTAGAAGTGGTATGGCTGGGTCAAAGGGTATGAAATTATTTATAGTCCTTTGGGCATAATTCCATATTGCTCTCCAGAATGGTTGGATAAGTTCACAACTCCACCAGCAATGTATTAGTGTTCCAATTTGTCCACATCCTCTCCAGCATTTGTCACTTTCTTGTTTTGTCATCTTAGCCAATCTGACTGGAGAGATCTGGTATCTCAGAGTTGTTTTGATTTGCATTTCTCTAATTAATAGTGATTTAGAGCATTTCTTCATATGCTTATAGATAGCTTTAATTTCTTTCTCTGAAAACTTCCTATTCATATCCTTTGACCATTTATCAATTGAGGAATGACTTGTATTCATACAGATTCGGCTCAATTCTCTATAAATTTTAGAAATGAGTCCTTTATCAGAGACACAAGTTGTAAAAATTCTTTCCCAATTTCCCACCTCCCTCTTGATCTTGGTTACATTGGCTTTGTTTGTGCAGAAGCTTTTCAATTTAATGTAATCAAAATTATCCATTTTGTATTTTATAATGCTCTCTAATTCTTGTTTGGTCCTAAAATCTTGCCCTCTCCACAAATCCGTCAGGTAAACTATTCCTTGCTTTCCCAAATTGCTTACAATATTATCCTTTATACCTAGATCATGCACCCATTTAGACGTGATTTTGGTATATGGTGTTAGATAGTGATCTATGCCCACTTTCTGCCATCCTGTATTCCAATTTTCCTAGCAGTTTTTGTCAAATAGTGCATTCTTATCCCAAAAACTGGGGTCTTTGGGTTTATCGAACAATAGATTACTATATTCATTAACTGCTGGATCTCCTGAACCTAATCTATTCCATTGATCCACTACTCTACACCTCTGCCAGTACCAAGCAGTTTTGGTCCCTGATTTCTTTGTCTACACTCTGGACTTTACCCAGGAAGGGCCTCTGCCACCCTTCAGCTATAGGTTCTAGTGCTCCTCTCTATACTAGAATTGCAACCAGGACCCCTGTTTCCATGTAACCAATCACAAGAGGTCCTCTCCAGCCTGAAATTGTGACACAGAACTGTATATAGGCAATGGAGATAAAAAACAATACCAAGTGCTGTGCCCAATGTTATTTCAGGGTCCCCTGTATTCTTTTTCCTAACAGTGGTTTAAACCTCTTGCCACCTCTGGGATGAGAGTTCCTGAAGCTGCTTGTGCTGCTGTTGCAGCCACATTCAAGGCCCACCACTGGTATTGCTGCTCTTGAGCTCTGGGCCTACCCCATCCTTAGTGTCACAGACAACTCTTGCTGACCTCTTAAGTTGTCTATAGCTGGAAAAATACCTCAGTATGATATTTTGTTGGATATGGCACTCCAAAATATAATGTGACACATTATTTCAAGTTTTTTTGGAGGCGGCATTGGGAGAGTTTAGCTGGGTTACTGCTAATACTCAGCTATCTTGGCTCCTAAGCCCTCTATTTTTTTTTTTTCAAAATCCTTTATTAACTTCTGGTTTACATCATTCATTTCCACCAGATTTTGAGATACAATTTTTCCCCATTTTCCCTTCCCCCCACCCCAAAATAGCAGTCCCACAGAATATCCCCTCATCCCATCTGCTCTCTCCCATACCTTCTCCCATATCCCCTTAGACTTTTTCAATAGGGCAAGGTAAATCTCTGCACCCCAATGCCTGTAGATCTTATTTCCCAATTATATGTAAAATAGTATTAATAATAGTATTTATATATTTTTAAACATTTGATTTTAAAACTTTGAATTTCAGATTCATTCCCTTCCTCCCTTGTCACCCACCCTTACTGGGAAGACAAGCAATTCAGTATATGTTGTACATGTGTAGCTATGTAAAACATTACCATAGTAGATATATGATAAAAGACTGACTATATGTCCCTCCCTCCTATCCCACCTCCCACTTGGCCTATTCCCTATTTTGATCCTGTTCCTTTTCAAAAGTGGGTACTTCCAACTTCCTTCTCCCCCTTCCCTCCCATCTTCCCTTCCATCATCCTCCCTTTCATCCCCTTTCCTTCTACTCTCCTGTAGGGTGAGATATCCTGTTTAGTATGCATATCATTCTCTCCCTGATCCAAATTCAGTGAGAATAAGGTTTTGCCTTTTTGCCTTCCTGTTCTTCCATTGTAACCATTGTAACCATTTTCCCTTGCCTCTTCTATATGAGATAATTTACCCCATTCTGTCTCTCCCCATCTCCTCTCATTATATTCCTCTCTCACCTCTTAATTTCACCTTTTAAGTCATCCCTTACTATTAAATTTGAACTGTGCCCTCTTTCTATGTATACCTGTAAACATATATACACACATTCACATTTGTATTCATATGCCCATATGCCATTCTTCAGGTATTTTCATACTGAGTAAAGTTTCATCAATTACGGTTATCATTTTTTCTTGTAGGAATGTAAATAGTTCAACTTGTAAATAGCCAGGCCTGGGCTCAGCTACCAGACTGCTCTGCTGGCCACTCCCTGCCAGGATGCCGGGCTGTCTACAGCGGGAGGTTAGACTCTCTGTTTCATTTTGTGGGTTCTGTAGCTCCAAAGTTTGCTCAGAGTGCCCTTTTACATAAATTTGGAAATGGTGGGAGCTGGAGCTATGTGGAAATGCTGCTACTACTCCACCATCTTGACTCCATCCCCCAAGCACTCTAATTTTTGATAAACCATAATATTGATGAAGAGGAGTGGTGATTGATCATATTGTAGTGGTCCACTGAGACAAAATAATGGAAGACTTTCACTGCCAGACAAAAGAATCTAGGCTTTATTAGGTAGGTAATGGCAGATCACTGAAAGATTTTATTCTCATGGGTAGCTTGTTCAAAAGTTCTCTTTTAGTAAAGGCAAATTATTAGCAGTATGCAAAATAATTTGGAAGATATTTCAGTAGATTAAGAGCAAATTAAATGTTGGCAGTAGGGATGGATAAATATGGATAAATTACAAATATTACAAAAACTGAAACCATTATTAGTGTAATAAGTAGAGCATTGGACTTGGATAAATGAAGACCTGAGTTAAAATGTTACTTTAGACACATACTAGCAATGTGATCTGTGCAAACCATTTAGCTACTCAGTGACTCAGTTTCCTTACTTGTTAAATAAAGTCTAGGCCTGTAGACATTACTTCTATATTTAAGTCTATGATCCTGTAACTTAGTAACTGCTTATATTTGGGGAAGAAGAAGAGGAAATAGTCAGAGATGACACTAAAGCTAATGATTCTATTGACATGAAAGTCTTGAGGAGGAGCAGTTTGGGGAGGTTACATTTGGATATATTAAGTCTGAGATACTTATGGAATATGTAGGAGAGACATTAAGGAAACTGGAGGAAATACTAATTTAGAATTTAGGCCTAGGCTAGAAATATCAGAGTGTTTAACCATCTATATAGAGATAACCTTTGACACCCAAGAATAGATGATATCACAAATGATGTATATAGAGAGAAGACCAAGCTTACATGCAACTGTTGAGATGAAGGTAGAATCAGCAACTCAAAATAGAGGAAGGATATTTCAGAATTAAGAAGAATATCAAGAAAATAATGGATTATAAAGTCAGTGGAAGGGGGAGACATCAATAGTATTCAGTTTAGTTAAGGCTAAGGAAAATGATGACTTAGAAAATGTGATGATAATTTTTGAGAATATATATGAGTGGGTAGTGGAGATGAGAAACAGATTGTAAGGAATGGGGGAATAAATGGGTAAAGGAAAATTAGAGTTGTTTTGACTTGCAACTTGCTATTTTTTTGAGTTTAGATGAGCACTTCTCCAACCAACAGTGATTTAGAGCATTTTTTCATAAATTTACTCATCTGAAAACTGCCTGTTCATATCCTTTGACCATTTGTCAATCAGAGAATGACTTGAATTCTTGTAAATTTTAATCAATCCTCTATATAGTTTAGAAATGAGGCCATTATCAGAAACTCTTGCTGTAAAAATTGTTTCCCACCTTTTACTTTCCTTTATTGCTTTGGTTTTCTCTGTGAAAAAATAAAAGTATTTTAAAAATGTATTGTATGCTAATTTTTCATATATTTGTCAACTCTTTGAAGGCAGGTAGTATTTGATTTTTGTCTTTGTATTCCTTATACTCACTACAGTGCTGGGTACATAATAGGTGTTTAATAAATTCTTGTTGGCTGTTGAATCGCCATCCCCACCACCACCCACACCATCACCTCTACTGCCACCATTATCATAATCGTCACATTGTCTTTCTCCATATCTTCTCTTGTTTCATTAATACCTTATTCTTTAATATTTCAAGGACTTCTAAATTCATCAATGCAGGGATATCTTCCAATGGCAAAGAGCACAAACCCATTAACACCAGAGATTTGCTCATCATCTTGGAGATAATTTGGTGTAAAGTCCCTCCAAACTTAATATTTTTTTCCTTAGTGTACATCTAGTTTACCATTAGACCTACATATGGAGCCTTTTCAGCAGTATAAGAATGACTAGATCTGTGATCTACCTACCTAGACCTCTAGAACCCAGTGTCAGCTTTGTGCCACAATGACACATCAGAATAAGATATTACTGGCAAATTTTCTGTTAAAAAAAGTTAGGAAATAGGGGCAGCGAGGTGGCACAGTGAGTATGAGCACTGGTCCCAGAGTCAGGAGGACCTGGGATTGGTTCTGGCCTCAGAAAATTAACACCCACACATAAAAATGACTATCCATGTAACCTTGAGCAAGTTACTTAACCTCCATTGCTTTAAAAAAAATTAAGAAATATAATCTGGAATCTTATATCTTAGAAACCTATATCTTTACACTTTTCTATTTCAGAATAGCACCTGCGGATCCTGTCCCTTGTCTCTTATATTTCAGTTAATTTTGTAACTGTGCCAAAAATATGCCCTACTGAATTCCATGATGACTTCATTAAAAAATTCTGTTTGTGAACGTCTTTTTTAAGTTGAAGAATATTACATCCATCCATTTTCCTCTAGCTACATAGTTATGTGTGTCTTCAAAGAACTCTAGTGTTGTTTAATATGTATTTCTGATTCATGAAATGTCTCCAGCAGAGTACAGTGATGGCTCATCTTTTTGATTGATGGATAGTATCAGCAGTTTATTCTTAACATCAACCATTTGACCTTGTTTCTTCAGTATTTGTTGGCACACGATGCTTTTTCTGATTAAAACCCATTAGTCAATGAAGACTTGGAATTCCATCACAAAAGAAGTCAATGTCCCTCTGCTGGTAATCTAATAAAAAGTGATGAAATTATTCCACAGAACTGTTGTAATGAAAATGAGTGCTAGAAGGCATCTTGAAAGCTGGACCAACTTTAGTTTGCCAGAAGGTAGTTAACAAACTCCAGATTGTAATAATATTGGGCTAAGTATGTTTCCTAGAATGTACAATCTATTCCAATTTTCATCCATTGACCTTCTCTAGATCTCTCATATGCATCACTGGTTAGTGTAGAATAACTGAATTGTAAAATGGTCAGAGGAATAAATTAGTGATATTAACATCAGAATGAAGAATTGAAATATGACTCATTTTCTCATCAGTCAAGACCTCTGGTGAACTCATTTCAGCTACATTTGAGTATGTTTTTCAGGATGAACTAATCACATGGTTCTCATACTAATGTCCAGAACACAGCATGAGAGTTTATTACTTTGATTAATTGGATGGTGGCCAATAGATATAATGATATTATGTTTTCGTTTCTAATTTTCTGTGATAATAGAAAACTATGTTTGTATACTGAACTAGCAATTAGCACACCTTGAAAAAAACAAGGGAAAAGCCTTTCTTTTGTACTGTATTTGATCTTTTCTAACTATTCCTAGCTTTTGGTAAAATGTTGCATATTGTTAAAGAAAAAGAATGAGACAATCCTTTAACCTTGTGTTTTCTCTTGAACTCCTGCATCACTCTCTTGGTATCTATCTCAGAAATGCAATCATGTAAATTATCTGGTGTGATGGTTGTTCATGCCATTGCTCTTAGTGGCCCTATGTGTAGGCTGAGTAGAGCAGAAAAATTAGTTGAAGAAGCACGTTACTTAGAATCTTGGCTAATCAGTGCCAAGTAAATTGATCCCAGCAGCTGATGATTCTTAAGGTTCTCTCTGAACCTTTGTTAATGATACAGAGAACAACAGCTGCATGTATTTTGATATTATCAACAGCAAATATTAATTCTGTTTTGTCATTTATAGAATGAGCAGTTTGGGCTTTGATTTTTAGGAGTATATCATATTTTCTAGTACTTCCTTTCATGCAGTCTCCTGTGCAGCCAAACTGGAATGTTTACTGTTCCTTTCACATAACACTCCAACCACCAATTCTACGTCTTTGTTCCCTATGCCTGGAATGTGTCTCATCCTCACCATCACTCTTAGGATTCCTTGTTTCCTTTAAAATTCCATTCAAGTGACACCTTCTACATGTAGCCTTTTTAGATTTCCACCATCTGTTAGTCCCTCCACTCCCCAAAATCCTTGCATTTATTTAAATTTTATCTTCTATAGAGATATATAGATACAGATATAGATATAGATATAGATATAGATATAGATATAGATATAGATATAGATATGTCATCTCCTCTGATGGAACATAAGTTCCATAATGGAAGGGATTTTTTTTCCTTTTTTATATCCCCAGTGTCTACCATTGTTTTTGGAATATAGTGAGTATTCAACGAAAATTTTGTTGATTAAATTTGGCCCTCTGATTCTATAGCTATTTATATCTTAACTTTCAATCACATTTTTATAAATGGTGGCAACATAATATAATGGGAATGTCGCTGATTTTAGGGCAAAAATACTTGTATCCTAATCCCAGATGTGCTACTTACTGGGTATCTCTAAGGCAAGTCACCTCTCTAGGTGTCTGTTTCTTTATCTGTAAAATAAGGACATTTAGACTAAATTACCTTTTTTTTAAACAAATGCTTTATTAACTTCTGTTTTACATCATTCATTTCCACCAGATTTTGTGTTACAATCATTTTCCCCCAGTTATTCCCCTACCCAACCTCCCAGAATAGCAGTCCCACAAGATATCGCTTCCTCCAATCTGTTCTCTCCCATACCTTCTCCCATACCCCCTATGAATTTTCCATTAGAGGAAGGTGAATCTTTGTGTCCCAATGCCTGCACATCTTATCTCCCAATTATAAGCAAAAGAGTATTAATAATAGTATTTATATATATTTGAAACATTTCATGTTAAGACTTCGAATTTCAGATCCACTTACTTCCTCCCTTGTTACCCATTCCCTCTGGGGACATAAGTAATTCAGTATATGTTGTACATGTCTAGCTATGCAAAACATTATCATAGTAGATATATTGTACAAGGCTGCTTATAATTCCCTCCCACTCAGCCCACCCCCCACCTGGTCCATTCCCTACATGATCCTGTCCCTCTTCTATAGTGGGTACTTCCAAACTCCCCTCCCCCCAAGGATACCCTCCCATCCATCATCCCTCCTCTCATCCCCCTTCTCCCTATTCTGCTGCAGGTTGAGATATCCCATTTAGTATGTATGTCATTCTATCCCTGAACCAAATTCAATGAGAATGTGGATTTGCTGTTTTTTTCCCTTCCTATTCTCCCCCTCCCTTGCAACCACTTCCCCTTGCTTCTTCTACATGAGATAGTTTACCCTACCCTGTCTTTCCCCATCTCCTCTTGCCACTTTCCTCTCTCACCTCATAATTTCATCCCTTGAGTATTCTTCCTTCCCAACAGATTCAACCTACGCCCTCTATCCATATACACATACATTCACATATGTATTCATATGACCACACACCCTTCTTCCATTATTTTCATAGTGAGAAAGATATCATCACTCACAGTTATTGTTTTTCCATATAGGAATGTAAATAGTTCAACTTTGATAAGTTCCTTTTGATTTCTTTTCCCTGATTACCTTCTCAGGCATCTCTTACTTCTTGCGTCTGGATGTCAAATTTTCTATTCAACTCTGGTTTTTTCCTCAAGAATGCTTGAAAGTCCCTCTATTCCACTGAATGACCATATTTTCCCCTGAAACAAAATACTCAGTTTTGCTGGGTAGGTGACCCTTGGGTTCATTCCCAGTTCTTTTGCCCTCTGGAATATCATATTCCATGCCCTTCGATCCCTCAGTGTAGAAGCTGCCAGGTCCTGGGCTATTCTGATTGTGTTTCCACAATATTGAAATTGTTTCTTCCTGGCTGCTTGTAGTATTTTCTCCTTGATGTGGGGATTCTGGAACCTGGCTATAATATTCCTGGGAGTTTTCTTTTTGGGATCTTTTTCAGGAGGTGATCAGTGGATTCTTTCAACCTCTATTTTGCCCTCTGGATCTAAAACATCAGGGCAGTTTTCCTTGAGAATTTCTTGAAGGGTGATTTCTAGGTTCTTTCCTTGATCATGGCTTTCAGGTAGTCCAATAATTTTTAAATTGTCTCTCCTGGATCTATTTTCCAGGTCAGTGGTTTTTCCCATGAGATATTTCACATTGCCTTCTAATCTTTCATTTGTTTGGATCTGCTTAACAGCATCTTGATTTCTCATAAAGTCATTAGCTTCCATTTGCTCCAGTCTAACTCTGAAGGAATGAATCTCCTCAGTGAACTTTTGAGATTCTTTTTCCATCTGGCAAATTTGACTTTTTAAGGCATTCTTCTCCTCATTGCCCTTTTGGGCCTCCTTGGCCATTTGAGTCAGTCTATTTTTTAAGTTGTTGTTTTCCTCAGTCAGGCTGTTGACCCTCATTTCATACTTTTCCTGCATCCTTCTCATTTCTCTTTCCAATTTTTCCTCCACTTCTCTTATTTGATTTTAAAGTCCTTCTTAAAGTCCTCTATGGCCTGCACCCTGCTCATGTTTTCCCCTGGGGCTTTTGGAGCAGGACTTCTGACCTCACAATCCTTTTCCCGCTCTATGCCCCCAAAATAGGAGTCTAGGGTTGCATTTTTCTGTTTCCTTTGCCTTGCCATGTTGCCACTTGATTACCTGACTTTTGGGCTTGTTGCCACACTATGGCTTTAAGGCCAGATAGAGGAATTTTCGTCCCGAACGTGTGGGGGGCAACTTCCGTTTCTGGCAAGCTGTAAACCCACCCACGACTTCCACCCTAGATCACAATCCAGATCCAGGGAGGTTAAAGCAAGAGTGATTACCCCCCAAGACTGATCGCTGGATCTCCCTACAATTAATTGCAGGCCAAGAGCTGGAGCTGCCTCTGAAAACTACAAAATGGCGTGTCTCCTCAGTGGCTTCTAGCCCCCAGGGGAGGGAGCCAACGCATTCCCCCCAAAACAGGTCCCAAAGTCCATAGGACACTAACCTCTTACTTTGTCTTAAGCATGTCTATGTTGATAATTCTGGAGTCGCCACAGCTGCTGGTGTTCTGGGGTTCCTCCAGCCAGCTGCTGGCCCTGCCGCCCTGGGGCTAAAACCTCCGCTCAGGCGGACCTGGGCTCCGCTCGGCTCCGCTTCCTGCTCTCTGCGAGTTGCGTGCTGCCGGCTCCCAGACCGTTGCGCTGGTCCTTCCTGCAGGGCTGCTGGGCTGTCCTCAGCGGGAGGTTAGCTTCTCTTTGTAGTTCTGTGCATGCTGGGGCTCCAGAAGTTGTTCAGAGTCCCCTTTTACATAGTTTGGGGGGAATCTGGGGGCAGATTGGCTTGGATGAGCTGTTTCTACTCCTCCATCTTGGCTCGACTAAATTACCTTTATGGTCCCTGCTAGACAAAAATCCTATTAATCTATGTATTCTTTTTTACTTTTATGTGTAAAAAATCATATTCTAATAAATATACTGTATCTGAAAGAGACCATTTTGACTTATATTATTGTCTTCTTCATATGTAGGGCTTATCTACCCAGTTAAAGCATAAACTTTTTGTAGGCATGGGGGCAGCCACTGATTACTATTTCATATTCCCAGAAGCACCTAATTTGTATTCAGTTCTTATTCATGTTTGATCAAAATTTGCTCAAAATGATGATCATAACATTATATATTTGCAGCTACAAAGGACTTAGAGGTCATCAAATCCAATCCCTACTTCTACCATCTTTTTCCTTTCTTTTTGAAAATAAAAATACTCAGAACTTAAAAAATAAAATGACTTTCTAAAAGTCAAACAAGTAACAGAACCAGATTTTGAACCAAGGTCCACTGATTCCCCAATGTAATGATATCCTCCCTGTCCTATTATATACTACTACCAGGAGGTTCTGATAAAAACAAACAAGCAAACAAACAAATAGCCAATAAAAAAACAAGATGACAGTTCAGCATATAATTTAGAGTCATTTATTAAAAGGAAGCCAGAGTCTCTTATCTTGTGGTCAGGATCTACTAGCTTCCACTCAACTCAAAAAGTTTTTTCCCCTAAAATCTAATAATGTTGTCAGCAGCTAATTAGACTATATCCTTCCATAGAATAACATAAGGTATTCTTCTGGAATAATTGCTGAAGTCTTGTTAGTCTGTGAATGAATTCTGATAATTGAGCTGTTCCTGTCTGTACAGATTCAGGAATCTTCCCAATGTCAAATGAGAAAATAGCATCCTATGCCTCATTTATACATTTCTATACTTTTTTTTCTGTGGAATATGGGAATGTTACATAATAGTTTGAATTACTGATAAAGTCATCCTCCAATTAATATTAGAATACAAAATGCTGAAAAGGGCACTAGCATGACATCAAGAGGCCACAACCGCAGAATTTCAAAAGAAGGTGTGGACTTTGTCATATCATGAATATGCATTTAGATGGTCAGCAATATTTCAGTTAGTCCTTCACTTTTCATGTTTTTATGTGTTCCCACTGATATCTAGAATTGATTCTGTGGAACATATAGCTTGGGCTAACTCTGCACTAATATAAAATCTGACTCCTTGCCAACTCACCTTTACACTGAGGTGTGCTAGTCATCTCTAACTGCCTTGTAAAAGCTAATAGATTTTCAATTTAGGCATTTACATCATGAAACTGATAAAATCAGAGGCATAATTTGCAGAGCAATTCTTGATTTGCATTGATAGAGTTTCTTTACCTTTCTCAATAATTAAATCTCAGGTCCAGACAGAAGCAACACAAGCAGATATCAGACAAGGGGTAAAGACAGTAAATGTTATAGGAGTCAGAAAATTGAGATATTGCTCAGCCCTCTGGTGATCAGGAGAAGCTTAGGGTAATAGGAAATTAAAAATCAGTAAGTATAAAAACAGGACAGATGAGATGGCTAAGTGGCTCAGGGAGTAGAGCACTAGCCCTGGAGTCAGGAGGATCTGAGTTCAAATCCAGCCTCAGACACTTAACACAAAAACTAGCCATGTGACCTTGGGCAAGTCACTTAACCCCAAATGCCCTCCAAAAAGCAAAAAAAAAAAAAAATAAAGGACAGTGACTTTCAGGGTGGGAAACTGCAGGAGAAAAGGTGGAGAGAAAGATGATGAAGGTGTTTCTAGAAGATAATAGGTATGCCAATTTGGCAGGCGTGTAAAACAGGTATAGACGCCAAAATTAATGTGATAAGAGGAGCTTTGGGATCAGATTGCATCTGGGTTAATCAATCTTATTGGTGTAAGTAATAGGATTTTTTTTACTATAAAGGCAAAAAAATGAAAAATTTTTGAGAGGAGAAATAACATTATTCAAAAAAAGAGGTTTAAAAATATTAGTTGAAAGAATCAGAGGAAATGGCAGTTTAGGTCAGGGAAACCAGGTGAAAGAATAATGTTAGTATTTAAGGTAATAGGTACTTCTTGTCACACAGATATAGGAATGGCTGTTCATACTTCTTATTAGCTCTTGCAAGACAAAAACATTCCTTTGAAGGAGGCAGGCAAGATGCTATGTTAGAACAGATTCTGTAATTGGTAGCAGGAGGTACATGGTCCAAATATCCTTGGACTCTAGGCAAATTGCATAACCTCTGTGAAAGTATTTCAATTATTCTTATTCACACAATCATAATATTTTAGAGATGGAAAGGAGTTTAGGGATCACCTATTAATTTTAGAGATAAAATATGAATGTCCTGAAAAATACACAGACTTGCCTAAGGCCACAGACTCAGTTAGTGACAGAACAGAGCCCAGAATCCAGGTCTCTTGTGTAATAGGTCTTCTGTCAAGGCTTAGGCTATCTACCTTGGAAAAACACTTAAGTTGCTAGAGACCCTGGGATTTGTATTTCATCACAGCTTGGGAAGAGAAGAAGCTATTTCAGAGATCATGTCTGGAGGGCAAAGTTTTGAGGTTTTTTTGTTTGTTTGTTTTTATTTTCCCTGTAGTGGGAACTTTAAGGATCCCTCAAGAAGATATCTAACTAGTAAAAGGAGGTAGCAGGAAAGTGATGTGGCCTAAGATGAAGAAACTCACTCAGGGGCCATAACACTGAGGGAGATGAAATGAAACAAACAACAAAACACAGAAAAATTGAACCTGCCTTACTTCAGGTGGGAGCCATTGACTCCCAATTGGTACCCATTCAAGAGCATATCTTTTTTTCTGTTACATCTGATTGATCCAATTTTATTTCTCAGAAGTACTTGTGATTGATCCTATACTTCTTGTGTCTTTGTGTCTTTATTTTGTCAGTGGGGGTATGGATCAGGACTGGGAGCCACATTGGGAAGATAGTGCTTTCCTAGCAGATGGCTGGGATGTCAGTTGCTCAGCCTATTGTTAGACCATTTTTACTCACCATGAGCAATTCCAATGTTTTATAACTACTTTACAAGGGCAGAATTATTATGAACTTTTGGCCTTTCAAATACACCTCATGAGAACAAAACTTGATGTAGTGACAGCTAGTATTACGCTTGATTTTTCTCAGACAGGCAGCATGGTATAGTGACTGGTTGTTGTAGTGAGGCTGAAATGGAAAGTGGGTGCTTTGACCTCTCTCCCTCCCTCCCTCCCTCCCTTTCTCTCTCTCTTTCTCTCTCTCTCTCTCTCTTTCTCTCTCTCTCTCTCTCTCTCTCTCTCTCTCTCTCTCTCTCTCTCTCTCGTCATCATTTGTATACTTATTTATATACATATTATATTTCCTGGTATAGAGGATAAGCCACTCATGGACATAGACTCTTTTTGCTTGACTTTTGGGTCCCTAGTACATTGTACCTAGTGAATGTTTAGCAGTTTTAATCAATCAAAATAGAGAAGTCAACATATCTATCTATCTCTTTAATTTGTTTTCTTCCTTTATGTATGATAGAGTACTGAAAATATTAGAAAAGAATGCCCAGGTGATTGTGCTCCCTTTGTTTTGGTAGACTTTGAGTCAGACTTTTGAAATGTTCTAGAAAGTCAGTACCTTCAACTGATGGTTTTCACATCTTTGTGTTGCTTATGCTTTTTGCTTTTTCAGATAAATTTTAAATATATTGTTTTTGTCCCATTAAGTGTCCTCCATGGAACATTTTTATAACCATAGAGGTATTATAAAGCCAAAGGCTCCTCCTACAATCATGTCTTTTGCCTACTATTTCTACTCTATTACCACTAACACTACTACTACTATTACTACTATTACTACTACTACTACTACTACTACTACTACTACTACTACTACTACTACTACTACTCATTATTAAATTTATATATTGCTTCAGAATTTTGATGTGCTTATATCTTATCTACATTGTCTCATTTAAGACTCACAACAACCCTCTGAGGTATGTACATTATATTTCTCCATCATTATATAGATAGTATCAAAGGCAAAACTTCTACCCATGTCTTTGTGATTATAGTTCAAGCATGTTTTCTATTATGGAACACTGCTTTGGCTTTGACATTTATTCTGAATTTAAATCCATCTGTCATCATTCTGTCAAACCAGAGGTAAAGAAAGTCATATATACATATACACACATACATAATATATTCCTCTCCTCATTGCTTAGATCTGTGAACAGTTTTTTAAAAATCAATTTCCATGAGATTTTATTTTATTTTATTTTTGCTTTATGGAGGGCAATTGGGATTAAGTAACTTGCCCAAGGTCACACAGCTAGCTTTTTATTTGTGTGTGCATTAAGTGTCTGAGGTCGGATCTGAATTCAGGTCCTTCTGACTCCAGGGCCGACACTTTACTTACTGTGCCACCTAGCCACTCATTTTTTCTTTTCTTTTTTTTTTTTTGATTTTGAACAAATGCTTTATTAACTTTTGTTTTACATCATTCATTTCCACCAGGTTTTGAGTTACAATTATCCCCCCCCCCCGTTTTTCCCCTACCCACCCTGCCAGAATAGCAATCCCACAAGATATCGCTTCCTCCAATCTTCTCTCTCCCATATCTTCTCTCATACCCCCTTCGACTTTTCCATTAGAGGAAGGTGAATCTTTGTGTCACAATGCCTGCACGTCTTATCTCCCAATTACAAGCAAAAGAGTATTGAAAATAGTATATATATATATATATATATATATATATATATATATATATTTGAAACAGTTAATCTTAAGACCTCGAATTTCAGATCCATTTCCTTCCTCTCTTGTCACCCATTCCCTCCGGGAAGATAAGTAACTCAGTATATGTTGTACAGGTCTAGCTATGCAAAACATTACCATAATAGATATATTGTACAAGGCTATTCATAATTCCCTCCCACTCATCCCACCCCCCACCTGGTCCATTCCCTACTTGATCCTGTCCCTCTTCTATAGTGGGTACTTCCAACCTCCCCTCCCCCCATGGATGCACTCCGATCCATCATCCCTCCTCTCATCCCCCTTCCCCTTATTCTGCTGCAGGTTGAGATATCCCATTTAGTATGTATGTCATTCTATCCCTGAACCAAATTCAATGAGAATATGGTTTTGCCTTTTTGCCTTCCTATTCTTCCCTTCCCTTGCAACCACTTCACCTTGCTTATTATACATGAGAGAGTTTACCCTACCCTGTCTCTCCCCATCTCCTCTTGCCACTTTCCTCTCTCACCTCATAATTTCACCCCTTGAGTATCCTCCCTTCCCACCAAATTCAACCTATGCCCTCTATCCATGTATAACTGTAAACATAGGTACACACATTCGCATATGTATTCATATGACCATACACCCTTCTTCCATTATTTTCATAGTGAGAAAGATATCATCAGTCACAGATATTGCTTTTCCATATAGGAATGTAAATAGTTCAACTTTGATAAGTTTCTTTTTTTTTCTTTTCCCTGATTACCTTCTCAGGCATCTCTTGCTTCCTGTGTCTGGATGTCAAATTTTCTATTCAACTCTGGTTTTTTCCTCAAGAATGCTTGAAAGTCCTCTATTCCACAGAATGACCATATTTTCCCTTGAAACAAAATACTCAGTTTTGCTGGGTAGGTGACCCTTGGGTTCATTCCCAGCTCTTTTGCCCTCTGGAATATCTATTCCATGCCCTTTGCTCCCTCAGTGTAGAAGCTGCCAGGTCCTGTGCTGTTCTTATTGTGTTTCCACAATATTGAAATTGTTTCTTCCTGGCTGCTTGTAGTATTTTCTCCCTGATCTGGGAGTTCTGGACCCTGGCTATAATATTCCTGGGAGTTTTCTTTTTGGGATCTTTTTCAAGAGGGGATGGGTGGATTCTTTCAACCTCTATTTTGCCCTCTGGATCTAAAACATCAGGGCAATTTTCCTTGAGAATTTCTTGAAGGGTGATTTTTAGGTTCTTTCTTTGATCATGGCTTTTAGGTAGTTCAATAATATTTAAATTGTCTCTCCTGGATCAATTTTCCAGGTCAGTGGTTTTTCCCATGAGCTATTTCACATTGCCTTCTAATCCTTCATTTGTTTGGATTTGCTTAACAGCATCTTGATTTCTCATAAAGTCATTAGCTAGCATTTGTTCCAGTCTAATTCTGAAGGAATGAATTTCATCAGTGAACTTTTGAGATTCTTTTTCCATCTGGCAAATTCGACTTTTTAAGCATTCTTCTCCTCATTGCTCTTTTGGGCCTCCTTTGCCATTTGAGTTAGTCTATTTTTAAAGGTGTTGTTTTCCTCAGTCAGGCTGTTGACCCTCATTTCATACTTTTCCTGCATCCTTCTCATTTCTCTTTCCAATTTTTCCTCCACTTCTCTTATTTGATTTTTAAAGTCCTTCTTAAGGTCCTCTATGGCCTGCAACCCGCTCATGTTTTCCCCTGGGGCTTTTGGAGCAGGACTTCTGACCTCACAGCCCTCCTCCCACTCTATGCTTTGATCTTCTTTGCCCCCAAAGTAGGAGTCTAAGGTTGCATTTTTCTGTTGAATTTGTTTCCTTTGCCTTGGCATGTTGCCACTTAATTACTTGACTTTTGGGCTTGTTGCCACAGTATGGCTCTGGCGCCAGATGGGAACTTTCATCTCGAATGTGTGTGTGTGTGTGGGGGGGCAACTTCCATTTCTGGCAAGCTGGAAACCCACCCACGACCTCCACCCCAGATCACAATCCAGATCCAGGGAGGTTAAAGCAAGAGTGATTACCCCCCAAGACTGATCGCTGGATCTCCCTACAGTTCGCAGGCCAGGAGCTGGAGCTGTCTCTGAAAACTACAAAATGGCGTGTCTCCTCAGCAGCTTCTAGCCCCCAGTAGAGGAAGCCGACAAGGTCCCCAAATACTGGTCCCAAAATCCATAGGGCACTAACCTCTCACTTTCTCCTAGGCATGTCTATGTTGATAATTCTGGAATCACCACAGCTGCTGGTGTTCTGGGGTCCCTCCAGCCGGCTGTTGGCCCTGCCACCCTGGGGCTAAAACTGTGACTCAGGCGGACCTGTGCTCGGCTCCCCATGGGCTGTGCTGCCAGTGCTGTGCTGGTCCTTCCTGCAGGAATGCTGGGCTGTCCTCAGCAGGATGTTAGCTTCTCCGTGTCGTTCTGTGGGTGCTGGGGCTCCAGAAGTTGTTCAGAGTCCCCATTTACATAGTTTGGAGGTAGTCTGGGGGGAAGAGTGGCTTAGACTTGCTGTTTCTATTCTGCCATTTTGGCTCCGCCCCTATTGTTTCCATGAGATTTTGTAAGCAAAAAGCCTAATATCATAGAGATTATCAGTCTAGAGCTGGAAAGCAAATCAAAGGACATCTAATTGAATGCTTAATTTTGTAATAATAATAAAAAAAAAACAACTGAGACCCAGGGAAGTTGAGTGACTTGTCCACATTGACACAAGCAGCAAACATTAGGATTAGAATTTGAGCCCAGGTCCTCCAATTTGAATGCCAGTGTTCTTTCCAATTTAAGATCTCCTCAAAATCAAAGTGTTGGTTAGGAATAAGCTATATCACTGTATCATTCTACTGATATAAGATAATTCTAGGATTTTGTTGTTGTTGTTTTTGTTTTGCTTATAACCTGTCTTTTGGAAATATGTGAGGAGACAGCATTGTATAGTATAAAGGGTCATGGATCTAGATTCAGAGGACTTGGATTTGAATTCCAGCCCGTCATGTATGAACCTGCTTGAGCTTTTCAAGTCCTCAGTTTCCTCACCTGTAACAACAGGATGTTGTACTACATTACCTCTTAGATCTCTTCCAGCTAGCAATCAATCATCACATGTCTCCCCTTCATTATGTTAGTACGTTACCCCCTCTCCAAAAGGCCTTGTCTTTGCAATGCATAGATTTAAGCGAATTTTGTGATTCTCACAGTGGAAAGTGAATTCTTTGAAGACAAGGACTATTTTGTTTTTGATCTTTTATGTCCAGCAATCAGAATAGTGACTGACACAGAAAAGGTATTTAATAAATGCTTATTGATTGATTGGATAAATTTTGCATTGTATTGAAATCCAGATCACTAATTTATAATTTGAAGAGTTCATCCCTTTTTTCACTCCTATCCCCGCCAAAAAGGGGGCTATGTTTTTCTATCTGAACTGTTATGTCTGCTCTTTTCTGGGTTTTGCCAGAAGTCATCAACAAAAGTTCAATACTCTTCTCCTCTAGTTCATTCAAAATCCTGAGACATGATTTAAGCCTTATGACATGGCATTTTATGATTCTGTAATTACCTGTGATCTTGTTATATCAGAATCCCAAGGTCACAATAATAGGAGCAGCTCATTATTATGCTGGAGATACTCCCTCACAGCACAGAATCATTTACCAAGTAAGTGCTTAAAATATTTTTAAACCCTCATTTCTCGGATTTACAGAGGAATTTGTGATCCAACAAGGATAAATGGCTTGCTCTCCATCACATTTAGCAATAGAACTAGGACCAGAACCCAGATCTTCTGGATCATCTGGCTATTGTACAACAAATTTAGGGGTGCCAGTTCACTGATGCTGAAGCAATTCTTTTAAGTCTTGCTTGATTCAAGATTTTGATTAATCAATGAGCAGGGAATCACAGAAAACTGATTAAAGCTAGATTCCCTGATGAAGGACTGAAATGTACCAAAAACAAAAACTACCCTTCACAAATATAACATTCAATGTAAATGCTAAACAATAAGGGCCCACTCAAATATCTGATGCTCCATTAGCTTTCCCTCTTGCCAAATCACTAGACTTTCAAACATGTTTGTGCTCAAACAAGTATTAGATGTTTAATGAGAATGGTGAGCTGCAGGCATTTCTCCCAATACACTGGTAATATTAGAAATACATACATCGTTTCCTAAGCAAGAAGACAAGTGTTATTGTTTACACAAAGGCTTTCTAATATCTTTTGGAGTTTCAGGAAAACACATCACCTGTTACTCTCCTAGCTTTTTGCTCAATTTAGTCATAGAGAGAAAGGATTTAAAGCATTAGAAATAATCCTTGCCTGTAATTGAACCCAGAAATACCCACTAAATTAATCTGCTAATGAGTTTATTTTTTTTTAGTGGCTCGTAGATCTAAAAGGGGAAAAGACCTCAGAGAGTATCTATCTATTAAAATCCTCTCATTTGACAAATGTAAAAACAGAGGCCTGAGGAGTTTCAGGGACTTGGGCAAGGTAATAGAGGTGGTAATTATTATAGCTGGGTTTTGACATATGTTCCTTTGACTTTAAAGTCAACATTCTTTGCATCATACCATAATGCTTTGAGTCTGTAGAACATGGATGTGGTTCTGTGTCATAGATGAACAGATTTCTAATGCTAAATAAAAACCTAAAGGATCATCTAGTCTCAAGATCATCAACGAGTGACTGGCAAGTCACAAACTACTGTCTTAAGGTTCATGTACTTCTTTTAATTAGAATTAGAGATGTATTTATCTGAATCATCTCATTGATATATGAGCATATTTGGTACTTGGAACAATGAATCACCTTAATTTGTAGCTTATGTAGTGAAATTACATGGTGATAAAAATAGAGACAAAACATGTATCCATTCCCTTTATTCTTGGTGTTCCACCAGTAACAATATAATTTTAATTTCTTAATGTAAACATATTATCAATACATTCTATAATTTACCTCTTCAAAATGTTGTACTTTAGCTATATCTAAGGATCCTTGATTTTATCAATCTTCAACTCATCTAATCATCTTGATATGATTTGGTAAATAAGTCATAGGTCATTTTCTGGGTCATATAGAGGTTAAGTGATTTAACCAGGGTCTCACAGCTAGCAAATGCCAGAGATGAGATTTCAAACCAGAGCCTCCTGGGCCCATGCCCAGAATGCTATTTCTTATGTCATACTACCCCTATTCTAAGACTGATTTTCTGAAGAATGTACCAGTCTTTCAAATGACTCTTATTTCTTAAAAGATTATTGATCACTAATCTAATTCACTCTATTTTGCAGAGAAAGAAACTGAATCTCAGAGATGTCATTTGCTTATGCTTAGCTAATCACTGATGAGAGATAAAACCCACTCACCAGGGCACACCCAGAATGACCATCTGTCTTACTAGTGACCCACTTCTTTGTACCAGGAAGAACAATTCTCAGACCCATACCTCCATATTTCCTAATGATTCCCAACCCTGGAGGAATTTATTTGTGCAGGTTTGTTTTTCTGCCCTGGTTTGACCTATCCTGGTTGATGATTGAGTGAAAGAAATCTCACCTCACCTACGGGCCCAAGTCTGTGTTTCACACCTTATTTCACCATTCATTAGGAATACGAGGCCTATCAAGCTCCACCATATTGCCATTTGCCTTACCACTAGATGTACTCACACATATATACCCATTTCACCTCTGACTCTTACATGTGGTTTGGTAACCATCATCAAGTAAGTGTTACCGTTGCTAGAGAGCAAATGAAAACATGAACATCAACTCTCCAGTGGTCATAGTCACAATCTCTGCAGTTTCCCAAAAACTTTCTGCTCTAGACTGAAGGTCCCCTACATGTGTCTTTTCTCCCCATTAGAATATAAGCTTCTTGAAAGTAGGAACGGTTTTATTTTTCAAATATGTATGCACAATGCCTAAAACATTGTCACATAGGAGTTTAATAAAATAAACTGTTATTTTATTCATCCTTTTATTCATTCAACCCAAATCTCTTGCCTCTAAGGCTAATGAACATAGCCTTTTTTGCATTGTTAGTCACAGGGCTCCTAAAATAAGGTGAAACAATCAGTGGAAGCTTGAGCCAATGACAGAGACAATCTTACTTAGCTAATCCTCTCAAGAGTAATAAAGAATCCTGGGGAGAAGAGGAGTAAAAGAGAACATGCCTGGCCCTTAGAGAACAGAGCAAGGGTCAATCATGTTATATATGTAAGGTGTTTGTGACTATTAAAGCACTGTATAAATGTTAAGTATTATGTGCTAGGCAGAGAGGATATCAGGGAAAGAATGTATTTATTAGTAAGTGCCCCCACCGTGCAAGCCTAGTATTAACATTGTGAGAGTACAGGAGGTTTCTTTCAGTTCATGATTAGGACTATTTCTTTTTTGGAATACAAATATATAACAAAAGTATATCTAGAGCTTTCTGTGTACTGAAGGAGTGGTTTCTAATTTATATGTTACTAGTCAACGGTAGCACCATATCTTAAATGTAACAATGGAAAAGCAACAACAGTAAACAAAGCTCTCTCCCTCTTTCTCTTTCCCCTTACCTCTGTTAAAAGTCTCTTTCTTACTTTCCACACCTTGGACATCTGTTTAAGAAGCTTAGTTGACATCAACTCTTGCATCTTTACTTTGTAGATCAGATTGGGTGCCTTTCTTCTCCCTGAGCTACCTCCTTCCTCTTTATTATACGTTGACATCCTAAAAGAAAAATCCTAGGGGGAAAAAAAAACAACAACAAAAAACAAAACATTAACACTTTATCTTATTCCTTTAGCTCTCCTCTTCTATTGAGGCTGTATTTTAAAATTGTATTTCCTGTTACTTGTTCAGGAACAGTTTTCACTTGTCTTTTTACCCTAATTACATCAAAGAGTCAAGACACCAACTGTTTCTTCTGTCGCTACTTTCTCAATGAGCCAGTTGCTGTCCCTAAATCAATGAACCAGCTTGTCCCACTGAATAACCTACTACTTAGTACTGCAGCATGTGATTATGTGGTACCCTGAAGCAAGAAAAGATCTCTCCAGTGGTTTCAAAGATTGAAAGCAGTTTCCAAAGGTACCTAACTATCTGGGAGAAGTTTGTGCCCTGGGGAAACCTGACTTACTATGCTGCATTTATTTGCTTTTTGGGGGTGTTTTTTCACCTTTAATACAACAGAGTAAATTCATATTACAGACTAGGACTCCTCATTAGAGAGATTTGTTCAGTTCACTGCAGTAATTTGAGTCTCATCTGTCATAAGGCTACCATGTATAGATGGGAAAGGTGGGAAAACTTTAGTTTTAGATTTATTCAGATTTAAGATTCATCCCTTTTGGGAATAAGCTAATCACCCAAGTGAGTCTAATGAATACATTCTTCTGGAAATCAGCTATCCTAATGCACCAATAAAGGGGAACTTCTTCTTTTTTTTTTTTTTAAAGCAACTGGGCTTAAGTAACTTGCTCAAGGTTACACGGCTAGTCATTTGATTTATGCTTGGGTGCTCATTTTCTGAGGCCGGATCTGATCTCGGGTCATCCAAACTCAGAGGCCGGCGCTCTTACTCACTGCGCCACCTAGCCGCCTCTTTAGGGCAATCGGGGTTAAGTAACTTGCCCAAGGTTACATGGCTAGGTTTTTGTTTGTGCGGATTAAGTGTCGGAGGCCGGCTCCGAACTCAGGTCCTTCTGATTCCAGGGCCGGCGCTCTATTCACTGCGCCACCTAGCCGCCCCTAAAGGGGAACTTCTAATTGTATCCCATGACTTCCTAGAAAACTAGATCCTAGATGAATGAGTGATTTATACTTAGAGCAAGATATTTACTATTTTTTATTCACTGTCATTTTCATTGATGTTACAGTAACAAGTCTCCTATGATTAGGCCTAGAAGGAAAGAAAATATTAGTCCTTTTATGTCTTAGTTGTGTTTTATCCTTAGAAAACAATTTAAGCTACCATTAATGAGCTGCGTAATTTTGGCCAAGTCCTTTAACTTTTTGGGGTCAAGTTTCTTCATCTGCAAAAGTAGATAAAACATAACATAACTCCATGTGGACCAAAAGATACATAAGGTATCTTTCAGATTTAAGAATCTATGTATCCCAATTCAATTTAATGATAAGCACCTCCACCTGCCATATATTGCATTATACTAGGTATTTAACTATACAAGAATAAAAAGGAAGAATTCTTTATTTTTAAGGAATTAATATTCTCCTTTGTTGTTAGTCATGACTGACTATTCTTGACTCCACTTGAATTTTTCTTGGCAAAGATACTGAAGTGTGGTTTGCCATTTCCTTCTCCAGCTCATTTTACAGATAAGGAAAGCTGAGACAAACAGAACTGAGTGACGTACCCAGGGTAACACAGCTAGAAAGTGTCCGAGGCCAGGTTTGAACTCCTGAAGATGAGTCTTCTTAATCCCAAACCCAGTGCTCTATATACCATTGCCACCTAGTTATACTCCATTATTCTATTATTCATTCTACATGAACACAATTAAGTGAAGACCTATCATTTTTAGAAAGAATTCTACCTAGGAGAATCCAGGAAAGGATCTATGTAGCAGCTAACACTGGAAATATACTTTAGAGGGTGCAAGGGCTTCTAAGAGGCAGAAATCTCAATTTTTTTCTATTTAATGCAGGGTTTTTGTTAGAGTCAAATGAGATAAAGCACTATATGTCATCAAGACTATTATTGTTATATGTCAACATAAAGGGAAATTCTGTGGAGGAATTTAAATGTAGAAATCAAACCAGAATGGTTGGTATGAATTTTCTGGAATTATGTTAAAAACAAATAACCCTTAGAATCCTTAAATTATTCTGACATTTACTCAAGCCCCAGAAATAAACACATTTGTATTTTTCCTAGAATAATAATCAGTGAATAGACAAAGTCAGAGTTGGGCAGCTAGGAGTGTTTGGGTTATGCTACATGGAGCTTCTCATTTAGCAGTGGCTGTTATTTCTAGCCTGGTATGGACCAATTAAAGAAACAGCCTCAGGAAAATTGCTACTGACATCTTACATTCCCTGCCAAGCAATGTTGATACTGGTTCTGAGGCATCATATAATACATTCAATCACTGGTCCATCTGGTGATTTAGGCCTAGAAAAAGTATTTTGTCAACAGAGGGCAGTAACCAAGATATAGCAGGGCTTTTATGAATGAAAACAAAATGTAGCCTTAGAGGTTTTTTGGTCAAGAGGATAAGATTCCTTGCTAGAAAATTAAAATTAGGTTCATCATTTATACAAATAAATATATGTATATGTGTGTATATCATAGTCATATATATACATACATATATATATATATATATATATATATGAACACATATAATATTTTAAAGAATATAGCAGTCAGTCCTTACGGCAAAACTTCAATTAATCAAAAAGTCAATTAGAAATATATGATGGGCTCAGGAAAACAAATAGCTCTTAGGAGATATCTAATATTACAAGGCATAGTAACGAGGTTTTGTTTTTGGATGTGAGTGAATGAATGACTGAGTGAATGAATGAATGTGTGAATGACTGACTGAGTAGCCACCACTACCAAAAAATATTTCTGAAACCATTACTATGCGATAAGCTCTAGAATATGAAAAAAAACTTCCTGATTTCAGGAACCTTTCATTCTAATATGGTGAAGCAACACAGAAAGGTTGATTGAGGAGATGTGTTTTGATTTGAAAAGTTACTAGATTGGTAAGGGAAGCCAGTGGAGGGAGAAGTGGCATATTGATACATCTTTTCTAGAAGTCAAGGCAGAATTAATTTGATCATTATTCTAGCACTGGAAAGGAATTGGGGTTGCATAAAAGACAGAAATCAGATGGTGAGAAGATGACCAGAGACTAGGGCAAAGTAAAACTGAAGATCTCCTGAAATGGTGGGCCTAGGAGGGGTTCATCAGTAGGACCACCAAGGCCCCAACACAGGGGTTCTAGATATTGAAGTGTTGTACTTTCAGGGCATGATTTCTAGTTCTGAAGTCAAAACATTTAAGGAGAATATGATTTGAAAAATATAAATGAGCTTTCAAAAAAAAGGATATTAATATGTAAGATTAGACACACATGTGAAATAGAATATGGAAGAAAACATTCTGACCTATTAGCTAGAATCTTCATAAATTTTGGATTGTAAGACACCTTACACTTAAAGATACAGTGGATGAGGTCATTTTTAATAACCACATAATTCAATTATTCATAATTTTCTATAATTTGAAGCAATTTTATTAAATAAAATGCCAAAAATGTAAGTTAGTTTTAATGCTTTTTTGATAAAATATATCTGTAAAATAATCACTCTATGTTCAACCAAAAAAACCCTCCAAATATTCATTAATTCCTACTACATGCTTTCAAGGTATGCTTTCATATCTCTTTATCCTTTCATAAGTACTAGAGTTATGTATACTTCCTATTCTTTCTTATCTTCAATCCATTTCTCAATCCATTCATTGGGAGTCTACTAAAAACACTTTTTAAAGAGTTGCCAGTGATGCATTTCATCCTACTTAACCTCTCTAGCCTTTGACAATATTGAGCATCTCTTACTTCTATATATTCTTTATGGATTTGGCTAGCATGATACTCTTATTTCCTGATTATCTTCCTTCTTCATTGGAATACCATCTTTCTCTTGTCCCCTTAACATTTCCCTCAATTTCTGTTCTAAGACCTCTTGTCATTCTTATATTCTCTCATTGAACTCATCAGTTCTACAATCCCTTTGATTCAATTAACATCTCTAAATAGATAACTCCTTAATCTTTCTCCTAAAATCTAGTCCTAAATTGTTAGTTGGCTATTAGAATTTTCTAGCTTGATTTCACTTTGACATCTTACTCTCATCATTTCTAAAATAGAATTCATTCTCTTTCCCTATAAATGCATTCCTCTTCCAAATTTCCCTGTTTTTGTGGTGGGTACTGTTATCCTCCAAGTGATCCAAGTTTGTGCTTTAAGATTCACATTAGAGTCTTTCCCATATTCAAGCCCTCATATCCAGTCATTTACAAAGCCTTTTTGCTTAAGCCTCCATGATAACTTTAGCATTTGTCCTTTTTTCTCCACGCACCTGGCCACTGACCTAGTTCAGGCCTTCATTTCTTCCTGGGTTTATTATAACACCCACCTAACTGCTCTCACTGCTTCCATTCTCTCCGATTCCCACTGTGAAATATAGATAGATGTTAAAATAATATTCCCAAGTACACATTTGATCATTTAACTCTCTTGATAAAAACATTTGACAGTCCCCGAGTACTTCTAGGAAAAAAAAAAAGAAAAACTACCCATTCTAGCACTTCAGACCCTCTACATCCTGATTTCAATCTACCTTCCTAACTTTACTTCTTTTTGCTCTATTTAATGTGTGATACATTTCAGTCAAACAAACTGTTCCTAGGAGTCAATATTCCAACTCCTATCTATGTGCCTTTGAACAGGTGTGGAATCTTTTCTTTACCTCTGCTTCTCAGATCCTTATTTTCCTTTAAGATTCAACTCAGGAATTATCCTTTATATAATATTTCCTCCAATTCTCACAATTGTTCCTAGTGTCTCCCTAATCAAACTGTCTCGTGTTTATTTATCAGTATGTACCCGCAGTAGATTGTAAGCTCCTCTAAATGAGGGACTTTTAAAATGTTATACTGTTATCATGTAATAAAGACTGGAAGAATATTTAGTGAACTGAATTCAGTATGGTCTAATGTGAGTGGGAGGGAGAGGGGAACAGAAGAAGTAAAAAACATGATTCTTTATCTCAAGGTCATAGATGTATAATTAATTTTACATATATAAAAGCTTAAAGTTGTTATGAGGGGCAGCTAGGGGGTAAAGTGAGTAGAGCACCAGCCCTGGAGTCAGGAGGACCTGAGTTCAAATCCAGCCTCAGAGACTTAACACAAAAACTAGCTGTGTGACCTTGGGCAAGTCACAAATGCCCTCCAAAAGGCAAAACAAAAAAATAAAAGTCATGAAATATAGATTATTCTAATCAATACGTATTTCATGAAATATAGATTATTCTAATCAATACGTATTTCAAATGCTAATGAAATAACATTTGAGACCATATATGGACCTAACCTATTTAGAAAAATTTCATAAATAGTTAAAACAGACTATATTAAATGCCTATTTTAGAGGTTTCCAAGCAGTTTCTCTGTGAATTAAAAATGATTAAAGAAAGTCATTGTGCTAGTGGGAATCAGTGCCTACACAGTCTTGAAGATCTTCAAGACTTCAAACGTATGCATAGCTTTGTTTTCTAACTTTGGACTTAAATCTCTAGAGATAATATGTTCCTTAACAGTGGTATGGATTTACAAGTAATAACATGCCTTATCAGCACTGATATTTCTCTGCAACTTTATATATCTAATGGTAGCCTATTATCAGCAGCCATCTGCA
Organism: Gymnobelideus leadbeateri; assembly: GCA_011680675.1. Classification (NCBI taxonomy): domain Eukaryota; kingdom Metazoa; phylum Chordata; class Mammalia; order Diprotodontia; family Petauridae; genus Gymnobelideus; species Gymnobelideus leadbeateri. The sequence goes on from WOXC01010630.1 coordinate 165,140, forward strand.
GCTTGTCAGCTGTTATGCATTCTTCCTGAAGGGCCAAAAATCATATTTTAGGTATTCTCAGTATTTAACTTCAATAATTCAGACTAGTGTTTCTCTTCCATATTTCCCTACTCCCCCCCACAAAAGTTGCAATATTACTATGTTATACCACCTAAATCCTAAGAAAGACCTTCAATTTGAAGAAAATAGCAAAGAAAAATAATTGTGTGGATTACAGATGATATGAGTTTAATAAGTGGGGAATAGGTGAATGATTGAATAAAGAGATTGATGGACAGAGTAACTAACTACAGTTATACAACTGGAATACTCATTAATTTAGTTCTTTGAAAATTCTTTTTAAAAAGCCAATACTAATTCCCTTCTCCATACCCTTGCTCCCTCCTCCAAACTCTTAACCAAATTTCTATGGAACCAGGTTTCTTTATTTTTTTAATTTTTTTTACTCAGAAACCTTAAATGCAGGGATTTTTTATTTGTACTTGATAAGTAACTTTAAAAGTATAGATTTTTTCATAATGAATCAGAGGTTCTTAAAGTTTGAATAGTCCAATATAACTTACTTTGACTTTTAAAAGATGGTATAGTGCTGCTCCTCAGAGTTATTACATATAACACTACCTTTTAAAGATGAGTGAATGCTCATTCCTAGGTCTATTCTGTTCTTGTCTGTCTTCTCTCCTGGGTTGGGAGGGGGGAATAAATATGGTTGGTTGCTCCCACAGTAAACTAGACCCAACAGGAAGCCAAAATTACTTAAAATGTACATAGGCAAGAAAATGGACTTGAATCTAAACCAGTTCTTCTCTAGCCTAGTCTCATGTCCAAGTTTGAAAAGGAATCTGTGATAGAAGGATAGGGAGAGAAAGTGGAGAGGGGGTAGATAAATTATCTAAAATGTTTCTCCAGAACTGAGATGGATATTAGAGAGAGAGAGAGAGAGAGATTGATTGATTGATTTAGGAAGCGGCAGAACCAAGAAAGGCTTATTTAGAGAGAGTAGTCCTTGATTCCATGTTGACAGAAGGAAGTATGAGATTCTGTGAGGTGGAAGTGAAAGGAATGATTGTTAGGGAATCAAAGGGGATTGCCAATGCAAAATTACAGAAATCCCATATGGAGTACCAGGTGTGAGACTCAGCCAAGAATGCCCATTTTGCCATTTGGCTAGACTATAGAGTGGAAGAAGAATAACATATAAGGAAGCTGGCAGGATAAGTTAGAGTCAGCCTAATTAACCTCTCAAACTTTCTTTCACTGAGTTAAATTCCTTGCCTTCATTTTGAGAACTTTAATAATCTAGCCCTGCCTTTTCTATAATTTCCAAGCTTAAACTTAGAATCAAAGATGTGTCAAAGTTTGGGATTCTCCAGGAGGTTTTGAGAGTCCCAGAGTCACACCCACACTATGATGAATCACTGGAGGAGGAAGTTAGTGGAGCCACTCAATCCATTCTCGTCAATAATTCCATGATTTTTACATGGGTTTTCACTTTTTGCTTTTAAAATCTTATTTCTAATTTCTAATTTCTGTTTTGCATCAACTTTATTTCTGAATATTGTACCCTCAGCTTCCCTAACCAGAGAGTCTTTTCAAACAAAAAATAAAGTGGGAATAAATAAAAAAAATACCTCAATTTGATAAAAAGCACCTAACACATCAACCATTTCTTGACTCATCTCTATTTTGAAGGTTTTTCTCTATTGTCTATGGTCCAATTAGCTTATGTTACTAGTCCCTTAGAGTGCATTTAATACTCTGTACATCTAGGCCCCAACACCACAAGAAATCTATAAAGTATTTTGCAAAGTTTCATGTAACGTGTGTGACAGGTATCAAGAAAACCCTCTACTCTGAGTCAGAAGGCTTAGATGTAATCTTGTCTCTGTCATGTCCTAGATATACAACCTTAAATAAATTACTTCATCTATCCTAGCTTCAATTGCCTCATCTATAAACTAGATGTTTAATGGAAAGACTTATATGAACTGATGTATGGTAAAATAAGAAAAAATGGTATACCCAATGATTACAATAGTATAAATATAAACAAGGACAATAAATAACAACAGCAATAAAAGTGAAATTGTAATGACTAAACTTAACCACCCAAAATATTTAAAAATATACTCCCCCCTTGCATAGGTGGAAGTTTCTGGAGTAGAAAAATGCAGATACTGATAGAGACAGCTGATGAGTGGGGAGTAGATAGAGTACAAGATTTTGTATTAGGAAGAAGTAAGTTTAAATCCTTCCTCCAACACTTAATAACTGTGTGATTCTGGGCAAGTCACAATCTCTCTGTGCCTCAGTGTATCTGCTAAATGGGGGTAATACATTGAGTTAACATATAGAATGTGCTTTGTAAATCTTAAAGCACTACATAAATTTCAACTATAATTATTTGCTAGTTATTATGTAATGATTACTGTTTTTCTAAATAGTCTGTTTTTGCCCTTTTATTTTAATTCTTTATGAAAAGTAAAAGATACAGTGCACCATATAAGATAGAACAATGGCCCTGGAACCTGGGTGACCTGGGTATGAGGCCGGTCATATAATATCTGTGTAGCCCTGGGCAAATCACTTTATCTTCTCAGTGCTTTGGGCAATTTTGTAAGAAAATAATTTGTAGAAAACATGTTGAACTTCATTGGTAGAGGGAATTTTCTCATCCAGAGAGTTGCCCATAATGGTGAAATCCCTGTTCTTAAAAATGTTTGATCATTGTATAGGAAAGGAGGAAATATTTGGAAATCAAAGTTATGTGAAAACAAGGAATATCAATACATTTTTTAATTAATGAGATACCCTGGATCTGAACTCAGCAAAATGTGATTCACAGGCTATCACCCCGGAGCTAAGAACAGTTTCTGGACTAGATGGTATTAAAGTCCCCATTTGAGTTCCAAAGTCACATGTACTACTTATATTTTCCTTCTCTGATATTTTAGTAACACTGAATATTCGCCAATAATTTTATTTTATAGTGTCTTTTACAAAAATGCAATTGGATTTTTTTTAAACCACGAGACAAAGATTTGGGGCCACTAAAATTTTAGTACCTTGCTTTTGGTGTGGGCTAACCAAGAGTGAATGAAAATGGAATTGCCTATGTGATATGGAAAGTATGTCATAAAGTGAGTCAATTGTGGAACAATATGCCTTTGTGTGGATGATTCTAATTTTTTCATTGTGTTTTTACCATGGAAGTTAAGATTTAATATAGACTAGTAATTCATTTCCAGTTTCCTTACAACTGGGTTTTGTAATAGAATCCTTTTAAAATTCGTGAGCTAACAAGTATGATTATTATTAATTTTCTGTGCTAGCTAATATGGATATGAGGTGACTTGAATGATTTATACAAATCAGTTTGAATAATTTCTATTTATGTGTGTATGTGTGTGCACACGTCTGTGTGTGTGTTTATTAAAACTCCCCTTGGTGTTTCTCATCTCAGTGTTTTTTTGCCCCTAGGAAAATGGGAACCATTAAGCAAATGTGACCTGCGTTTTCAAGATACCAGCTAATAATTCTGCAGGGGAAGCAAAAACGATATGGATGGTTTAATTGAACAGAATAGTGTACTAATGCACAGTAAAATCAGTGAAGCTGGGAAAAGAAACGGCTTAATTAACACCAGAAACTTAATGGCAGAAAATAGAGATGGCCTGGTATCTGTTTACCCAACACCCCAGTATCAGACTCATATAGTGGGAAATATTTCATCCCAGAGCTGCATAGACAACAGCAGGAATGAACCAGTGCAGCAGTTACTGGATCCCAATACACTCCAACAGACTGTGGAGTCTCACTATCGCCCCAACATCATCCTGTACTCTGAGAATGTGCTGCGTCCCTGGGGGGAGAGTGGGAGCTCAGACTGCTGTGAGACCACCTTTATCGAGGACCGCTCACCTACCAAAGATAGCCTGGAGTATCCTGATGGGAAATTCATTGACCTTTCCTCAGATGACATCAAAATCCATACTCTCTCCTATGATGTGGAAGAAGAAGAGGAGTTCCAGGAACTAGAGGTCAGATGATCTGGTTTTAAATAACTTTAAATATTTTTAATGCACTTTAGGGGAGTTTCAGTATTCAAATGATTGTAAGGCTGCATTCATAATGAAAATAAGTCGTGAACATTGGTAATAATGAAATGGGATCAGAAGTGGTCTGTTTTCTCTTGGCCATATCCTTTTGAAAAGAATCTCATTTAATAGCAATAGTCTTTGAAGTACCTAGAAACACATCTGTATGGGCATTGGTCTTAGCATATCTATGGAAAACCATCACGTCTTTAGTATCACAGAGATCACAATGTGATCTAAACTCTAGTGCCTCAAATACTATACTTATAGTCAGTGAGACTTGGATTTAAATCCTATCCCAGACTCTTATTTGGTGTTTGAAACTGAGCAAGTCACTTAAAGTTCCTTTATTTATAAAATGGGGATAATAACAGTACTCATATGAAAGGGATGATGTGAGAGTCTAAAGAGATAATACATCAAAAGTAGTTCCTACATGTTAAGTGTACTACATGTATCAATTATTATTAGTATTGTAAATTTTATTAATTATCTAAGGACTAATTATAGTATAATTCTTTGCTCCACATCAAACTGGACTCATAGGTACATTTATTGAGAAAAAAGAGATCAAATTTTGAAGTTGATATGTTTTCCCTGAAGAAAAAAGGAGGCTAGTTATAGAGGTGATCAAAATTTGGCATTAATTGACTATCAAATCTCAATTCAGCACAAACACAGATACACATATAGGTATATGTATGCACATACTAGATAGAAAGATAGATAGACAGATAGCTAGCTAGCTAGCTAGCTAGCTAGCTAGCTAGCTAGCTAGATAGATAGATAGATAGATAGATGGACAGATATAATGATTGCCATGTAAAGGCATTGTTGTAGCTATTGGGGAAGATACAAGAGTTAACTTATGACTCAGTCCCTGGTTGCAAGGAATTCTCATACTAGTTAGATGAATTAAATCAGCAACATTTATAAAGTTTCTATTTTGCATAGAGCACTGTGATTTGCATGGGGGATGTTGACAAGTTATTGTCCTTGTGCTCAAATACTTTACAGTCTTTTAGGAGGCCATGATATATGTATAAATCCTTCTAATACACTAACATGAAAATGGTGCTACTTAAGGTCTGAGAATGAAGGAGGTCACAATCAATTATCAGTTTCAGAGAAGGTCTTAGTGTAGTGAAATTTGAGTTGGGCTTTAAAGAAGAGGCAAGAATTTAATTGACATCTATGGGACACGAAGGACTTTCCAGATTTTGAGAAGAGTGTGAGAAAAGTTACAGAGGATAGAATCGTAGAGTGTATATGGTGAACAGAAAATAATCTGCCCTAGTTTGAATGTAGAATACATAATGTGCTGGGAAACAGACTTCAAGCTATACAGGCAGAGACCAAGCTGTGGACCTTGCAAAGGTTGAAAGAGCTTGAAAGCTAGCAAAAGGCCAAACTCCATACAGTGGTCATTTCTTGTATGATTTGGACTAGACAGATGGCTATTGAGACCCTTTCAGACTCTTAAATTCTGTGATTTTGTGATTGTCTTTCTCTGTAAATCCAACCTTCTTGCTAACTTCCTTCTTATTTCTGCTAAAGATGAAACTTTCTTTTTTTTTTGTTTTCTTTTTAATCTATGAACTACATCAAGCATTTCTGTAATATAGTAGAATAAAAAAGATGATTGCACATGAAACTGCAAATCTATTTTGTACAACTTGCTAATTATCTTAAATATATGATAAAGGTATAATATAACTTACTTTTTTCCCTTTTTCCTTCCCTCCCCCACCACAGAGGTGACTACCATTAGATATAAATATGTGTGTATATGTACATACATATATACATATGTGTAAAACAATCTATACATACTTTGATTTATCAGTGCTTTCTCTTGATGCAGAGAGCATCTTCCTTCATAGGAAGTTAATTTGACCTTATAATAGTCAAAATTATTTAGTCATTCAAAATTGTTCTTAAAACAATATTGTTCTTGCTTTATACAATGGTCTATTGGTTCTGCTAATTTCATTCTTCATTATTTTGTGCAGATCTATCCATGTTTGTTTGTTTTTTAAATAAACCAGCTCACCATTTTTTTATAGCACAGTAGAATTCCATCACAATCATATACCACAACTTCTTCAGCCATTCCCCAGTTGATATCCATCTCTGTAATTTCCAATTCTTTGCTACCACAGAGAGAGCTGCTATAAATATTTTAGAACATATAAGTTATTTTGCTTTTTCTCTAATCATTTTTGAAAATAGACCTAGTAGTGCTAAGGTTTGCAATCTGATTCAAATGACTCACCATTCTCTATCAGCCCTCATATCAAGTCAATTGCATCTTACCTTATACCAGGGTTGGTATATAAAATTCAGTAAAAAGTCAATAAACATAAAATATAATTTCAAGAGAATTGGGGTGTTAATAAGCAAGGGATCATGAAACAAGTAAAACCAAATTAAAGAGTGGGATATTAGAAAAGTTTGATGGGGGCGGCTAGGTGGCACAGTGAATAGAGCATTGGCTCTGGAGTCAGAAGGACCTGAGTTTGGATCCGGCCTCAGATACTTAATGCACACACAAACAAAAACCTAACCCTGTGACCTTGGGCAAGTTACTTAACCCCAACTGCCCTCCAAAATGCAAAAAAAAAAAAAAAGAAAATTTTGATGACCAAAGGTCATGACATAGGTGAAAAGTAAGTTGACTCTAAATGAGAGAGATGGAAGGGTAGATAGAAGGTTGTGGTGAGAAAGTGTAGTTTTAAAGTTCAAAATCATGAATATAGAAGGCTGTTAGTGTGTGCATACTAACAATTAGCTGAATCAGTCTGAAGAAGATCAATGGACTGAAGAAGGTAGAGGAATTGTGTGGTATGTTTTATTGATTTTTTTGATAATATTTCCCAATTACATGTTAAAACAATTTTTAAAACATTTTTTAAAAGTTTCAAGTTCCAAATTCCACCCCGACTTCTCTCTCTCCCCTCCCTGGGATAGAAAGCAATATGATAGAGGTTATATATGTCTAATCATGTAAAACATTCCCATATTAGTTATTTTGTTGAAGAAGACTTGGATTTTTAAAAAATGAAAGAAAGTGAATAATAACATTCTTCATTCTCTATTCAGACAATATGAGTTGCTTCTCTGGAAGCAGGTAGCATGCTTCAACATGAGTCCTTTAAAATTGTCTTGGATCATTGTATTTCCAAGAATAGCTAAGTCATTCACATATATTCATCATATATTATTGCTGTTACTGTGTACAATGCTCTCCGGGTTCTGCTCACTTTATTTACATCAGTTCATGTAAGTCTTTCTAGGTTTTTCTGTAACCTTCTTATAAGAGACTTCCAACTATAAATTAGAGGGGAAAGCTTCATGGTCCTTGGGGTACAACACCAAAGTGAATGGGAATTTAGTTTCTTTAATGCAATTTCCAGTTTTAATATTGAAATTAGTGATTTGTGAGTGTATGTATAGTCTTTCCTACATTGTAAGATATAATAAAATGTTATGGAAATATTATAAAATGGTAGAAATTTATCTAGTACTAGTATCCTAGAAGGTGTGTTCTCTCTCTTTCTCTCTCTCTCTCTCTCTCTCTCTCTCTCTCTCTCTCTCTCTCTCCCTCACTCTCACTCTCGCTTCTCTCTCTTTCTCTCTCCCTATCTCTATCTCACTAGAATGGCCACATTAAGTTGATAAGGGAGTTTAACACTTAATATATATATATATATATATATATATATATATATATATATATATATATATATATATATTTAATATTCCTTTAGACTTCTGAGAACCAAGATAGCAAAGTATACAGTAAATTAACCTCTATCTCCCACATTCATTTCCACACAACTATCAAATAGTGCCCTGAAACAAATCATGGAATCATGGAACAGCAGAACTAGTAAACTTGGGATGAAATGACATTGGAGATCAAGAAACTGGGAAGATTATCAGTAAATCTGTGTCACTCAGGTGAAAATGGGAGCACAGTCCAGGACAAGAAGTATCCCAGGAAGCCAGGAGCAAACCCCACCTCAGCAAGTCAAAATGATAGATCCTAAGCCCCAGTACAGTGGAAAAGGCAAACAATGCCAGAACACCTCACGTGCTTCAGAAGCAGACTCCAGCTCTGAGAACGGTAAGGTGCTTCAGTAGAGCCCTCTGCAACCTGGCAGTCCCTAGTGGGCAGACTGCCAGTTGCTTAGGCATAGCCCGGGCAAAGGCAGAAACACCACACCAGACTCAACACATGCCAGAAACGAACACTAGAATCTTGGCTCAGCACCAGGTAAGCTGCCAAACCCCTATGACCTCTAGCAGTGCCAGTCACACATCATCCCACACCTCAGCACAGCACTGGACATGAGAGTCCCCTGTAGGCCTCAGAGCAACACAAGTGTAGCTCTAGGTAGACAGACAAGGCCTGTAGCCCCTGACAAAAAAAGCATGAGGCAGTGCCACTTCCACTCTGGGAACAGAGATCAAATTTAAAAGAAAGGAGAAAGGCCAAAAAAGAAGGGCAAAAGACAACAAAAACAATCTGACCATAAAAAGTTATTATGGTGACAGGGAATATCAAGGCACAAACCCAGAAGAGAATAACAATGGCAAAGCAGCTATGGACAAAACCCCAAAGAACAATGGGAAGAGGCATCAAGTACAGAAAAAATTCATGGAAGGATTCACAAAGGATCTTAGAAGTCATATAAGAGAAGAAGAAGAAAATTGGAAAAAGAAATGAGAGTGATACAAGAAAACTGTTTTGTTTGCTTTTTTGGAGGGGGGAATGCAGGGAAATTGGGGTTAAGTGGCATTCCCAAGGTCACAGGACTAGTAAGTGCTAAATGTCTAGGCTGGATTTGAACTGCTGTCCTCCTGAGTCTGGTGCCAGTGCTCTCTTCACTGCACCACCTAGATGCAAGGAAATTATGAAAAAAAAAAAGAGTCAAGAGCTTGAAAAAGAAAGCCACCACTTATAAAGTAGAATTGGCCAAATGGAAAATGAAATTCAAAAATTCACTGAAAAAATCAATTCCTTAAAACATACATTGGCCAAATAGGAAAAAAAATTACAAAAGCTATCTGGAAAAAAACAATTACATAAAAGTTAGATTTTGGCAAGTGGAAGCTAATGACTCTATGAGACATCAAGAATCAATCAAACAAATTCAAAAGAATGAAATGACAGATATAAAAATAATATAGAAATAGAAGAAAATGCAGAATATGTCATGGGAAAAACAACTGAACTGGAAAATATATCCAGGCAGGGTAATCTCAGAATCATTGGACTTCCTGAAAGCCATAATCAAAATTAGGACCTGGATAGCATCTTTAAAGAATTATAAAAGAAAACTGCCATGATATCCTGGAAGCAATGGTCAAAATATACAATGAAAGAATCCACTGGTCACCTCAGGAAAGAGATCCCAAGATAAAAACTCCACTGAACATTATAGCCAAATTTCAGAATTATAAGGTCAATGAAAAATTACTACAAGTGGCCAGAAAGAAAATATTAGGGACCCACTCAGGATTACACAGGATTTATAAGCTTCAACATTAAAAGTTTGGAGGTCATGATATTCCGGAAGGCAAAGGAACAAGGACTACAGCTATGAATCACTTGCCTGGCAAAATTAACATAATCGTTTGTGGGGGGGGTGTCTGTTCAATAAAATAGGATTTCAAGCTTTCATAAGGAGACCAGAATTTTAAAAAAATCTCCAATTTCAAGACCCAAGAGAAGACTGAAAATATTAAAAGGGTGAAAAACCATAAGAGACTCAATAGATCTAAACTTTTTTCATCCCTACATGGGAACACGATACCTGTAGTTTTTAAAAATTGCATCACTAATAGTACAGCTATAGACAGAGGGTATGAGTATAAGATGAATTAGAGATAATGACAGAAAAATAACTAAGAGATGTGGAAAAGGAGTCAATTGGGTACAGAAGGGAGGGAGGGACAGAATGGGATGAATTATTTTGCATAAAGAGGCTCAAAAGACCTATTATAGTGCAGCTGAAGATGGGAGGGTGGATGATGGGCTTTGCTTGAACCTTATTCTCATCAGTATTGGCTTAAGGATGGACTAATATATATGATCAGTTGAATATAGAAGTCTCTCTTACCCCAGAGGGAACACGGGAGGACATTAAGAGGGTAGGGGGAGATTAACAGAAGGGAGGGTAGATCAGGGGATGTGGTAGACAGAAGCAAAACATTTGTGAGGAGGGAAAGGGGGAAAAGAGAGAGTGAACAAGCAAGAAGAAAAAGGATGGAGGGAAATATACAGTTAGTAATCATAATTGTGAATGTGAATTGATGAATCTATTATGCTATTATGAATCTATTCTCTAGAAGCTATTATGCTTCAGTTGAAGTTTAAAAAAAAGAGCAGGAGTAGCAATCCTGATATCATAAAAACCAAAAGCAAAAATTGATCTAATTAAAATAAATAAGGTTGAGTGTGAGAGAGAAATTTTGCTTGCTAAAATGTACCATAGAAAAGTAATGTCAGTATTAAACATATATGTTCCAAGTGATGTAGCACCTAAATTCCTATAGGAGAATTAGAATGAGATACTGAAAGAAATAGATAGCAAAACTCTCTGGGTGGGGGACCACAACTGTCCACTCTCAGAAATTGATAAATGCAATAAAAAAGCAAGCAAGAAACTGAAAAAGTAAATAGAATTATAGGAAAGTTAGATATGACAGAATGTTGGAGAAAACTGAATGGAAACACAAAGTAATATACCTTTTTTTATCTGAGTAGCACATGGCACCCACACAAAATTGACCATGTACTAGGGTACAAAAACCTCGAGAAAAAATGTAGAAATACAGGAAAATTAATTGTATTCTTTACAGATCATAATGCAAAAAACATTATATTCAAGAAAGGGCAGTAGAAATAGATTGAAAATTAATTGGAAACTAAATAACCCTATCCTAAAGGATAATTTTTATTAAAAAACAAATTATAGAAACAATCAATAATTCCATTAAGGAGAATGACAACTTTGTTTTTGTTTTTTTTTTGTTTTTTTTTTAACAAATTCTTTATTAAATTCTGGTTTACATCATTCATTTCCTCCAGATTTTGAGTTACAATTCATTTTTCCCCATTTTTCCCCTACCCACCACCCCAGAATAGCAGTCCCACAAGATATCCCCTCATCCAATCTGCTCTCTCCCATATCTTCTCCCATACCCACTTCGACTTTACAATTAGGGCAAGGTGAATCTCTGTGTCCCAATGCCTTCACATATTATCTCCCAATTACATGCAAAATAGTATTAATAATAGTATATATATATATATATATATATATGTATATGTATATACATATATATATATATATATATATATATATATATATATATATTTGAAGCATTTAATTTTAAAACTTTGAATTTCAAATCCATTCCCTTCCTCCCTTGTCACCCACTCCCTCTGGGAAGATAAGCAATTCATTATGTGGTCTATATGTATAGCTATGCAAAACATTACCATAGTAGATATATTGTAAAAGACTAGTTATATTTCCCTGCCACCCATCCCACCCCCCACCTGGTCCATTCCCTATTTTGATCCTGTCCCTCTTCTATAGTGGGTACTTCCAACCTCCCCTACCCCCAGAATGCCCTCCCCTCCATCATCCCCTCTCTCATCCCCCTCCCCCTACCCTCCTGCAGGGTGAGATATCCCATTTAGTATGTATGCCATTCTCTCCCTGGGCCAAATTCAATGAGAATATGGTTTTGCCTTTTTGTCTTCCTGTTCTTCCACTCCCCTGCAACCACTTCCCCTTACTGCTTCTACATGAGATAGTTTACCCTACCCTGTCTCTCCCCATCTCCTCTTACCACTGTATTCTCTCACCTCTTAACTTGACCCCTTAAGTAGCATCACTTCCCACCAAATTCAACCTGTGCCTTCTCTCCATGTATACCTGTAAACATATATACACACATTCACATATGTATTCATATGCCCATATACCCTTCTTCAATTATTTTCATAATGAGAAAGGTTTCATCAGTCACAGTTATTGTTTTCCATGTAGGAGTATAAATAGTTCAACTTTGATAAGTTTCTTTTGATTTCTTTTCCCTGATTACCTTCTCAAGCATCTCTTGCTTCTTGTGTCTGAATGTCAGATTTTCTGTTCAACTCTGTTTTTTTCCTCAAAAATGCTCAGAAGACCTCTATTCCACTGAATGACTATATTTCCCCCTGAAACAAAATACTCAGTTTTGCTGGGTAAGGGATTTTTGGTTTCAATCCCAAGTCTTTGCCCTCTGAAATATAATATTCCATGCCCTTCGATCCCTCAGTGTAGAAGCTGCCAATTCCTGTGCTATTCTGATTGTGCTTCCACAATATTGAAATTGTTTCTTCCTGGCTGCTTGTAATATTTTCTCCTTGATCTGGGAATTCTCTTATTTGGTTTTTAAAATCCTTCTTAAGGTCCTCTATGGCCTGTAACCCACTCATATTTTCATTTGAGGCTTTTGCTACAGGATTTCTGACCTCACAGACTTCCTCCTCTTCCATGCTTCAATCCTCTTTGCCCCCAAAATAGTAGTCTAGTGTGGCATTTTTCTGTTTATATTGTTTCCTTTGCCTAGGCATGTTGCCACTTAATTACTTGATTTTTGGCCTTTTTGCCACAGTAGGACATTGGGGTCTTCATAACTTCCAGAGGTACTAGTTGGGTGGCCTCTGTGAAGCCTCCATATGCTCTGGCAAGCTGGATACCCACTTCAAGGCCTCCACCCCAGACTGCAATCCCGATCCAGGGAGGTTAAAGCAAGAGTGATTACCCCACCACCACCACCACCACCAAGGCTTATAGCTGGATCTCCCTACAGTTTGGAGCTGAAGCTGCCAGTGAATCCACAAAATGGTGACTGTGCTGCATCTCCTCAGCCGCTTTTCGCCCCTAGGGGAAGAACCCAACGCTTTCCCCAAATTCTGGTCCCAAAGTCCATAGGGCACTAACCTCTCACAGTGATCTAAGACAAGTACAAAGGATTCAGGAAGGAAAATGCTATCCACATCCATATAAAGAATTGATGGATTCTTGATGAACATTGAAGCATATTTTTTCACTTTATTCTTTTTCATGTTTTTTTTCCTTTTGATATGTTTCTTCTTGTTAACAACTATGGGAATATATTTTACATGATAACACTAGTTTAACCTGTATCGAATTGCCTACAATTTTATGAAGAAGGGAAGGGAGGGAGGGAGAACAATTGGGAATTCATAATCTTGTAAAATTAATTCTAAAAATTGTCTTGATATGTAATTGGGAAAAAATAAAATACTATTAAAATGTATTACTTCATTTCATAAATGATTACACTGATATCCTAAGTGATTTCTCAAAAATTACACAGGGAATAAATAGCAAAACTGAAAATCAAAACCATAAGGAAGCAGAAGGCAGAACATGGGCCTTAGTTTATTCATCTACACAACCAGGAGTTTGCAATAGATGGTCTTTATCATTATGTATTATATCTCAGTTGTAAAAGTCCTGAAACTGTGCATAGACATAGTAATTTTTAAAGGGAATTCAGTGGGAATTTTTGAGCAAAGATGTGAATGTAGGAATAGACATTATATTTTCACTCTACAGGCATAATTATTATAACTTTAAAAGTGAAAGAAAATACACGAGGCTGTACAACCCATGTACTTCATGAAATATCACTTAATGCTCGGTGAAAAAGAAAACATTGGAAATTAGTTGTTATGAATGGGAACTTCCAGTTGAATCATTATTTTTTAAATATCTTGCAACTTCTGATTTAAAATACTGTCAAGGGGAAGGAGAGTTTCTGAACTCTACGAATTAGGCAGTGTTTGGAGGCTAATTATTCGTTATTGTGACATTTTTCCCCATTAAAAATAAGCTTTTAGGAAGGAAACATTATATTTTATTTTACTTTTTAAAAAATAATTTGCAGCTTTCATGACAGATGTTATATGGAGCTTGTAGACTAGATCAGTGGTATACGAAATTAATACAAGATTCATGTATTTTCCAACATACTTTAATAATAATAGCTGACATTCACATAGCACTATGTCAGCTATTAAATATATATATAGATATCTTATAAATATATCTTATCTGAGACTCAGAACAACCTTGTGAGGAAAGCACTAGATGTATCAATGTCCACATTTTGACAGACAAGAAAACAGAATCAGAGAGATACTTAGCATAGTGTGTGGTACATAGTAGGCACTTAAGAAATGTTTATTGATGATACAAAAGGTTAAGTGATTTGCTCATGGTTACATTGCCAGTAGGACTCAGAGGTGACATTTGAAGTGGGACCTTCCTGGCTCCAAATTAAGCACTCTGTCACATTCTGCCAGGTTGCCTTAAAGACTCATTATAATTGATTGTCATTCTGGGTCTGTGACAAGTACCTTTCTGTATCTTATACAATCAGCCTTCATTCTAGCAATAAACTGCATACCAATGGTGGGGGCTGGGGAAAGAATCTACTCAACACTATTTTTTTCAGTTCTAAATGTCAGTCTTTATGAAACTGTGTCCCTCTCGCCTTTCCCCCAGCCATCTTGTAAGATTTACAGGAACTAACTTCAATTTGTGAAACATTTTGTTCTTCTGGAGTCCTAGAACCTGAAGAATGTGGTTATGATGAAAACCATTTGTACATATTCTTTGATAGTTTGCCTGCCTCTTCGAAACTCAGCAGCAGATGTCCAGCCTATTCCCAAGTTGTTGATATTCGATCAAGGATCCATAAGCTTTAGCAATTTCTGACAAAGGTGGTAAAATTCAGACATTATGGTCTAACAAATTTTGTCTTTTAAAATAATAAATGAAGTATAATATGCTTTTTTACAAAACAATTATTAAAATAAATAGTACATAAATTTTGAAACCATAGACTATTGTTTTTAATAATCAATATTTTTGACGAAATGGAAAAGTACATGTTGAATGATCTTGATTCAAAATAATTAGAATACTACAATCAATTTTTATTAACTCAAGAGTTGATCTCAGGGAGGCTAGGTGGCACAGTGAACAAGAGCACTGACCCTCGAGTAAGGAGGATCTGAGTTCAAATGTGACCTCAGACACTTAAAACTTACTAGCCATGAGATCTTAGGCAAGCCACTTAACCCGAATTGCCCTGCATTCCCCCCAAAAAAAGAAAAAAAAAGAGTTGATCTCCTCCCTCCTTTTTTTTTGACCCATCACTCCTGCCAAAGGTGACTTATCAAACCTTGACAAAGCAAAAAAGTGACATTTTGCCATTTTTTAGAAGCAATGGTGAAAAGGTCAAGCTTTTGTTTATCAAATTGTCCCTACTCCCCACTTCACATGGCCAATAAAGGATTGTCTAGAGAGTGTTAAATATAATTTATTCAGATCTGAATTCTCAGAAATAACAAGAAATGGCATCCCATATTAATCCCTTCAGCATATTATATGCATGGCACATTATTTCTTTAACTGCATGCATGTTGCTAGACAGAGTATGATACAGAGATCAAGAAAGTTCTAAGAATCATTACATCATGTCATTTAAAAGGTGGAGCATAAGTTTGTTAAAAATATAAACTTCAACATTCCTTAAATAAATGTCAAAAATAATGCTTCAAATCTTTAAAAGCTCTGTCTTCATCTCCTCTTCATTGGCTAGGGAACATTTTATCTTTTGGGAGGAAAGCTTTATTTTTTGAATTGTAAGTTATTTTATTTCATCAGTTTCAGTTCTTGACCATTCTTCCTTCAATGACTGGCCAGCTCATAGATAAATGTCAAGAGTCTTAATGTTATGGAGTTTTCTTTGTTTCAAGGCCTGTACCTACTGATAAACATTATGAACTTTTTCAAGGAATCCATGGATATTCCTCCTCTCCCAAAGATATAGTTAGTGACATCAATTCAAACTATTATTCTCTTATTTCTTTCATCCTTATAGTTTGAGGAGTGTATTGTTCATCAATTGTGGTCCCAACATCATTCAAGGCACATAGAAAAGCATCTCTTTTTAGGTCCAGGATATTATTAAGCTTCTTAAAATAACAGAGGACAATTTCTTTATCACTTTGGACAATTTCTCAACATGATATTTCTATTCCTCTAACTTGTCTATAAGCAAACATCTATCTAGTGATTGTCAGTGAACTGTTTAAGAAGTCTTGGAGGAGTATCCTTTTTTCACATAGAATCTCACAGTGTTATTTATGGGATGGCCATGATTCTGGGCTATTTAAGGTAGTGGCCACACACCAGCTAATAACCTAACAGGAAGTAAATATTGAGTAGTTGGCTTAAATAGACAGGGCAAGTTCTGCTGCTTATTATTAATAACCGTAGTTCTAGAAAATTCCAATGATATTAAATATAGTATCAATAGTCCCAGGCCTGCTGAGTCTTTTGATGTATGTTATCTTACTCAAAAGTCACTGCAGTTTTAAGGTTAAAAATGTATAGCATATAGGAGATATAAATACTTTCTTCCTTCTTACATTTAATAAAACAGTATCATCAAAAAATATATTACTGCAGCTACTGAGATGGAAGTATTGGGCAGCAACTCCTACACTGAACATAGTAATGACAGGTGGTCACAAGCATACTAACCAGACCAAAAAAAAAAAAAAAAACAAAGGAAATGAAACATAAATCCTTCCCTAAAACAGAGAAAAAACTAAGGAATTTTTAAAAATTTATTAATTTTATTTTGAAGTTAGGAAATAAAATAAGCATTTCCATAAGAGTAGAATAGAAAAGAATGATCATACATGAAACTGCAAATCTATTATGAGGAATTTGCTATTTCTTTTATATGTTTAATAAAGTTATCATGTAAAGATAATGATGACTACAATTAAGGGAGAAATATGTATGTATGTGTAATATATATGTGTATATGTGTGTATATATACATACATGTATGTAAATATATATATATAGACCCATATATATGTATATATATGTGTAGATTGTGTATGTCTATTTGTGTATATATGTACCTATATACATGTATATACACATATGTATATATAAACTATTCTATATATACTTCTATTTTTCAGTTCGTTTTCTGTCTTCCTTCATATGTACTTTGTAGTTAATGTGGGTATTTATATTAATCAAAATGACTTAGTCATTCAAAATTGTCCTTAAAATAATATTGCTGTCATTATATACAATGTTATTTTGGTTCTCATCATTTCACTCTTCATTATTTTGTGCAAATCTATCCATGTTTTTATCTAAAATCGGTGAACTCATTTCTTATAGCATAGTAGTATTCCATCATAATCATATGCCACAACTTGTTTAGGCATTCCCCAATTGATAGGCATCTCTGCAATTTTCAGTTCTTTGCCACAACAAAGAGAGCTTCTATAAACATTTTATAACGTATAGATTCTTTTCCTTTTTTTCCTAATCATATATACAAACCTAGTAGTCACATTGCTAGGTCAAACGGCATGGTTGGATCAGTTTACAATGCCTCTAACAGTGAATTAGTTTCCCAATTTTTCCATATACCCTCCTGCATTTGTCTTTCCCTTTCAATCATTTTAGCCAATCTGATAATATTATGATGATGATATTGTATATGACATAGGAATCATTTCTTTTACTAGTCAAGCCCATTAAGATTCACATTAATCAATTCACAATAAGGTTTAAGATTACTAAAATAGTGTCTTAGGATCAGACCCCATACCTTCCTGACCCAACTTCTCCTTCTTTCTTTCTTTTTGTAAATTTCTTTTATTTTGAAATTAATAAAAAACCTGGGGGGTGGAGCAAAGGTGGCACCATAGAAGCAGAAAAACTCCATGTCTTCCCCCCATAACCACCTCAAATACCTATAAAAAATGACTCTAAACAAAATTTAGTGCTACAGAACTCACAAAGTGAAGAGAGAAACAAATCCCCTGCTGAAGGCAACCTAGCAGACAGACAGGAAGAGTCCATTGCAGTGTGCTAGAAGCAGAGCCCTGCCCCATGTAAAACCCACAGTTTTAGCCTCAGGGCAGCTGTGACCAGCCATAGCTGGGGATACTTCAGGAGAGTGGATCACCAGCAGCTGTGGCAGTTTCCAGAATTATCAACCCATAAATGCCAAAGACAAAATGGGAGGTCAGTGTGGACTTTGGGAACAGGGGATCCCAGAGTGTGATCCAGCCTCTGCCCCAGGAGCAGGCACTGTGTGGCTGCTTCAGAGCTCCTGGCCTGCAGATTGTAGGAACATCAAGCAACCATCCTGAGGGGTGATGGTTCTTGCTTTAACCTGCTTGGATCTGGATTGCTGCCTAGTGTGGAGAACCTTAGGTGTGTGACCAGGTGCCAGAAAAGGTGGCCGTTTCAGAGAGCACACCCAACTAATAGCCCCAGCAGCTGTGAAAAACCCAGTGATTTGGGACAAAGCTCTCCTCTCTGGAAGCAGAGTTCTACAGTGGAAAAAAGCTCAAAAGTCAAGTAATTGGCTGACAACATGAGCAAGCAAAGGAAGCAGAGCAATCTGACTTTAGATTCCTATTTTGGGGACAAAAAGGAACAAAGCATGGAACAGGAAGAAGACAAATATGTCAGAACTCCTCTACTAAAAGGTTCCCAAAAAAAGATGAACTGGTTAGAGGCCATAGAGGAGCTTAAGAATGATTTTGAACAACAAATAAGAGAAGTGGAGGAAAAATTGGGAGGAGAAATGAGAATGATGTAAGAAAATCATGAGAGTCAACAACTTGACTGAAGTACATAACACCATAAAAATAGAATAACACATATGGCAAAAGAGGCTCAAAAAAACAATGAGGAGAAGAATGCCTTAAAAAAGCTGAATTTGCCAGATGGGAAAAGAATCTCAAAATCTCACTGAAGAAAATCGTTCCTTAAGAATTAGATTGAAGCAAATGGAAGCTAGTGACTTTATGAAAAATCAAGACAATATTAAATATATCCAAACAAATGTAAAAATAGAAGGCAATGTGATATATCTCATTGGAAAAACCACAGAACTTGAAAATAGATTCAGGAGAGATAATTTAAAATCATTGGACTACCTGAAAGCCATGATCAAAAAAAAAGAACCTAGAAATAATCCTTCAAGTAATTCTCAAGGAAAATTGCCCTGATATTTTAGGAAAAGAGGGCAAAATAGAAATTGAAAGAATTGACTAATCACCTCTTGAAAGAGATCCCCAAAAGAAAATTCCTAGGAATACTGTAGCCAAATTCTAGAGTTCCAAGGACAAGGAGAAAATGTTACAAGGAGCCAAGAAGAAACTATTTGGATATTGTGGAAACACAATCAGGATAACACATGATTTGGCATCTTCTACATTGGGGGATCAATGGGCTTGGAATATGATGTTTCAGAGGTCAAAGGAGCTGGGATTAAAACCAAGAACCACCAAATACTGGTCCCAAGCCCATCCGCCTTGGGGCTAAAACTGCGGCTCAAAAGGCCTGGGCTCAGCTCCCAGAGCTCTGTGCTCTCGGTTCCCAGCACACTATGCTGCCTGCTCTCAGGGTGCTGCGCTCCCCACTCGCTGCAGGGCTGCTGGGTTCTCCTCAGTGGGAGGTTAGCTTCTCTGTGCCATTTTGTGGGTGCTGGGGCTCCAGAAGTTGTTCAGATTCCCCTTTTACATTATTTGGACGTTGTGTGGGGCAGGGCACCTTGGAAGTGCTGTTTCTATTCTGTCATCCAGTATTTGGGGAACACATCAGCTCCTCCCCTGGGGGCAAAAAGCTGCTGAAGAAACAGTGGCATAGAAGCCATTTTGCAGCATCAGTGGTGGCTCTATCTCCTGGTCTGCAAACTGTAGGGAGATTCAGCAATCAGTCTGGGGGTTAATTGCTCTTGCTTTAAACTGCCTGGAACTGGATTGTGGTCTGGGGCGGGGTGGGGGGAAGTTTGGGGTGTGTATCCAATTTGCCAGAGCAGGTGGAGGCTTTGCAGAGACCACCCAACCTGCGGAAGTTGTGAAGAACCCACGTTTGGGGGGAAGCTCTCCTTTCTGGTGCCAGAGTCTTACTGTGGCAGCAAGCCCAAAAATCAATTAAGTTGCAACATGCCTAGGAAAAAGAAACAAAATATACAGAAAAATTCAACATTGTACTCCTATTTTAGGGGCAAAGAGGATCAAAGCATGGAGGAGGACTGTGAGGTCAGAACTCCTGCTCCAAAAGCCCCAGGGGAAAACACGAGTGGGTTGCAGGCCATAGAGGACCTTAAGAAGGACTTTAAAAATCAAATAAGAGAAGTGGAGGAAAAATTGGAAAGAGAAATGAGAAGGATGCAGGAAAAGTATGAAATTAGGGTCAACAGCCTGACTGAGGAAAACAACACCTTAAAAAATAGACTAACTCAAATGGCAAAGGAGGCCCAAAAGAGCAATGAGGAGAAGAATGCCTTAAAAAGTCGAATTTGCCAGATGGAAAAAGAATCTCAAAAGTTCACTGAAGAAATTCATTCCTTCAGAATTAGACTGGAACAAATGCTAGCTAGTGACTTTATGAGAAATCAAGATGCTGTTAAACAGATCCAAACAAATAAAAGAATAGAAGGCAATGTGAAATATCTCATGGGAAAAACCACTTACCTGGAAAATAGATCCAGGAGAGATGATTTAAAAATTATTGGACTGCCTGAAAGCCATGATCAAAGAAAGAACCTAGAAATCATTCTTAAAGAAATTCTCAAGGAAAATTGCCCTGATGTTTTAGACCCAGTGGGGGAAATAGAGGTTGAAAGAATCCACCAATTGCCTCCTGAAAAAGATCCCAAAAAGAAAACTCCTAGGAATATTATAGCCATGTTCCAGAACTCCCAGATCAAGGAGAAAATACTACAAGCAGCCAGGAAGAAACAATTTCAATATTGTGGAAACACAATCAGAATAGCCCAGCACCTGGCAGCTTCTACACTGAGGGATTGAAGGGCATGGAATATGATATTCCAGAGGGCAAAAGAGCTGGGAATGAACCCAAGGGTCACCTACCCAGCAAAACTGAGTACCTTGTTTCAGGGGAAAATATGGTCATTCAGTGGAATAGAGGACTTTCAAGCATTCTTGAGGAAAAAACCAGAGTTGAATAGAAAATTTGACATCCAGACACAAGAAGCAAGAGATGCCTGAGAAGCTAATCAGGAAAAGAAATCAAAAGGAATTTATCAAAGTTGAACTATTTACATTCCTACATGGAAAAACAATAACTGTGACTGATGAAACCTTTCTCATTATGAAAATAATTGAAGAAGGTTATATGGGCATATGTTTACAGGTATACATGGATAGAGGGCACAGGTTGAATTTGATGGGAAGGGATGATTCTTAAGGGGTGAAATCAAGAGGTGAGAGAGGAAAGTGGCAAGAGGAGATGGGGAGAGACAGGGCAGGGTAAACTATCTCATGTAGAAGAGGCAAGGGGAAGTAGTTGTAGGGGAGGGGAAGAACAGGAAGGCAAAAAGGCAAAACCATATTCTCATTGAAGCTGGCTCAAGGAGAGAATCACATACATAATAAATGGGATATCTCACCCTGCAGGAGAGAAGGGGAAAGGGGGATGAGAGGAGGGATGATGGAGGGGAGGGCATTTTGGGGGGAGGGGAGGTTGGAAGTACCCACTATCAAAGAGGGACAGGATCAACGTAGGTAATGGACCAGGTGGGAGGTGAGATGGGTGGGAGGGAAATATAAGCAGCCTTGTACAATATATCTACTACGGTAACATTTTGCATAGCTATACATGTACAAGACATACTGAACTGCTTATCTTCTCAGAGGGAGTCGGTGACAAAGGAGGAAGGGAATGGATCTGAAAATCAAAGTTTTAAAATTAAATGTTTCATAAGATGTCCAGGCATTGGGGCTCAGAGATTCACCTTGCCCTAACTGCAAAGTCGAAGGGGGTATGGGAGAAGATATGGGAGAGAATAGATTGGATGAGGGGATATCTAGTGGGACTGCTACTCTGGGTTGGTGGGTAGGGAAAAAATGGGGGGGGGGAAATTGTAACTCAAAATCTTGTGGAAATGAATGACATAAATTAAAAATAAACATAAAATGTAAATTAATAAAAATAAAATGAAATTAGTATTTTTATCTACAAAGTAGAAGAGGAAAAGGGGCTATGTCTGAAATTAAAAAAATTTACATACAATATATTCAAACAAAATTTCATTTTTCTTTCAAATAACAAATATTTCTGATCTCTCACTCCCATCAATACCCACCGAAAAAGAAAAAAATAAAATGAAACATGTATAACAAATATGCGTAGTCAAAGAAAATAAACTTCCCCATAGGACCTGCCCTGAAATGTAGTTTTTATTCATAATTAGGTTATTAATTCTTTTTCTTAATTTTCATTTTATTTTCAGCTACAAATCCTCCCCATCTTCCACACATTTATTTTTCCAAATGCTTTATTAACTTCTGGTTTACATCATTCATTTCTGCCAGATTTTGAGTTACAATTTTTTCTACATTTTTCCCCTACTCACCACCCCAGAATAGCAGTCCCACAGGATATCCCCTCATCCAATCTGCTCTCTCCCATATCTTCTCCCATACCCCCTTCACCTTTCCCGTTAGGGCAAGGTGACTCTCTGTGCCCCAATGCCTGCACATCTTATCTCCCAATTACATGCAAAATAGTATTAATAGTAGTATTTATATACATTTGAAAGATTTAATTTTAAAACTTCAAATTCCAAATACATTCCCTTTGTCCCTTGTCACCCACTCCTGCTGAGAAGATAAGCAATTCAGTATATGTTGTACATGTATAATAACTATGCAAAACATTACCATAGTAGATATATTGTAAAAGAGTGGCTATATTTCCCTCCCAGCCATCTCACCCCCCTCCTGGTCCATTTCCTACTTTGATCCTGTCCCTCTTGAAAAATGGGTGCCTCTAACCTCTCCTCCACCCAACATGACCTCCCCTCCATCATCTCCCATCTCATCCCCCTTCCCCCTACTCTCCTGCAGGATGAGATATCCCATTTAGTATGTATGTCATTCTCTCCCTGGCCAAATTCAATGAGAATATGGTTTTCCCTTTTTGCTTTCCTGTTCTTCCCTTCCCTTGCAACCACTTCCCCTTGCCTCTTCCACATGAGATAGTTTACCCCACCACCCATCTCTCCCCATCTACTCGCCACATCCCTCTCTCACCTCTTAACTTCCCCCCTTAACTATCATCCCTTCCCAACAAATTTGACCTGTGCCTTGTATCCATGTATACCTGAAAACATATATACACACATTCACATATGTATTCATATGCCCATATACTGTTCTTCAACTATTTCCATACTGAGAAAGGTTTTATCAGTTACAGTTATTGTTTTTCCACATAGGAATGTAAATAGTTCAACTTTGATAAGTTCCTTTTGATCTTTTCCCTGTTTACCTTCTCAAGCATCTCTTACTTCTTGTGTCTGAATGTCAAATTTTCTATTCAACTCTGTTTTTTTCCTCAAGAATGCTTGAAAGTCCTCTATTCCCCTGAATGACCATATTTTCCCTGAAACAAGATGCTCAGTTTTGCTTGGTAGGTGATTCTTGGTTTTAATCCTAGCTCTTTTGCCCTCTGGAATATCATATTCCATGCCCTTTGATCCTTCAGTGTAGAAGCTGCCAGGTGCTGGGCTATTCTGATTGTGTTTCCACAACACTGAAATTATTTCTTCCTGGCTGCTTGTAGTATTTTCTCCTTGGTATGGGAATTCTGGAACCTGGCTGTAATATTCTTAGGAGTTTTATTTTTGGGACCTTTTTCAGGAGGTGATCTCTGTATTCTTTAAACCTCTGTTTTACTTTCTGGGACTAAAACATCAGGGCAATTTTCCTTGAGAATTTCTTTTAGGATGATTTCTAGGTTCTTTCTTTGATCATGGCTTTCAGGTAGTCCAATAATTTTTAAATTATCTCTTCTGGATTTATTTTCCAGGTCAGTGGTTTTTCCCATGAGGTATTTCACATTGCCTTCTATTCTTTCATTTGTTTGGATCTGTTTAATAGTATCTTGATTTCTCATAAAGTCACTAGCTTCCATTTGCTCCAGTCAAATTCTGAAGGAACGAATCTCCTCAGTGAGATTTTGATATTCTTTTTCCATCTGGCAAATTCAGCTTTTTAAGGCATTCTTCTCCTCATTGCCTTTTTGAGCCTCTTTTGCCACTTGAGTTAGTCTACTTTTTAAGGTATTATTTTCCTCAGTCAGGCTGTTGACTCTCATTTCTTACTTTTCCTGCATCTTTCTCATTTCTCTTCCCAATTTTTCTTCCACTTATTTGGTTTTTAAAATCCTTCTTAATATCTTCTATGGCCTGCAACTCACTCATATTTTTATGTACAGCTTTTGGTGCTGTTGAATTTTTCTATTCGTTTTGTTTCCTTTGCCTAGGCATGTTGCCACTTAATTACTTGACTTTTGGGCTTGTTGCCACAGTGGGACGCTGCCACCAGACAGGGGAGCTTCTGTCCCAAATGTTGGAGTATTCTCAACTTCCAGAGATATTACTTGGGTGCCCTCTCTTAAGCCCCCACACACTCTGGCAAGCTGGTCACACACCCCAAGACCTCCACCCCAGACCACAATCCAGATCCAAGAAGGTTAAAGCAATAGCGATTACCCCCCAGACTAATCACTGGATCCCCTTACAGTCCTCAGGCCAGTAGCTGAAACTGCAAATGAAGCTGCAAAATGGCGGTTGTGCGGCACCTCCTCAGAGGCTTCTAGTGACATCCTCCCAAATACTGGTCCCTGTGTCCATAGGGCACTAACCTCTCATTTTGTCCTAGGCATCTATGTGTTGGCAATTTCTACACCCCACAGCTGCTGGTGTTCTAAGGTCCCTCCAGCCTGCTGCTGGTCTGGCTGCCCTGGGGCTAAAACCTCTGAATCACTCAGGCCAGGGATTGGCTCCCAGAGCTCTGCACTGGCCACTGCCTGCCGGGCTGCCAGTCTGTCCTCAGTGGGAAGTTAGCTTCTCTGTGTCATTCTGTGGGTTCTGCAGCTCCAGAAGTTGTTCAGAGTCCCCTTTTACATGATTTTAAAATGGTGTCGGCTCGAGCTCCATGGAAGTGCTGTTTCTACTCTGCCATCTTCGCTCTGCCCTCCCATCCTCCACACATTGAAATAGGAAGAAGTATGATACCCATTATATATATGAAATCATGTAAAACATACTCCTTTATTTGTCATGTTCTAAACAAATGAACAAAAGTAAGAAAAACAAAGAAAGGAAAAAACATTCCAATATGCATTCTGAGTCTTAGTTCTCTTACTGGAGGATAGCAGTAATTTTCATTCTGAGTTTTTGGCTTTCTAATACATCAGCACCCATTTCATTATTCCATTTTATCTCTATTTAAGAGCAGGTTCAAAAACTAGGGATATTCAATCTGGAGGAAAAAATATATTGGTTTTTTTTTTATTTGGAGGAAGAGGACATTATAGCTTTCTTCAAGTTTTCAAAGGGTTGTTTTGTAGAAGAGGGATTACATGATTTCTGCTTAGAACTAGGAAAAATGGGTAAAATAAGATAAAAAAATAAGAAAAATTAACTTTAATATTAGGAAAATTTCTGCCCCAAGATACAGTATATTCCTACTGATTAAAGGACAAGCAAAGAATGGATGACCACTTTGGTGGTATGGTTTTTATGTTTTAGGTGAAATTCTCATTCATGAATGTGTTGGATTACATGGCCTCTGAGGTCTCTTCCAACTCTGAACTTCTGGGATCATGTGATTTCAGATCAATCTTCAATGCAATACTACTAATATTATGATATAAGACTAATCTGTGCCATACACTCAATTTGAAACCATCTGAACTGAATTCCGTCTATATCTTTTAGCTGAACATTAAAATTGTAGTGGGCTGGGGTTGCTAGGTGGCACAGTGAGTAGAGTGCCAGCCCCAGAGTCTGAAGGACCTGAGTTCGGAACCAGCCTCAGACACTTAACACACACAAACAAAAACCTAGCCATGTGACCTTGGGCAAGTTACTTAACCCCAACTGCCCCCCAAAAAGCAAAAAAAAATATATATATATATATATATATATATATATATATATATATATATATATATATATATATATATATATATATATATGGGGATGAGGAAGCTTATTTTTACCAACTCAATCAATTATTTACAGAAAAGATTTAGTTTTTTGATTCAGTGGTATTAATTACTTGGAAAATAAAGGCAAATATGAAACCATACCTGTTCCCACAGAGCTTATATATTATTAGGGGAGACAAAATATGCATATATAAATAAATTTAAAATATATGCAGTTTAGGAAATGTAGATGGGGAGGAGCCACATAGGGATGATCATTGCCAAATAGAGTTTTTTGACATATAAATCATGACTGGAAAAGATTCTATTTGATGACATGTAACATCTGTGATTGGTTAGCAAACAAAACAAAATAAAAATGCAGAAAAGAAACATATAAGAAAAAAAAAGTAATTGGTCTCCCAAGTCAACTTTTAGAAAATCATTGTTTTTATTCATATATAAAATCACTTCCTTCCACATGTCACTGAAAGAATGGAGCCTTTACTTCATACTTTAAAATGAAAAAAAGCATTTAAAAATATTCTAAAGTATATAGACTATACATCTGAAGTGATTTCCCCGAGTAATTTGTCTTGTGGCCAAAGACTCTGTAGAAACAATAATCTTTTGTCTAATCTCTTCTATTCAGGGTAACTTGTGAGGTGGTTTGTGCCCTTTTCTCATAAATACAGAGAAAAGGTTTTATGGTTTATAACATATTGCACATATAAAAGGGATTTTACTTGGCCTATAATTTTACTTATAAAGAGGACTTCCAGAAAAGAGAATTCCTTTTACCAATCCAGGTTGTCACGTTCTTTGCAATTTATAGTCTTAGCTGTTTAGAGAATGGAAGGAATTAAGTGCTTAGTCCAGGCTAACATATTGCTTATATGACATAGAGCACTCAAACCCTGCTCTTCCTTGTCTCAAGGGTAACTGTCAATTAACTATGACATGACTGTCTGTTGATTATAAGGGACTACTATAAAAACAGTTAATGGCTTAAGATTTAATATGTTTTTCTCCTTGAAAGAATGAGAGAACAAAAGGAGATGTAGTACCTACTCTCATACTTTTGAATGCTACCCTGAATGTTGTGACTGAAACAGAAGAATACACTAGTAGATAAACTTAAATTTCGGAGTTTGGTGTTTGAGTGCTAACACTTCTTATTCTGTGCCTTTTTCATTTCACCTTTTATTATGTTTTTTTTAATTTTAATACATAATAAATATATTAATTAACAATATTATTAAAACATAATAAAAACTATAATAAATAGATAATCCTTAATAATTATGTTCTTATATTATTTTCTTTTCTAGGTCCTTGAGGTGAGGCACTATCTTATTTCAACTCTGTATCCCTGGTGCCTTGCAAATAGTAGGTGCTTGATTCTTTTTTTTTTAATTTGGATGGATGGAGTCAATGAAGGCGCTACTGTAAGAAAAGAATAATAATGCATAATATTTTTCTGCTCTTTATAGTTCTTTTTTTTTTTAAACAAATACTTTATTAACTTCTGTTTTACATCATTCATTTCCGCCAGATTTTGAGTTACAATCATTTTCCCCCCATTATTCCCCTACCCAACCTCCCAGAATAGCAGTCCCACAAGATATCGCTTCCTCCAATCTGCTCTCTCCTATACCTTCTCCCATACCCCCATCGACTTTTCCATTAGAGGAAGGTGAATCTTTGTGTCCCAATGCCTGCACATCTTATCTCCCAATTATAAGCAAAAGAGTATTAATAATAGTATTTATATATATTTGAAACATTTAATGTTACGACCTCGAATTTCAGATCCATTTCCTTCCTCCCTTGTCACCCATTCCTTCTTGGGAGATAAGTAATTCAGTATATGTTGTACATGTCTAGCTATGCAAAACATTATCATAGTAGATATATTGTACAAGGCTGCTTATAATTCCCTCCCACTCATCCCACCCCCCACCTGGTCCATTCCCTACATGATCCTGTCCCTCTTCTATAGTGGGTACTTCCAACCTCCCCTCACCCCAAGGATGCCCTCCCATCCATCATCCCTCCTCTCATCCCCCTTCCCCCATCCTGCTGCAGGTTGAGATATCCCATTTAGTATGTATGTCATTTTCTCCCTGAACCAAATTCAATGTGAATGTGGTTTTGCCTTTCTAGCCTTCCTTATTCTCCCCCTCCTTTGCAACCACTTCCCCTACATGAGATAGTTTACCCTACCATGTCTCTCCCCATCTCCTCTTGCCACTTTCCTCTCTCACCTCATAATTTCATCCCTTGAGTACTCTCCCTTCCTAACAAAATCAACCTATGCCCTCTATCCATATATAACTGTAACCATATACACACACATTCACATATGTATTCATATGACCACACCCCCTTCTTCTATTATTTTCATAGTGAGAAAGATATCATCAGTCACAGTTATTGCTTTTCCATATAGGAATGTAAATAGTTCAACTTTGATAAGTTCCTTTCGATTTCTTTTCCCTGATTACCTTCTCAGGCATCTCTTACTTCTTGCGTCTGGATGTCAAATTTTCTATTCAACTCTGGTTTTTCCTCAAGAATGCTTGAAAGTCCTCTATTCCACTGAATGACCATATTTTCCCCTGAAACAAAATACTCAGTTTTGCTGGGTAGGTGACCCTTGGGTTCATTCCCAATTCTTTTGCCCTCTGGAATATCATATTCCATGCCCTTCGATCCCTCAGTGTAGAAGCTGCCAGGTCCTGGGCTATCCTGATTGTGTTTCCACAATATTGAAATTGTTTCTTCCTGGCTGCTTGGAGTATTTTCTCCTTGATCTGGGGATTCTGGAACCTGGCTATAATATTCCTGGGAGTTTCTTTTTGGGATCTTTTTCAGGAGGTGATCTGTGGATTCTTTCAACCTCTATTTTGCCCTCTGGATCTAAAACATCAGGGCAATTTTCCTTGAGAATTTCTTGAAGGGTGATTTCTAGGTTCTTTCCTTGATCGTGGCTTTCAGGTAGTCCAATAATTTTTAAATTGTCTCTTCTGGATCTATTTTCCAGGTCAGTGGTTTTTCCCATGAGATATTTCACATTGCCTTCTAATCTTTCGTTTGTTTGGATCTGCTTAACAGCATCTTGATTTCTCATAAAGTCATTAGCTTCCATTTGCTCCAGTCTAACTCTGAAGGAATGAATCTCCTCAGTGAACTTTTGAGATTCTTTTTCCATCTGGCAAATTCGACTTTTTAAGGCATTCTTCTCCTCATTGCCCTTTTGGGCCTCCTTTGCCATTTGAGTTAGTCTATTTTTTAAGGTGTTGTTTTCCTCAGTCAGGCTGTTGACCCTCATTTCATACTTTTCCTGCATCCTTCTCATTTCTCTTTCTAATTTTTCCTCCACTTCTCTTATTTGATTTTTAAAGTCCTTCTTAAGGTCCTCTATGGCCTGCAACCCGCTCATGTTTTCCCCTGGGGCTTTTGGAGCAGGACTTCTGACCTCACAGTCCTTTTCCCGCTCTATGCCCCCAAAATAGGAGTCTAGGGTTGCATTTTTCTGTTTCCTTTGCCTTGGCATGTTGCCACTTAATTGCTTGACTTTTGGGCTTGTTGCCACACTATGGCTTTAAGGCCAGATAGAGGAATTTTCGTCCCGAACGTGTGGGGGCAACTTCCGTTTCTGGCAAGCTATAAACCCACCCACCACTTCCACCCTAGATCACAATCCAGATCCAGGGAGGTTAAAGCAAGAGCGATTACCCCCCAAGACTGATCGCTGGATCTCCCCACGATTTGTAGGCTGGGAGCCGGAAATGCCTCTGAAAACTACAAAATGGCGTGTCTCCTCAGTGGCTTCTAGCCCCCAGGGGAGGGAGCTGACGCATTCCCCAAATACAGGTCCCAAAGTCCATAGGACACTAACCTCTTACTTTGTCCTAGGCAAGTCTATGTTGATAATTCTGGCGTCTCCACAGTTCCTGGTGTTCTGGGGTTCCTCCAGCCGGCTGCTGGCCCTGCCGCCCTGGGGCTAAAACCTCGGCTCACGTGGACCTGGGCTCGGCTCGGCTCCTGCACTCTGCGCGCTGCCGGCTCCCAGACCACTGCGCTGGTCCTTCCTGCAGGGTGCTGGGCTGTCCTCAGCGGGAGGTTAGCTTCTCTGTGTCGTTCTGTGGGTGCTGGGGCTCCAGAAGATTTTCAGAGTCCTTTTTTACATAGTTTGTGGAGAATCTGGGGGCAGAGAGGCTTGGACGAGCTGTTTCTACTCTGCCATCTTGGCTCCGCCCCCCCTCTTTATAGTTCTTAAAGAACAAAGATACATGACAATATATGATTCACAGCAATGCTGTGACATAGGTAATATTACTACGTCCATTTCACAGTTAAGGAAACTGAAGATCAGAGAACTTAAGTAATTTACTCAATGTCTCTACTAAACAGCAGAACCATTATCAGAACGCAAGTCTTCTCAGTTTTAGAAATGGTTTTCTTTCAATTGCACCAGATTATGTTCCTTTAAATATTCATGTGGCATTTTTCACTATCATTCAGCAAGCATTTGTTAAATACTTCTTATGTACTAGACAAATGAAGTGTTCCCTGCCTCAGAAAACTTACATTTTATTGAAAAAGACAACATGTATATGTATAAACCTATGCAATACATAAAAATATAAATATAAGATGGTCAGGTAGAATGGTTACACTAGCAGCTAGAGGAATCAGGAGATGCATCACATAGGAAGTGGTGTTTGAACTGAGATATGAAGGAAGCATGGGATTCTAAAGGACTGTTGTGCCAAGGACACCACAGAAATTCCTCACCTGCATAGGACTGCCCTTCATAATAACTGACATGTAGTTATTACTTTAAACTTTTTTTAAACAAATGCTTTATTAACTTCCGTTTTACATCATTCATTTCTGCCAGATTTTGAGTTACAATTATTTTCCCCCCTGTTTTTCCCCTACTCACCCTCCCAGAATAGCAGTCCCACAAGATATCGCTTCCTCCAATCTCCTCTCTCTCATATCTTCTCCCATGCCCCCTTCTACTTTTCCATTCCATTAGAGGAAGGTGAATCTTTGTGTCCCAATGCCTGCACATCTTATCTCCAAATTATAAGCAAAAGAGTATTGATAATAGTATTTACATATATTTGAAACATTTAATCTTAAGACCTCGTATTTCAGATCCATTCCCTTCCTCCCTTGTCACACATTTCCTGTGGGAAGATAAGTAATTCAGTATATGTTGTACATGTCTAGCTATGCAAAATACCATAGTAGATATATTGTACAAGGCTGCTTATAATTCCCTCCCACTCATCCCACCTCCCACCTGGTCCATTCCCTAATTAATCCTGTCCCTCTTCTATAGTGGGTACTACCAACCTCCCCTCCCCCCAAGGATGCCCTCCCATCCATCATCCCTCCTCTCATCCCCCTTCCCCCTATTCTGCTGCAGGTTGAGATATCCCATTTAGTATGTATGTCATTCTCTCCCTGACCCAAATTCAATGAGAACGTGGTTTTGCCTTTTTGCCTTCCTATTCTTCCCCTCCCTTGCAACCACTTGCCCTTGCTTCTACATGAGATAGTTTACCCTACCCTATCTCTACCCATCTCCTCTTGCCACTTTCCCCTCTCACCTCATAATTTCAGCCCTTGAGTATCCTCGCTTCCCAACATTCAACCTATGCCCTCTATCCATATATAACTGTAAACATATATACACACATTCAAATATGTCTTCATATGACCATACACCCTTCTTCCATTATTTTCATACTGAGAAAGATTTCATCAGTCACAGTTACTGTTTTTCCTTGTAGGGATGTAAATAGTTCAACTTTGATAAGTTCCTTTTGATTTCTTTTCCCTGTTTACCTTCTTAGGCATCTTTTGCTTCTTGAGTCTGGATGTCAAATTTTCTATTCAATTCTGGTTTTTGCCTCAAGAATGCTTGAAAGTCCTCTATTCCACTGAATGACCATATTTTCCCCTGAAACAAAATATTCAGTTTTGCTGGGTAGGTGACCCTTGGGTTCATTCCCAGCTCTTTTGCCCTCTGGAATATCATATTCCATGCCCTTCTATCCCTCAGTGTAGAAGCTGCCAGGTCCTGGGCTATTCTGATTGTGTTTCCACAGTATTGAAATTGTTTCTTCCTGGCTGCTTGTAGTATTTTCTCCTTGATCTGGGGATTATGGAACCTGGTTATAATAATCCTGGGAGTTTTCCTTTTGGGATCTTTTTCAGAAGGTGATCGGTAGATTCTTTCAGCCTCAATTTTGCCCTCTGGGTCTAAAACATCAGGGCAATTTTCCTTGAGAATTTCTTGAAGGGTGATTTCTAGGTTCTTTCTTTGATCATGGCTTTCAGGTAGTCCAATAATTTTTAAATTGTCTCTCCTGGATCTATTTTCCAGGTCAGTGGTTTTTCCCATGAGATATTTCACATTGCCTTCTAATCCTTCATTTGTTTGGATCTGCTTAACAGCATCTTGATTTCTCATAAAGTCATTAGCTAGCATTTGTTCCAGTCTAATTCTGAAGGAATGAATTTCATCAGTGAACTTTTGAGATTCTTTTTCCATCTGGCAAATTTGACTTTTTAAGGCATTCTTCTCCTCATTGCTCTTTTGGGCCTCCTTTGCCATTTGAGTTAGTCTATTTTTTAAGGTGTTGTTTTCCTCAGTCAGGCTGTTGACCCTCATTTATACTTTTCCTCCATTCTTCTCATTTCTCTTTCCAATTTTTCCTCCACTTCTCTTATTTGATTTTTAAAGTCCTTCTTAAGGTCCTCTATGGCCTGCAACCCACTCATGTTTACCCCTGGGGCTTTTGGAGCAGGACTTCTGACCTTACAACCCTCCTCCTGCTCTATGCTTTGATCCTCTTTGCCCCCAAAGTAGGAGTCTAAGGTTGCATTTTTCTGTTTAATTTGTTTCCTTTGCCTTGGCATGTTGCCATTTAATTACTTGACTTTTGGGCTTGTTGCCACAGTACGGCTCTGGTGCCAGACGGGAACTTTCGTCCCGAACGTGTGTGTGTGTGTGGCGGGGGGGGCAACTTCCATTTCTGGCAAGCTGCAAACCCACCCACCACCTCCACCCCAGATCACAATCCAGATCCAGGGAGGTTAAAGCAAGAGCGATTACCCCACAAGACTGATCACTGGATCTCCCTACAGTTTGCAGGCCAGGAGCTGGAGCTGCCTCTGAAAATTACAAAACGGCATCTCCTCAGCAGCTTCTAGCCCCCAGGGGCATTTGGGCATTCCCCAAATACTGGTCCCAAAGTCCATAGGGCACTAACCTCTCACTTTGTCCTGGCCATGTCTATGTTGATAATTCTGGAATCACCACAGCTGCTGGTGTTCTGGGGTCCCTCCAGCTGGCTGCTGGCCCTGCCACCCTGGGGCTAAAACCGCAACTCAGGCGGACCTGTGCTTGGCTCCCCGCACACTGTGTGCTGCACTGCCAGCTCCCAGAATGCTGCACTGGTCCTTCCTTCAGGGCTGCTGGGTTCTCCTCAGCAGGAGGTTAGCTTCTCTGTATCATTCTGTTGGTGCTGGCACTCCAGAAGTTGTTCATAGTCCCCTTCACATAGTTTGGAGGTAATCTGGGGGGAGAGTGGCTTGGACACCCTGTTCCTACTCCACCATCTTGGCTCTGCCCCCCTATTGCTTTAAACTTTGCAAGGTAACTGAAACATGTCTTCTTATTTGAGCCTCACAGCTACCCAATGAAATAGGTGCAACTCAGATCATACCCCTATTTTTCAGAGGAGAAAAGTTAAATGGTTTATCACTGGTTAAACAACACACTCTAATCTGGCCACTATCTTCTACTTTGTTTGTCTCATACAGTCTTCTGACTCTTTGCTTTTGCACTGGCTAAAATGTACTTCCTCTTCCCCTTTGACTCAGAACATCTGTCCGTTAACTCAAGAGGCAGTTAATTCAAGCATTATTCAAGCAGGTTCTTTTTTTATCCCACCAACTGCTATAGCCCTTCTTCCCTAACTTTTTAAACTACTATTTATTCCAAATTTAAATAGTTTAACTATTATTCCAAATTTAAATAGTTTAACTACTATTTATTCCAAATTTAAATAACTTACTATTTTTCAATATATACTTTTATCTTTGTATACTGTCAGCCCTAGTAGGATACAAGCTCCCTGTGATTAGAAGCTGTTTATTTTTTTTCTTTGTATTTTCAGTAACTAATAAAGAGTCTGGCATACAATAAGATAAAAGATTTTTATTAACTGCTTACTTTGTATCTAGAACAATGCTAAGTGCAGAGAATACAAATATAAGCAAAAAGCACCATCTTTACCCCCAAGGTGCTTACATTCTAATGGGGAAATGGAGAGCCAACATGTAAATGAGAGATGAAAAGTAGGGAAAGGAGGAAATTACTTGAGTTGAGAATTTGTCCAGGGAGCCATGGGATTAGCTAATTCATAATGGGATAGATGCTATGGCCACTGCCTCAAATGGAGGTTCAACAGACAAATGTTGATTAGAGGAAGAGATTCTAGAGACACAGGTGTTGCTATCCTGAAAATGGTTCCGGGTTGGTTGTCAAGAAGTAATCTAGTTAGGGATGGACTGAACTTTCTTAATGGTTTGTTGATAGTAAGTATTCACTATAGGAATTGAACCCATCTTTCTGGTTATATACAGTAATCTATGTTGCCTCTTCATTTCTATCAAAAGGCTTTTTTCTTTATTTTATTATATCTTAAACTTTCTCTTAAATTCCCAGCCAAGTAAGACTTTATAATAATGTTTTATCTAAAAATGGCAATTGAGCAGTAGTCATATGAGAATAGAACAGCACTCCAATGATACATAACAGCACATAGTTTCATATCAAGTTGCATGCTCACATAAGTTTCAGCATGAACAATCTGAGTATATTAAAGTAGCATGAAATTCTACCAAGACCAAAAAAAAAAAAAAACCAACCCAACATCTTTACACTTTCATATGTTAGCATGTCTACATTAAATTAGTTTTTGAGATATCACAAGGAAAGACCAATTATCCAGCTTTCAGTGTCTTGTCAGTCTTCTCTAGTAGAAGGTGGGGAAGATATTTTAAAGATCTTTTAGATAGGGTCAAGTCTATGATAATTGCTGGCATTTTCACAAGACTTTGCTTAAATGATCATGTTTAAGAGGGAGTAGGATGGACAATTGGGGAAGAGTACTGGATTTGGTTCAAATCATTGGTCTTCTATTTAATATCATTGTGACGAGACAAGTCAATTAATCACTATGGGCTTTACTTTCCTTATCTGTTTAAAAAAATGTGTTGGAGGGGTGGCTAGGTTGCACAGTGAATAGAGCACCAGCCCTGGAGTTAGGAAAGCCTGAGTTCAAATCTTGCCTCAGACACTTAACACCCCCCCCCAAAAAAAAAGAATGTGACCTTCAGCACATCACTTAACCCCAATAGCTCTGCCTTCCCCCCTCCAAAAAGTAAAAAAAAAGCATCCTGGAATATATGTCCTCTAAGATGTTTAGCCCAGTCCAGCTCCAAATCTATGGCCATATATAATTTCTTCAAAGTCATGCAGCTAGAAAGTAGAGTAGCAAAGACTCAAATCTGTCTTTTAACACTATGCTATATCATTTTATGTCATGCTATTTTCTTAGTACTCAGTTTCTGTGACTCTACAAAGGAATATTTGGCTTACTCATATTGGCACAATTTTATTGAGTTTCTGCTTGGCAAAGAAGCACCAACATATAGTAGAAAAGAACAGTTTTGACCTCATAATACCTGCATTCAGGGCATGGGACTTGCTTTTAATAACCATGGGACCTTGAGTATAAATCACTTAACTACTACATATGTCAGTTATTTTCATTTATAAAGTGAGGATACTTTCACTATCTACTTCATGTTGTCTCATGAATAACTATATAAACTTTGCTACATAAAGTTTTCTAAATATGTGTTTGCATACACCTATGTTTACATTAATGTAGGGATCTCTCAGTGTTGAAATTCTATTTACCTATGCAATCAAACAAATAGGCATTAATTTAACTTTTGCTATGTATACCAGGGACTGTGCTAAATACAATTAGAGGGAAAAAACCTACAGTCCTAAACATCAAGGAGTTTACAATCTATTGTATATAAGATATATACAGACTAAATAGAAGGTACTCTGAGAGGGGAAGGCATTGGCATCAAGGACAGGGACTAGGATCAGGCAAGGTCTCCTGGAGTAAGTAGGATTTGTACTGTATCTTGAAGGAAGGCAGGCAAATATATGGAAACTAAAGAGAAGGGGAAGAATATTTCAGGCATTCCAGGCAATCATTGTAAAGGCACAGAGTTAGGAGATAAAAGGTTTTACTCAAAGAATCACAGGTAGGACAGGTTAGCTTTATCATAGAGTCTGTGGAGGGAAGTATAAGCATACTAGAAAGGTCCAAAGGGAACAGATTGTAAAGAGCTTCAAATTCCAAAGACAGGACTTTATATATGATACTAGAAAAAATAGTCAGGGGAATGTATTTAGTAGAGTCAAGAAGTGGGCAGACTTAAGGCAACTGAAGGGAGATAAAATTGAAGAGCACAGAGACATGAAGTAGACTGAGACATCGAGAAGTTATTACAATAGGTCAGAGTATAGGTGATAAAGATGTGAATTAGGCCATAGACTGCATGAGTGGAGACAAGTACATAAATATGAGAAATATGGTAAAAGCAGAAACAATAAAAGTTTCTGATTAGATACAGGTATAGATACTCAAATGAGAAATGTAGAATTACATAAATGTTGAAAATCTGGATAATTAGAAGAATAGGGATACCTTCAACAATTTTCATTAATGTTTGGAAAAGAGGAATATTTGGAGGAAGATATGATGATTTATGTATGCATCTGTATATATTTTAGAAATACTGAAGTTGAGATGTAGAGATAAAAGATATCTAGTTTGAGGTGGCCAAAAAAAACTTGATAATGTAGTACTGTAATTCAGGAGGGAGATGCTGGTTGGATGTATGGACCTGGAAATCACTCTATATTGTGTCAGGATTTCTGTTAAATGGGAGTGGTTCTGATGGATAATAACTATATGTGAAGCAATTTAAATTATTTAGAAGATAATTACTAATGGAGAGATAAGAAATAAAAAATTCAGGGCAGAGACAAGATGGTGGAGTAGAAACAGCTCTTCCAAGCCTCTCTGCCCCCAGATTCCCCACAAACTATGTGAACAACTTCTGGAGCCCCAGCACCCACAGAACAACACAGAGAAGCTAACCTCCCGCTGAGGACAGCCCAGCAGCCCTGCAGGAAGGACCAGCGCAGCAGTCTGGGAGCTGGCAGCGCGCAGAGCGCAGAGCGCAGGAGCCCAGCCGAGCCCAGGTCCGCGTGAGCCGAGGTTTTAGCCCCAGGGCAGCAGGGCCAGCAGCCAGCTGGAGGAACCCCAGAACTCCAGGAGCTGTGGCAACTCCAGAATTATCAACATAGACATGCCTAGGACAAAGTAAGAGGTTAGTGTCCTATGGACTTTGGGACCTGTATTTGGGGAATGCATCAGCTCCCTCCCCTGGGGACTAGAAGCCGCTGAGGAGAGACGCCATTTTGTAGTTTTCAGAGGCAGATCTGGCTCCCAGCCTACAAATTGTGGGGAGATCCAGCGATCAGTCTTGGGGGGTAATCGCTCTTGCTTTAACCTCCCTGGATCTGGATTGTGATCTAGGGTGGAAGTTGTGGGTGGGTTTACAGCTTGCCAAAAACGGAAGTTGCCCCCCCCACACGTTCAGGAAGAAAATTCCTCTAGCTGGCCTTACAGCCATAGTGTGGCAACAAGCCCAAAAGTCAAGCAATCAAGTGGCAACATGCCAAGGCAAAGGAAACAGAAAAATGCAACCCTAGACTCCTATTTTGGGGGCATAGAGCGGGAAAAGGACTGTGAGGTCAGAAGCCCTGCTCCAGAAGCCCCAGAGGAAAACATGAGCGGGTTGCAGGCCATAGAGGACCTTAAGAAGGACTTTAAAAATCAAATAAGAGAAGTGGAGGAAAAATTAGAAAGAGAAATGAGAAGGATGCAGGAAAAGTATGAAATGAGGGTCAACAGCCTGACTAAGGAAAACAACACCTTAAAAAATAGACTAACTCAAATGGCAAAGGAGGCCCAAAAGGGCAATGAGGAGAAGAATGCCTTAAAAAGTCGAATTTACCAGATGGAAAAAGAATCTCAAAAGTTCACTGAGGAGATTCATTCCTTCAGAGTTAGACTGGAGCAAATGGAAGCTAGTGACTTTATGAGAAATCAAGATGCTGTTAAGCAGATCCAAACAAATGAAAGATTAGAAGGCAATGTGAAATATCTCATGGGAAAAACCACTGACCTGGAGAACAGATCCAGGAGAGACAATTTAAAAATTATTGGACTACCTGAAAGCCATGATCAAGGAAAGAACCTAGAAATCACCCTTCAAGAAATTCTCAAGGAAAACTGCCCTGCTGTTTTAGATCCAGAGGGCAAAATAGAGGTTGAAAGAATCCACCAATCACCTCCTGAAAAAGATCCCAAAAAGAAAACTCCCAGAAATATTATAGCCATGTTCCAGAATCCCCAGATCAAGGAGAAAATACTACAAGCAGCCAGGAAGAAACAATTTCAATATTGTGGAAACACAATCAGAATAGCCCAGGACCTGGCAGCTTCTACACTGAGGGATCGAAGGGCATGGAATATGATATTCCAGAGGGCAAAAGAACTGGGAATGAACCCAAGGGTCACCTACCGAGCAAAACTGAGTATTTTGTTTCAGGGGAAAATATGGTCATTCAGTGGAATAGAGGACTTTCAAGAATTCTTGAGGAAAAAACCAGAGTTGAATACAAAATTTGACATCCAGACACAAGAAGGAAGAGATGCCTGAGAAGGTAATCAGGGAAAAGAAATCAAAAGGAACTTATCAAAGTTGAACTATTTACATTCCTATATGGAAAAGCAATAACTGTGACTGATGATATCTTTCTCACTATGAAAATAATGGAAGAAGGAGGTGTGGTCATATGAATACATATGTGAATGTGTGTGTATATGGTTACAGTTATATATGGATAGAGGGCATAGGTTGAATTTGTTGGGAAGGGAGAATACTCAAGGGATGAAATTATGAGGTGAGAGAGGAAAGTGGCAAGAGGAGATGGGGAGAGACAGGGTAGGGTAAACTATCCCATGTAGATGAAGCAAGGGGAAGTGGTTGCAAAGGAGGGGGAGAATAAGGAAGGCTAAAAAGGCAAAACCACATTCACATTGAATTTGGTTCAGGGAGAAAATGACATACATACTAAATGGGATATCTCAACCTGCAGCAGGATAGGGGGAAGGGGGATGAGAGGAGGGATGATGGATGGGAGGGCATCCTTGGGGTGAGGGGAGGTTGGAAGTACCCACTATAGAAGAGGGACAGGATTATGTAGGCAATGGACCAGGTGGGGGGTGGGATGAGTGGGAGGGAATTATAAGCAGCCTTGTACAATATATCTACTCTGATAATGTTTTGCATAGCTAGACATGTACAACATATACTGAATTACTTATCTCCCAAGAAGGAATGGGTGACAAGGGAGGAAGGAAATGGATCTGAAATTCGAGGTCTTAACATTAAATGTTTCAAATATATATAAATACTATTATTAATACTCTTTCACTTGTAATAGGGAGATAAGATGTGCAGGCATTGGGACACAAAGATTCACCTTCCCCTAATGGAAAAGTCAATGGAGGTATGGGAGAAGGTATGGGAGAGAGCAGATTGGAGGAAGTGATATCTTGTGGGACTACTATTCTGGGAGGTTGGGTAGGGGAATAATGGGGGGAAAATGATTGTAACTCAAAATCTGGTGGAAATGAATGATGTAAAACAGAAGTTAATAAAGCATTTGTTTAAAAAAAAAGAAATAAAAAATTCTGTGTATAGTTATGGGAGTTGTGGGAGTAAATTATGTTTTTCCTTTTCAAAAGCATCTTTTGTACAAAATGGCGGAACCAAACCTAATTAATTTCTATTAAATGGAAAGGCCTCCTTTTTTTATTCTTAAATTTAGAGTCCCTTGGATTCATTAGTTGGCATGTAACAACCAACTCTTTAATAGAATTTTTAATAAATCCCTTTATTACAAACTCCTGAGAATACTCAGTCATTCGTTGTAGTGAAGTGCATCTAATATTGCTTAACACAAATAGGGCATTGGTTGAAATGTGCAAATATTTTGCTAACACTGAGATTTATTGCTGTAACAAAACTGACTTTTATGGATTCGTATCACAAGTATGAACATGTATGTTTACATGTATGTGTGTATGTGTGTGTGAGAGACAGAGAAAGAGAGTGAGAGAGAAAGGTTAGTCTGAGCAAACAAATGAAAAGGATTGATGAATGGAGCATTCTGATGTAAATGATATACTTCAAAATTTACACTATATAGAAATAACAGCTAAAATACTTGTGATAAAAATTATAATATTGCACAGATTTTGAATCTTTTTAATTTAAACACAATTC
This sequence comes from Gymnobelideus leadbeateri, assembly GCA_011680675.1. Taxonomy (NCBI): domain Eukaryota; kingdom Metazoa; phylum Chordata; class Mammalia; order Diprotodontia; family Petauridae; genus Gymnobelideus; species Gymnobelideus leadbeateri. The sequence continues at coordinate 205,902 of WOXC01010630.1, forward strand.
TAATACAATAGAAGTGATGTATATAAGAAATAATGAGAATATTGGAATGGGAATAGAACAATTTTACTTTTCTCTTGATATTTCTACTTCTGTGTGTTTGCTAGAAAAATATGAATCTAGAGCCAACTTTCCCAAGGGTAGCGAAACTGTAAAAAGGTCATGAAGATTTCCTGCCTCAGTTTCTTCAACTGCACAGTAAGGTTGATATTATCTCCCTAACCTCCTACTTAATGTGTATATAAATGTAAATGTCAGTCACCTAACATTTTAAAATGCTTACTATATGCCAGACACTGTAATAAACATTTAGGATACAAAAAATGCAAAAGACATTCCTTGTTCTTAAGGATCTCACAGTCTAAATGGGATACATTCAAATAACTAAGTCCAGTTAGATATATACAGAATAAATTAGAGATAAGCAGCAGAAGGAAGGCATCAGGAGTATAGATGAAGCATACTGAGTTGCTTATGAGAAGAATATTCTGCAAATTCAATGTATGACTTCTTTATTCATTTTTCTTTCATTCAGACAATATCAACCAGGTACATACATACATACATACATATATACATACGTGTGTACCTATATTTTTATATATGTGTGTGTACATATATGTATATGTGTATACGTGTCCCACTCAATTATTGATTATCTTTGTTATTAAGAGTGCAGTTAGATGACATAAAGGAGAGAGCACTGGGCCTGGAGTCAGGAAGACTCATCCTCCTGATTTCAAATGCATCCTCAGACACTTACTAGCTGTGTGACCCTGGGAAGTAATTTAATCCTGTTTGCCTCAGTTTCTTCATCTGTAAGAATGATCTGGAGGAGGAAATAGCAAACCACTCCAATATCTTTGCCAAAAAAAAAAGAGCAAACAAATGGGGTCACAAAGAGTTGAATATGACTGAAAAATGACTGAACGACAAGAATGTTATTAAAAAAGAAAGCCTACATGGTCAATTGAAGCAGAACTATTATCTCCAAAGTTTGTGTTAGGCAGTACTTTCCATTTACTCCTCTACTGAAGTATTGAATAGCCTAATAACAACTTAGTCCTGATGGAGCCTGTGCTTATAATCACTATTGTTATTACCACTACTAGATTATCTCTTCTTTAACCCAGGGAAAATGATCAAGTCCCTGCACTCTCCCACCAAAAGAGTTTCCATTTCTTCTCAGCCTTCTAAAACTCCATAACCTGTACCATTTTTCACCCTTTGAGTAGTAGGCAGAGATGTGCTTGGAGGGCATTATTAGGGGCTCCCATTACTTATTTGGAAAGGTGGAGAAATAAGTTCCTTGAATCTTGAAACAAAATATTTTCCTATAGAAACAATGTTATAAAAACTGTCTAGATCGGGGGTGGGAAACCGGCAGCCTCAAGAGTACATCTGGCCCTCTAGGTCCTCAAGTGGAGCCCTTTGACTAAATTCAAACTTCTTCACAGAACAAAGCCCCTTAATAAAATGATTTGCTCTGTAAAACTTGGACTCAGTCAAAAGGCCAAACACGAGGATTTAGAAGGACACATGTGGCCTCAAGGCCAAAGATTCCTCATTCCTGCTCTGGATCCTATAGGATTACTGTTGTTTAGCTATGTTTCAACTTAAGTAGATTTCTTGGATTTACCTGAGAACCTAAAGACCATTATAACATTATTTAGAAGGACAAGTATATTCTATATTAAAAAAACTAATATTACAATACTCTTGAATTGAAAATAAATTGGGAGGGGTGGCTAGGTGGCACACTGAATAGAGCACTGGCCCTGGAGTCAGAAGGACCTGCCTGAGTTCAAATCCAGACTCAGACACTTAATACAAGTCTAGCCATGTGACCTTGGGCAAGTCACTTAACCCCAATCGCCCTACCTTCCCCCCTCCCAAAAGCAAAAAGAAAAATCTGAAAGAAAGAAAGAAAGAAAGAAAGAAAGAAAGAAAGAAAGAAAGAAAGAAAGAAAGAAAGAAAGAAAGAGAAAGAAAGAAAGAAAGAAAGAAAGAAAGAAAGAAAGAAAGAAAGAAAGAAAGAAAGAAAGAAAGAAAGAAAGAAAGAAAGGAGGAAAGAAAAAATTGGGATTCAAGAAAAAAATAAAACTCTTAAATTACAAAACAAAACAAAAAAGAAAGATGGAATCTTATGTTATACTAAAAGAAGTATAATGTCCAAGCAAAAGATATGCTCTTTCGGGAGCTATACTGTTTAATGACAATAACAATAGTTAACATTTATATAGTACTTATTATCTGCCAGGATCTTTACAATTATTACCTCATCTGATCCTCACAATAACCCTAGGAGGTAAATGTCATTAATTATCCCCATTTTATAGTTGAGAAAATTAAGCAAACAGAGGTTTGTGCCTTGCCTATAATCACATGGCTAGTAAGAGTCTGAGGCCAGATTTGAACTCAGGTTTTCCTGATTCCAGTCCCATCACTCTATCCTTTCAAACACCTAAATGCCTCACAGTCCTAGGCTCTCCATTTTAGGAAAGACCTTGACAGAATATGTAGAAAATCTCGGAGAAGGCGACTAGACTAATGAAGGACTTTTTCTTTATTCCATATGAAGTTTTGAAGAAACTGGCTGTGTTAACCCTGAGGAAGAGCAGACATGAGATCATGGTGAGAGCATGATAGACTTTTCAGCTATTTCAAAGACTGTCTTTTGAAAGAATTATTAGATTCTTTCCTATTTTCTCTCAAAGTGCTAAGAACAATGAATGTAAGCTGTAAGGAAGCAAATTTGGACTTTAAGGAAAAAATCCTGAAAATTGGAGCTCATATAAACTCCTATAGAGGCATCTATATATTTAAAGTTCTTAGGCAGCTATACATACATATATATATATATATGTATATATATACATATATATACATGTATATATATATATATATATATATTAGCATTTTTATATGTTGGATTAGATGACCTCAGCCTCTGAGATTCCTTAAAACTCTGAGATTCTGTGGTTTAACAAGCAACCTATTAGGAAGCAAGTTATTGCTGTATTATCAAAAGGATAAAAATCGTCTATTCTCACTCTTACTTTATGGCATATTTCATATATGTAGGCAATTGATTTGAAAAATCTCGTTTTCACAACAGAATTCATTTTGATTACCTGAAAACTGTTGCCTTAAATTAAAAAAAAAAACTTATAAAAAGCCATTTATCATTCTTCTCTAGGTGAATAAGAAGGAAGCAAGAATAAAGGGAAGAAAGGAAGGGAGGTAGGGATAGGAAGGGAGGAAGAGAAGAAACAAAAAAGAGAGAGAAAGGAAGGAAGGAAGAAAAAGAAAGAAAGGAAGGAAGGAAGGGAGGAAGGAAGGAAGGAAGGAAAGAAGGAAGGAAGGAAGAAAAAGAGAAGGGAGGAGAGGGAAAATATTACCTATTATGTAGCCAATTTCAATTATTTTAAAAGGATGGAGAGGGCATTACTACTTCTTCTTCCAACTGTGTCACTACATGCTGTGACTACTTTTAAGAACTTTAAATTAAAAAAACTAACCGTAGCAAAATCAAAATTACATTTTATTAATATAGCTAGTCATTTCTTCAAGTTATCTGAGACATGGTTGAGTGTCTTAGGGAAAACAGGATCTTGCCAGAAAAAAAAAAAAAGCACATATAAGCAGCAGCACATATTCATATTTTCAGAATGTAAATTGAAGTATGGAGACTTTGAAACTTTAGAAAGACTTTGAAAAGTTTTCAGGGCAGCTAGGTGGCGCAGTGAGTAGAGTGCTGGCCCTGGAGTCAGAAGGACCTGAGTTCGGATCCAGCCTCACACACTTAACACACACACACACACACACACACACACACACACACACACACAAACCTAGCTGTGTAACCTTGGGCAAGTTATTTAACCCCAATTGCCCTCCAAAAAGCAAAAAAAAAAGGTTTCACTGTTGTATTTTCAGAAAGGAACTGAGATTTGAGTTGCATCTTGAAGAATGAAGTAAAGGAAAAAAATGAATAAATGACATGAAAAAATATAAATGAGTATAAAGGAAGATTGCAGGGCTTGGAAGTATTCTTGGCAGGAGAGTTAGCAGGGAGAGAAAAAATTTTAGATACTCTGCAGGGATTATTCCTACTCTTGTTTCAGTTGTAGGAAATAATGGGCAATTAAGTTGGAAAAGTAAGTATTGTCATATTGTAGAAGTTCTTGAATGTCAAATAGAATAGACTTTAAAAGTACAGATTGGGGTGGCTAGATGGTGCAGTGAGTTAGAGCACCAGCCCTGGAATAAGAAGGACCTGAGTTCGGATCCGGCCTCAGACACTTAACACACACAAACAACAACAACAACAACAAAAAACAAAAACCTAGCCTTGTAACCTTGGGCAAGTTACTTAACCCCAATTGCCCTTCAAAAAGCAAAAAAAAAAAAAGAAAAGAAAAGTTTTCACTGTTGTATTTTCTTTTTTATTAATTTATTAGTTTAGTTTCAGTTAACACGATTCAATTCCATAGTTCCTTGATTTTCAAATTTCCTTTACTTCCCGCCCCCCTCCCCCCAAGACAGCATATAGTCCAGTATAGGGTCTGCAAATGCATTCATATTAGACATTATTCCAATTACAAAGGCGTATTGTACTAGATGGGATGAAAGATGGTAAGGAAGAAATAAAACCAAACAATGAAAAGAAAAAGATCATTTAGTTTGCTTCCATCAGGATTCAGGCTCAGTTCTTTCTAATCATATCTCTGGATTGTGCATTTCTCACTTTCTTGAGTCTTTTGAGATTAACTTATATCACTGCATTGCTGAAAAGAGTCCAGTCTGTCATAGTTGGTCATCACAGATATGGTATGTCTGTGATTGTATACAGATTTCTTCTGATTCTACTCTTCTCGCTCAGCATCAGTTTGTATAAGTCTCTCCAGGTAATTATGAAATCTGTCATCTCCTCATTTCTTATAGCACAATAATATTCCATTACATTCATATACCACAACTTGTTTAGCCATTCCCCAATTGATGGGCACCCTTTTAGTTTCCAATTCTTTGCAACCACAAAAAGAGCTGCTAAAAATATTTTTGTACATATGGGTCTTCCTCCCACTTCTATGATCTCTTTGGGATATAACCCTAGAAGTGGTATTGTTGGGTCAAAGGGTATCAAATTATTTATAATCCTTTGGGCATAATTCCATATTGCTCTCCAGAATGGTTGGATAAGTTCACAACTCCACCAGCAATGTATTGGTGTTCCAATTTGTCCACATCCTCTCCAGCATTTGTCACTTTCTTGTTTTGTCATCTTAGCCAATGTGACTGGAGAGATGTGGTATCTCAGAGTTGTTTTGATTTGCATTTCTCTAATTAATAGTGATTTAAAGCATTTCTTCATATGCTTATATCTTAATTTCTTTCTCTGAAAACTTCCTGTTCATATCCTTTGCCAATTTATCAATTGGGGAATGACTTGTATTCGTATAGATTTGGCTCAATTCTCTATAATTTTTAGAAATGAGTCCTTTATCAGAGACACAAGTTGTAAAAATTCTTTCCCAATTTCCCACCTCCCTCTTGATGTTGGTTACATTGGCTTTGTTTGTGCAGAAGCTTTTCAACTTAATGTAATTGAAATTATCCATTTTGTATTTTATAATGCTCTCTAATTCTTGTTTGGTCCTAAAATCTTCCCCTCTCCACAAATATGTCAGGTAAACTATTCCTTGCTTTCCCAAATTGCTTACAGTATCATCTGTTACACCTAGATCATTCACCCATTTAGACTTTATTTTGGTATATGGTGTTAGATAGTGATCTATGCCCACTTTCTGCCATACTGTATTCCAGTTTTCCCAGCAGTTTTTGTCAAACACTGCATTCTTATCCCAAAAACTGGGGTCTTTGGGTTTATCGAACAATAGATTACTATATTCATTAACTGCTGGGTCTCCTGTGCCTAATCTATTCCATTGATCCACTACTCTACACCTCTGCCAGTACCAAGCAGTTTTGATGACTGCTGCTGTATAATACAGATTAAGATCTGGCATAGCTAGTCCACCTTCCCTAGCATTTCTTTTCATTAATTCCCTTGATATTCTAGACTGTTTGTTTTTCCAAATAAATTTTGTTATTATTTTGTCTAACTCTACAAAGTATTTTTTTGGTAAATTGATTGGAATGGCACTAAATATATAATTTAGTTTGGGTAAAATTATCATTTTTATTATATTAGCTCGACCCAGCCACGAGCAATTGATATTTTTCCAACTATTTAGATCTGATTTTATTTGTGTGAGAAGTGTTTTGTAGTTTTGATCATATAGATTCTGGGTTTGTTTTGGCAAGTAGATTCCCAAATATTTTATAATGTCTACAGTGACTTTAAATGGGATTTCGCTTTCTATCTCTTGCTGTTGAGTTTTATTAGAGATGTACAGGAATGCTGAGGGTTTATGTGGGTTTATTTATAGCCTTCAATGCTGCCAAATTTATTTATTGTCTCTAGTAGTTTTTACTTGATTCTCTAGGATTCTCTAAGTATATCATCATATCATCTGCAAAGAGTGATAGCTTGGTCACTTCTTTGCCTAATTTGATTCCTTTGATTTCTTTTTCTTCTCTAATTGCTACTGCTAGTGTTTCTAGTACCAGATTGAATAAGAGGGGTGATAGTGGACACCCTTGTTTCACTCCTGATCTTATTGGAAAGGCTTCTAGTTTATCCCCATTGCATATAATACTTGCTGATGGTTTTAAATAGATGCTATCAACTATTTTAAGGAAGGCTCCATTTATTCCTATACTTTCTAGTGTTTTTAATAGGAATGGATGTTGTACTTTGTCAAAAGCCTTTTCTGCATCTATTGAGATGATCATATGGTTTCTGCTAGTTTTATTGTTGATATGCTCAATTATACTGATGGTTTTCCTAATATTAAACCATCCTAGCATTCCTGGAATGAATCCTACCTGATCAGAGTGTATTATTTTTGTGATAAGTTGTTGGAGTCTTTTGGCTAATATTTTATTTAGAATTTTTGCATCTAAATTCATGAGGGAAATTGGTCTATAATTTTCTTTCTCTGTTTTATCTCTTCCTGATTTAGGAATCAGTACCATATTTGTGTCATAGAAAGAGTGTGGTAGGACTCCTTCTTCACTAATTTTGCCAAATAGTTTGTAAAGTATTGGAATCAATTGTTCTTTAAATGTTTGATAGAATTCACTAGTGAACCCATCTGGCCCTGGAGATTTTTTCCTAGGGAGTTCATTGATGGCTTGTTTGATTTCTTTTTCTGAGATGGAGTTATTTAGGTAATTCACTTCCTCTTCAGTTAATCTGGGCAACTTGTGATTTTGTAAATATTCATCCATTTCACTAAGATTGTCATATTTATGTGCATACAATTGGGAAAAATAATTTCTCATTATTTTTTTGATTTCTTCTTCATTAGAGGTAGATTCACCCTTTTTTATTTTTGATACTCATAATTTGGTTTTCTTCTTTCTTTTTTTTATCATATTGACTAAGGGTCTATCAATTTTGTTGATTTTTTCATAAAACCAGCTCTTAGTTTTATTTATTAATTCAATGGTTTTCTAGTTTTCTTAATTTCAATTTTATTAATCTCTCCTTTGGTTTTCAATATTTCTAATTTAGTACTAAATTGGGGATTTTCAATTTGTTCTTTTTCTAGCTTTTTTCAATTGCGTGTCCAATTCATTGACCTCCCTTCTCTCTGCTTTAATTAAGTATGCACTCAGGGATATAAAACTTCCCCTGAGAACTGCCTTTAGTGCATCCCACAAATTTTGGTATGTTGTCTCATTATTATCATTCTCTTGAATGAAATCATTGATTGTTTCTATAATTTCTTCTTTGACCCATCCATTCTTTAGGATTAAATTGTTTAATTTCCAATTAGTTATTTCCTGGCCCTTTATTGCATATAATTTTTATTGCATCATGATCTGAGAATGATGCATTTAATATCTCTGCCTTTTTGCACTGGATTGTGAGGTTTTTATGCCCTAGTACATGGTCTATTTTTGACTATGTACCATGCGCTGCTGAAAAGAAAGTAAATTCCTTTTTATCCCCATTCAGTTTTCTCCAGAGATCCATCATATCTAGTCTCTCTAAGATTCTATTCACCTCCTTAACCTCTTTCTTGTTTATTTTGAGGTTAGATTTATCAAGTTCACAGAGGGGGAGATTAAGGTCCCCCACTTGTATAGTTTTGCTATCTATTTCTTCCTCTAATTCCTTTAACTTCTCCTCTAGGAATTTGGATGCTATACCACTTGGTGCATATATATTAAGTAGTGATATTGCTTCATTCTCAATGGTGCCTTTTAGTAGGATATGGTTTCCTTCCTTATCTCTTTTAATTAGATCTATTTTTGCTTTTGCTTTATCTGAGATAAGTATTGCTACCCCTGCTTTTTTACTTTAGCTGAGGCATAATAAATTTTACTCCAACCTTTTACCTTTACCCTGTGGGTATCCCTTTGTTTCAAATGTGTTTCATGTAGACAGCATATTGTGGGATTATAGTTTTTAATCCATTCTGCTATCCACCTCTGTTTTATGGGAGATTTCATCCCATTCACATTCACAGTAATGATGACTATCTGTCTCTTCCCCTCCATCCCATTCCCTCCCTTGTTTATGTTTTTGTTTCTTCCTTCTCCCTTCCCCTCCTTGAAGTTTTCCCTTTTGACCACCCCTTCCCTCAGTGTTCCCACCCAGTGACCCCCCTTCTTAACCTACCCACTCCCCTTACTACTATTTCCCTCCCTTCTAATCCCCCCCTTTAGTCTCCTCCTTTTCACCCCCCCTTGCCCTCCCACTATCTATAGGACACAATAATTTTTTATACTTATCAGAGTAAATTACTCCCCATTTGATTCCAAACCAATGAGAGTAAATTTAAAACAGTGCTCCTCTCCCTCCCTCCTTTTCCTCTATTTAATGAATTTATGTGTCTATTCATGTTAGAATCTTAAACTTCATTAATTAATTTGATCCATCTTTGAACCAGAACCAGTGAGAATAGTGTTTAAATGATGTTCTTCTACCTCTTTCTTTCCCCTCTTCTATAGTGTGTTTTGATGCCTCTTCAGATGGCATATTTTACCTTTTCCTAGCTCATCCTTTCCTTTTTTCCCATTACAGTCCCTTTGATCCCCTTAATAGTCTTTTTTTTAGACTTCATGTTAGTACATTCATACCCACACCTTCTGTGTAAGCATAACCCTTTTGAAGGTCATGATAATCATAAAGATTTTGAATATTGACAGTTATCAGCTCCACATATAGGGATGTGAACATTTTGCTCTTGTTGCATCCCAAGTAATGAGCGTGTGTTTGTGGGTGTGGGTGTGTGCACTTCTGCATGTGTGAGTCTGTGTTACCCTTGTTTACCTTTTTATGTCCTTCTGGAGTCTTGTAATTGGAGATCAAATTTTCCATTGAGCTCTGGCTTTTTTATCAGGAAAGTCTGGAAGTCCCTTACTTCATTAAACGCCCATCTCCTTGCCTGAAAGATTATGCTCAGTTTTGCGGGGTGGTTAATCCTTGGTTGTAGTCCTAGCTCTCTTGCCCTACGAAATATCAAATTCAAGTCCCTCTGCTCTTTTAATGTAGAAACTGCTAGGTCCTGTGTGATCCTAACTGTATTTCCTCGATATTTGAATTGTTTCTTTTTGGCTGCTTGTAGAATTTTTTCTTTAATCTTGTCATTCTGGAATTTGGCTACTATATTTCTTGGAGTTTTCAGTTTGGGATCTCTTTCAGGAGGAGTCTGGTGAATTCTATCGATAGCTATTTTATCTTCTGATTCCAGGACCTCAGGACAGTTTTCTTTGACAATCTCTTGGAGGATGTTGTCTAGACTGCTTTTTTCATCATGGCTTTCTGGTAGACCAATCATTCTTAAGTTGTCTCTCCTGGATCTGTTCTCTAGGTCAGTTATTTTTCCGGTGAGATATTTTACATTTTCTTCCAATTTTTCCATCGTTTTGTTTTTGTTGATTGACTCCTGCTGCATCATTAGAGTTCTGAGTTTCAGTTTGATTGTATCTAATTTCTAGCGAATTATGGTCTTCAGTTAGTTTTTGAAGTTCCTTTTTTAGGAAGGTATTTTGTTTTTCCAAGTTGGTCACTGCCTCCCTGATTTGGTCTTTAAAATTTTTCTTAAGCTCCTCCAGGAATGCTATTTGGGCTTGAGACCAGATCATGTTTCCTTCTGTGGTCTCAGGTGTGGGTAGAGAGTCTATATTGTCCTGTGTATTTTGTTGTTCTTGCCCTGCATAGTATGCTCGAATAGACTTTCTTGCCTTCCCTTTCTCCTTTTTTAGCTTCCTTCCTTCCAATTGTGACTTCCTGTTTCTTAGTTTCTCAGGCTATGAGTTTAGGGCCTGATCCTTGACTTTGAATACCTCTGGGTGGCTAGCTTATGGCTAAGTCTGGGAAGTCAGTGGGGAATGTAGATGTGTGGGTGGGGGTGAGTCTGACCACTTCAGATTTCTGCCTCTATACCCCTGGGCTCTAAGTAGGCTTTTGTTGGTGAGGTGAGGTGAAGCTTGTTGTGACCCCTCCCTCTCTTCTCTTCAGACTCCTGGCTGTCTCAGTTACACCCCTTCTTGGAGATTCTCAAGCCTGAGGCTATTTCCATTAACTTGGAATTTCAGTCTGGGTGGGAGACTTATCTTTGGGTTTTCTGCTTCATGAAGAAGGGATGGGAGGATCTGAGCAGCTAGAATTTACTTTGCCCTTCCAGCCCCTGTATTATATAGGCAGGCAGTTTCTAAATTTCCAGGCTGGGGGCTGAATGCAGCCTGAGAAGCCACTCTCTCCACTGGGGGCCTGACTCTCCTACCTGGCTCCAGTGATCCTTTCCCTCTGCGAGATAACTGTGATTCCTCCTTGGCAAGTCTGCAGGCTGGGGCTTTTTCTCTCTCTGGTGTAGTCTGCTTGTCTGCTCTTAGGTCTGAGCTGTGCAGACCCCACACTCTCTGCACTCGACCTGTGCGGACACACTGGGCAACATCCTGGGCTGGATTCTGCCACACTCTGTCTTCCAGTGGGTTCTGTCACTCCAGAATCCACTCAGATTCACCCTTTGAGACTTAGTGACTGAGGAGCTCAGCGAGGTTACTGCTTCCTTTCCGCCATCTTAGCTCCGCCCCTCCACTGTTGTATTTTCAGAAAGAAACTGAGATTTGAGTTGCATCTTGAAGAATGAAGTAAAGGAAAAAAATGAATAAATGACATGAAAAAATATAAATGAGTATAAAGGAAGATTGCAGGGCTTGGAAGTATTCTTGGCAGTAGAGTTAGCAGGGAGAGAAAAAACTTTAGATACTCTGCAGGGATTATTCCTACTCTTGTTTCAGTGGTAGGAAATAATGGGCAATTAAGTTGGAAAAGTAAGTATTATCATATTGTAGAAGTTCTTGAATGTCAAATAGAATATACTTTAAAAGTACAGATTGGGGTGGCTAGGTGGTGCAGTGAGTTAGAGCACCGGCCCTGGAGTCAGAAGGAACTGAGTTCGGATCCGGCCTCAGACACTTAACACACAAAAACAAAAACCTAGCCTTGTGACCTTGGGCAAGTTACTTAACCCCAATTGCCTTCCAAAAAAAAGCAAAAAAAAAAAAAAACAACAAAAGAAGTACAGATCAAGGACTGGAAGTGACCTCAGGAGTCATATCATCAATCACCTCATTTTTTTCAAAGGAGAAAGTTTAGTACAAGAGATGTTAAGTGACTTGCATAGATAGTAAGCCTCAAAGGCAATATTTGGTCTTAAATCATCAAACTCCAAAATCAGTACTCCATCCTCTATACCACTATACTCCTCTCTCTCCTGATCTTTAGTCTTGAAAAGGTAACTTCCTTTTGAATATCTAACATTGGTTGTACCCTAGATGTTTCAAACTTTATATGAGCAAAACATAGATTCGCCTCCCCCCCCCCCGCAAAGAAAAACATCCTATACCCTCAGTTTTCCTTTTACTTTTGAGGTCACCATCATTTCCCAACTCATATGAGCTCACAATCCTCACCTGTACTCATCCCATATATCTAATCTGCTACTAAATATTATTTTACCTTCACAGTTACAAAATTTCTCTAATGCACATTTCCAATTGCACCAGTCACATAGATGCCACATTTGGTCTTCATCACCTCACACCTAGAGTACTACAGCAGCCTTCTGGCTGGTCTCCCTGCCTAGAGTCTCTCACTCATTCTAATCCTTCCTTCATTGACAAAGTGATCCTCCTAAAGTGTTGGTCTCAACATGTTGATTTCCTTTCTCTCCATCTCCTTCCCCAACACACTAATGACTTTAGTGATTCCCTCTTAACTTCAAGATAAAACATAAAATTTACTCTTTCCTTTTTAAAACCCATCACAACTGAACCACGTTCCAAATTTTGTAGTCTTCTTATACTTTACTCCCCTTTATGTAATCTGCATTTCATATATTCGGCAATAAAGTTACACTGAGGTACTTCTTTTTCATTGTACATGCCAATTCTGTCCCAACCCTCCTCCATGCCTGGAATGCTTTTCCTATTCACCTTAGAATACCAGGTTCTCTAGTTTCCCTTCAAGACTCAGTTCAAACCCAACCTACTGTCTGAGACCTTTACTGAATCCTCTGAGATTAACTTCTTTACACTGTATATATATATATATATATATATATATATATATATATATATATATATATATATATATATATATATATATATATATATATACTAGCTATTTACATATTTTCCCTCCCATTTATTTATTTATTTATCTGTTTGTTTGTTTATTTATTTATATATTTTTTAAGCAATCAGGGTTAAGTAACTTGCTCAAGGTTACATGGCTAGTCATTATTTTTGTGTGGGTGCTCATTTTCTGAGGCCGGATTTGATCCCAGGTCATCCCAACTCCGAGGCCGGTGCTCTGACTCACTGTACCACCTAGCCGCCCCTTTCCCTCCCATTTAAATGTGAGTTACTTGACATTGGAAGGTATGCTTTTCCCCCCCTTTTTTGTATCCCTAGTGTTTAGTGTAGTGTCTGGCAGATATTAAATGCTTAGTAAATGCCTATTGACTATCATATTATCTCTCAAACTTTGAATTTATTCTGCAAGGCATAGGGGGAAAGGGGAGGGTAATTGGAGGTTCCAGTTACCTGGGAGCATATGATAATTCTCCTTATAGGTATTAACCTATGCTATAGTAGATAAAAAGGTCACCAACTAACAGATTGGCCTGGACTACAGGGAAAAGCTTGCCAGCATGTAGTATATTAATACTATGCATGCATGTGACATATGGACAGTGAAAAACAGGAAGATTGGGTTACAGAATGTTGTTGAGACTGCTTTTAACATCATGCTGTGTCACATGGATTTAGGTTGGCTAGTGCTGCAGAAAATTTAAGTAGATATGATTTAGGATTCAGCTTACTCAAGAGACTGCATTTTCTGCCTTTGTGTAATTTAGATGAAAATGTAGGTGACTGGTGTCCCCTCTATTATTCTCTTATCTTCAAGAGGGTTATTGGTTATCATATCTAATGTACATTAGAAATTTATATCCTTTTGGTATGATGGTCTTGGTACAAGTGATCTCAAAATAGGTATAGGTAAAATGGTCTTGAGGGCAGGATAGGTTCAGGATAAATATATATTTCCATTGGTCATCCAGCAGAATGTTATCCCTCCAAGACTAAAAGGTTAACAACTAATTCTTGGCTAGCTTAACTACCTCCTATCAAATACTTACTACATAAGAAAACCACCTATATTTAATGAAGAAAGTTATCAAAGTAGAAAAATAGTATTCAGAGGAATTATGCAAATTAGATTGGATGATAGAAAGAGGCACTGAAGCCCCTACCTTCAAGTTAGAGAAATACCAGATTAACCAAGGAGAATTCATCTGAAAAATCTGTTCTCAGTAGGTTCCAGGGGTGCAGATGCTGGGAATGAAGAGTCATGGTGAAATACTACCTTTCCTCAAATGCCTGTGGCTCTGGGGAAGTTTCTCATAGTCTACTAAAAGTCTTCTCAATCTCTCCTGCTACCTGAAGTCACATACAAAGCATATAGTCAAAGAACTGTCCTTTAAGGAAACTTTCCCAAGGTCATCTGTGGCAGGGGTGCTACAATAGTATATATGGATACTGTGTTAAGAAATATGAGGACGGTATCATATCACAGGTTCCATGGACATTAATGTTTGTGTTGGGGATGGGGACGACAAGGTAGATTCTAGGCATCTCCTGTTGGTACCATGTTATTTAGAATACTACTACTACTAATAATAATAATGACAAGCCAGCTAATTGCTTTATTATACATCTGCAGAAGTAGAGAATTCTATGGTAAAGATATGCAACTGTGCAAATTATGGAAAGGAGGCAAGCTAGTGGGAACAGCCAACTTTTTTTGAGACTTTTCTAAGAGAGTCCATATAGAAATTCATTTAAAAATAACTAAAAATAACATGCAGAAATTAAATAAAAATTAATGCATAAGTGGAAAGAACAGAAAGAAAATGAAGGTGTCATTGTGCTAATCCCAACTCTATTACTTGTCAGCATTAAAATTTATTGGGTTTTGGCTGGCTGTCCTATACATTAATCTTAGTGAAGAATTCTTTGTGATTGCTAAGTTATATGAAGTACCATATGTATTTGTGTATGTTTTAATAGCATTGGTGGCATTAGATTTTGTCATATTTTTTGTGGGGTATAAGAAAATAAAATAAAAACATTGAATGAAAATATACAATGACAATGGAGCCAACAAAAGAAAATGCAAAAATCACTAAATTTCTATTTTAAATATAAAAATATATAATTTATATTTATATGTAAATATATTAATATGTATAATTTTAGCTGGCTATTTCTCATATGATTAAGTTTAAAATAGGAATATGCAGAAGGAAAATATTAGTAACATGCAAAAAACTAAATAGCATAAATGGATATTTGCATATATGTATACATAAGTGTATTGGGAATACAGCAGTATGGATAATGGAAAAATGCTGTGCATGGAATCAGAAAGACCTCGGTTCAAATTCAGCCTCTAACATTCACTAGATGGGCAACCTTAGGATACACATTTCTCTATGACTCACTTAAATCCCTGTGACTTCTGTAGTCAACAGAAGCTGTGTGGTTGTGGAAATAGTTACCACTCCAGGGATTTTCTACCTTCTGAATTCCCAAATGTGTGAAATACCCAAGATCCTGATCAATAAGTAAAACAACAAATAAATGGAAAGAGGATAAATCTTTGCCATCTAAAGAGATTTTTACTCAAGGTTGTGCACCTAACCTAACATCTACTTTGCTCCTGATCTCATGCCTTTAGGATGGCAGCCTCTTATCTTTTTTTTGTTTTTATTTTTTTTAACAAATGCTTTATGAACTTCTGTTTTACATCATTCATTTCCGCCAGATTTTGAGTTACAATTATTTTTCCCTCCTGTTTTTCACCTAGCCACACTCCCAGAATAGCAGTCCCACAAGATATAACTTCCTCCAATCTGTTCTCTCCTATATCTTCTCCCATACCCCCATTGACTTTTACATTAGAGGAAGGTGAATCTTTGTGTCCCAATGCTTGCACATCTTATCTCCCAATTACAAGCAAAAGAGTACTGATAATAGTATTTATATATATTTGAAACATTTACTCTTAAGACCTCGAATTTTAGATCCATTTCTTCCTCCCTTGTCACCCATTCCCTCTGGGAAGATAAGTAATTCAGTATATGTTGTACATGTATAGCTATGCAAAATACCATAGTAGATATATTGTACAAGGCTGCTTACAATTCCCTCCCACCCATCCCACCCCCCACCTGATCCTTTCCCTACTTGATCCTGTCCCTCTTCTATAGTGGGTAATTCCAACCTCCCCTCCCCCCAAGGATACCCTCCCATCCATCATCCCTCCTCTCATCCCCCTTCCCCCTATTCTGCAGCAGGTTGAGATATCCCATTTAGTATGTATGTCATTCTCTCCCTGACCGAAATTCAATGAAAATGTGTTTTTGCCTTTTTGCCTTCCTATTCTTCCCCTCCCTTGCAACCACTTCCCCTGGCTTCTTCTACATAAGATAGTTTACCTTACCCTGTCTCTCCCCATCTCCTCTTGCCACTTTCCTCTCTCACCTCACAATTTCACCACTTGAGTATACTTCCTTCCCAACAAATTCAACCTATGCCCTCTATCCATGTATAACTGTAAACATATATACACACATTCATATATGTATTCATATGACCATACACCCTTCTTCCATTATTTTCATACTGAGAAATATTTCATCAGTCACAGTTATTGTTTTTCCATATAGGAATGTAAATAGTTCAACTTTGATAATTTCCTTTTGATTTCTTTTCCCTGATTACCTTCTCAGGCATCTCTTCCTTCTTGTGTCTGGATGTCAAATTTTGTATTCAACTCTGGTTTTTTCCTCAAGAATGCTTGAAAGTCCTCTATTCCACTGAATGACCATATTTTCCCCTGAAACAAAATATTCAGTTTTGCTGGGTAGGTGACCCTTGGGTTCATTTCCAGCTCTTTTGCCCTCTGGAATATCATATTCCATGCCCTTCGATCCCTCAGTGTAGAAGCTGCCAGGTCCTGTGCTATTCTGATTGTGTTTCCACAATATTGAAATTGTTTCTTCCTGGCTGCTTGTAGTATTTTCTCCTTGATCTGGGGATTCTGGAACCTGGCTATAATATTCCTGGGAGTTTTCTTTTTGGGATCTTTTTCAGGAGGTGATCTGTGGATTCTTTCAACCTCTATTTTGCCCTCTGGATCTAAAACATCAGGGCAATTTTCCTTGAGAATTTCTTGAAGGGTGATTTCTAGGTTCTTTCTTTGATCTTGGCTTTCAGGTAGTCCAATAATTTTTAAATTGTCTCTCCTGGATCTATTTTCCAGGTCAGTGGTTTTTCCCATGAGATATTTCACATTGCCTTCTAATCTTTCATTTGTTTGCATCTGTTTAACAGCATCTTGATTTCTCATAAAGTCATTAGCTAGCATTTGCTCTAGTTTAACTCTGAAGGAATGAATTTCCTCAGTGAACTTTTGAGATTTTTTTTTTCCATCTGGCAAATTAGGCTTTTTAAGGCATTCTCCTCATTGCTCTTTTGGGCCTCCTTTGCCATTTGAGTTAGTCTATTTTTTTAAGGTGTTGTTTTCCTCAGTCAGGCTGTTGACCCTCATTTCATACTTTTCCTGCATCCTTCTCATTTCTCTTTCCAATTTTTCCTCCACTTCTCTTATTTGATTTTTAAAGTCCTTTTTAAGGTCCTTTATGGCCTGCAACCCGTTCATGTTTTCCCCTGGGGCTTTTGGATCAGGACTTCTGACCTCACAGCCCTCCTCCCGCTCTATGCTTTGATCCTCTTTGCCCCCAAAGTAGGAGTCTAAGATTGCATTTTTCTGTTTAATTTGTTTCCTTTGCCTTGGCATGTTGCCACTTAATTACTTGACTTTTGGGCTTGTTGCCACAGTATGTCTCTGGTGCCAGACAGAAACTTTCATCTCAAACATGTGTGTGTGTGGGGGGGGGGTGTAACTTCCATTTCTGGCAAGCTGGAAACCCACCCACCACCTCCATCCCAGATCACAATCCAGATCCAGGGAGGTTAAAGAAAGAGCAATTACCCCCTAAGACTGATCGCTGGATATCCCTACAGTTTGCAGACCAGGAGCTGTAGCTGCCTCTGAAAACTACAAAATGGCATCTCCTCAGCAGCTTCTAGCCCCCAGGGGAGGAAGCCGACGCATTCCCCAAATACTGGTCCTAAAGTCCATAGGGCACTAACCTCTCACTTTGTCCTAGGTATGTCTATGTTGATAAATCTGGAATCACCACAGCTGCTGGTGTTCTGGGGTCCCTCCAGCTGGCTGCTGGCCCTTCCACCCTGGGGCTAAAACCGCGACTCAGGCGGACCTGTGCTTGGCTCCCCGCACACTGTGTGCTGCACTGCCGGCTCCCAGAGTGCTGCACTGGTCCTTCCTGCAGGGCTGCTGGATTCTCCTTAGCAGGAGGTTAGCTTCTCTGTATCGTTCTGTGGGTGCTGGCACTCCAGAAGTTGTTCAGAGTCCCCTTTTCATAGTTTGGAGGTAATCTGGGGGGAGAGTGGCTTGGACACCCTGTTCCTACTCCACCATCTTGGCTCTGCCCCCCTATTGCTTTAAACTTTACAAGGTAACTGAAACATGTCTTCTTATTTGAGCCTCACCACTACCCAATGAAATAGGTGCAACTCAGATCATACCCCTATTTTTCAGAGGAGAAAAGTTAAATGGTTTATCACTAGTCAAATGACACACTCTAATCTGGTCACTATCTTCTACTTTGTTTGTCTCATACAGTCTTCTGACTCTTTGCTTTTGCACTGGCTAAAATGTACTTCCTCTTCCCCTTTGACTCAGATCATCTGTCCGTTAACTCAAGAGGCAGTTAATTCAAGCATTATTTAATCAGGCTCTTTTTTGATCTCACCAACTGCTATAGCCCTTCTTCCCTAACTTTTTAAACTACTATTTATTTCAGAGTCCCCTTTTACGTAGTTTGGAGGTAGTCTGGGGGACAGAGTGGCTTGGTAGCGCTTTTTCTACTCTGCCATCTTGTCCCTGCCCCAGCAGCCTCTTGTCTTAATGTGACTGTCCTCTAAAGTCACCTAACTTACCTGCTCTGGAGGCACTCTATTCTCACCTCTGTGAGGTTTCTGATAGGTCTTTAGTTATATCAATCATGTGTTATCCAAATTCCATGACTTAATGGTGTAAGATGCACAGTGATAGTCAGAGTGGGAATGTTGGCTGATTTGTTAGTAGAATTCCACCTTTCAAACACCTCACACTGCAGCAGAATCTGACATTTGTTTTGGTGTATTTAGCTTATGTTTGTGTTTCTTTTAGACTGATTTTGACTTTGGAGCCATCATCCCTCTTTTTCTTTTTCCTTTGATTGTTTTTGCTCGTTCTTGTTGTACTAGAATAAAATCCATTAGCATAACCACTTACCAGGAAGCTACAAAGTGGCTTCTCAACAAGATTCTAGTTTCCTGTTTCAGAGAAAATTTTAGAATCCAACCAAAAAAGAAAAAAAAAACACTCAAGCATGGGCTTTTGTTTCCTTTTTCACTAAATTATATTTTGTCTTAAAGGAGTCTTCTGATTTTTTCTTACTAGCAAGTACATAACCCAAACCTCTAGTCTCAAATATGTACAATTAGTGTATGATTATATTTGGGTATTTATAGAGATCTCTAAGGACTTAATACTTGTATATCATTTTGACAACCCTGGGTGAATGTGTTCTCTCTCACCCAATTTCATTATCTATCCCCTTAGAAAAAACAATGAAGTTGGGGATCTTTCTTGCATAGTGGAATGAAAACTGGACTTGGAAGCAGGAACATCTGATTTTCAACTTGCTTTAGATACTTAATAGCTGTGTGATTCCAAGAGTGTCACTTAATGTCTATCACCTGCAGTTTCCTCTGAGGATAATAATAGAACCCACCTCATAAGGCTGTTGTGAGCATATTTTACACATTAAATTTTCATTTTAATGTATATATAGGTATTTGAAAATTGTAAAATACTGCATAAATGTAACTTCTTTTCACCTTCATCATGATGAGATTTGTACAGTGTTATGCACATTAAAAGGAAAAGTTCAAATATGGTCCTTGCCCCCCCCCTAGAAATTCATAATCCAAGACGGTTAATGTGGGCAAAGAGTAAATATAATACCATATAAACATAGGCACCTAGGTAGCACAATGAATAGAGTGTAGACCTGGAATCAGGAAAACTCAAATTTTATTACTTTTTTTATTCCTCTCCCCCTCCCCAAGAATGAAAGTAATCCCTTATAGGTTATATCTGTGTAATCATGTAAAACATTTCCATATCAGTCACTTTAGTAATATTATTTACAAGGAGAATATTTCATTTTATTTTATTTGCTTTTTGGAGGGCAATTGGGGTTAAGTGACTTGCCTGAGGTCACATGGCTTAGTTTTTGTGTTAAGTGTCTGAGGCCGGATCTGAACTCAGGTCCTCCTGACTCCAGGGTTGGTGCTCTATTCACTACGCCACCTAGCCACCCCAAGAGAACATTTTATTAAGGTAACAGATAATAATTAAGTTAATATTTATATAGACAAGATAAGTTACTCCCTTTTATCTTATAAGGAGGTCTCAGTGAGGGATTAGGATTTTAAATAATTTCCCATTCTATTCATTTTAATGAATATTTATTAAAAGTCTCCTAACTGCAAAATATTCTGTGATAGGTAGAGGGTACAATGATTTTTTTTTAATAATCCTAACCCTAAGGGAATATAAAATGAGTTGGGGGCAGGGGGAGAAGGAAGAGATAAAGCAACAAGGTGGCCTGTGATTAAGGTAAAATAAAAGAGGCTTACAATTACAAGCATGTATCACAAGAAGTTTTCACTTAACCTATATAGAAGTATTGTGAAACTCAAATGAACATCAGGGTCACTAAACTATACATAAAGATTCTATGGGGTATATACTGACTTAGAAAACCACATAATAATGTGACACTCTATTTTATGTTTGTTTACTTTGTTAAATATTTCCCAATTATATTTTAATCTGGTTCAGGCTGCATGCTAGAGTTTTGCAGATTGGAGTTTGACACCTGTGAAGTAGACAATGAAGAGGTGCAAGATTTTTGAGCAGGGGAGTGATGTAATCATCATATCATCATCATCATCAGGATCATAGAATTTAGAGAGTGTTTTAAGGTTTACAAAGCACTTTATATGTATCACCGCATTTGATTAGTCCTATCTTGATATGTTTAGATCTGTGTATTAGGAAAACTTATTTGACAGCTCTATAAAGGGTTAGTGGGAAAAAGGAGAGTCTGGAGTCAGCAAGTCTAAATTAGGAAGCTTTTAGAATAGATCATGACAGTGAATAGGTAGTGGGAGTCAAGGAAAAGGAGAAAGGCAAGGATAATGTGACAGTAGACTCATTGGAACATTGCAGCTGATTGGATGAAGAGAGTGACAGGGAGGGAAGAGTTAAAGACCACTCAGAAAGAGAAACAAGGATTAGAACATTCCTGGGCTGAAGAGTAACTTGAAGAAAAAAAAAATAGAGAACAAAGGAGGTAATTAATAGGTTTGGGTTTTTGATGTTCGTGAGCATAAAAAGAGCCTAGAAGCCTCAGGTGTCTAGGGCCATGATGCTGAAGACGAAGAGCTTAGTTCTGAGGAGCTGAAGAGTGGGGTAGTTCAATTTAAGAAGCATTCAGAAATCCCTTTAACTATAGCATGAAACATAAACTCTGGATATACAACCTTTAGACAGAAGTCCAAGAAAAAGGAATTTTGCATGTGTGCTGCCATCAAAGCTTTAAAATCCATTTATTGAACCTTCTACTCAACAGTTCAGAAAAGCTTCTCTTCTCCATTTAATTTATTGAATTTAGGCTGGAGACTATTGCGCAGAGTCCTACATGTACCCCAACTTCACAATCCTCATCTCCCTCTCCCACAAAACACGCACACGCACACACACACACACACACACACACGCTCGCGCGCACGCACACATACACACACACACACCCTTCATACTTAGGTAAAGCAGACCATGTACTCAGCTTCTAGCTTAAAAATATAAATGAAAACTGATCTTTGCAATGTGGGGAGCTCCTACAACTAAGGTTGTTTGCAACCTTTCTCTGACCTAATAAATGAATCTTTAATTTCTTAAGGCATTGCTCATAAACTAATAAAGCTCATAAAATTAGCTCATAAGCTAATAAACATGACATGGCATTAGAACTTATATTTTCTGAGTCCCACCCAGGTACTCTGTCCCTTATAATACTCTGACTCTGTGCTAAGTGTGGGGATACAAGGATGAAAAGTGATGCTGAGGTAGGGGTGGGGGTGGGGTGGGAGTAGGGATGGTTAGGAAACTATAAAATGTGCACAAATAACTACATTACAAATTAGACTAGCAAAAGTGCATGAGAGTCAGAGGGAGAAGAGATCCTGTATGCTGGCTTTTCCTTTCCAATATATTCCCAGGAATACAAAGGTCAGCTCTGTTTTGTTAAGGAAATATTTGAGATATGTGAATGTGTGAATGGCAGCTGCTAGATAAGTATAGTATTTTTATATTATCATGCTGTGATCGACTTGGAATTTATTGTAAGAACAAAAGAAGTCTAGGCTGCTCTCTTCAATAGTTATCCATTTGTTCCTTATATTAGATGATTATGTATTTCTGTTCTAGCTAGAATTTCTTTGTCAAAGACATTGAAACACACACACACACACACACACACACACACACACACACACACACACATATATATATATATATATATATATATATATATATATATATATATATATATGAGGTAAGGAAGCCTGAGGAAATGGAGAGAGATTCAGGGCAGCAGACAAGCCACCCAACCTTTCAGTAATCCAGACAAATCTCACTTATTCTGTCTCTCATCTCTCTCTCTCTCTCTCTCTCTCTCTCTCTCTCTCTCTCTCTCTCTCTCTCTCTGTCTCTCTCTCTCTCTCTCTCCCCCTTTTCTTCCTTCTTCTCCTCCCCTTTCCCTCTATCTTTTTTCTGTCTCAATAGGATTAGACCTGTGATTTCACTGAAATAGGGAACACCCTCAGCTAATGAAGGCTGGAATTTTCACTGTTATTTATAGTCACTGAAAGGTTAAGTGATATTTTTAAGGATATAAAGCCAGTATGTGTCAGAGGTAGGAACTGAATGCAGATTTTTCCGACATTGAGAATGACTCTCTATCCATGATGTCATATTTTTATCATTAATTCATAAAAACAATAATATGCATATACCAAAATATAATACATATATACTCCCCATATATACACATATATAAATACATATATATGGGTATCTAGCCAAATATATATGCATATAGACACTTATACACAAACATATTCAGTTAACAATATTTTTTTGAATAATAGGTCCATGGGAGCCATGCATGGTGACAAATAACAATAATCCCCACTTCTGGGAAGCGAAAGTTGGTAGATGACTGTAGTTCAGGACCTCTGATCTGCAATAGTACTAAAAGTGTTTGGGTGTCCACACAAAGCCTAGAAACAATATGTTGAGCTCCTAGGATAAGGTTAAAACTTCTACCCTCATGATATTTAGATCAGGTCCATGAATGACCACTGTTCTACCAACAGATATTAGATCACGATAGAGAGACCCATTCTCAATATATATGTAGACTCATGGAGCCAAATGTAACCTTCAAAGTCATCTCTTTTACTGAATTATAGTTAATACAGTCCAAATCAAGAAGTAATGCACAATTTAGAAAAAGTATACAGAGAATAAAAGAAAATATTTCATATTTCTATCTCACTTGTAAAATTTTAATATCACAGATGGTAGGGGCTGACCTTTAGACCTTAACATATAAGAATCTTGGAAATATAAATGGCATTATTAGCATATTTTTGAATGGCACAGCTAGTCAAATGGATGAAAAATAGGGATTGTCATGGATAAATATGGAAATGGTAGAAAAATATTTTTAAAAAGAGGGCAATGAGAAATTCATTTCATGCCAAATTTATATTCGATGGATGCCAAATACATGGAAGGCAACTAGTTTGAGTGGCAAAAAGTAAGGAAAATCATACGTCCTCTAAAATGGACATCTCAAAACAGAAGCTGGTTGCCCACTTTTGAAGTACATTAATAAAGAGATATTAGAGTAAATAGCTGTTAACATCACCTTCCATTCCAAAAATCTTATGATTGGTAAACAATAACTCTAGTCAGTAGTCCAAATTTAAAAGAGAATTTTAATAATTAGCATTTTAATTGAATGAATCTCTTATAAAACTTTACCTACCAAGAGAATATTCTAACATATGTGGACAGACCAAAACAATCCCCACAAATCACAACTCTTCCTCAAAGGAAAGCTTTATCTGGAAATAACTGAATTATCTGTTTACTAAGCACAATGTCTGATTTGGGAAATCCATTTGAAGCCCTGACAGAATTGTGAGGATACCATTGCTTTCTCCCATTCCCTCATCACATCCCAAAGAAAAAGAATATCTAGATGCCTAGTATGCACTTAACAAAAGCTGTCTTAATATAACAAGTCAGGGAATAACAGGAATAAATGTTGAGCACAAACCAGCAGATTAAAAGTAAAAATAAGCAGAGAAGTTAAAGACTGTATAAAGTACCATTTAATGTGTGCTTGAATATTCAGGATCTGAATATACACTTTTTAAACTTGCTTTGGCTTTGGTTCTAAGACTATTATAGCAAGTGCCTGGGTAGAAGAACAAAGCTTCATTCCCACAGCTTGGTGGTAGGCACAGCTAAATCAGCCCAATTCACTAGAAACATACCATAAAACACTATTATGGCTTCTTGCCAAGCTATTTCACCATCTATAGGAAGCCAAGGATGAGAGTCAGCTCCTTTCAGCTTAGTTCTACAAGATTTCCTGTGGTTTCAGGGAATGGGATATTAGACAACATTGATTTAATACAGGCATCGAAATTAGCCTAAGTAGACAAATTGACGCTTGCTGCATGAAACATTGAATGTTCCCTCGCCAACATCTAAACTCAAAAAATAGCATTTTTCCTCTTGAATAGCTACACTGCTTGGATCATCATCCACTGAATTTTCACTCTTAGTTAGAGTGGAGTGGGGAGCATTTTAAAAATATGTATATAGGCCATCTCTGACTTAGAAATGGTTTGTGTTATAGAAGCTCATTTATAAACCAGTCATTTTAAACTTGGAATATATTTTCCCTTACAAATAATGTTATGGATGCTAGTTAGGTCCATTGCTCACAAAAGCCTATTTAGTGCATAATAGCTAAAATATTGTACATTTTTCCTGAGAAATAGAGTCATAGAAAACAATATGGTCATATATCTATAACATTTCAGCTATGGTATGGGTTAAGTAGGTCTTAGAGAACTGCTCTAGAAGAAAAATAAACACCATATATTACATTGTCTCTCTAGAGAGAACATTTTTACAAATTTTGGCTCACAAGTTAAGATGCTAAGAACACCTCTATCCCAGTTACAAGTCCAGTAGCAAGAAGGGACTAGCTTCTCCTTCTTCTAGCCTTTCTCTTTTAGAGATAGAGTCTTAGAGTTCATTTAGTTTAACTGCTTATTTTATGAGGAAACCCAGTCTCAGTCTCAGAGTAGTGAATTTAAATTGCATTAGAAAGTGGAAAACTCCAAATTTGACTTCAGGTCTTCTGAGTCAAAATCCGATATTCTTTCTGTGTCACCACACTATGAAGAAAAGAAGTACTAAAGTCTCCTTACTAATTAGAAGTTAAGTTCTGCACCAAGAAGGGACTACAACAACTACCACCACCACCATCACCACTGACCCTACCCCAAATACACTATGGCAGCAGAAAGGTGAGGAGGAGGAAATACCCATGGAATTAGAGTTCATTTGTAAGAGATCTTTATAAGATAAATATTAATAACTAGGTACTATGAATCTTAGAAATGGATCGAAAAAGAAGTTATCTGGTATGTCTTCACACAAATGTAGTTTATACAAAATATTCAATTAAATAGGCATTTATTTTGTGTAAGGCACAGTCCAAGATGTTGCAGTTACAAAGTATCTCTCAAGATCTTGTAAGCCCGGAGAAGAGGGAAATAAGGTATATTCACAAATACATATTCTAACCCCTGGAGGTAGCTAGGTGGCTCAGTGGACAGAGCACTGGTCCTAGAAACCCAAGTTCAAATCCAGTCTCAGACTCTTAAACTGTATAACCCTCAGTAGGCCACTTAACCTCTAGAGAAGGAAATGGTACAAAGATACTCCTGTATCTTTGCCAAGATGCCCATAATGGGATCACAAAGAGTTGGACACAACTGTATAACAGCTCTAACTTCTGGCTAAACTACCCTCCCCCAGTATTCCAGGCTGAAACAAACTGATTCTAAAGGCCTAACCCTGAGATGATCATTCTGTCTCTTTTATTTTGACTCATTTCCATTACATAGATTTACTTCAGGAAAATTTCCTAGTAGTTTCACAGTATAACTTGTGTCTTAATTTCTCCAAGCATGGTTCTCTTGCTCCCATGTAAGCACTAAAGATTCCAAATGCACGTCAGATATAAGAGCCTTTATTTTACCCTCATGGAATATTCATAGGATGTAAATGACTTTTCATAATCCATAAAAAGATACAGAAAAAGCCCCACACTCAAACTGTTAATTCCCCTTGTAAGGAAGCTGAGCTACAGGTTACTATTGGGACTGCAACTTGACATTCCAGTAAGTCCATCTTTCCCACAGACTGTGTAAAGACATGTATGAGCAGCTTTCCGGAGTACTGCTGCTGTAAATAGCTTTTAAGATTCTGATTACACAGTATAGTGACCTCTCTATTCATTAAATAACAAATCAGAGCAAAACATTTACAGAAAATCAAGGTATAGCAATCAGAATGTTACAGCTTATCACAGAAAACCAAAATATAGTATTCACCATGTCACAACTCAACAACTTATCACTAAAATGGCCACATAGTTTTCACCAAAGTGGTCATATAGTTTTAAACAAAGTACATTCATTTAGTTGATCAAAAAATCCTTAATTCAATCACAAAGTACAAAAATCAAAGTTCTCCACTGCTAGGTCACAGTAAATCACAATCTTCTCAGTCAATACACAGTATCCAAGTAAAGTCTTCTTTCAGCTTGACTCAAGGTCTTCTCAGCATCCATGGTTCCTCTTCCACCATCCCAGCTCCAACTATCCCCTGGGTTCAAAGGTAGGCAGCTTCCAGTTCCTTGTCCAGCTCCTTGTCCAGTTCTTCATCCAGTTCCCATTCCATATTGAAGTTCGCAGTGTCCAGTCCACCTCAAGTCCGTCACAGTTCCTATTTCTGGGAAGACAAAGATTGTGAGAGCCACAATAATATTCATGCACATTGCCAGCACCAACAACAATTCACTATATGTCTGTGAAATCAATTCAGACCCACCAACAAGGTCTGAGAACTTAACACAAATCATCAACATAGAAATTAACACAGATCCACAAACAAGGTCCAAGAGGTCAGCACAAATCATCCTCCTCCAGGACTTCAGTAAACATAGAACCAGAAAATCCTCTTTCAAGGCTTCCAGTAAGGTCCCAAGGCTTCAGTACACAGTATCACAAACAAACATCAGCACAGACAGAGCAATCAAACAGAGTGCCAGGATACCACAAGTTTTCTCCTTCTTGACTCTGCCACCGTGAGAGTCCTCTTCTCAGTTCTGCTGTCTCTAGCCTGGAATTCTCCTTATCGATCCTCCCATTCCTGTTGCAGCAGTTCATGAGTTCTAAGGTTCACACGTTCTGGGGTTCACACATTCTGTTTCTTATCAGACTTGATACATGGCTGAAAAGAAACTTGAACTGAAACAAGGTGTTAATTCAAAAAATGAAACAAGTTCCTTCTGTGCTTGCCATTACAGACTGATACACTGACTGCTCCATACAAGAGTTGTATGATATCTAGACCCACCCAGAATATAGCCTTCTTCCAGAAAGTAAAAATTTTATGATAATACTTTGAGACTAATAAATAATCAATTCACTTCCCATCAGACTGGGTCTATCTGAATAAATTGGCTTTCCAATAAATTTAATCTTTATCTACAGGGCAACTGTTCAAATGTGTATGTATCCCTTGAGCTTTCACTTTTCCACATTAAACAACCTGTGTTCTTTCAAATGACCCTCATACAATATTACATTAAGTTTCCACCATTCTGGTTCTTCTGCCCCCATTGCACATGCTGTCTGGATTATCATTGTGCAGAAGGAATTTATATTCTATTAAGGGAATATGCAAATTGGAAAGCAAGAGAGTCACTGTCTTTGAGGAACTTATATTCAGATAGGGAAGCTAGAGTTGGAAAGTGTGTTTGTGTGTTTGTGTGTGTGTGTGTGTGTGTTCAAGAATGTAGACTGAATGTTCTGGAGATGAAAATGGTATGATAAGGTGAAAGTGCATTTATCAGAGCCAAGGGGCCCTAGGATAGGAGTAGCTTGAGCTCTAGTGGGTTTCAGAGGAGGCTCAGATCTTTTGAAATTTTGGACACCCAGGTACTACCTCCATGACTTACCATTCACTGTCAGCTCAGATGAATTGTCCATAATTAAATTTACCTGAGATATATGGGTGTGTTTGGGGATATATAGGAGTTAGGGGAACAGTTGTTTGCCTCATACGTGTTTACTAAGGAATTATTCTTTAAATATTCATCAGTCTGAGTGTTCTTATTCTACTATTACTTATTTATCATCAAATAAATCAAATGTTTAAAAAAGTTCCATCCAGATAGCCCAAAAGCATATTCCTGGTTTTCTCCATAAATGTCTCCTTCAGAGGTTTCTTCAGCATATATACTTCAGCTAGCAGCTATTTATTAGAAAATTCATTAAGTAGTCTGGCAGTGGGAGAGAAAAGAAACATAAAATACTTGATAAAACACCATCTTTTAATGGAAGAGGAATTTTTCATATATGACATGGAAAAGGTAGTTTTGATTTTTTGTCAGTAATTTTTGTAATACTTTCATTAAAGCATAAGTGAGGAAGAGAAAAAAGTTATGTGACACATCCTCTCAAGGAAAATATTTCAAATTAAAGTCCTGCACTTTTTTTCTTTTTGTTCTAAAACCTGAAGTACTCCTGAGTTCTAGGGTGTGTATCTGCATGTATATTTTGTGTATATGTGTCTTCTTTATTACTTTTGTAAGAAATAAAAGAAAAAATGGATAGCAACAACCCTGATGAGAATTGAAGTCTCGGTTTGCATTCTTTTTTCAAAAAATGACTTCAGGCAAATTTACTAACTTGTCTTCATTGTGACTACATAAATATATATATATATATATATATATATATATATATACACATATATACACACACACATATATATACATATATATGTATATGAAAGGAATAATGTTCATGAGCTGTTCTGAAATTCTTCACTTGATGAGAAATATATTTAATGAAAGGATACGTAGAAGTTAGGAAGTACACTCAGCAATCATGACTGTTGTTGTACAACTAGGTCTCAATTAATGCAAATAATAGACCATCTGAAGTGATACCATGTATTTGAATTTTTCAGAG
The DNA here is from genome assembly GCA_011680675.1 of Gymnobelideus leadbeateri. NCBI lineage: Eukaryota > Metazoa > Chordata > Mammalia > Diprotodontia > Petauridae > Gymnobelideus > Gymnobelideus leadbeateri. Next base: position 235,173 of record WOXC01010630.1, read on the forward strand.
ATTCAGAAGCATCCAATTTATCCACCTTGGACAAGTATTACTTCATGACCTGGATAAAATAGGGCATGTCAAAGTCCATGATATTGTGCCTCCATGTAGTTTCCAAGACAACATCCGGCCTTAAGAGATCATAATAGGTGAAGAGCCAAGCTGCAAAGCACTCTCTTTTCTACCTGCAAAAACCACTGTAGCAGCTCTTCTGCCAACTCTGTATCTTTTGATTCAGAGGCATACTGCATTATATCCTTATAAAGTCGGTCCTTCTGGCATAGCTCTGCACTATGTTTCCAGAGATTGTTGCCTTTGAAGAGATATGCAGCAATTCTTCTAAACTCAATGAGTTCACGTTTCTCCAAACGTTGAGCAAGGGATGTATTTGAATTTCTATTACTGGAAATTATCATTACATAATAAAAAAGGTAACTGGTTCGAACCCAATGGCAATATTCAATATGAATTTGAATAATGTGACCCTGTAAGGAGATTCATTACTTGTACTAATAAGAACTCAGCTATACAAACAAAGAAATTTTAAAAATAAAAGAACCAGAAGAAAAACAAATTAAGTACAATACAGACTAAATCCAATCTAATCCAAGTTAGTGAGCATGTATCGGGCAACAATGGCATGTAAACATTCTCTTATAGTAGGTACTGAGTATATAAATACAAAGCAAAATAAAAGACAGAGTCATTGCCCAATCAAAGAAAAGTTTCGACCATTCCCCAATTGATGAGAATCCCTTCAATTTCCAATTCTTTACCACTGCAAAAAAGCTGCTATAAATTTATTTGTGTGTGTATGTATGTGTGTATGTATGTATTTCTTATTCCTTTTCCTTTGATCTCTTTGGGATACAGACATAGTGGTGGCATTGTTGGGTCACAGGGTATGCCCAGTTTTATAAACCTTTGGTAAATTGCTCTCCAGAATGGTTAGATTTAGGTCACAGTCCTGCCAATGGTGCATTAGTGTTCTATTTTTTCCACATCCCCTCCAACATTTGTGATTTTCTTTTTCTGTCATATTATTTAATCTGGTAGATGTCAGGTGGTACCTCAGAGATGTTTTAATTTGCATTTCTCTAATCATTAGTGATTTAGACCATTTTATATGACTATAGATAGCTTCGCTCCATTTGAAAATTGCTTGTTCATATGCTTTGACCATTTATCAATTGGGGAATGACATGTTATTATAAATTTGACTCAGTTCTCTCTATATCGTTGAGAAATGATGCTTTCATCAAAGAAACTTATAAATTTTCCCCTAGTTTCTTTCTTTCATTCTATCTTAGCCACTTTGGTTCTATTTCTATAAATTTTTTTTATTTAATATAATCAAAGTTATCCATTTCACTTCCCATAATGCTATATCTTGTTTGTTTATAAATTCTTCTCTTATATATAGATGTAAGAGGTAAAGTATTCCACACACCATCAATTTGCTTATGATATCACTTTATATGTCCAAATAATGTATCTATCCCTGTCTAACCTAACAGTCCTTGATCAAGGAGTTTTTATTCTACTAGAACCTCTTATCAAATATAGTGTGTCTATGCATTTATATTGGGGTTGGGGGGGAGTACTTTTAAAACAAAGGGTATTTATGTTCAGAGGAAATCAGCTCATAATAAAGATACTTTTGGTTCTTTATATTTATTTTGGATTTGGAGTTGAAAAATTCTAGTCTGATTTCTCTTCCTCTCTTTGCTCATCTTGCCAAGCAAATACTTGACTTTTGAGCTTTTTTACTGTGGGAAAACTCTGCTTCCAGAGTGGAGAGTGCTGTGTTCCAAATTTCTGGGGTTTTTGTACATCTTTTGTCAGAGCTTCTTCTAGGCACCTATCTCAGAACTGTGAGGAGGACTGCCCCTCCACAGCCTCAGTTCATGTCATTTTCTGAGCATCACTTGAGGGTGTTGTCATAAATAATAGCTGAAATTCATGTCAATTTTAGGATTATTATACCTATTTTATTGATAATGAAGCTGAGATTGAGAGAAGCTCTGTGACTTGCTCCAAGTCATATGTCTAGTGAAATGGTCAATTTCATTAGGTATAAATCAGAAAAGAAGGGATATAAACAAGGTCCTTGGTATGATGGAAATAGATTTCATTTATATAGTTATGTATACATATGCATATATTTATATTTTATTTATTTACATATGTTTAGATGCATATATTTACATATTATGTTTTCATATATAATTACATTATAGGCATATATGTATATATCACCTATATTATATACACATATAACATAGGAAAATATATTATGTATTAACATATATTTCATATATATTTCAGAGTGTCAAAAGCATGGGTAAGCACACCTAATTTATGCTTAAGATGAGAAAGTACTTGATTTGAGTCAGAAGACCTTCCCCCTTCCCCCTCTTCCCCCACTCTCCCCTCCCACCTCCCTCCAACCTCATTTTAAAAGAAATCTCATATACCCAAGCAGGTGGCTGTGTTGTTCACATGTTTCTGATGAGACAGTGTGAGAAAAATAAACCTTCCCAAGGCAAAGTTAATACCCTTTCTCTCAGATCCACCCTTCCCAGAATCCCACCACTGCCCCTGCTTTCCATGAAAAAGTAGAAATGATCATATCCTCAGTCCTTTCACCACAGTGAATTGCAGAATATGATGAAGTTAAGGATCATAGGATTTAGAGCTTGGAGGAATCTTAAACCTTACATAGTAAATGCCTTCATTTACAGATAAGGAAATGGAGCAGCATTAGAGAAGCCTTCCTCCAAATTTATCTTCTTGTTATTTGTTGCTGCTGCTGTTCATTCGTTCAATCATGTCCAACTTTACAGAACCCTATGGACATTATCCATGGGATTCTCTTAGGAAAGATACTTCAGTAGTCTGTCATTTCCTTCCCCAGTATATACCCATGTTATAGATGAGGAACTGAGACAAAATAGTATTTGTCTAAGGTCACACAGCTAGTAAGTGTCTGACGCCAGATTTGAACTCAGATTTTCTTGACTTTAGACCCCGTGCTCTATCTACTGCATCACCTAGCTTCCCCAAAGTTATCTTAAACCAATTCAAGTTGCAGATAAAATATAAATATAAAAATAATTGTAGCATATTTTATAATATATCAGTAAATTTCCTTGTGCTCATCTGTATCACTTTTCTGTTGCCTATAAAATAATAATAACAACAAATAATTAACATTTATGTAGCACTTTAAGGTTTTAAAGTGCTTTATAAATATCACCTCATTTTATCCTCAAAACCCTAGGAAGTAAATAGCATTATTATCCCCATTTTACAGATGAGGAAACAGGCAGACAGGTTAGAACATTTTGCTAAGAATCATATAACTAGTAATTATCCAAGGTTCCTTTAAATACAGATATTTCTGACTCCGTGTCCAGTAATATATCTATTGTACTACCTAGCAGATAATTGTGTCTTCATCATTGTCCAACCTAGTACTGATCAGAATTAAAAGATAACCAAGAAATGTACCCATAACTGCCAACCCCATTATCCCAGAGTTAAAATACCTGGTTACAACCCCAACTGTACCAATTACTAATCATGTGACTTTAAGGGAGTCACTTATCTTCTCTATTAACTCATAAGTAAAATAATGGGGTGAGACTCAATAATCAATCAAGTTCCTACCAGTTCTATGATCCTATACCTTGTGGATATAGTCGTTTTAGAAAATCCATTTTGTCTGCTTCTTTTTTTTATTTCAGCAATCACCTCTGAACTGACTACATTCTACTCACTTCCTTATTTTGATCCCTTGGTGTACAGTTCAACTATACACTGTTCTCTAGAGTCTCTTGCCCTTGTTCTATCACCTTGTCAAGTCTCAGCTTTGTATTCTTCTATTCAATTCTCTATTTTTTTGCAGGGGGAAAAGCAGGGCAATTGGTGTTAAGTGACTTGTCCAAGGTCACATGGCTAATAAGGGTTAAGTGTCTGAGGCCAGATTTGAACTCAGGTCCTCCTAACTCCAGGGCCAGTGCTTTATTCACTGCTCTACCTAGCCATGCCTATTCAATTCTTACTCCACAAATGCTGTTGAAGGAAGCTGGAGAAAATCACTAAATATTATTGACAGGGTCCACTACATATCTCTTAGAGAATCTTAACTTGGTCCTCACTGTGACAAGTCAGGCTTTTTATATCTCTCTAAACAACTCACTATCCTCCTTATCATTTTGTTTTTCCAAACCTTTTTCATGTTTCCTCAAACTTCCCATGGCTTCCCTTTTTCCTACTGAGAACCTTTCACTGAGGAAAAAAATGAAGGTTTGCTATAAGCTACCTATACCCTGCCCCCCATAATCTCATTTCACTCAAATGCTTTTATCCACTTTTTCCCCCTTCACCCATGTCTCAAATGAAATGGTGGCTCTTCTCCTTGACAAAACAAACCCCTCTATGTGCACAAGTGTATAGAATACTATTGCATTCTGACTTCTCTAGCAGGTTGTCCCTTTCTTCATCCTCACCCTCTCATTTGTCTTCAATTTCTTCCTATTTATTGGATGCTTCCCTGATGCCTATAATCATGCCCAGGTCTTTCCCCACATTCTCAAAAACCCTCACTTGAAACACTATGGAATAGAAAAAAACATCATTTGAGCTTTCCCAAAATTGCCCTTCAAACAAATTTTCTAAAAAACTCTCTAATTGAATTCTGTAGTAATAGAATGGGAAGAAAAAAAAAAGGTCAGCGTGAGACATTCTTTTGACTAGAGATAGCATAGATGGTTGGGAAAAAAAGATCTGTGACATGGAGCCTGGGAGAGACTAACCTGGTGCCCACATGGGTGAAACATCAGCGTTGGAACTAGGTGATAGTGACAGAGGCAGTAACATATTTGAAAACTCTTGATCCCAAGATAGTAAGGGGACCTGACAAATGGTCAGAAAGAAATTACAGTGTACCCCTGTGCTAGAAGACTCTGTTGTTTATACCTACTTCTGGATTGTAGGTGAAGGGCAGAGAGGAGCACTTTTAACCAAGAGGGAATAGAAACATTGAGAAGCAGTTTCACTTCTGTCCCAATGGATCAATATTGATAGCAATCCCAAGAAATCAGGGGCCCTTCCTAGGTAAAGACCAGAATGAAGACCAAGAAAATAACGACCACAACTATCACAAGATCACATCACGTTGGGAACACTGGAAACTTCTAAACTCTTAGAACTAGCTCTGAAAATAGCAGTGAGAAAAAAATGTGAAGCTTGAGACAATGCACATCCATTCTAACTCTGCAACACTAGGAACAGAACCAAACATTAAGATAAAGTTCTAATTCAACAAATAGGGTGAAAAAATGAACAGCCACAATTTTTTTTTTTAAATCTGCAATGCTGTCAGGGAGGTTCAAGATACAAGCTTGGAAAACAATGAAGTCAAAATAGCTGTAACCACAGCATCAAAGAAAAGTTGTGAATTGGACACAAGCCCAACAAGAATCCCTAGAAGAGCTAAAAATGATTTTAAAATTTAAATAAGAACAATAAAGAAAAGTTTTGGTAGAGAAATTAAAATAAAGGAAGAAAATTATTAAAAGTTACGAAAAATATTGAAGAAAATAACATCTTAATAAATAGAATGGGCCAAATGGGAAAATTGGTATAATAATGCACTGCTGAAAATAACCCCTTAAAAAAAAGACTTGGCAACATGGAAAAAGAGGTATAAGAGCTTGCTGAAGAAAACAATTCCTTAAAAACTAAAATTGGGCAACTGTAACCTAATAATTCTATGAGATATCAGAAAATAAAACAAGGTCCAACAAATGAAAAAAAGAAGAAAATATGAAAGATGCCATGATGAAGACAACTGAACTGCGAGTGAATTCTACTAAAAATTTAAGGAACAGCTAGTCCCAATACTATACAAGCTATTTTAAAATTATATAAATAAGTATTCATTGAGCAAATTCCTTTTTTGATGCAAATATGGTTTTGATAAATAAACCATAGAGAACAAAAACAGAAAAAAGAAAATTATTATTTAATATTATATATAATATTATTTATTATTTAATGAATGTTGATGCAAAAGTTTTAAATAAAATATTAGCAAGGAGTTTACAGCAATGGCACAAAGATCATACACTATGACTAGATAGGATTTATACCAGGAATTCAGAGCAGATTCAATATTACGGAAACTATCAGTATAACTAAACATAACACTAAAAATATCAACAAGTCATATGATTATATTAATAGATGAAGAAAAATCATTTAACAAATACAACACCCATTCCAGTTAAAAACAGTAGAAAGCATAGGAATCATGGAGCCTTTCTTAAAATAATAAATAGTATCTACCTAAAACTAAGAGCAAGCATTATGTGTAATGGGGATAAACTTGAAGTTTTCACAATAAGATCAAGAGTGAAGCAAGGATGTACATTATCACTTCTGTTATTCAACATTATACAAAATGCTAATTATATCAATAAGACAACAAGAAAAAATTGAAGAAATAAAAATAGGCGGTGAGGAAACAAAATTATCATTCTTTGAAGAATATATCATGATATACTTAGAGAATGCTAGAGAATCAACTAAAAAGCAAGTTGAAATAATTAGCAACCAGCAATATTGCAAAATATAAAATGAATCTACATTAATCATAATTTCTATATATTGTCAAGAGAGAACAGCAATAAGAGATGGAAAAAGAAATTCCATTTTAAAATTGTAGGTAATATAAAAAATAAAATATGATATAAAATATCAAATATCTGTGAAGACTAATCTAGGAAATATATGAATACAAAATATCTTTCACACAAATAAAGTCAATCTAAACAATTAGAGAAATATCATTCCTTCATTGGTAGGCAGAGTCAATATTAGAAAAATGATAAATCTACCAGTTAATTTACTAATTCATTGCTATACCAATAAAGCTACCAAAGAATTGTTTTATAGAGCTAGAAGAAAAATTCTAAGAAAATTTATATGGAAGAACAAAAGAACAAGAATATCAAGGGAATCTAATGAAAAAAAAAAGTTAACGAAGATGGCCTAGCAGTTACAGAGTTCAAATGCTGTTAAAAAGCAGTAATCATAAAAACAAGTTGGAAACGTCTAAGAAATAGAGTGTTGGATCAGTGGAATAAATTAGGTACACGATATGCAGTAGTCATAGTAATCTAGAGTTGTTAAAACCAAAGATCTTAATTTGGGGGTTAAAAACCCAATACTTGACAAAAATTTCTTGGAAAAGTAGAAAGCAGTTTGTTAGAAACTACGCATAAACCAACATCTTACACTATATACAAGAAAAGGTCAAAATGGATAAAAGATTTTAACATAAATGTGTGTGTGTGTGTATGTGTGTATTTTGCTTTTTGGAGGGCAATTGGTGTTAGGTAACTTGACCCAAGTCACAGGGCTAGGTTTTTGTTTGTGTGTGCAGGGCCAATGCTCTACGACGCTCTATTTGCTGCGCCATCTAGCCGCTCCTTAACATAAATATTGATATCATTAATAACTTAGAGGAGAATGGGAAAATGTCAGATCAATGAATAAGGGAAGAGTTTATGTCTAAAGAAGAAATAGAAAGGAGTAAGGAAAATAAATAATTTTGATTATACAAAATTACAAAGTGTTTTGTACAAATAAAACTATTGCTACAAAAAATTAGAAAGAAAACAAGAGATTGGGGATTTTTTCTCAAGTTTCTCTAATAAAGACTTCATTTCTGAAATATATTGGGAACTGAGTCAAATTTATTTTTAAAAAATCTATTCACCATTTGACAAATTATCAAAGAATATTAACCAGGTCTTTGGAGGACAAGGTGTCCTGAAGCCGGAACCTGAGACGCCACCAAGATGGGCCGAGAGTTCAGGAACCTGATCCGGGTGAGGCACATCATCTCCTACAGCCTGTCCCCGTTCGAGCAGATAGCCTTCCCCGACTTCTTAAAGAAGGGCATCCCAAATGTGTTCTGCAGGACGCAGGACTCCATCCTGCGGGTCGCCCCCCGGCCCCCCCCCCATTTATAGGCTTTTACTTCCTCTATACCTGGGGAACGCAGGAGTTTGAGAAATCAAAGAGGAAGAAGCCAGCTGACTTTGAAGAAGACAAATAAGCAACACAGAGGAAAGTGCAGCATCAGTCCCCTGCAGCTTGGGGTGCCAATAGAAGAAGACTGTATAAAAAGAGTTTGCAGATGTAATAAACTTCACATTTTACAGACTGTAAAAAAAAAAGAATATTAACCAGCAATTTTCTGGAGAAGAAATTGAAGTAGTCAATTGTCACGTGAAAAAATTCTCTAAATCACTACTGATTAGAGAAATGCAAATTCAAATAGCTCTGAGATATCACCTCACACCTATCAGATTAGCTAATGTTACAGAAAAGGAAAATGACAAATGCTGGAGGGGATATGAAAATTTTGGAATATTAATACACTGTTGGTTGAGTTGTGAACTGATCCAATCATTGTGGAGAGCAAATTCTACTGCCAAAGGTTTATAAAATTATGCATCCCCTTTGACCCAGCAATATCACTACTATATCCATATCTCAAAGGCATCAAAAAAGGGGGAAAAACTGTTTCTACAGAAATATTTTAGTAGCTTTTTTGTGGTGGCAAAAAATTGGAAATCATGGGGATTCCTACCAATTAGGGAATGACTGAACAAGTTGTGGTATGATTGTAATGGAATATTATTATACCATAAGAAATGATGAGCAAGATGGTTTCAGGAAAACCTGCAAAGTTTTATATGAACTCATGGGAAATGAAGTGAGTAGAAGCAGTAGAAATTGTACACAATAACATTGTTGTAAGGTGATCAACTGTGGAAGACTTAGCTACTCTGATAAATTGAGTGATCCAAGACAATTCCAAAAAACCCATGATGAAAAATAATATCCACCCCCTTTCCAGAGAGAAAACAGACAAAATTTGAATGCGGATTGAAGCATACTTTTAAATTTTACTTCATTGTTTTGTTCATGTTTTCTTTTGCAACATTATTAATGTGGAAATATGTTTTGTAAGACTTCATATATATAATCAATATCATAATGGTTTGCTCTCTTTGAATGGGGGCAGGTAGGAGGAGTAGAAGAGGGGCAGAGAATTTGGAACTCAAAATTTTATAAGATGTGAAAAAATTTACATGTAATTTGTAAATATTTAATGAAATAAAAAAATAATCTAACCCCCCCCACCCCAACTGATCCATCCATCCCTATTATCATTCTCTCTTTCTTCTCACTTTTGTGGCAAAACTTAAGACTACCACGTACACCTGACACCTCCACTTCCTTTCTTCTTGCTTTCTTCATAACTCTGCAGTCTTGCTTCCAATCTCATCATTTAACAGAAGCTACTACTCTGACATTACTAAAGGCCTCTTAATTTCTAAAGCCAAAAGTCTCTTTTCAGGCCTCATCTATCTTGACCTGTCTGCAACTTTTGATGATATTGATCATTCTCTTCTCTTTAATTGTCTCTTCTCTGTAGGTTTTTATTCTATTACTCTCTGTTGTTTCTCCTCCAACCTGTATGACTGCTCCTTCTCATTCACCTTTGCTGGATTAAGCATGAATTTCCCCCAAGGTTCTGTCCTAGGCTGTCTTCTCTTTTTCCTCTACACTTATTTTATTTGGTGATTTCATTAGCTCCCATGGCTTAAACTATGATCTGTACACAACTGATTCTCAAATTTATTTATCCAGTCCTAATCTCCCTTGGTCTCTAGTTTGTTGTAGTTTAAACCCAGGGATGCCACAAACTGTCACAGTGGGGACTTTGCCCCCCAAAAAACTGTTTTGGTTTCATGATGTGTTGTGGTGGAACTTTCTCAAAGAATCAGACCACCTCTAATCCAAGCATAGGCATTAGAGATCGACATCTCTCATGAAGCAGGCTAAGTTCCAAGAGGAAGCAACAGCTTCAGAGAAAGCAAGATGGATTTTTATAGGATAAAAATACAATTACACATCAGAAATCATGAATATTAAAAAGGCAGGAGGGGTTTGTTAAGGTATTAGGTAATGGAGGAGGGGTCCCATCTATGGTTTTGTGGTTAAGCATTCTGTCATTCAGCCCTCCAACTGGCTAGCTCTTGTGGTCCTGTATGGTCAAGACTGATAGGTATTGTGGTCCTGCATTGGGCTAGATGAATGATGTGATTGTGCTTGCATACAAGAACACACCTGTTTCTGTGGGAATAGGTCTATGGGCAGTGACTAGGTAGAGGATGTAGTTGGGTTCCCATCACATGGACACTCCTAATGTTTCTGTGGGAACTAAGAGTTCAGGGACACACCTGTTGTTCTGGTGAGCAGTGAGGCATATATGAAAAAGTTAGAACTTGGGCACGGGGTCTAGGTAGGTACAGTTGGCCTGCTATTCAGTGGGGTTAGGCCTATAATGAAGTTAGAATATTGGGGTTGGGGGCAGCTTTATTAGGAGTCCATCAGTTTTGCATCTCCAACCTTCTAATGGACATCTCAAAGTCAATGTCAAATATAAATCTCTAATTCACATTGTCAAAACTAAACTCATTATCTTTCCTCCCAAGCCCTTCCCTCTTTCTACTTTCCTAATTACTGTTGAGGCTACCACAATCCCCCTAGTCACCTGTGTTTATAACCTACTTTTCATTCTTTATTTCTCATTCTCTCTCATTCCCACATTCAATCACTTGCCAAGTCCTGTAATTTCTACCTTCAACACATCTCTAGTAAATGTCCCTTCTAACACAATCATTCCCCTGATGCTGTCCCTTGTCACCTCACTCCCAGACTCCTACACTAGCCTGCTGGTTTGTCTCCTTGTCTCAAGTCTCTCCCCACTCCAGGCTGTCCTCCATTTACCTTTCAAATTGACCTTCCTAAAATGCAAATCTGACCATGCCATCCTCCTATTCAATAAACTCCATTGACTCCCTGTTACCTCCATTTTCAAATATACAATCCTCTTTTTTGCATTCAGAGCTCTTCATAATTTGTCCCCCTTCTACATTTCAAGTCTTCTTACCCACTACACTGCCTCCAATTTATATATTTCGATATTATCTATCATTGATCTCCATCATCTTTCTAGCTATAAGTGCTTCTTAAATGCTTATGCACTGACCTAAATACTTAGTGCCTCAACTTTCCAGAACTGATCTACTAATTATAAATGGATTGTAATCTGCATTGGTGGAAGGGGTTTTCTATGCTGAAGATATCATTTTTTTGTCTTAATACTCATCAACATAATTATTTGTTTTGTTGCAAAGTACCACTTCATAAAATAAGGCTAAATTGGGAATTATTGAGCCAAGTGAATCGTGATTAAGTTTTTGCTTTTTTCAACAGCTACATTAAGGAGATTGGCACAGCACTGGGGACCCCTGTATTTATATCCATCCAAAGATACTAATCAACAAAATTTCTAAAGAAGAGATCATTTTGTATTCTCTCTACATAGAACAAATAAGCATTTTAAAAACTTTTTCTTCTGTTGGCAGAAAATCTTTTTTTAATGCTCAGAGCCCATGCAAAGATGATTATGATATGCTCCACTGGGTAAACCTGGCCTTTTTCACTAATGCTTGGAAATTCCCTTTCTGCTGTACTTGTAAGATCTGAGCCAAGTGAGCAGTAGCACTGCAGACAATTTGCTCCATAGCTTGTCTTATATGAATGTCACTGACTGCCTAGAAAAGGCCAACAGTGTTCTTGAAAGACTCAGTATGTACAAGCTAAATTCCCAGGTCCAAGCTTGCTTAATTGTAGAAGAGTCTTCAGGCGAATGTGATGGCAGCTCAATTCCTTTGAGCCTTAAACCAGAATTAAAAATACATCCATAGTATAAAGATTCAGTATTACATATTATAAGAAGTTTCTTTTAAAAATTACTCCTACCAGATGGCCTCTAAAAAAATTTAATCTCCATTTTCTTTCGTATTGAGACATTCATTCAATTAATGAAAAGGTATGAAACATCTATTGTATCTGAGATAGTATGCTAAGCACCCTGCTGGGTACGAGGCCAGGGGAAGAAAGACAGAATTGAAATAGATGCTGCCCTCAAAGAGCTTATAGTCTAGTGACTGAATATAACATAAAATCCCCCAAAATGTATAAAAATGATGAAAATCATTCTTTATCCTGGGTCCTCACAACTTCATAAACTTCATTAGCAATAGCTTTTTTATAGCCAGTATTATAATGTGATAAAAAGAGGGATGCCCTTGGAGTCAAGAGTTCTAGGTTCAAAGATTATGGGTATTCAAGCTAGTCATGGTGGTGCATTTCTGTTATTCCAGCTACCAAAGAAGCTGAGGCCAGTTTATCTCTAGCTCAGAGGTTCTGGACTGCAGCAGACAATACAGATCAGGTGTCTGCAATAAATTAGACACCATCATGGTTACTTTACAGTAATGGCAGGCCACCAGAGTGCTGGAGTAAAGGTGCAAAAAAAAAAAAAAAACAACTCATGTTAGAAAAAGAGCAGGTTAAAGTCCCTATGATGATAAATAGCATGATTAGGCCTGTAAGGAGATCTGGCATTTATAGGGTGAGTGAATTTGGGGAGACACCGATGTTTAAAAAATGAAAAAGGAAGGGGAGATAGAAGGAAATAAATAAGGAAAAAAAGAAAGGAAGGAGGGATAGAGAGAGAAAGAGAAAGACAGAGAAATGAGAGAAAAGACAGGGAGGAAAGAAGAGAAGACAAGGCAAGACAAGACAAGAAAAGAGAGGAGAAAAGGGAAGGGGATGGGAGGGTAGGAAGGAAAGAGGAGAGGGAAAGGGAAAAGATAGGGAGAGACAGATATAGACAGAGACATACACAGAGACACAGAGCGAGTTTCAACTTGTTTGCTTGGTCCCAAGGGGTAGAATTAGGAACAATAGATAAGGTTTATAAAGAAGAACATTTAGGATGAGAATAAGGAAAATCCAATTTATATTTAGAGCTATCTCAAAGTGAAATGGGCTATCAGATTCCATATATGGGTTTTCCCTTCCTGAAGGTATTCATACAAAATTGGATGGTCACCAGTCAGATTTTTGTAGTAGAGATTCTTATTAAGTTATAGACAGAGATAGATGGACTCTGAGTTACCTTTTAGCTCTATATTTCTCTGATTGTATGAAATCTCAGTTCTAACAGTTACTAGCTGTGTGATCACTGGCTAGTCACTTAAATTATCTGAGCCTTAGATTTTTCATCTATATAATAGAAAAAATAATTCTTATACTATGTAACTATTGTGTTTGGGGACCAGGGGGAAGCAAATTATAAAGCTAAAGCACTGAATAGAGATGTATTATTATTCTTACTATTAAAAAACAAAGAATCAATTCACGTTGCATTACAATAATTCTTCAGAATCATCCTAAGGCAACAAATTGTCTTAGGAAGATTGTGAAGATTACCTAGAAGATAAGGTACCTCTCTCCATCTGAACTGCCAAGCATTCAGACTGTTGTTAGACAGTACAACTCCAGTGTTCTGGCCACATAGACCAAATTATCCAAAAGACTTTTACTGAGAATCTGCAGAAGGCAAGTACTCATACAGCAGTCAAAAGAAGTGGTGTAAGGACACGGTCGAGATCTCTCTCTGAAGAACTTTAGTATCGATTATGAGACATGGGAAACACTGACATAAGACTGCCCAGCATTGTGTGCCCCCATCAAAGAAGGTGCTGTGCTCTATGAGCAAAGCAGAACCACAGTAGCACAAAGGGAACATTAGCTGTGCAAGTCCAAAGACATCTCTATCCCAAATGTTCTAACAAGCTAATTTGTGCCTGACCTGTGGTAGAGCCTTCAGAGCCCATATTGGACTCATCAGTCACAGCCAAACAGTCTGTACCCTGACCCCAACATCATGATGTCCTCTTTGAAAACAAAGGATGTACAACTATAATAATTACTTTATATTCACCATGTGTTTTGAATTATACAAGACAACAAAAATAGCATAAAGGAATAGCATCATTAAGATTAAGGAGCAATATACTCAGAAGTATATGCTTTCTCCTATCAATACATCCTAAATGAATGATATGGATGAATGATAGGACAATTCATGTCATTGCCTCTGTAACATGAAAACATAGGTGACTACCTGAGTTTATATATAACTCATTTAGTTTTATTCATTTTCAGTCTTCAGAGATGTTTCATGTTTTATGTGCATTAACCTAAGGTCAGATATATATCAATATGTATATGTTTATGTATATTTCCTCTAGAAATATGAAATCATTTTAATTAACACTGGATTCAACTCTACCAGTTAGAATGAAACACGCTATTGATGTTTTAATAAGGTATTAACTCAGAACATGAGAATATATTTTACTAAATTATGCTTTTCAATGCATCAATTGTAGCTTCTGCTACTCCCAAAGTATAACCTAGAAGAATCTAACTCAAGAAAAGAACTCTTTATAATTTTCACATTAATCAATATCTATCAAATACCCATGCTGAAGAGAGCAGATATTTTCTCCATTTCAAAGCTAAAGAAACTGAAGTAAAAGTTTAATACATTTTAACAACATTTATTAAGTGATGAATATATGAAAGATACTGAGAACTGGAGATACAAAGGTACAAAGTAAATATTATATACGTTCAAGGAGATAGGATTCTAATAGTTAACTATAGTGGCAGAGTGAAGTAAACTACTGTTTACTGGTAGTTTAATTGGTGTTCTGGTTCATGTAATATTCTGGTTAGTGGAGAATTACCTTACACATAATATTTGATTAACTTTTTTCAAAGAAGACTGCAGCAATGACCTTAATAAGAAAATTTTACTGAAAATAATTTTATCACTCTTCAAGGTCTCGATCATGCAATTTCTTAGAGATATTATTGTGAATAAAAATTTTCATAGACCTAACCGTACTACAAAAATACTGTTTACTTCAGTTTTCTTGTAAGAGGAATCTTGATATAAGAAGAGAACATTGAATTTGGAGCTAGAGGGCCAGGGCTGAAAGATCTATTGTTTCTATTTAGCATCTGTGTCATTTTAGGCCAGGGGTGGGGAACCCGTGGCCTCAAGAGCACATGTGTGACCTTCTAGGTCCTCATGGCCTTTTGACTAAGTCCAAGTTTTACAGAACACATCATTTTATTAAGGGGATTTTTTCTGTGAAGTTTGGATTCTGTTAAAGGGTCACACTTGAGGACTAGAGAGCCACTGTGGCCCTAAGGCCTCAGATTCCCCACCCCTGCCTTAGGCAATTCATTTAACCCAATGGAAACCTCCATTCCTATATCTGCAAGACTAGAGTATTGAACAGGATTATCTTAAAATTTCCTTCATTTGAGGTTCTATGTAACTTCAGTTCTGGTTTTTGCACTGTCTTTAAATTCATGACCATGATGAATTGTCTAATAAAATAACGGAGAAAGTTTGTCAGACCCTCTGAAGAAACAGCTATCTTTCCACCCAGAGGTTTTGGAAATATTATTCTTTATGTGTCAGGGTATTTTATAAAATCATGAAGTAAAGATTAACATGTGTTTGTGAAAAAGATGATTTCCTTCAAGTATAAAATCACTAGCATTGCATTTTATTTTATTGAATACTTTGTTTATTAAATGTTGATGCTCTGGCTGGTTGAATAACTAGCCTAAAACATAAAAAGCAAGAAATTAGAGATGATATATCCTGGCTTTACCAAAGCTTTAGCTTTGGCCCCAAGTGATCCACTTATAAATATGGGAGAATATCAATTTCATCCAGTAAATTTAATTGGAACATACCTGGCTTAGAGCCTAGATAAGCAGGAAACAAAAAGACTCTTTACTTCTTCAGCATTCAGTGGTTCCATGATATCTGGTCTAACTGCTCCTTCCTCTAGTAAAATCATGATCTACAACCCTCTCATCCTGTGAAATCTTAAATCTATCCATGCTTTGTAAAAATTTACAAAATCTATCCATGCTTAAATCTATCCAGTCTTCAGAGATGTTTCATGTTTTATGTGCATTAACCTAAGGTCAGATATATATCAATATGTATATGTTTATGTATATTTCCTCTAGAAATATGAAATCATTTTAATTAACACTGGATTCAACTCTACCAGTTAGAATGAAACATGCTATTGATGTTTTAATAAAGTATTAACTCAGAACATGAGAATATATTTTACTAAATTATGCTTTTCAATGCATCAATTGTAGCTTCTGCTACTCCCAAAGTATAACCTAGAAGAATCTAACCCAATCTAATCTAACCCAATTTCCATTGGGTTAAATGAATATTTTTGTTGTCTTTGTAAATACTCACAATGTACTACTGAAGGATTTCCTTGAATAAAAAAATATGGATGCCAATACAGTCCTTTCAGTGCCCATAAGTTATTCCTCTCTCTTATGTTGATTCAGGACAGTAGAAATTGCCCTTAGTTTAGATTGAGAGAGCCTAGGTTCAAATTCCAGCTCTGCCAATTATTCTGTAAGTTTCTGCAAGTCACTGAAGCACTTTTGGCCTCAGTTTCCTTATCTCCAAAATGAGGGTCTAGGCCATCTTACCTCCAAGGTCTCTTCTAGCTCTAAATCCGATGACAAATCCACTTACTTTTCTGATTTGGGATAATATGCTACTTCTCAATTCAATTCAATGTGTATTAATAATCTGTCAGGTGCAAGAGATATGAAAACAAAAATGAAACAATCCTTGCCCTTTTATTATATGTGTACAATAAATACAAAATGATTTTATGAGGGAAAGAACATGACAAGCTGGAGGTCTTAGAAAAAGTCACTTGAAGAAGATGGTACCTAAAGTGATCTTTGAAGGAAGCTACTGCGAAACCACCTTCCATTTTACTATTCCCTATTGGTTTCTTGTTTGATTCCAACCACATAACATAAGCAGAAGAGTATTAGTATTTAAGTGGATTTTGTAACAGGAAACAATTTGTAATCATTAAAATTACTATAATGGTTCTCAAATCTTACCTAACCTGTTTTCCTTATTCAACCTGGACCCATCTTCTTATCAACCTCTACTGCTGGCCTACATTACTTTTATGAGCATTTGGGGGAGGATTGTGATAAATATAGATAGATAGAGATATGTATATATGTATATGTATACATGTATATGCACACACATATATATGTATGCATATATGCATGTGTGTACATATGTATGTACATGTATGTGTGTCTATGTATATAATATGTAAAAGTATGTGTACATAAATGTTATTATAATTACATAAAAGGATATTATGTTATAGATTTTATACCTAAATATCCATCCAGAAATATCTATGTCTATAATTTACATGTATATGTCCATATCTTTCACATACATCTATTAGAAAGTAGATATCCATGCATGGCCAACATAATAGGAAAAGCTCTTGAAATCCACTTGTCTGGAATATTAACTTCCTCAAAAGTCTTTCTGCCTCTACTTTCACCCTCATCCAAACCATCCTTTCTATTGCTACTAAAAATGTGCTATTTTATTATCTAATCAAGCTAACCCCTTTCTCCCAAATCTCCATCATACCTATTGCTGTTAAGGAAAATTCTAAGTATCTTTCCCTCCACAATATGATATTACTGTATCTTTCCAAGATTCTGTCATATTGATATCTTCATCTTTATCATCATTGCTTTAATTTATATAGTACCTAATAGGTACCAGGCATGGCCCTTTACAAATATAATCTCATTTGATTCTACCAACAACCTTTGGAGATAGGTGCTATTATTATTCCTAATTTTCATTTGAGGAAACTTCCTCAAAAAGAGATGAAATGACTTGCTTGAGGTCACAGGGCTAGTAAGTGTCTGAGGCTAGATCTTCCTGATTCCAGATCAAGAACTCTATCCACAACACTACCAGCTGCCTCCTACCACATATTCTCTGACCTCCTTGATTTTTTATCGAACAATAGGATTCCCTGTCCCTTGAACATATTTTGTGTTCTCATTTGTCCTTGCTTTAACTCATATTTTTTTCTTCTATGCCTCTACTGCATCCCTTTCCATGTTTCATCTGAGGAATTTCTACCCATTCTTTAAACCCCACCTTTAATGTCATTTCCTCTGCAAAGTTTTAATGAACCCACCAATAAATAAATAAGCTTCTTCAAATTTCAGGGTACTTTGCTGTGTTTCTTTCTAATGCATTTATGTATCATTCTTATTACAGCTAATTTATGTTATTTTTGTTCTGCACTGTAAGCTTCTTGAGGGCAGGGATCTTGTCTTAATTAAATCATCCAGCTCTTAACATAACTGATCTCCGTACGGTAGTGATGTAGTAAATTTAAATTGTACTGTTAATGCTTAAGGGGCCTTTTGTTGTTCAATCATTTTTCAGTTGTATCTGATGCTTTGTGACCTCATTTGGGGTTTTCTTGTCAAAGATACTGGAGTAGTTTGTCATTCCCTCTGCCAGCTCATTTTACAGGTGACAAATCTGAGACTAACAGGGTCAAAGAACTTGTCCAGGGTCATGCAACTAATAAGTGTCTGAAGCCAGATTTGAATTCACAAAGAGGAGTCTTCCTGACCCCAGGCCTGGCACTCTATACATTGCACCACCAACCTGCACATCTAAGAGGCATCTCTTGACTTTAAAAAGTTTGCAATTTAAGTTCTATTCAGTCATCAGCCCCACAATTTTGCAAGTATTGAGTAGGGAGAACAGAAATCCTTGGTTTTGTTTGTTTTTGTTGTTGTTTGTGGGGGGAAATTTTGTTGGTTTGTTTTATTTGGGGGAATGGGCATTCTTTTTGAAATCCTTCTAGTGTGGGGAACTTTCAGTTTAGAAATCCCTCCACATAAAAACTTAATTTCTCTAACTGGACTAGATTAGTGCCGTTAAACTCAGGTTGAAACAGATCGCTGTTGGTCACATATTTACTTAGAAAGCCATAAATTAACATCATATATTCTATGTTGCATTTTTATTTAATTTTTAAAATATTTCTCAATTATATTTTAATCTAATTTGTGCACTACTCAAAAGTTTTGAAGGAAAAACTTGACACCTGTCAATTGAATGACCTCCAACTTTCCTTAAAGTTCTAAATTTCTCATCATATCAACTCATGTTTAATTCATAATTTTAGAGAGTTTTCTATAGGGCTGATTTGGAATTATTTGATTTACCCATACAAATATTTGCCAAAGACAGGACTTCGACCTAGGTCTTCCTGAATACAAAGTTAACCTTTTATTAACTTTCACACTTCTCATGTTTTGCTTATTTGTGATCAATAATCTAGACCTTCAATGAGCATCAGAGTGGACATAATGTGATGAAAAGCATGTTGTTTGGGGGCAAAGAACTTAAGTCTAAATCATACTTCTGCTTCACGTAGTCTCACCTTGGGCAAGGCACATGACTTCCTTAGTACATGATCCTCAGTTTCTATGTGTATAAAATTAGGGACTTTTGAATAGATAAGCTTTGTAGGTTTTTTGTTTGGTTTTTTCCTAGCCCTAGATTTATGGTCCTATATTGACCATCATGAAATGTTATTCTATTGCTCCCTTTGAAGGATTCTTTGATACTATAGATAAATGGCATGCTGTGGATTCAGAAAGTCTTGGTTCCAAATCTTTCCTCTCAGGGCAACTACGTGGCATACTAAATAGAGCACCAGTCCTGGAGTCAGGAGGACCTGAGTTCAAATCCTGCCTCAGACACTGAACACTTACTAGCCATGTGACCTTAGGCAAGTCACTTAAACCCAATTTCCCTGCCTTCCCCCCTCCAAAAAAAAAAAGAAAAGCCAAAACAAATCTTTCCTCAGATGTATACTACATTACCATGTAAGTATCTGAAGATTATTAGTATTTAATTTATTTAGTATTTAATTTATCTCATTTTGTTGATTGAAAAGCAATTCTCAAAGAACAAAAATAAATGGCAGAGACAGCCTGCTAGCATTTATTTATTTTTTCCATTTAATAGTATTTTTATTTTTTCCAATTACATGTAAAGATAGTTTCCAACATTTATTTTAATATGATTTTGAGTTCCAATTTTTTTCTCCCTCCCTCCCCTTCCCCTTCCCCAATCTTATTAGACACATCTCTACATTAGTCATGTTGTGAAGGAAGAATCAGAACAAAAGGGAAAAACCCAATGAACTATATTTCCCTCCATCCTGTACCCCCATCCTCTATTCTTTCTCTCCTTTCACCTTCTCCCTCCTCAAAAGTATTTTGCTTTAGACTTCCCCTTCCCTCAATCTGTCCTCCCTTCTATAACCCCACCTTATCTTATCTCCTCTTCCTTCTATGTTCCTTTAGCGTAAGAAAGATTTCTAAACTCAGTTGCCTGTGAATTTTATTCCGTCCTGAGCCAACACTAGTGAGAGTAAGATGCACTCACTCCCCCTTCTCCTCTACCCTCCACAGTTTTTCTGGCCTCTTTCATGTGAGATTATTTACCCTATTTACCCCTCCTTTTCTCTTTCTCCCAATAAATTCATCTCTCCCCCATTAATTTTATTTTTAGATATTATACCTTTGTATTCAGTTCACACCTGTATATATGTGTTATATATATATATATATATATAAAACTTCTAACTACTCTAATACTCCGGTGTTTTCATCAAGAATTCTTGAAAGTCCTCTATTTCATTGAATATCCATTTTCCCCTGAAGGACTATATTGTTTTGCTGGGTGGGTGATTCTTGGTTGTGGTCCTAGCTCCTTTACTCTCTGAAGATCATTTTCCAAGTTCACTGGTCCTTTAGTGTAGAAGCTGCTAAATCTTGTGTTATTCTGACTGTGACTCTACCATACTTGAATTGTTTCTTTCTGGCTGCTTGCAACATTTTCTCCTTTTCCTGGTGTAAAACCAATATGATACTCACAGCACCCATAGCAGCTATGAATATGCCAGTGTAGTTGTGAATCACAAATTATAACAGACTCTCCCATGAAAGACAGAAGCAAAACATTTATTCAAACATTAGAAAGCCAAATCCTAACACCAGAAAACCAAATACATCACAGCAACCAAGAAGGTGGAACACATAACCAATGCAATAAGCACAAACATTCTTGTGGTGAGGTCTTCCCTCTGTCAGATCTTCAAAACAAAACAGGCCCCTTTAAGCAAAAATGTCCTTCCCTCACTCACACTAGATACTCTGTCTCCACACTGCCTCCTCCCAGCTCTGCTCATGCTCTTCCCTGTTCCTTCATACTCCACCCTTCCTGTTCTGCCCTTTCAGCAAGCTGCTCCCATCCTGGGTTCCATGTAATTACATTTGGCCTATTAAGGGGTAGAGAAGATCTTCAAATTCCCATTACCTTTATACCTGGGAAATCTGGAATTTGGTTGTAATATTCCTGGCAGTTTTCATTTTGGCATCTTTCAGGAGGTAATAGGTAGTCTCTTTCAGTTTCTACCTTAACTTCTAGTTCTAGAATATCAGGGCATTTTTCCTTGATAATTTCTTGAAAGATGATATCTAGGCTCTTTTTTTGATTGTGGCCTTCAGGTAGTTCAATAATTTTTTTTTTTAATTTAATCTCCTATATCTATTTTCCAGGTCAGTTGTTTTTTCTTATGAGATATTTCACATTGTCTTCTTTTTTGTTTTTGTTCTTCTTCTGTTTTTATTTGTTTCTTGATTTCTCATAAAGTGCTTAGCTTCCATTGGTTTCATTCTAATTTTTAAGGAATTATTTTCATTAGTGAGCTTTTGGACCTCCTTTACCATTTGGCCAATTCTGTTTTGTTTTTTGTTTTTTTAATTAAACAAATGCTTTATTAACTTCTGGTTTACATCATTCATTTCCACCAGATTATGAGTTACATTTTCCCCCATTTTTTCCCTACCCACCACCCCAGAATAGCAGTCCCACTAGATATCCCCTCATCCAATCTGCTCTCTCCCATATCTTCTCCTATACCCCCTTCGACTTTGCCATTAGGGCAAGGTGAATCTCTGAGCCCCAATGCCTGGACATCTTATGAAACATTTAATTTTAAAACTTCGATTTTCAGATCCATTCCCTTCCTCCCTTGTCACCCACTCCCTCTGAGAAGATAAGCAATTCAGTATGTGTTGTACATGTATAGCTATGCAAAACATTACCATAGTAGATCTATTGTAAAAGACTGCTTATATTTCCCTCCCACCTGTCTCACCTCCCACCTGGTCCATTCCCTACTTTGATCCTGTCCCTCTTTGATAGTGGGTACTTCTAACCTCCCCTCCCCCAGAATGCCCTCCCCTCCATCATCCCCCCTCTCATCCCCCTTTCCCCTACTCAGGAGAGTGAGGGTAAGATATTCCATTTAGTATGTATGTGATTCTCTCCTTGAGCCAACTTCAATGAGAATATGCTTTTGCCTTTTTGCCTTCCTGTTCTTCCCCTCCCCTGCAACTACTTCCCCTTGCCTCTTCTACATGAGATAGTTTACCCTACCCTGTCTCTCTCCATCTCCTCTTGCCACTTTCCTCTCTCACCTCTTGACTTCACCCCTTAAGAATCATCCCTTCCTTGGGGCGGCTAGGTGGCGCAGCAAGCAGAGCACTGGCCCCAGAGCCAGAAGGACCCGAGCTCGGATCCGGGCCCAGACACCCAACACACAAACAAAAACCCAGCCGCTCAACCCCGGGCAAGTCACCTGACCCCAATTTCCCTCCAAAAAAAAAAAGAATCATCCCTTCCCATCAAATTCAACCTGTGCCCTCTATCCATGTATACCTGTGAACATATGCCATGTATCCTTCTTCAATTATTTTCATAATGAGAAAGGTTTCATCAAACACAGTTATTGTTTTTCCATGCAGGAATGTAAATAGTCCAACTTTGATCATTTCCTTTTGATTTCTTTTCCTTGATTACCTTCTCAAGCATTTCTTGCTTCTTATGTCTGAATGTCGAATTTTCTATTCAACTCTGGTTTTTTCATCAAGAATGCTTGAAAGTCCTCTATTCCACTGAATGACCATATTTTCCCCTGAAACAAGATACTCAGTTTTGCTGGGTAGCTGACCCTTGGCTTCAATCCCAGCTCTTTTGCCCTCTGGAATATCATATTCCATGCTCTTTGATCCCTCAGTGTAGAAGCTGCCAGGTCCTGGGCTACTCTGATTGTGTTTCCACCATGTTGAAATTGTTTCTTCCTGGCTGCTTGTAGTATTTTCTCCTTGATCTGGGGATTCTGGAATCTGGATATAAAATTCCTGGGAGTTTTCTTTTGGGGATCTTTTTCAGGAGGTGATCAGTGGATTCTTTCAACCTCTATTTTCCCCACTGGGTCTAAAACATCAGGGCAATTTTCCTTGAGAATTTCTTTAAGGATTATTTCTAGGTTCTTTCTTTGATCATGGCTTTCAGGTAGTCCAATAATTTTTAAATTATCTCTCCTGGATCTATTTTCCAGGTCAATGGTTTTTCCCATGAGATATTTCACATTGCCTTCTATTCTTTCATTTGTTTGGATCTGTTTAATAGTATCTTGATTTCTCATAAAGTCACTAGCTTCCATTTGCTCCAGTCTAACTCTGAAGGAATGAATCTCCTCAGTGAGCTTTTGAGATTCTTTTTCCATCTGGCAAATTCGACTTTTTAAGGCATTCTTCTCCTCATTGCCTTTCTGAGCCTCTTTTGCCATTTGACTTAGTCTATTTTTTAAGGTGTTATTTTCCTCAGTCAGGCTGTTGACTGTCATTTCATACTTTTCTTGCATCTTTTTCATTTCTCTTCCCAAATTTTTCCCCACTTCTCTTATCTGCTTCTTAAGGTCCTCTATGGCCTGTAGCCAGCTTGTATTTTCATTTGGGGCTTTTGGTGCAGGAGTTCTGACCTCACAGTCTTCCTCCATGCTTTGAGCCTCTTTGCCCCTAAAATAAGAGTCCAGTGTTGAACTTTTCTGTTTATTTTGTTTCATTTGCCTAGGCAAGTTTCCACTTAATTACTTGATTTGTGGGCTTGTTGCCACAGTAGGACTCTGCCACCAGACAGGGGAGCTTCCACCCAAACGTGGGGTCTTCACAACTTCCGCCAGTTGGGTGGTCTCTGTAAAGCCTCCACCCACTCTGGCAAGTTGGATA
This sequence comes from Gymnobelideus leadbeateri, assembly GCA_011680675.1. Classification (NCBI taxonomy): domain Eukaryota; kingdom Metazoa; phylum Chordata; class Mammalia; order Diprotodontia; family Petauridae; genus Gymnobelideus; species Gymnobelideus leadbeateri. Next base: position 259,248 of record WOXC01010630.1, read on the forward strand.
CCCACCCCAAACTTCCCCCCCAGACCACATTCCAGATCCAGGCAGTTTAAAGCAAGAGTGATTAACCCCGAGGCTGATTGCTGGATCTCCCTACAGTTCACAGACCAGGAGCTAGAGCCACTACTGATGCTGCAAAATGGCTTCTGTGCAGCTGTTTCTTCAGCAGCTTTTCACCTCCAGGGGAGGAAGCCAAGCGTTCCCCAAATACTGGTCCCAAAATCCATAGGGCACTAACCTCTCACTTTTTCCTAGGCCTCTCTGTGCTGATAATTCTGGAATCGCCACAATTGCTGGTGTTCTGGGGTCCCTCCAGCCTGCTGAAGGCCCGGCCACCCTCGGCCTAAAACTGCAGACCTGGGCTCAGCTCTGTGCTGTGCTGCCTGCTCTCAGAGCGATGTGCTGGCCTCTCCCTGAAGGGCTGCTGGGCTGTCCTCAGAAAGAGGTTAGCTTCTCTGTGCTGTTCTGTGGGTGCTGTGGTTCCAGAAGTTGTTCGGTGCCCCCTTTCACATTGTTTGAAATTTGTGTGGGGCAGAGCACATTGTAAGTGCTGTTTCTACTCCGCCATCTTGGCTCCACCTCCAGTTCTGTTTTTTAAGGCATTCATCTCCTCATTGGTTTTTTGGATCTCTTTTACCATTTGGCCTAGTCTGTTTGTAAGGTGTTATTTTCCTCAGTATTTTTTGGGTCTCCTTTACCAACCTGTTAAAACTCATTTTTCATGATTTGTTTTGCATCACTCTCATTTCTCTTTGCAATTTTTCCTCTACCTCTCTTACTTGATTTTTAAAGTCTTTTTTGAACTCTTCCATGTCCCAAGACCAATTCAATTTTTTTCTTGAAGGCTTTGGATGTTCTGAGTGTATTTTTGATCTACCTTGTCATCACAATAACTTGCTATAGTCAGAGGTTCCCCTTCACACACATTGGTTGCTCATTTTCCCAGCTTATTACTTGACTTTTAACTGATTGTTATAGTAGGTCTCTGTTTCTAGGATGGAGGGTGCACTACACCAAGCTTCATGGGGTTTGTGCAGTTATTTGCAGGGATATTTCTAGGGAACTTTAAGTTTTCAGTTCATCCAAGATGGTATGTTATAAGGAGAGGTGTTTATATTCTCCTGGCTTATGCTCTGGTATATGAGTGACAACAAGCATTCTTTTCTGCCATGAAATTGTGATGAGGGTCCCCCCTCAGCTGAGGCTATAAGCTTCTCTAAGCTAGTGCTCCTTCTCACCATGAGACTGCCACCCAGGACTGAGACCAAGATATGAGTATGGACAAAGCAACAGGGTCTTTCTTCAGTACTAACAAAAAGTCCCCTGTTATCTCCTTCTGACCATTTGTTTAACCCCGTTACCATATGTGGGCTGAGAGTTCCAGAAGGTGCCACTGCTGCTGCTGCTTCTGCTGCTGATTCAGTCACTCCCAAGGCCTGCTCTTGCTTTGTTGGGGCAGGGGCTGTGATGGCACAGCCTGTGCTGGACTGGTCTCCACTATCACCCTGATGTGACAGATCTTACCTGCTGACTTTCCAAAGTTATCTTTGGTGTCTGTGGGCTAAGAGGTCTAAAAACTGCCAAACAAATTCAGTTGACCTGAGGCATGTTTCAGGTTTTCTGGGGTCAGGTCTGTGTGGCCTCTGCTGGACTCTGCTCCTCTCTCACCCTGATAAAACAGATATTTCCTGCCAACCTTCCAAGTTGTCTTCAATTGGAAATTTGCTTTACTCTGTCTTTATGGGGGTTCTCCTGCTCTAAAATTTGTATAGAGTCATTTTTAAAGGTATTTGGAAGAGTCTGGGAGGGAGCTCAGTTGAGTCCCTGCCTTTATTCTGTCATCTTGGCTAAGCCCTCTAGTATTTATTTTTTAACATTTTTTCAAAATTAATTTTATTTTTAATTTGTGGAATAAAAGGAGCATTTTCATTAAAAAAATGATTGCAATTGCAAATTTAGTGTGTATATATATATATGTCTCTGCATGTGTGTAAACATATAAATATATACACATACATATATGTATATATATATATAAATATGTGTATATATACATATCTATAACTTGCTAAACCTTTTAAAATTGCCTTTTATGTGTAAGGGACTGTGCTTAGTACTGGAGGTGTAAAGAAAGGCAGAAATAATCCTCACTCTCAAGGAGCTCTTAATCTAATGAGAGAGACAACATGCAAATAACTATTTAAAAATAAGATATATACATGGTAAATTGATGATAGGCTCAGGTGGAAGACACTGAAGATAAGAAGGACTGAGAAAGACTTCCTGCAGATGATGGAACGTTAGCTGAAACTTGAAGGAAGCTAGGAGGCAGGGATGAAGAGGATATAAAAATAGTAAATATGCTCTAATGAAAGCAATTTCCCCACCAGATATTCCCTGCATGGCAAAATCTCAGGTTCACAGCAAAATAGAAAACAATGAAAGATCAATAAAAAACCAAAATGTTCCCTCTTTATGGAATTGTCCTTTTAGTGATAAATGAATGATAGACAAAGCCAGAAGTCTCAACTTCAGGTTTCCATTCAGATTCAACAGTTGCATATCTTAAGATTATGTAGACTGGAGTATGATTGTTCAGTGCACAGAAGCTGCTTTCTTTGGAAGAGCTACTGTATGGGAATATACACAGCTGTCTAAATACCCAGAAGCTGCCTGGAAGCCCTGGGTGTTACACATTTTTCATTCACATAAAAGACGGAGGCATTCAAAGATGCGACCAAAAAATGGGGCAACACCACCTGGAAGGTTTAAGGTCTATAAACTTAACAATGAATTATTCATCCCTGTATGTTCTTAAGTTCTTCCTTCTGTGCTAGACATAATGCTACTGTTTTGAAATACCATATGGAAAAGGATGTGGCCCAGTATAAAGAATGGAAATTGCTCTGACACAGGGTTAACATCTAGGTATTAAGTGATTCGTGAAACTAGAAAAATAATAGCTTGTGTTAAGAACAGGTGCTATATATGTTTTCACAAAAGAAGTAGGTGCTTCAACATGTTTAGGACAAATATTGGTTCATGGAGTTTCAAAACGTTGATCATACAATTGTTAAAGTATTCAAAATATTTCTGGGGGAAAAAACAGTTCATAGTATATGCATGATTATACCCCAAACAGTCACATGAATAATTCTTTTCTCTGCGTTATGCACACCAGAAATTTGGGAAGGTTTTTTTGGAACTCATGATTTATACTTTAAATTGTAAGGTTGTTATTTTGAAATGCATTAGTTGTTCCAAGTCTAGTCTGAAATTGAAAAACAAAAACACAAGATTCTGTTTTAAATTAAAGGACTTAGAATAGGAAGGAACCTAAGATATCATCCCATCAAACTCACTATTCTAGATTAAGGATGAGTACTATGGATGCAAAATGACTTCGCCAAGGTCACAAAGCTAGTAAATATTGGAAGAAGTACTTGAACACAGGTCAGGTGATTTCACATCCAACTTTCTCTTGCACTTGTTTTCACTTAGGAATGAGTACACATACACACAAACAGAAGGGGAGCTTACTTCATTGTGATTCTATAGGTTGTATGGATACGTGATAGTGTACTAATGCTGATGTTTGGACTCTTGCATTTTTAAAAATTATTTTATTTTATCTTATTTGCTTTTTGGACGGAGGAGGGCAGGACAATTGGGGTTAAGTGACTTGCCCAAGGTCACATGGCTAGTAAGTGTTAAGTGTCTGAGGCTGGATTTGAACTCAGGTCCTCCTGACTCCAGGGCAGGTGCTCTATTCACTGCACCACCTAGCTGCCCCTCTCCTGTATTTTTTATGTGAATCTGGAAGTAGGGATCTACTTGGGGCAGGGACAGACAGTTGCAGTTGCTGTTGCTCAAAGTTTATATATTTATCCTTAGCACATTTCCTACAATTACTATAACCACAGCAATTATGGCATATTACATTTACATAAAATTTTATGATGTATAAAGTACTATTTGTATACATCACCAAATTCACTACTCAAAAACCCTATGCCATAAGAAGAGTAGGTAGCCTTATTCTTTCTTTACAAATGATAAAACTAAATTTCAGAGAAATTAAAGGACTTTCCTAAGGTCACATATTTAATAACTGGCCCAAGTAGGACTAGATATCAGATCTTTGAACTCCAAATCTAGTTTCCTATAGACTATCTTATTATATCTTGTTTATATTCCACCTGCCCAAACAGTCTGAGGTTTCTGAAGACAATTATATTGTTTACAAGAATGATGTATCTGGGGCCAGCATTTACTAAATACTGGCTTAGCAGCCACAATCATTTCACAAAGGGCAGGTAAATCACCTCTTTAAGGAAGGCAGTGTAATAGTAATGGAATTTGAAGATCCCCTTATATTGGCAAGCTAATAGGTACTTAGCACTTTGTTCCAAGCTCAAGATTGTTTCAAGGATTAAGACCTAGAACTTGTGAATCCCACATTGGGATGGACTTCCTGGTGTAACAGGAAGGGACTGGAAGAGGGAGGAGCTAATACCTTATATAAGGAAAATCACAACCTGGAGAGTCAGAACTTCTTGGAGCAAGGAGTGTGGAGGCTGAGGAGGAGAGGCCCAGGCTGGAGAAAGTGATTTAGATTTTGAGAATGGAATGGTCATGGAATTTTCCAATGGTCATGGAATTTCTTTGGAAAGACAGCTAGACCTTCTGCTGGGACTTTTCTTCTGGGAACTTCTGCTGAGAGCTTCTGAGAACCAGGCTGAGGAGATACCAGCTTCTTCTGGGAGCTGCCAAAGACTTCTGAGGGCCAGCCAGAGTTGTGGAACACTGAGGAAGCATGACTGTGGTGCTGGTACTTTGTCTGTTTTGGGTCTATATTGATTTCACAGGCAGAAAGTGAATTGATGAGGATGCCAGCTTTGTATGTGAATGTTATTGTGGCTTGGCTAAGTTTTGTCTTCCCAGGAACAGAAACTGTGAAGGATTTGAGGTAGATTAGACACTGTGAGCTTCAATATGGAATAGGAGCTGCACAAATAACTAGACAAGGAACTGGGAGCTGTCTGCCTTTGAATTCAGGTGCCAGTTGGTTAGATTTGGGCAGGAGCTGGGACCATGGAAGAGAAACCATGGAAGCTGAGAGCCTACCTCCAGTCAAGATGAAAAGACCCCACCTTGGGTATTTAATGCTGACAGATGAGACTGTAACTTATTTGTGACCTAGGGTGGATGGCCTTTGTGCTTTCCACTATCCCTTAAGAGAGTATTGAGTAGTGACTGATGATATTGTAATTTAATTGCACCCCATGGGTGGAGGACTTTGACCTTTGTACTTTGTGTCAATTAAGGAGGCTTGCCTCCTTGAGGGTGATTGAATTAAGGATTTACTAAATGAAGGATGTATTAAATGAATGTTATCTTTTGCTTAAAACTATATGACCACTTTGGTGAAAACTATGTGGCCATTTTAGTGATAAGTTGTGAAGTTAAAATATTCTGAATGCTATACTTGGTTTTCTGTGAATGTTTTGTCTTGGTTTGTTATTGAATAAATAGAGAATTCACTATACTGTCTATTCAGAACCTTGAAAGCTGTTCCCAGCAGCAGTCCTCTGGAAAGCTGTTGGTGCTTGGCTTTATAGGCAGTGACAAATATATCACAGGAAAACATTCATTCAAGTATTTTTATAGGAAATGAGTCATGTAGTAAAATTTACCTTCACTCTATCATCCCAAACATACACATACCAAATACACACATATACCCATAAATCATGGGAAACCAGCAACAAGATATATTTACGTGTCAGTGTCTGGTTTCAAAAGCCTTCCCCCTATTTCTCATCATTACAGCACCACTGTGTTCCTCTAGTTCAACCTGTGTATCCAAATGATACTCACCTTCACAGGATCCCTCACCTGGAACTGAGCAATCCAGTCTCTTTTTGACAACTTTGATGATGAAATTTTTGGATGAGAAAAAATTACTCCCAAAAGAAACTGCACATATAAGAATTTTATTAGTTTTCATACTCTATTACTTGTATCATGAAGGAATTATTTGAAATAAAATATTTGTGATTAACTTCTACTGAATGGCAGCATAATGTGATGTCATCTATAAAATGCTGGAATTAGAATCAGGAATGACTGGGTTCAAATGCAGCCTCTGACTTGTGCTAGCTATATAAGTCATTTAAGTTTCTGAGTTACAGTTTCATCATACATAAAGTGAATGGGCTGTACTTAGTCACCTGTAAGGCCCCCTCTAGTTCCAAACTCTATGATCCCCTGATTAAGGAAATAACCTGATTAACTAGGGTTAATTAAGTATTTAAGTATCTCCCATCTCAACACCAACTTGAACAAACTATTTTCTGGGGTGCAAGGATGTCACCATGACATAAGACTTAGGGAAGACTTGACAACCATCCCCAGTACTTCAAGGAATAGGGACTAAATCCATTCTTTCTTCTTGAGGTCTGGGGTAATACCTAAAAACAATTGGTAAAGTTGTATAAAGGCAATTCATTCTTGATATTAGGAAAACCTTCCAAACCCATAAATATGTCCAAAAGTCGACTAGACAAACATGGGTGGCAGTGGGCTCCCTGTCACTAAAGTATTTCAAAAGGTACTTGTAGGATCTGTTGTTGGAGAATGTAAAAGGTAACCTTGATAGAATATGGATTGGATAAAATTACCTCCAGTATCACTTCCAGCTCTGAAATTCTATGATTATGTGATTCCTCAAGAGTTTATGGTTCCCAGAGGGTTCCAGTTATGGCTATTACTTGCCCTCCTATACTCTGCAATCCTGTCAAGCTGACTGTATCACATGATACTCCTCCCATTTCCATACCTTTGTACTGGTAGTAAAAAGGGACAGAGCGTTGGACATGGAGTCAGAAAGACCTGAGTTTAAATCTAGTATCAGATACTTTCCAGCTATGTGACCCTGGACAAGTCACTTAACCTATGTTTGCCTCATTTTTTTCAGTTGTAAAATTGAGATAATAATAGCACCTGACTCTAAGGGTTGTTGTGAGGATCTGTAAAGTGGATTTTAGTGTGTGTAAAGTGGGTTTTTGTTATTATTTCTTAAAGTTCAGTTTCCCTGGATCCATAGCCATAATAATCTCTTGTTTCCAGGTATTAGATATTAGTTTCCTCAAAACATCTCCACCACACTTGTGCAGTATTATATAATGATAAATAATATAAACATCCACTGTGACTGCACAATGAGATAAGGGATGGGTTGATGCAAAGTTGTGGGGCTATTGCTGGCAATATGCCTTCTTTGTCTGTTAAAGCAGATGTGCATTGGCCAGTGAATGGAGAACCTTAGGGTTGTATGCAAAAATCCTGTGTGTGTGCCTCAACTGACCCCCATTGAAGTTTAGGGGGAATCTTAGGGTTGAATGCCCAACATGGAATGCTGTATGTGCCTCAACTGGCCCCCCTTGAGGCTTGAGGAATTTAGGGGGATACACAAGTTATTGCTATCTCAATTGACCCCATTGAGACATATGAGTAGTTGCCCCCACCCCCTTCAGGAAGTGTCATTAGGGAATATTATAGGAGTTATTCTCCCATTATCAGCAACCTCTTCTGAGAAAACTGGACTCAAATAAAATAAGATTATTAACCCATTCTTAGTATCTTTCTTGTCTGACCAGATCTGTGTACTGTGTTTAACTGTCTTACAGGATCAAATGAGATAATATAAGTAAAGAGCACTTATCAAAGTGCCTGGAATCTCCCCCCACCCCACCTTGCTCCTTGCCATCACTACCACCAGCTGTTGCCAACCCTAGAATTTCATTTTCCTTTCTAATTCATAAGCACCTGTTTCTTCCTTTATGATGGAGGTTGTCCACACTGTCATACCCAAGCTGGCTGCTAGCAAAAGTTCTTAAATATGCTTTACTAGGAAAGATATCTGTTTAAGGAGTCAACAATATTTTTTAATTACATTCACTAGTTTGGGAGAAAGTCCGCACCCTAAAAATACAAAGACAAAGAAAATACAAGCAGAGAAATAAAGACCAACAGACAGGACTCTCCCTGAATCAGCTATGCACTTTATATGCATGCCTGTATGGAGAGAGCCTTTACATCTGAGCAGTCAGGGACCTCTGAAATTGGGGCCACTCAGAATCTTGACCAGGGAATCACAAGATCTTTCTCAGAAGCAAGCCCACAAGGCAAAATACCAACTAAGAGTATATATACACTTCTCAGAACCAGAAGGCATCACAGTCCTCTTGACTCAATGCCTGATTAGAAATTAGCAAAAGGTGTGAAAGCCTTCTTACAAGCAAACCTCCCCAAAGCAAGCTTCCCTTAATGTGCTTCACCTGAGGCCTATTAACTGGCAGGGAAGATCTTAAAACCCATTAACATAACAGGTACTGTCTTTTATATGGAGAATTTTCTGATGTACACTATGGCTAGTGTCCTCACTCTTAAACTGTCTTATTTTATCTAATTTGTATACATTTCTATTTTTCACTTAACAATTATATGTATGTATTTATATATTCATTTGTTGTCTCCTCCAGTTAGATATTGTTTTAGTCTCTGTTCTTAAATAGCCAGCCCATAGCAAAGTCCCTGACACCTAATAGGCTTTTAATGAATCATTATTGCTCATTACTGTCATTAACCAGTGTTTTCTCTCTTCTCCATCTTCCTATGCCTCCTTCCTTTACTATTACAGAGTGACTATTCAAGTGACACAGAGAGTGAGGACAACTTTCTGATGATGCCTCCACGGGATCATCTGGGCCTCAGTGTTTTCTCCATGCTCTGCTGCTTCTGGCCTTTGGGAATCGCTGCCTTTTATTTGTCCCATGAGGTAATGTAAAAACACAATCACGATACACGGCTCAGTTCTCTTAACTCAATGCACACACCCGATGAAGTTTTTAGCAGTGCAACCTGAAGTGACCTCACTCAATTTATACTGGAGGGAAAGATAGATATGCATTTGCCAGAGGAAAAATCTGGAGAACAGGGCAAAGCATGTAAGCTTTGGTTGATGAAGAGTATGCTTAGGGAATGAAGTATAAGTTACCTTTGAGTCTCCTCAATAGGTCATCATCCCTTAGCTAATGTAAAGGTCTTCTTTCTTTACTATCTTGCCATTGCACTTTAGAAATATTTCTAAGAATAGGAAGGCTTGACAAATCTTTAAAAAATATAACAGTATAATAATAATCATAACGATTTTATTTATTTAACAATTTGTTTTGCAAAATGCTTTACACATGCTCTCTAAGTCGATCTTATAACAACCCTCTAAGATAAATGTAGTTATCATCCCCCTTTTACAGATGAGTAAACTGGGGCTGAGGGGGAGTTGGGACTTTACCAGACTGACAATGATATTGTGTCTGGAGCAAGATTTGAATTCAGTTCTCCCTGGTCCAATTCTAAGTCTCTGTCCATTAGGTAGGTCATCTATCTACTTAGAGCTCAGCAGTGAAAATTGTCATCCAGTTGCTGAAGGTGATATAAAAATAGCTTCTCTTCCTGAATAGCTGCTCAGACCCACTAGCATGTACCCAGCTGAGGAGGTAAGAGGTCCCACATTAGGCTATGTACTACAGTACAAGAAAGTTGTAATAAAGAGGGTCTAAAGAAAAGTGGTTCATTCAGGTTTTAAAAGGGGGAGGGGAGGGGAGGGGAATTGGCCATGATCAATAATGCTGCATACATTGGTTATGGGAAGGTCAGGGCCTAATAGGGCATCTAGATGACCCAGTGGGTCATAGGACTAGACCTAGAGGCCAGAAGACCTAACTTACAATCTTACCTCTGATGCTTACTAATTATGTGTATCTGGACAAACCCTTTAGCCTCTTTTTAAAATCTCAGTTTCTTCCTATGAAAAATTAGGAAAATAACAGCACCTACCTCATAGGGTCCCTTTAAGGATCACATGCCTTAAAGTACTGTGTAAATGTTAACTGTGATAAGGTATGCCCTTCCCTGCCCCTAAAAGATAAAGGAATCACTTGGGGGTAATGACATCTCTACAGGCCACAGCCTTTATTTTTAATGGATAGCTAGTTTTGTGTGCTGCTTGTCAGAGAAAGCTGGGTAGGGATATCTCCTATCCCATTCATCTTCTTTCTTCCATTGTGCAATATGTCTCCATAGCAGTATGCCTCTTCTTAGTCATCTCAATTTTCTTTTCATTTATTAGCACATAACAATCCAGGAAGCTTGTAGGAGAGAAAGCAAGAGGTGTTTAGCTAGCATTCTTCTTCTTGTAACTCCCTGCAATTTCCCAGTTAGGCTGTCCTTCTCCTAAGCATTAATGTTTCTATGGCAGGGGGAGGGAGCATTCTAATTTGACCCGAAGAGAAACTTTTCAGAGCAAAATAACAGCACATCCCACAGAACCCATTAAGTAGCGATCTCCAGAGCTCAGTTTGTGTTTTGTTTTTGGTTTTGATTTTGAGTTTGGGGTTTTGTTTTTTTTTTGTTTGTTTGTTTTTTCCCCAAGGAAGGAAGACTATGGTCAATGGGACACTTTAGGATTTGAGGAGCCTTGGTAATGGAAGTTGATAGGGAGGGACCAGTGAGTTGCTTTTTATTTCATATTCATGGCTTCATGTCCATTCCTAGCACCCACATTCCAGATCGTCTGTCCCTGTCAATCCCATACAGGTGTAGGAATGCTGAAAACTTTTCATTACATGTTCTTTAAGCATAGCTGATTGTAGCAAACAAGAAATCTAGAATGTTGAACAGACCTGGCTAGTCCTAGTAGGCTTCTTTCTGGCTGGGACAGAGGGTAGTATGACAAATGAAAACTGAACACTAATCATAGTCACAAAACATTTTCACAAAAAAAGCAAGGAAACACACCTTCTTATTCTTAGACTAGCAGTCATATCCCCTCACTGCTTAAATTGCATTTCAGAGCCTGGATTATGTTGTTGAGCTCCTCCAAGGAAGAGTCTTAATGTGGCAGCATAAAAGCTGGCAAAAATAGGCTGATAAAGAATAACTTTGCAAGGACTTTGAATATTTTAGATGCAAATAGCAGCATATTCAATGACGCAATGCAAATCAAACAGGAGCTATTTGATGGTCTGTAAACCAAATTTAATGCAAATGGAATTTCCAATTACAAAGGACCAGAGTTGAAATGTAAACCAGACAGATGCTGATGGACTTCTAGCAAAGGCTTAGAAATGTTGTCCAATTTGTTTTTAAAGGAGATTCTTGTTCAGATATAGGGTACACTTCAAAGTCATTGATGCCCTTTTTCTCTGTTTCTATGATTCTACATGTGTTTGTATAGTATTCATAACCTGACAAGAATCTTTCCTTTCTTACTTTACATGGCCTCTAGCCATGTTCCCCTAAGGAGTATATAAAACAGTGTGAATGGGAACTTAACTAGTATGGAGCCTTTAAACTAATAAAATCTATTATCCCTCCTCGAGTGAAAGAATAGTATAAAAATCAGTGCCAAACAAGAGAGAAAATTTTATTACTGATTTTTATTTCATAAGGATCCTTGAGGTAAAAGGAAGATTATTGAGATTTTCTACTTAGAGCACTGTGATCTTTGCTAAAGTATCCCACAGTCTTGAATTATTTCTTTTTAATTGAAGAGTTCTTCAGCTCCTCTTTGAAGTAATAGATCAGAAAGTATGTGTACATGTGTGTATGTGCACAAACGTGTGTGTATGAGTTGCTTCCTTTATATGGCCTTATCAGGTACGGATTCAAAAGCCATCAGTGAAACCCTATTTCTGACTGAGTCAAGTTGAAATTCTTTTAACATTTCAAACACTATATAATTTGATCCTACCCATCCTACCATTCCAGCCTGATCTTATGTGATCTTCCTCTCATCAGTCAACATAAAAAAATATATTGCCAAGAGGTAGTATCTTTTTTTTCCAGTTAGCACTTATGTAGCTCTTTGGTATAACATTGATATTGGTATATACTGCGTCTCTATCTTTGGAACACTCATATTGCCCTTACCCAAGGATTATTGCAAAAATGTGGGAAAGACCTATGATTTTGGAGTAATTGATTCCCAAGCTGGGAAACTAGACCCAGGCAAGTCCTAAACAGTGGTTTGAGATACATTAATGATAAATGACTGGATTAGTCTCACATAGAGAGTATCAAAGGCAAGGTGGGAACCCAAATCCTAACTTATCCCAGCACCTTCCACTATGTCAGGCTACTTTTCATTATTTATTAGAAAATAAGGTCCAAAGTTATAATTCCTTTAATAATTCAGCTTTTTGATTTTGTTTGTCATAGAAATTTTCATTTTAATGCTTTAATATTTAACGTTAAGGCTATTTCTTGAAGTTTAATACCATAGATTTTAGGTGGGTTTTAAGTTTGTCTAAATGTGAGTAATTTTTTTAAATCATTTTATGTGTCTACAGTACATGGACTTGGAAAAAATGTTTTTAAATAGGGTTACTAGAATGATACAAATGGCCTTTCAGTAATACTAATTATTTTATAAACCAACATTTTCCATGGCACTGCATTAATGTCATTATGATATAACAGAAATGTGTCGTGCATTAAAGTTTAGTCATTTTTGGAACTAATTTTCTCAAAGACACAAATTTTTGAACATAAGAATCATTTATACATGAATATTCAGCTTATTTCTAAACACAGCAGCACATATGTTGATCTGGCTCATTCCTTTCACAATCTATAATGACTTTCTTGGATAAGTTATGCCTGCAGTGTGAAGAAGTAAAGCATTTACAGAGTTCCAGCCTAGCTGTTAGGATATGTTTATCCAGTTTCTGCCAATAATGAATGAAATGCAAAGACAGAGTCTCTGGGAATTGATTTGATGGGGAGGGGAATCTCAGTAAAGGAACAATATGTATTATACTAAGAGAAAAATTTTAGATTAGCTAAGTGGTGCAATGGATAGAGCTTTGAACTTGAAATTATGGAGTTCTGAGATCAATTCTGGTCTTAGACACTTATTGGCTGTGTGACCCTAGGAAAATAAATTAACTTCTTTGCATCTCAGTTTCCCAAGCTGCAAAATGGAGATAATTATGCCATCTAATTTATATGTTTATCGTGAAGTAAAATGAGATGTTTTCAAAACTCTTTGCAAACCTTTAAACATTATATAAATGTTAGCAATTATTTATTTAGTTAGTTTTGAGGGTCATTCAATTAATTTAAATCAATCCCCTTTCCTGTCTGTCAAGTGACGATATTCTGATGTTTGATATCCCTTTAAGTGGAGTAATATACAACTTGACACTTGTAAAATCTTCAATAATTGATTCAATTTTATTATCTGTCTCTTATTCCCTGAGTTGATGCTGAAAGTATTGTCTGGTTAGAGCATCTGAATTTATTCAGTTCTCTCATGTGCATCACATGGCTGACTTTATTTTTTTTACAACTTGAATAGTATTTTTCCAAATTACATGTCAAAACAATTTTTAAAATTCATTTTTACAAGATTTTGAGTTCCAATTTTTTTCTCCCTCCACCACTCCCCTTCTCTCTTCCTAAAATGGTAGGCAATTTGATATAGGTTATACATGTGTTACCACATAAAACATATTTCCATATTAGTCACAGTTGTGAAAAAAAGAAACATCAAAAGGAAAAAATGAAAAAGAATAAAATAAGTGAAAAATATGCGTTGATATGCATTCAGAGTCCATCAGTTCTTTATCTGGATGTGGATAGAATTTTCCTTTCTGAGTCCTTTTTACTTGTCTTATATCATTGAGTTTCTGAGAAGAGCTGAGTCATTCATAATTGATCATCACACAATGGTGCTCACATTTTTTCCTTGTTCGACTCATGTCACTTTGCATTGCTTCATACGAGTCTTTCCAGATTTTTCTGAAATCTGTTCATCATTTCTTATTGTACAATAGTAATCCAATACCATTCATATACCACAACTTGTTCAGCCATTCCCCAATTGATTGGCATCCCCTCAATTTCCAATATTTTGCCACAATGAAAAGGGCTGCTATAAATATCTTTTCACATATAAGTCTTCCCCCTTCCCCTTTTTATGATCTTTTTGGGATGCATATCTTGTAGTAGTATTGCTGGATACAATTGCACCATTTGGTTGCCATTTGAGCATAGTTCCAAATTGCTGTCCAGAATAATTGGATTAGTTTACAACTCCACCAACAATGAGTTAGTGTCCCAATTTTTCCACATTCTCTCCAACATTTATAATTATTCTTTATTGTTGCATTAGCCAATCTGATAGGTGTGAGGTGGTACCTCAGAGTTGTTTTAATTTGCATTTCTCTAATCAAAAGTAAATTAGAACAATTTTTCATATACCTATAATAACTGATTTCTTCACCTGAAAACTACTTGTTCATATTCTTTGACCATTTATCAATTGGGGAGTGACTTGTGTTCATATAAATTTGAATCAGTCTGTATATATTTGAGAAATGAGACTTTTATCAGACACACTTCTTGTAAAGAGTGTTTCCCAGATTTCTGCTTTCCTTCTAATCTTGGTTTCATTTATTTGGTTTGTGCTAATGTTTTTTTTTTATTTAATATAATAAAAATAATCTACTTTACATTTCATGATGTTATCTCTTTCTTGTTTTGTCAGGAACCTGCAATTCACTTAACTGCTCTTTTAGAAATTTAGATGTTGGGGCAGCTAGGTGGCGCAGTGAGTAGAGCGTTGGCCCTGGAGTTAGAAGGACCTGAGTTCGGATCCGACCTCAGACACTTAAGGCACACAAACAAAAAAAAACCTAGCCGTGTAACCTTGGGCAAGTTACTTAACCCCAATTGCCCACCAAAAGGCAAAAAAGAAATTTAGATGCTAGGGGCAGCTAGGTAGTGCATTGAATAGAGTACCGGCCCTGGAGTAAGGAGGACTGGAGTTCAAATCCGGCCTCAGACACTTAACACAAAAAAACTAACCATGTGACCTTGGGCAAGTCACAAACCCAATTGCCCCCCCCCCCAAAAAAAAAAGAAATGTGGATGCTATACCACTTGGTGCATATATATTTAGTATTGATATTCCTTCATTGTCCATGGTACCTTTTAGGAAGATGTAGTTTCCTTCCTTGTTTCTTTTAATTAGACCTATTTTTGCTTTTACTTTGTCTGAGATCAGGATTGCTAACCCTTTTCGTTTTTTATACTTTTTTTTTTTTTACCTCAGCTGAGGAACAACAGATTCTGCTTCAGCTCCTTAGTGTCACTCTGTCTGTGTGTATCTCTGCTTTTTTGCTTCTAATCTGTTTCTTGTAAACAAGTTTGATCCACTGTGCTATCTGCTTTGGTTTTATGGGAGAGTTCATCCCATTCACATTCATAGTTATGATTACAGTGTATTTCCCTCCTCCATTTGATTTTTCCTCCTGTTTATCCTTTCTCTCCTTTCACCCTTTCCTTCCTTGACTTTGTTTTGCTTCTGTCTACCACCCACCTCCCTCTGCCTTCTTTTTTGTCAGTCCCCACCTCCCCCCACTTAATATCCTCCTGTCCTACTTTCCTGCTGAGTAAGATAGATTTCTATATGCAACTGATTGTGTCTATTATTTTTGAGTCAATTCTGATGAGAATAAGATTCAAGCAATGCCCATCAGCCACCCTTCCATTTTTTTTCTCCTTGTAGTATAGTAATTTAGTTATAGTTATAGCAATCACATCACTGACAAAAAAAAAAAAAACACAACCTAAAAAAGACCAGATAACATTTTAGTTGCTGAATCATGGAATCCTTGTATTTAGTGTTAGGAAGGACTTCAGGAACCTTCTAATTCATTCCATAGCCAAAATGAGTTTTGCTAGTAACATTTATTGAGTGAAAAACCAGCTTGTACTCATAGTTAACTTGGTGGCACAGTGGATAGAGCCTGAAGTTATTAAGAGCTGAATTCAAATCTGACCTCAAAAACTTATTGGCTATGTGTCTGGCAAGTCACATTGGGCCTCAGTTTCCTCAGTGCTAAAATGGAGGTAATATTTCACCTACCTCACAGAGTTGCTAAGAAGACCATAAGCAATTAAATTTGTAGTGTTTTCAAATATCAATATGCTGTACAAATATTAGTTATTTTATCATCCCTTCAGACAGCTCTACATGTCCATTAGACATCTAAAATTAAACATGTTCAAAATAAAACTCACTATCTTTCTCCAAAACCCACATTCCTTCCAACCTTCCTTACTAATGTTGAGTTCAACAACATCCTCCCAACCCCTCATGCTTACAACCTAGGAGTCAAATAATTAATAACATCTGTTAAGTCCCTATTATGTATGAGGACCTGTGCTAAGTGCCAAAGATACAAAAAGAGGCAAAAGGCCACTCCTGCCCTCAAGGAGCTTACAATCTAATGTGAGGAGAGAATATGCAAAAATGTACATATAGAGCAAGCTACTTACAGAATAAACAGGAAATAACAGAGGGAAGGCACTAGAAATGAGAAGTTGTGGAAGGCTTCTTATAAATTATGGGATTTGAGTCGGGACTTAAAGGAAACCAGGGAAGTCAGTGGGTGGAATGGAGAAGAGAGACCATCCTATGCATAGGAGATAGTCAAAGAAAATGCCCAGAACTGATAGATGGAATGTATTACTTTCATAGAACAGCCAGGAGGATGCCACTGGATCTAAGAATACAGGTAGGAAGTAAGGTGTAAGAAGGTTGAAAAGATAGAAGTTGTGCTAGGTATGAAGGATTGTTGATTCCAAATAGAGAATTTTGTATTTGATCCTGGAGGCAATAGTGAGCCACTAGAGTTTATCAAGTAGGAATGTGAAATGATTGGACTTATGCTGTAGGAAAATCACTTTACTGGGTCAATGTAGCATGAATTAGAGTGGGGGAAGAATTGAAGTAGGCAGACCCACCAGCAGATTACAATAGTCCAGGTGTGATGTGCCTAGAGCTTGCAATAAAGTGGTGGCAATGCTAGAGGAGAGCAGGTATATACAAAATAGCTTGCATAGGAGAAATCAATAGGCCTGGTCAGCAGATTGGATATGGGAGTAAGAGACAATAAGAGATCTTGTATGTGAAGATTATTTTTAGGGCATTTATTGGTATTGAATTTTGTGTTATTATTCAGTCTATAAGATTTTTTTTCAGATCCTATCACCCACTGTATTAGTTTCTTTATGTAATTTTGTCACCTTCAAAGCCTCTCTGAAACTGGGATATGTCTACACAGTGACAAAACATCCAATAAGTTGACTTACTTGACCAGCTGATTCAGTACAAAAACCAGTCAGACTAAATTAACCAACCTTCTAGAGTGTTATTTTTTTATTTCCTCCCCCCTCTTATTTTCATATCAAATCAGTCACCTAGGTCTATTTATTTCATCTAGATAACATCTCTTACCTCTGCTTTTTCTTCTCAAATCCTATTGCCAAAATAGTAAAACAGCTCTCATTACCACTTGTCTGGATCGTTGTAATAGCCTACTTAGAGGTTTTATCTCCTCTAGTCCCCAACCCCTCGAATCCAATTACAGATGCTGCATAGAACTGCTGGATACATTTTTCCTCACCATAGTTAACTTTTCTGGTTAGAAATTTTCAAAAGCTCCCCGTTGCCCACTGAGTAAATTCTCAGCTTCTTATTCTGGCATTCAAAAACTTCTACAGCTGATGCCACCTTATCTTTACAACTTACCTTATATTTTCCTTCAGGCACTCAGTGCTCCAGACAAAGGGTACTACTCCCAGTCTCCCAAACATATCCTGTGCTTTTCTTAACTCATACTTTTCTTCATATAATGTCCTCTCTTCTTCATCTGTTTGATTTACATTCATCCCCTTAAAATCAACTCAAAAACCTACCTCTGCAATAATGCCTTTCCATTACCTTCCCCACAGAAATAACCATCTCTCTCAGCTTCTACATAACAATTTCTTTTATACATTTACTATGTATCATTTGACATTGCCTTTATAGTTAATCTGGTTATGTCTTCTGCTAGTGTATAGTAGGTTCTATGGGGACTGATGACATATGTGTGTCCAGTTTTCAATGGAATTTCTCTTCTAATTCTTGCTAAATTACTAGTCTTTATTGATGTAAAGCCATGCATGAGGAGCTTTCCAGAGGATTGCTGCTGTTAACAGCTTTCAAGATTCTGATCACACAGTATAGCAAACTCTCTATTCAATAACAAATCAGGGCAAAACATTCACAGAAAATGAACATACAGCATTCACAATGACATAATAACTCAACAACTTATCACTAAAATGGCCCCATAGTTTTCACCAAAGTGGTCACATAATTTTAAGCAAAGTACACTCATTTAGTAACTCAATCATTTAGTAACTCAATAATTAAATCATCCTTAAGGAGGGGACACAAACTACAAAAGTCAAAGTTCTCCACCTCTAGGTCGGAGTAAACCATAATTTCAGCCAGTACACAGTATCCAAGTAAAGTTTTCTCTCATCTTGACTCAAGGCTGGCTCTAAGCTTCCATGGTTCCTCTTCCATGGTCCCAGCTCCTATCTGAATCCATCCAACTTTCACCTGGGTTCAAAGGCAGGCAGCTCCCAGCTCCTTGTCCAGTTCTTCATCCAGTTCCCATTCTGTATTGAAGCTCACAGTGTCCAGTCCACATCAAATCATTCACAGTTCCTGTTTCTGGGAAGATTAAGATTACCAGAGTGAAAACAACGTTCATACACATTGCCAGCACCATCATCAATTCACTATCTACCTGTGAAATCAACTCAGACCCACCAACAAAGTCTGAGAATTCAGTACAAATCATCAATATTGAAATCAACACAGACCGACAAACAAGGTCCAAGAGGTCAACACAGATCATCAGTAAAGTCCCAGGACCTCCAAAATCCTCCTCCAGGACTTCTGTAAACATACAACCAGAAAATGCTCTTTCAGGGCTTTCAATAAGGTCCAAGGGCTTCTGTCCAAAGTATCACAAACAAACATCAACACAGACAGAACAGACAAACAGAGTGCTGGGATACCACAAGTTTTCTGCTTCTTGACTCTGCCACCACAAGAGTTTGCTCCTCAGTTCTGCTGTCTCTATCTATCTATCTATCTATCTATCTATCTATCTATCTATATTTACATATATACATATATATAAATATATAGAGATATATATATAGATATATATACATATCTATATAGATACATAGATATATATACATATCTATATATACATATATATCTATATATATGTATCTGATATATGTATATATATATATATATATATATATATATATATATACATCTATAGATAGATAGATAGATAGATATAGTCATTAGCTTCTCCCCAGGAGTTCATGAGTCCTGTGGTTCACAAGTTGTGGGATCCACACATTCTGTTTGATACCAGACTCAAAAGGAACTTGGACTGAAACAAGGTGTTAATTCAATAGCTGAAACAAGGTGTAAACTACTTCTGTGCTTTCCATTACAATTGTTTACAAAATTTATAAGATAGAAATTGACCACTAGGCTGGCATTATACATCAATTCAAGTAAAATTATGCTAGGATCCAAGCAAATCCATTTCTTTGCAAAGCAAAAGGAACAATAACAGTTCAGACCCAGAAATATAACAGTTATTAAAACACCATTTAATAGTTAGCTGTTATTCACTGTTAGAAAGAGCATATATTCCAATTTTGCTTTATTTGGTATTTATTTAGCAACTATGCATTTTTTAAACTATGTACCTCCCCTAGTGTCTAGAAGAATATTTTGTAAATAATGAATACTTACCAAATTCAATTAAAGGACAGAGGAAACAGTCTACTTACCAGGCATGCACATTCACAAGTAGTATCCTCATGTTAAAAAAGATAGTCAATGGTTATAAGGAAACTATTCTACTAAATTCCTAATTGAATGTCTAGTTCTGGTCTAGGGGTGACCCTAGGTTTTCCAGGCTGTGCCTGCTGAGTGGAAGTTTTCGGGGGTATTGATTGCAAAGGCTTCCAGTCTAGGTCTGGTGATGGATTGTGCATCTGTCCTCACAGAACTAGCATAATTTTGAAGGGTCTCATCTCAAGAAGGTTGACATCCATGGAGAAGAGGAATATAAAACATAAACTTGTGCCTGGAAAAAAAAATTAGAACACTTTGGTAAAAGGAGTACCCACACTAATAAAATCATGGGTTTTTTGAAACATTGAACACTTAGAAAATAGTGTCAGTTTTATATATCATTTTGTCTCCCCACACATTCATATTTATTTCCTCATTTCAATCTCACCATAACCATATGATGTAGAGAGTATTATATCTCTATTTAATAGATGAGGAAATAGATGCTTAGAGTAATGAAGGAAGTTGCCTAAGGTAACACAGTACTATAAGCAAGTACTATAAACAAGGGTCAAACCCAAGACATCGAAGTTCAAGTTTTGTGCTCCTGCCACTCACCAGACTAAATTTGTTTAATCCTAGCCTGTCTGTAAGGACTTAAGGTGAGTGTGTCATTGTGTAATATGGACAAAATTTGAGCTGGTTTCCTTAACTTGGTCCCATGAATTATTCAGTCCTGCTCTTAGTCTGGTCTGCTGAGCAAAACCCAAATATGGCAGGCTTAGAAATTGAATTGAAGAATGGTCCTTTTACTGCTTATAGTTTTATGATTACTGATATTGTACTGGCACTCTCAGACCCTGGAGTTCATGGGAAATGAACAGAAACAGAAGATTAGATCAAATTTGCTACTAAAGTCTAGATAAGGGACCTTATTCTGACTCAATGCTGTTTCATTCTACAGGGAGTTCAAAGCTTGCAATTTCCTTTTTACTAAGCCACAAGTTCACAGACATGCAGTATGACATACTGAATTGAATGTTGGACTAGATGTAAGGAAAACTTGTGTTCCCATCCCGCGTCTAACACTTATTAACTATAGGAGCATAGGAGAGTTGTTGTTGTAATTTGGTTTTGTTTTTATTCACTAGAGATCTTTTTTCTTATATGTAAAAGGGAAATGGTGGTAACTGAATGGTTTGTCTCATATTGTTGGTATGAAATTGAAATGAGTAATACATGCAAAATACTTTACAGACCTTAAAGATCTACATAAATATAAGTTATTATTTTTTCATATAGTTGTTTGTGTATGTTTATACTTAAATATTTCTTGAATTGAATGATAGATACATATTAAAACAGTCTATTAAAATTATTCCATAACAGTCCCAGTTTACTGATAGGAAATAGGAGGTGTTTCCTAGGGTCCACATAGAAAAGTATTAGAACAAGTGGTAAGAGTTGAGCCTAGATGGGCTATTATATTGTGATGTTTAATTTTTTTTCTTACTAAATTTGGCTTTCTCCAATAGAGTAGGAGAACAAGTTAAAACTTAGTCTATTTAGTAAAATTGTTGCACAGACACTGTCTCCCACAGAAACTGTCTATATTTAAACATTGAATGCACCTTGATTTAATTTCATTTCATAGAAGGCAATTCTCCATTGCTGCTTTCTTTTGTTAACTGCAAATTGTAATAATAATTAAATGAGAAAAGTATATTAGAAGCTAGATTATACTTTATCTGAATTTAGCCTGTCATCCAAATTATGTAAACTAGAAGACAAAGAAAATCTATTTGTAGTACTTAAGGCTGAGAAAACCAAGAATTCAACTAAGAGCACTAGAAGATGTCAAATTATTGCAATCAAAATTCATTTTCATTTGACATTATCAGAGTAGGTCAATACAAACTTTTTCTCATAAAATGGAAAGGTTTTGCCTCATAAAAATTGATGATAATTATAAAACTTGTTGTATCCTTTCAGCAAAAAGAAAGGGTCTTTGAAGTTGAGTTGGGTCCTAAAATAAGAATGCTAAGGAGAAAGGAGAGACTTTGATTGTAGATCAAGCATAACCCCTAAGTCCCATTCCAGGACAAATAAAGTTATAACATTTCCCTTCAATATCCTGAACAAAACATTTTTTTTAAAGAAAGGCAAAAATATGATATCAGTTATGCATGTGAAATAATTTAAAATATATTTCAATATTAGCCATGTTGCAAAAAAAGCAAGAAAAATAAAGAACATGAAAAATCATGCTTCAATCTGCACTCAGACACTATCAGTTCCCTCTCTGGATGTGGATAACATTTTTCATCATAAGTCATCCAGTATTGTTGGACATATCCTAATGAAATTGAGATAGGTCATTACAGTTAAGAAGATTAATATTAGCATCACAGTCACTAACCATGAACAATTAGGAAAATACTGACGAAAGAGAAGATGGGACACCACTTAATAGCCTACTATACTTCAATTCTCAATTACATATTCATAGGCTTTCAGAATTAAATTGTTAGACACAACCTTAGAAGTCATCAGATCTCATTTAACTGTTGTGTGCATTTCCTCTACATTGACCTTTATGTGTAGTCAATTAACTTCTTTTCAATATTCCCAATGACATGGAATTTATTCACCCATAAATCTGTCCATCTCATTTTTTAGTTTTTATTTCAAGGTCTTCTCTCATATTATTGTCCCATTGTTCCATCTCTGTATATCTTATCTTCCCCAGTATATTTCATGTCCTTTGAATTTTCTTTGCTTTTTTCCTATCTTTCACACCGATTAACACAGTGCAGAGTCCACAATACATGATTTTAATAAATGCTTATTGGTTATATTGTCTCCTTTGTGGTATTCAATGAATTCCTATACAAATGTTTGAGGCTAGAACACATTACCAACTAAGAATCATACAAGAGAAGTAGTATGATTAGAAAATATGTATGTTGTTAACCCATGTAGTGAGAGTGAGGGGTAGCTCATGAGCAGTCTGAATGTCCTTTAGACATCTATCTATGTATTATTGTCAAGAGAACTAGAAAAATGGACCCTTTCTAGAAGATTTATGGGGGAGCATGCACAAGAGTCACACAGAGTGACAAAGTATAACTGAGACATCATCTGGATAATTGGAGAATATATCCACAATAGGAATATCACAAACTCATCACATGATAAAGTATATAGTCAGAAAGCTATTATATAAATCCCAAGGCCTCTTATCGTGTTTTGCATTATAATGTCACCTCACATAATTTCTCACAGGGGAAAAATGTTTCCTTCACTTCTCAGTCTCCCTTAAATCTTGATATGACTAAGATATGAGATGTAGGACTAGACAGTATAGGAGGCTGATGTGATGTTATGTGATGATATTTTCTTCCTAAATTTTACTTTCTCCATTGGAGTAGCAGAATGAGTCAAATGCAGTCCATGCTTCCCCCTTCCCAATATTTCAGTTTCATGTTTGCCAAGTTATTCTGATAAGGGTAGAGGAGGTTATGAAGAAGAGGAGGGACATAATTATGGATTTTTCAAGTCTGAACAACCTGCCACTCAGTCAGCCCCAATAGCACAAATGAGTGACATGTCAGCTGTTCCAAATGGAGACAAACATGTGCCTCCTCCATCATTAGCCAGGCTGCTCATGATTAATTGACTGAAATGGTTTAGCAAGATGCTTGTCAGTGCCCACACTCCAGCACTGACATGGCAGCCTTTGCTTGCTTCTGTACCTTCCCCCAAGGTTACTGATTCCCAAACAAGGACTATTTTCCCTTGGATATCAAATAAACATCCCCACTTCTTTTTCACTAAGTTTCTTCAGTAATGTGAGCTGAGGCTAGTGATAGACTTAAAGTTAATGAGGCAACAAGCTCAAAACCCACGCACCTTGGCTGGGACTCAGGCACTTGCCCTCACTTCGTAGGCTTGTAAGATGAGGTTGAACAAACTGTTTTCCCCTGTGGACAAACATGGAGCTGGTAAAAACAATTTGAGAAAAACTGGTGGCCAGTTATGCAGAGAGTGTTTATTCCTGACTTATGTATTATGGACTCATGAAAATAAAACCCATGTGTTGGGTGTGTGTGTGTGTGTGTGTGTGTGTGTGTGTGTGTGTGTGTGTGTGCGTGTGTGTAGGCCTCCTTTAGCACCTGCCTAAGTGCTATAGCCCACCTTCCAATTTCCTGTGGTACATAAAATATACTGATGGCACTCTCTAAGCCCAATGTGCTATTACCCTGAGGATATCCCTACACCAGGTGTTCTTAACCTGTCATAGACCTTTTTGGGCAATTTAGCAAATCCTATGAATCCTTTCTCAGAATAATGCTTATTGACTACATTTCTAATGGAAGGAAACATCAAATTTCATTTAGAGGTTAGTGAAAATAAACCTATTTTTTCACATCGAAGTTCATGGATTCCAAGTTAAAATCTCCTACCCTAGACTAATCATGTCTTCTCCCATTTCCTCTTCCTCCTCAATCTCTATTTTTCCCTATCACCCTCAGTCCTGATTCCTTCCTCCAGACCACCTAGAAAAAAAATCCTTGCCCTTAATTATACCAACTAAAGAATATGGGCCACAGATCACTAAGCTCCATTTGGGACTAGCTATAATCTCTCAGAAAGAGATACGACTGCAATGCATAAGCAATGTGCTTGTTCATTTGTCTAGTCGTAAAGGCTTAATTTGTGTAGGGGGAATACAAATTTGTCATTGTTAGTTTTTCAAATTTCCTAATGTGATGATGTTAAGTATGTGATTTGCTGTGTTCACAATTCTTCTTCATATGGAATTCATTAGCACCACAAACACTTGTCTATGTTCTTCTCTGAGGGATATTTCTTGAGAAATGTAAATTTATATGGTTGCTAAAGCATCTGTGTGATATATCAGTCTAATACTCAGATGGAACCACTGTCTCATTGTTTTAGAGTTCCCTCCAGTGACGCAGATGGCATCCCAACCATGCCTGCCACTATCATGTATTACATTTGTCTATGCCCTCTCATATATTCACCACATAGGTCCATGAAAGTGCTTAAAGTCATCCTTGTTTTTTGATGACACTGTGGGGATAGCAATGGAGCTATATACCTGGATGCAGTTCTTCTTTCTTGGCACTTGGCAAGCCTGTCTTCTTGTGTCATACCATTCCTAGATGACCTCTTTGACTCCTCTTCTTCCTTGTATGTCCTTATTAGTTATATATTACAACCATACACACTCCACAATTCTCCATTGCCTTTCTATTGATAGTCATTTTAAAATTCCTTAGAGACATATATTCCATGTTTTGGTGCATGATTGCAATGCTGTTAAAGTGTGAAGTATGAGGTCATTAAAAGAGCTTTATGATTTCCTAAAAAGAATTTAGCCCACTTTCCTCCTCCAGCTTAAAGCTACTCCAAATTCATTGTTCGTCTCCACTGTGGACTGCAGAAATGTATCATGATGGACAAGTTCTATACATTGTACAAATATATGTTGAAATCTGAGCAATAAATATTCTTCATCCGTTAAGACTTCCCGACATAGATAGACCAGACTCCTTTGAGCAATTATAAATGTCTGATAAGAGGTCCCACAGTTTTCTGGGACTTGATGTCATCAGCATAATGTTATCTGCAAACAGGAGCATCTAGAGGAAAGGTATCAAAGTCAACCATAGGCCAAGTAGTCAGCAAAATTCCCAAGTGCAGGTTGAACTAGATAAAATGTAATTAGGGAATGTTTAATAAAATAAATTAAAGTACAACATAGTACAGTTAATGTTAAGTTGTGGTTTTCTAAGTCATAGCTTAAAGGAATCCATTTCCATTTGAGTTTGGTAACACTGATCTAGAGGACCCCTTCATATATTAGGGAAACCTTCTTCAACCTCTGGCATTACAGGGGAGAATAGCTTTGTTAAGCACATATTTCCCTGTTTTATTTCTTGCCTGATAATTCTTATTGTTATGTGTTTCAAGGAATTTTTTATGATGTTGATATATGGATGAGAGAAACTGTAATTAAAACCTATAAGAAAGTATTTTCATCTACAGAATAAATTCTTTTCAAAACCAATAGTAATGGGGTGGCTAGGTGACACAGTGAGTACAGCGCCAGCCCTGGAGTCAGAAGGACCTGAGTTCGGATCCGGCCTCAGACACTTAACACACACACACACACACACACACACACACACACACACACACATACAACCTAACCGTGTGACCTTGGGCAAGTTACTTAATCCCAAATGCCCTCCAAAAAGCAAAAAAACAAACAAAAAAGCCAATAGTAAGCACAAAGATTTTATAGTCTTCTAATCTTTCAGTTAATTGCGAAATGGTAAGTGCATAACTCTTACTTAAAATATAAGTCCTAGAAAGAAATCACTAATGGAAGAAGGGAACCAAAGGCAGAATGGATATTCCAGGGTAAGTAGGCCACAGGAAATGAGGGAAAAGAACATCCAGTATAAGACTAGAGTCAGAAGCAAAGCCAGGAGAGAAATGAAAGATAACTGGTTTGGGCCCTTTTTCAAAATGGAGGCTCTGGGAGGAATTCCCACTGGGAGAAAAGAGCAGAAGGTGTAGAGGGGTGGTCCAGGAACCTAAAAAGAATGTTTTAAATTTTATATATCGACATTGACTACAATGGTGAGATAGGTATTTCTTATCCCCAATCTCCCACCAGTGCCTTTTGTTTTCATGATGCTTTGACCTTTCTAAAACACATCCATCCCTATGAAATGGAGTAAAAGCAGATATTATTCAAGTTTGAGAGATGATAAAACTGGAAGTAAAGAGAGTACCTGTCCAAGGACATATAGCCAGTTTTTGAGAAAACCAAGATATTACCCCAAATCTCTTCATTTCTAATAACATTCTCTATCCGCTAAACCTGCCACATAAAAATATCTTCATACACCACAGTGGAACTTAGTTGCTTTGAATTAAGTCCTATATCTATGAGACTTCATTTCTTCATTACTGTTATGATCAAGAAATTAGGCATTTGACAAAGACTATAATCAGGCTTTTTATAGGTAATATTGTGCAATAGATTGCTATACTTGAAATCTGAAAGACTGGGCTTCAAATCTTGTCACTGAGACTAGCCCTGTGAATGTGGACAAATCATTTAACATCTGTCAGCACTAATTTCTTCATTTATAAAACAGAATTAATAATATGTGCTATATTTCCTTTAAAGTGCTGCAAGAGAAATAGAAAGCATATAAAATGCTTTGAAAACTTTATAATGCTATATAAATTACACTGATTATTAAAATTATCAATTTAATAGCATGTACATGCTAAGGGACAGCTTGGTGGTGCAGTGGATTGATCGCCAGCCCTTGAGTCAAGAAGACCTAAGTTCAAATCTAACCTCAGATACTTATTAACTGTGTGATCCTGGGACAGTAAACTATTTACCTCAATTTCCTTATCAATGAAATGAGCTGGAGAAGGAAATGGCAAATCCCTCCAGTATCTTTACCAAGGAAATCTCCACTGGGGTAATGAAGAGTGGGATGTGACTGAAAAACAACAACAAAAATGTATATATGACTTTTTAAGGCCTGATTGTCCTCACCCTTCAACTTAGCTCTCTTTCTTCTCCTGACTACAAATTAAACAGTCTGATTCTCTACTATTTCAGTTCTTTAAAGAACTTCCTATGGAACAAATATTCTGAAATAAGGTGATTAATTCTCTCCAGTAATAACAAGTAAAAAAGATTTTCCTGCTATAATGCAGATCAGAGAAGTTTAGTTCATTACATGAACCTTTTTCCACATATACACCAAATTTCTAGGAAAGTAGATTTTTAAAGTTTTTAAAGAGAGGGAACATTGTTAGTTAAAACTTTCTAGACTGATGCCAAAGGGAACTCATCAGAGGTAATATCAGAACAAATTAGAAAACATTCATCTAAAAATGACCACATGCAAAGCATTGTCAGGCATTATATGAACTACAGAAGACAAAGATAATATAATCCTTATATCTAAAAAAGTTTATAATTGAACTGAGAACACAACAAAGATGAAGTGGTTAAATAATAAATGATTGTAAAACCTAAGTCAACAATGCAAGAAATGGCACCAGGTAGAACACATTTATATATAGACAAAAATTTTTCTGAGAATTTAGAATTATTCATGAACATATTAGGCTAGGGTCATCAGGGAAGGTTTTTTAAAGTTAATTTTTTTAATAGTTGACTTTTTTATTAACACATATACATTTACTTTTCTTCTGGCTTGTTGAAGCAGTAGGTTAGACAGCACTTGCCACAATAATGTCTCTCAAAATGGCTAGCCATAAAGACTCCAGCACCACATTCATCACAAGGGCATTCTCGTCGAAGGCGGCTAATCTTTCCATTCTCATCAACCTTATAGTACTTTAGAACAGCAAGCTTAACCTTCTTTCTCTTATGCTTGTTCTTTTTGGGAGTGGTGTAAGACTTCTTCTTTCTCTTCTTGGCACCATCACGAAGCCTCAGAACAAGATGAAGGGTAGATTCCTTCTGAATGTTGTAGTCTGACAAAGTACATCCACCTTCTAGTTGCTTGCCCCAAAAAATCAATCTTTGTTGATCAGATGGAATACCTTCCTTATCTTTTATCTTGGCCTTGACATTTTCAATAGGATCGGACGATTCAACCTCAAGAGTGACGGTCTTTCCCATGAAAGTCTTCACGAAAATCTGCATCGTGGTACTGGGTCCACCCGTTGATGGCGGATCTGAAAGAGAGCTTAAAGTTAATTTTTAATCATCGAATATTTATTTTTTCCTTACCTTTCTTGACCCCACTGGGGGGAAAAGGGAGAAAAGCAAAACATTTATAATAAATAAGCATAGTCTCAAGCAAAACAAATTAACTTGTAGCCATGTTTAAAATATATATATCATCCTTCATATTAGTGCATCACCTCTTTGTCTGGATGTGAACAGAATTCTTCATCATTAGTCCTCTGGAATCATCATGATTTATCATTACATTAATCAGAAATCCTGAGTTTTTCAAGATTGTTCATTTTTACAATATGAATTGCTCTACTATTTCTGCTCTTCTACTATTTCTGAAAATAATATTTTGTAGTTGTATTCATAATAGTTCCTGGAAGTGTGATTGGTCATTGTGTTGATCAGTTACTAAGTCCTTTTTAAAAAATATTTACTTTATTTTTAATTTATGGAATACAATAAGCATTTTCTTAACAGTGGAATAAATAAAAAGATGATTGCTCTTGAAACTACAAATCTATTATGTACAACTTGATATTCATTTTAAATATATAATAAAGTTATCATGTAACTTTCTTTTCTCCCTTTGTTTCTCCCCCCCCCCATGGCTATCTTTAGACAAAAATAAGCATATAAGTAAAATCATTCTATGCAATTTCTATTTATAAGTTCTTTTTCTGTAGTCAGATAGGATCTTCCCTCATAGGTCCCTTGTAGCTAATTTGGGTATTTATAATAGTCAAAATGACTTAGTTCTTAAAAGTTGTTCTTAACATAATATTGCTGCTTCTGTATACAATGTTCTCTTGGTTCTTCTCAATTCACTCTTTACTATTTCATGCAAGACTATCCATGTTTGTTTTTTTCTAAAATCAATGAATTCATCATTTCTTTTAAGATAGTAGTATTCCACCACAATCACAAACCACAACATGTTCAGTCATTCCCCAATTGATGGGCATCCCCACAATTTCCAGTTCTTTGCTACCACAAAGAGAGCTGATATAAATATTTTAGCATATAGGTTCTATTTTTACCCAATAATCTTTGGAAATAGTCCTAGTAATGGTATAACTGGGTCATAGTGTAAACACAATTTAATAACTTTTGGGGCATATTTCCAAATGACTAAATCTTTCAAAGTTGACTAGCCTTAAAACATTTCTATTACTATATAAAGTTTGCTCCTGGCTCTGCTCACTTTATTTTGCATTGGTTCGAACAAACCATCTCCTTCATAATTTCTTATTGCACAATAGTCTTCCTTTGCATTCATGTGCCATAACTTGTTGACTCATTCCCCAATCTATGGACAGGTATCCCCTTGGTTTCCAGTTCTTTGCCACCACAAAAAAAGTTGTAAGACAGATAGATAGATAGATAGATAACAGATAGATGATAGGAAGATAGATAAATAGATGATAGATAGGTGATAGATATGTATATATCGATCTACAGATATAGATATGGATATAAATATAGATATATAAATATATTTTACTATGAATCCTGTTCTACTTTTATTTTTTTGGTATATAGACCTACTGGTGTATTCCTAGGTAAAAGGGTACTTTTTCTATTACTATGTTAAAAGAAGTGGTGACAAAGGATATCTTTATTTTACCCAAGAATTTGTTGGAAATCATCTTGAATATCAAGAATATCAAGTTGGAAATCATCTCTGCTACATAATGCTAACACTTGATTTCAGATAAATAGCATGTACCACATTAAGGAAAAATTTCTTTATTCCAGTGTTTTTAATACGTTTTGCCAAAAGTTTTTTCTGCACCTAATAATAAAATCACATGATTTTTGTTGTCTTATTATTAATATGGTCAATTATGTTCATTTTTTCATAATATTAAACCAACACTACATTATTGTTATAAATCAAGCCAAGTTTCACATATGATAATTATGATATGTTGCTCTAACCTCTTTGCTAATATTTACCAGTTTTCACAGTAATATTCATTAAAGATATTGAGTTACAGTTTTCTCTGTTTTGCCTTTCCTTCGTATAGGTATCCATATTTTTGTCATAAAAGGAATTTGGTAGAACCTTTTCGTTTGTCTTTTTTTGCAAACATATTGTATGCCGTTGGAATTTTTAAAATTAAATCTTCAATAGAGTTCTCTTGTCAATCCATCTTGTCTAAGTGTCCTTTACCCCCTAAGAGTTCATTGATGCTTTATTCAATTTCCTTTTTGTTAGACTCAGTTATCTATCTCTTGTTCTGTTTATTTTATCTAAGGGCAGCTAGGTGACACAGTGAATAGAGTGCTGGGCCTGAAGTCAGGAAGACTTATCTTCCCAAGTTCAAATCTTGCCCCAAACACTTACTATATAGGCCACCCTGTGCAAATCACTTAACCCTGTTTGCCTCCATTTCCTTGTCTGGAAAATGAGCTGGAGAAGGAAATGGGAAACAATTCCAGTATCTTTGCCAAGAAAACTCTAAATGGGATCACAAAAAGGTGGACAGGTCTGAAAAGCTAATGACTGATAGTTATTTTATCTGAATATTTTATGGTTTTTTTGTAAATATTCACTGATTTCATTTAAGTTTTGAGTTTTACTAGCATATAATTAGGGAAAATAGTTACCAGTAGTATCCTTCACCTTTTTCTTCATTTATTCCAAATCCACCATCTTCATTAAATTTTAGCAAATATTTTTGAAAGAGTGAATAAATATATTTTCTATTCTATATTTTAAAGTATAAATTGAATATCTTTATGTGAATGTCGTACCAGGATCTCAAATTTAAAATGTCTAAAACCACCTCTATGTTCTGTCTAAAAAATCTGATTCTGTGTTCAAATTCCATATTTCAGAAATTCTATTTTCTTACTTATCCATTTTGGAAAATATGGAATTGTCCTCTATATCTCCCTTATATCTCATGCCCAATCAGCTGACAATTCTTGCCAGTTCAATATCCAATCCATAATTGTGTATATCTTTTTGTCTGTCCCAAAGCTACAAGCCTAAATTGGGCCTCTATTACATCTTATTTGAACTATTGCTACAGTGACCAATCTAATCTATCATCTTTAATTCTTTCCCTTTTCCAATTTATCCTGCACATTAATTTTCCATTGAAGAAAGCATTTCTTCTAACTCAGGTCCTTCTGAGTCCAGGGCTGGTGCTCTATTCACTGCGTCACCTAGCCACCCTGAAGAAAGCATTTCTTGAATACTTACTATATGCCTCTTCCCATAGCAGGTGCCCAATATACAAAGACAAGAAATAGTATTACCCCTATAAGACATATTTCGAATGGACTTGATGGTAGGGTATAATGCCATGCATGAGCAGCTTTCCAAAGGACTGCTACTGTGAACATTTTTTTTAAGGTTATGATTACACAGTATAGTGACACTATATTCCATAAAAATCAAAGCAAAACATTCACAGAAAATCAAGGTACAACATTCACAATATTGTAACTTATTACAGAAAATAACAATATAGTATTCACAACAGCTTATCATTAAAATGGCCACATAGTTATCACCAAAGTGGTCACAATATTTAGAACAAAGAACAGTCACCTCAAAGTACAATAGTCAAAGTCTTCCACTCATGGGGCACACTTAAGTTAACTCAATCAGTCACTTATCAATCAATTATTAAGTATCATTAATACACAAACCCCCCCACCCCTATGTCACTAGTAAACTACAATTTCATCATTACTCAGTACCCACAGAGAGGTCTTTTCAACTTGACTTGGAGCCTGTTCTCAGATTCCCTGGATCCCCTTCCATGGTCCCAGATTCTACCTGGATTCACCAGACTGTCACCTGGGTTCAATGGCAGATAGCTCGCAGTTCCTTGTCCAGCTCTCTGAATAGGTCCTGCTCCACACTAAAGTTCACAGGGTTCAGTCTATGTCAGATCCTTCACAATTTCTGCTCCCGGGAATTCAAGGCTCAACCAAGCCACAAACAGACAAAGTCTCAGCATCCCAGTCAGGCTTTCTCAGTCTTTGCTTCCTGAGTCTTCTCCTGGGCTCCTGGGCTCCTATTCTGAAGAAGCTCCACCCCACAAGTTCTCAGGAAATTCTGGCTCAGTTCTCCATTATCTCTTCTGTAGCTGCTCTGCCACCAGATGCTGGTCCCAAGTAATTCTGACTGTGCCTCTCTGGGGCTTTTCTTATGTACACAGCATTATCTACTTCCTGTTTCAGCCAACCCCTTCCTGTTATGTAAGCAATAGGAGACAGGCGTTCATGCATTCTGTTTCCCCAAAAGATCTGATCAGTTACTAAGTGCTAAGTACCTACTACCTTTGCCAGTACAAAGGGATCTTTAAATTCAAATTACATTACCATTACATAGGGATGACCATATATATATATATATATATATATATATATATATATATATATATACATGGATACGAATATATCTACAATAAATATACATAAATGCTGATATGCATGTAAATATTATACAGATCAGGGGCAGCTAGGTGGTATAGTGGATAGAGCATGGAGTTGGGAATCAGGAAAAAATATCTTTCTGAGTTAACTGTGTGACCCTGGGCAAGTCACTTAACCCTGTTTGCCTCAGTTTCCTTGTCTAGAAAATAAGCTGGAGAAGGAAATAATAAACTGTTCCAATATCTTTACCAAGAAAACCACAAATAGTTGGACACAACTGAAAAACAATTGAACAATAATCTCCAAACCTATGGTTTCATTGCTTTAAGGAAATCCTAGTGAGTAAATGTCTTCTACCAAAACAGATCAGCAACTGTTTTTCAAGTTTATTTTTAGACATATGGAATTTTCTGTGTCAACTCTTAC
Organism: Gymnobelideus leadbeateri; assembly: GCA_011680675.1. NCBI lineage: Eukaryota > Metazoa > Chordata > Mammalia > Diprotodontia > Petauridae > Gymnobelideus > Gymnobelideus leadbeateri. The sequence continues at coordinate 292,646 of WOXC01010630.1, forward strand.
ATTTTACACACAACTATATGTATGAAATAAACACATAGTAATTGTGAAAGGGGCATTAACAATTGAGGGAATTGGAAATGCCCCTTGAAGGAGGGGAATTTGATCTGATCCTTGAAGGGAGCTAGAGATTCCAAGAAGTCCAGGTAAATAAAGGCAATGGAGGCATAGAGGACAGCCTGTGCATAGCCAGTGAAGAATTTGAAGAACAGAAGTTGATTATATTATACAGGACATAGCAAGTAGACCTGTTCAGCTGGGATGTAAAGTGTGCAATCAGCTCAAAAACATAATTTGAAGTAAGATTTGGGGGGGAGGGGCTTCCTCTGTTAAACAGAAGAATTTGTCTCTTGTCTTTTGAGCAACTGGGTCAGCATTTTAACTAAACTATAGTAGATGAGTAACACAAGAGGCAAAGATTCAGAGGGAAGGAATTCAAGCAAAAGGAATAATTTAAGCAAATGTAAAGGAAGTATCAAGCATAGTTGGGGAATGTAGTTGTATGGATGCAAGAGATATAGGGAAGGTAGAATCCATAAAACTTAGAATATAGATAATGGAGAATAATTAGCTGACTAGGTCTCCTAGGTTATAAACCTGGCTAGACAATCCACATGCTTCATTGCCATCCACATGATGTCAAGGGATCCAGAGAGGCTCCCACCACATTTGTTGGCCTCACCATGACCAGTGGAAGGGAGGATATGAGTTGTAAAGGATAGATAAAAATGGTTGAATTGAGTTCCACATGCCTGGATGCATATAAAGATATGTCTATCAATTTCCCTCTTCCTTCCACATCTATTCATTGTTCTCATATGCCACCAGATTGTAAGAAATTGAATTCATTTCAAATATATAAATCTATTAGGTTGTAAGTCATACACAGGCTCCAGAATTAAATCTGAGATTTTGACATTCAACTAGGAACAACTAATAATAAGCAAAAAGAGGCATGGCAGGACCTAGGTGACTCATTGCAAAGAGGACACTTCTTATTTCTTAATTTAAATATGGAAAATTCCTAATAAAAGTGAAATGCATCAAATGTATCATGTGGTACCCTGGGCCTACTTATTTAAGCCCTAATTGGGGATAACATTGCAACCTTGGGAGTTAATGAAAACCATCAAAATTCAGCAACTCAAATTCAACAAATGTATACTGTATTATGTCTATAACACTGTGCCAGGCTTCGGACATACAAACACAAAATGAACTACACTTATCCCTGTGGAATGTATATATTACTGGGGTGGTACAGAGTTCATACACATAAGTACAGTACAAGGAAAATTGAGTAGAAAGTAAACACTGGTAACTGGGAGAAATCAAGCAAAGTTTTGTAGAAGAGGTGATATTTGAGCTGAACCCTATAGCTAGTCTAGATGTCTGTTTTCAAACTGATTTATTTTATATGCATTTATAATCTATCCTGTCAACTGCTGCCCCAATTCAATGAAAAACTAAAACAAAATAAAACCTTCATCATAAACATGAATAGTACAGCAAACAAATTCCCACATTGGCCATGCCTGCAAAAACATGTCTTTCTCTCTATTTTAAGTCTTTCACTTCTTTGGCAGAAAATAAATACCTTTTCTTCATCTTCAGTCTTCAAGACCTTTGGTTTATGATGGTGGTGATCAGAGTTCTAAAGTCTTTCCAAGGATTTTCCTCCCATTCAATAATTTTGTTATCATTGCAGAATTTTTTCTCTTCTGTTCAATTTCCTCTGCATCCATTCATAATGACCTCTCCAGTTTTCTCTCTATTTCTCATGGCATGATAATATTCTATTATATCCATATACTGTAATTTGTTTAGGCAATCTGCAATTCATTAGTTTCTGATTTTTGCCAGCTCATATTTCCGAATATTTCTACTCCAGTCTTTTTGCATAGTAAATTATCAACTTGATCTATGTTGCTATGTAAATACATAAATCAATCCAATCTATCCTGGGTCCTACAGTTGATTGGGCTGTGTGTGTGTGTGTGTGTGTGTGTGTGTGAGAGAGAGAGAGAGAGAGAGAGAGAGAGAGAGAGAGAGAGAGAGAGAGAGGGGCAGAGAGAGAAAGAGAGAGAGAGAAACTTTGTTTCTCTAATAAGTGCTAAAATTTGGTCTATTTGTCTAGAAAACAGAAAAGCACCGTGAATTAATAATTGCTACAGAACTGATAGCTTGAATTTCAATGAGTATAGAATGAATTCTAAATACTGTTACCTTACATTGAATTTCTGATTATAGGTTGAAATGTGCATCCATTTTCCAGAGTGACTTGACTAAAGCTTTTAGACTCTTGCATACCTCCAACATGAAAATGACAATCACGTTCCTTCTACATCTATTTTTATTAGATTGGGGCACTCTGTGCATTAGCAAACCTAATTCAGGCAACCTAAATGACCTTGCGAACTCAAAGTTAAGATCATGAGCTCTGTCACTGTTTTTTGCCACTTATGTGCCCAAATCTCTATGCTGTGGAAAAACTGCTAACAATCAATGAAAATATGATTATCTGGTTGTGACTTGATTCAGTTGTGCAAGTCATTCCAGTCCCTGTATATTCATAAGCCTGATCCATTTTATATTGATAATACCTATATAGTGTGGATGACCTTGGAGAGTTCCTCTAACCTTCTACCTCAGTCTTCTTTTATGCAAAATGGACATGAAAAGAGTGACACAATAGTAAGAAGGGGCAACAGAAGAATAATTATAAAACTATTTGATTTAATTTATTTATTTTACTGCCTTCAAACAAATACGTATTAGGCAATATGGATATCTTTATCCTCAGATTTTTAAGTAGCACAAGATATATTGAAGGTACTGCTAGAAAACAGGTTGAAAAAATGAGTTTGGGAAGAGAGAGAATTGGGGGGGTTTATTTTTGTTTTTATTTTTAATATCTATTTATTCTTAACTTTTGGGGGGATTACATATTCTCTCCTTCCCCTATAACCCCTTCTCCATTCACTGAGAAGGCAAGCAAAATGATATCAATTATATATGTGTGTGTGTGTGTGTGTGTGTGTGTGTGTGTGTGAAATAATGTAAAATGTATTCCTATATTAGCCATGTCAGAAAGAAGGAGGAAGGGAGGGAGGGAGGGAAGAAGGAAGGAAGGAAGGAAGGAAGGAAGGAAGGAAGGAAGGAAGGAAGGAAGGGAGGGAGGGAGGGAGGGAGGAAGAAAAGAAGGAAGATAGAGATAGAATTTTACTTTAATTTGCCTTTAGATTTCATCATTTCTCTCTCTGGAAGTAGAAAGTATTTTTTCATCATAAGTTTTGGATCACTGAATTGATAGATGTTGTTTTTGTTCAGTCACATATAACTGTTTTTGACTCCATAGATGTAATAGTCCATGGGGTTTTCTTGACAAAGATATTGGAGTTGTTTGCAATATTTTTCTTCAATGAGTTTAGGCAAACAGAGGTTAAGTGACATGCTCAAGGTGACACAACTAGTGTCTGAAAATGCATTTGAATTTAGGTCTTCCTGACTTCATAACTAGCACTCTATCCACTGAGCCATCATAGTTGAGCAACATTGATATCACAGTGGACAATGATTTTCTTATTTTCTCACTTCACTTTTCATCAGTGCATACAGGTCTTATCAGTTGTTTTATTGTTGTTATTTTCTCTTAAAACTCTCCCTTGTTGCAAAATAGTACTCTATCATAATCATATGCCAAAACTTGTTCAGCCATTCCCCAATGGATGAACACTTCTTCAATGCCCAATTCTTTGCCACCACAAAATAGCTGCTATAACTATTTTTATACAAATAGGTCTTTTTCCTTTTATCTCTTTCAGGTATATACCTGGTAGTGATATTATTAGATCAAAGGGATATGCACAGTTTTATAGCTCTGAAGGCATAGTTCCAGATTGTTCTCCACAATGGCTGGACCAGTTCACTACTCTACCAACAGTTCATTGACATACCTATTGTTTCTTTTTTTCTCCAGGATTTGTCATTTCTGATAGGTGTGAGGTGATACCTCAGGCTTGTTTTAAATTGTATTTCTCTAAGCAATACTGATTTAGAGCATTTTTCATGTAAGAATAGATAGTTTTGAGTTCTGAAAACTAACTATTGATATGCTTTGTTTATTTTATCAATTACAGAATGACTCATGTTTTTATATTTTATAAACTTGACTCAGTTCCTTATGTGTTTGCAATATGAGACTTTTACCAGAGAAGCTATTAAATGTTTTGATATCACTTTATTGTCTACAGTAAATTTTAGGGAAATATACATTTTTTTCCAATTATCTCTTTCAACTAGGTCTATTCTTGCTTTTTCTTTGTATGAGACCATGATTTCAACCCTTACCATCTTCACTTCAGCTGAAACCTAAAAGACTCTGATCCAGAATTTAATTTTAACTGTATGTGTGTCTTTCTCTTCCAAATGTGTCCCTTGCACATGACATATTGTTGGATTCTGGTTTCTGATCTATTTTGCTATCCACTTCCACTCTGTGAATTAGCTCATCTCATTTACATTCACAGTTATGATCACTATCTGTGCATTTCCTTCCATTCCATTTTCCTCTTTTTATCCTTCTCTCTCTGTTTCTTATACTGTCCCTCCTCGAAAGTGTGTCTTGCTTCCCACCAGTGCTTCCCCCAATCTGTCTCCTCCCTTATTATCCTTCCTTCATATCTCTTGTAATCTTCCCCTATTAGGTAAGATGAATCCTATATCCAATTTAGTCTGTATACATATTCTTCCTTCTTTGAACCAATTCTGATCAGAATGAGGTTCAAGCATTTCCTGCCACCCTCCAATTCCCTCCTCTACTATAAAAGCTAATCCTTGTGGGGGCAGAGCCAAGATGGTGGGGTAGAAGCACAAACTTTGCATGAGCTCCCACTCCAATCACTTCCAATACATGTAAAAAAATTATTCGAAACAAAATCTAGAGCTACAAAACCCACAAAGTGACAGAGAAAAACAAATCTACCGCTGAAGGCAGCCTGGAAGACCAACAGGAAAGGTCTAACACAATGTGTCGGGAGCCTAGCACAGTACCACATGAGCTGCATGTTTCTGACCCAAGTGTGGCCCCCACCAGTGGTAGCAGGAAGCAGATTTCAGGACACTGAAGTGTCATAGACTTCAGGAGAATGAATAACCAACAGCTATGGTACTTTCCTGACTTCTCAAACCATAAATGCCAAAGACAAAGTAAAAGGTCAGTCTAGAACTCTGTTGTAACAGGGGGACAGAAGAATGTGGTACAGCCCTTGCCCCTGGGTCTAGAAATGGCAAAAGTCCAGCAGCTCCTGGCCTACAGATTGTAGAGGTCCAAAAGATCATTCAGATGGTAATTGCTCTTGCTTTAACCTGCTTGGATCTGAACTGTGGTCTTGGATGGTGGTCCTGGGTTCTGTGGCCAGTGTGCCAGAACTTGTGGGGGCTGTAGAGAGTGCACCATCCTAATAGCTCTGGCAGCTGCAAAAAACCCAGCAAGTTGGGACATAGCTCTCTGCAATCTGGAAGCAGAGTTCTACTATGGCAAAGAGCTCAAAAATCAAGTAATTGTCTAGCAATATGAGCAAGCAAAGGAAGTACAAACAGACCATAGATTCCTTTTTGGGGACAAAAAGGATCAAAGCATGGAATGGGAGGAAGATAACAAAGTAAGAACTCCTGCATCAAAAGCTTCCAAGAAAAATATGAATTGGTTACACATCATGGAAGAGCTCAAGAAGGATTTTGAAAATCAAGTAAGAGAAGTGGAGGAAAAATTGGGAAGAGAAATGAGAATGATGCAAGAAAATCATGAAAAGTAGTTAACAGCATGCTAAAGGAGACCCAAAAAATACTGAAGAAAATAACATTTAAAAATAGACTAACTCAAGTGGTAAAAAAAAAAAAAGGCCCAAAAAGCCAACGAGGAGAAGAATGGCTTAAAAAACTAAATTTTCCAGATGGAAAAGGAATTTCAAAAACTCACTGAAGAGAATAATTCCTTCAGAATTAAACTGAAGCAATTGGAAGCTAATGCCTTTATGAGAAATCAAGATACTATATAACAGATCCAAAAAATGTAAAAATAGAAGGCAATGTGAAATATCTCATTGAAAAAAACCACTAATCTGGAAAATAGATCCAGGAGAGATAATTTTAAAATGATTGGCCTACCTGAAAGCCTTGATCAAAAAAAGAGCCTAGACACCATCTTTCAAGAAATTATCAAGCAAAATTGCACTGATATTCTAGAAGCAGAGGGCAAAATAGAAATTGAAAGAATTCAATCACCTCTTGAAAAAGAGCCCAAAAATAAAACTCCTAGGAATATTATAGCCAAATTCCAGAGTTCCCACATCAAGGATAAAATACTGCAAGCAATCAGGCAGAAACAGTTTTGAGTATTGTGGAAATACAATCAGGATAACACAAGACCTAGTAGCCTCTACATTAAGGGATCAAAGGGTTTGTAATATGATATTCCAGAGGTCAAAGGAGCTAGGACTAAAACCAAGAATCACCTACTCAGCAAAACTGAGTACAATGCTTCAGGGGAAAATATGGTCATTTCAATAAAATAGAGGATTTTCAAGCATTCTTGATGAAAAACCAGAGCTGAACAGAAAATTTGACTTTCAAATACAAGAAGCAAGAAAAGAATGAGAAGGTAAGCAGGAAAAATATATCATAAGTATCTTATTAAAGTTGAACTATTTACATTCCTACATGGAAAAATATCATTGTAACTCATAAGACTTTTCTCAGTATGAAGATACTTGAATGGAATATATATGTATGTATAGGGGAGTGTATGTGTATATAAATATATATGTGAGTAAGGGCATATGTATGTACCTGTATACATAGACAGATGGCACAGAATAAATTGAATATGAAGGGATGATATCTAAAAAATGAAAGTAAGAGGTGAGAGAAGAATCTATTGGGAGAAGGAGAAAGGGAGAGATAGATCAGGTTAAACTGTTAAAGTGGAGGGGAAGAGCAAGAAGGTGAAAGGGAATAGGACAACCTCACTCTCATTGAATTTGACTTAAGGAGGGAATAAAAGACACACTCAGTGGGGTATCTTACTCTACAGGAAAATGGCGGGGGCGGGAGATAAGAAGGGGAATGATAGAAAGGAGGACAAATTGGGGGAGAGGGTAGTTAGAAGCAAACACTTTTGAAAAGGGGCGGGGTCAAAGGAGAAAATAGAATGAGTGAGGGGTGGGATAGGATGGAGGGAAATATATATAGTCTTCCACAACATAAATACTATGGAAATGTTTTGCATAACTACACATTATGTTCCAAGTGGGGGCATGTGAGGAGGGAAGAAAGGAAAAAATTCTGGAACTCAAAGATTTAAAAAAATGTGTATAAAAATGTGTTGGCTTTATTTTTACATGGAACTGGGAAATAAGATATACAGGCACTGGGGTATAAAAATCCATCTTGCCCTACTAGAAAGTTAGGGGGCAAATGGGGGAGGATATAAGATAGAAAACATTGGGGGAAGGGGTATTCAGTAGGCTTGCTATTTGGGGTAGGGTTTAGGGGAAAGACTGGGAGAAAATGTGTAACTCAAAATCTTGTGGAAATGAATGTTGAAAACTAAAAATAAATTAATTAATTGGAGAAGAAAGGAAAAACCAGCTATTCCTTGTGTGTCTCCTTTATGCAAGAAAATAAGCCCCATTATACCTTTCATTTCATTCTTCTCACAGAGACTCTCTATTTTTAACCTATACATTTTTTGGAGATCATTCCAACATAATTAATTCAGATCCACACCCTTGGTCTATACAGAATCCTTCTAACTTTTCCAATAATAATAAATTTCTTAGGAGTTACAGGCATAATATTGCCATATAGGAATATAAATGTTTAACTTTATTGAATTCCTTATGATTTCTTTTTCCTGTTTCCCTCTTTATCCTTTTTCTTTAATCTTCTGTTTGAAAGTCAAATTTTCTATTCAACTCTGGTCTCTTCATCAGGAATGTTTGAAAGTCCTCTATGTCATCAAATATCCATTTCCCCCCAAATGATTATATTCTGTTTTGCTGAGTAAGTTATTCTTGTTTGTAATCCTGACTCCTTTGCTCTCAGGAATGTTATAATCCAAGAACTCCTCTCCTTCTACATGGGCACTACTAAATATTGTGTGATCCTGACTGTGACTCCATGATATTTGAATTGTTTCTTTCTGGCTGTTTGCAATATTTTCTCCTTGACCTCAGAGCTCTGGAATTTGGGTCTAACATTCTTGGGGGTTTTGATTTTGGGATCTCTTTCAGAAGGTGATCAGTGGATTCCTTCAATCTTTATTTTATCTCCTTGATCTAAGATATTGGGGTAGCAGTACCTCACTGGACTCTGATCAATCAGATCACATATGAATTATTATGTTTAGTTATATATTCTATTTCTTAGGAAAGTTTTTCCTGGAGACTATCCAGAAAACAGGAATCTAAATGATGAAAGGACATTAAGATCTTCCACATGAGGATTGGTAGCAGGAAGTATGGGCATTTAGCCTGGAAAAGGAGAAGACTCAGAGGAGGCTGGTAACTGACTTCAAGTTAAGGTTATGTCTTTGAATTTGGAACCTACACACGACTTTGAGGTTCAATCTATTTATCTATTTTAACAGGATTGAATTTATTACAATCTGGGGGCATGAGGACAATGATTACTTAAGAAAAGAAAAAGGAAATTGATTTTTTTTAAAAGTTCCCTTGTTTAAAGGACTGTCTTGTGAAAGAGGCATTAAATACTTTCCATTTGGGCCTAGAGGACAAAAATAGAGACAAATAGGAAGAAGTTGCAGTGAGACACATCTGTGCTTTCTATAAGAAAAAAAAAAGCTCCCTAGTGATGACAACTCTCCTCAAGTGGAATTAGGCTACCTCTGAAGATAATTGGTTTCCTCTCACTGTAGGTTTCCATGGAAAAGCTGAATTACCACCTGTGAAGATTGCTGTAGAGAATATTCTTTTTGGAGTATATGTTGGAATGGTTGGCCACTGAATCCCTCACAATTCTGAGATACATGACAAAAAATTATGCTTTTCACAGTTAGTTTTAAACGTGTGGTTTCTCATTTTCTTCAGATGTGGTATAGGATGAAAAAAATGTTCAAACACAGCTTCAATGAATCAATAGTCAGAATTTTTTGTTTTGTTTTGTTCTTTAAAAGAAGCCATACTTGGGGTGGCTAGGTGGCACAGTGAATAGAACACTGGCCCTGGAGTCAGGAGGACCTGAGTTCAAATCCAGCCTCAGACACTTACTAGCCATGGAACCTTGGGCAGGAAACTTAACCCCAACTGCCCTCCAAAAAGCAAAAAAAAAAAGAATCTATAGTTGTTTGAAGGTACACCCTGAATTTATTGAAATTAAACTTACTGAGAACTGCCCCAAGTTTCCACAAATGTCTGGCTGCCACTCTAAGAAACAAAATTAGGTCAAATGGCTCATTGACTCAATTCCATATGACATATTTTAGGGTTTTATATTGACATTTAATATATTTTTGTTGAGCAGAATACTGCTTCAATACTGACATCAAGCAAGGCTCTATGCAGGTACAGATGGAGGGATAGATAGATGCATGCATGCATGCATGCATACATACATGCATACTTACTTATGTACATACATAACTATAGAAATAGAGATATATAAACTCATAGATACATAGGCACACAGATACATAGCTTCAAGGGTATTTCTCATCACTCTAAGAGAAAAATCAAAGAAAATTTCCTGATTGTAAAAAGGCTCTCCAAATATTCATTTTTATAGATAACGTCATTTTAATAGCATCTTGCCTTTAAAAAGTTCAGAAACTTCATAAGTGAAATGAATGGCAATCTGAAACTTAATGGCTTAGCCAAAGAGATTACTTTCACTAGGGTTGAAGGAAAAAAATAAAGAAATGCATATCACCCAAATAATGACATACAAAGTATCCAAAATTCTTAGTGAAGCTTACAGATGTCCTATTAAGATAGTCTATAAGTATATCTATTTTAATAAGTACTAAAGATAATTGATATAATATGAGCCCAGAATTGAGTAGGAGAATGTTGGACTAGATTGGACATGGAAAACTCTGCAATAATTTTAATGAAACTAACTTTGCCTATGGAAAAGTCCATTTTTTTACATGCCAATAATCTGTGGTGATTCTAATTGACTATGAATCATGAATTCTTGTGGTTGCAGAAAACTGAAAATTAAAAACAAATTGACAAGCATTAGAAAGATATAGGCCACCCCATATTAACAGGAAATATAGTAAAAAAAAGACATTGCCAAGAATGTTCATGACTAATAAAGGAGGCTAATCATTTGTGCAGCAAGAATGGTGGGACAACTTAGATGGCACACTAGTGTACCTGAAATTTTTAAGAGAGAGACAGAGAGAGAGAGAGAGAGAGAGAGAGAGAGAGAGAGAGAGAGAGAGAGAGAGGAGAGAAGAAAGTCTCTAAAACATTGGTAAGATTTTTTATGGATTATTTATGGTAAAATTTGAATGAAGGTTTTATAGGGCTAGAATTTAGTCATATAGGAATTTTAGGGTTTGCAAAATCCTTTAAAAAACATTACCTCATTTAATCCACACCACGGTCCTGTTACATAGGAATTATGGGTATTGTTGTCCCCACTTTACAGATAAAGAAACTGAGGCTCAGAGAGCTTGAATAACAACCATACAGCTAGTAAGTGTTAGAGGCAAGTCTTTCTGACTAACATTCAATATTCTTTCTACTATAATTCTCTAAGAAAGTGTAGAAGATTGCAATCTGAGTAGATAGGAGTATCCACACCAAGGAAATCTTAGTTCACTCAAAGTAGGCTAATTAGGTTTTTATATTAAATGCCACTTTAATCTGCACCATTATACATGATTCTCATGATGGGGACTAAATACAACAGTACTTTGGCACCTTGTAATGGTTTATAGATGATCAAAGCTTTGGCAGCATTAATCATCTTCTATTATCCGTCCTCAAAGTTCACTGAAGGAAGAGAAATATTTTCTGTGACACTTAAGGCTAATATCTCAAATAATCACAATGTTCAACTTTGAACCTCTAGTAATTAATGAGGAAAAGAATCACAGTGAATCTATAACATAACACATTTTTAAACTTCTCATTATCTACAAAATAAAGTCTATACATTTTACCCTGGCATTCCAGCCCCTCCAAAGAATATGTCTCCACTCTATCCTCTTAAATATCATCTTTCCCCTTTGCATACTCTAGCCTATATGAACTCATTTTGATGCCTTTGTTCTTTCTATATTGTATTCTAAAGACATTTTCCCTTTCTACAGTTCCAGGGCCACATCTCATTCTCACCAGATAGCATCCAAATTTCAAAGTCAATTCAAATAACAGATCCTTATGCCTTTGAATCTCTCTCTCTCTCTCTCTCTCTCTCTCTCTCTCTCTCTCTCTCTCTCTCTCTCTCTTTCTCTCTCTCTCTCTCTCTCTCTCTCTCTCTCTCTCTCTCTCTCTCCCCCCCTCCCTCCCTCCCTCTCTTTTCCCTCTTCCTTTCCCTCTGCCTCTCCCTCGCTCTCCCTATAGTCTCTTTTTGGCCTTTAAATTCATAACACTTTGCTGGATCTTGCTTATGAAATTGTTATTTTCTATTTTTCATTATAGTAATATTTCTAGTTCTATTTTTACTGCTGGCTTCTTAAGAACACAGACCATAGTGTTTTTGTTGCTGGTGATGGTAGTGGTAGAGGGTTTTTTGTTTGGTTGGGTTTTTTGTTTTTTGCTCTCAGAAACTTGGACTATGCTTTATCAGTAGTGGGTTTCTAATAAATATTTCTTCAAATGAGTTAATTATATACGTATTATTTCTTGTCATCTTTCTCCTATTAGCCATTGTTCTTTACTTGTTTTAAATATTATAAATAATTGACTTATTTATGAACAATCAGAGAGCACTATAACATAGACACAATGTTTTTATTCAAAGATATGGAAAAAAGGCTCCTCGAGCCCTGGTTTTTTTGTCTGAAGGTAAGTATATAATATGAATTTTTGACTTAAAAACAAGTGTCAAAACAAATGGAAAAATAAATAACCTTTGAATTAGTCAAGAGATTTGGAAACAGTTTGTAAGCCAAAAAAGTACTCTATAGAGATATGCCTACTTAGAATTGGCAATATTTAGTGGCATCATAAATATCAACAAAGTGCCTTAGCAGTATTGAGCCATACACTCACAGTGGTAAGAAATAGTCAATAGGATTAAGGAAAAACAAGACAAGAGGAGATTTCTTGGTGTAGTTATAATACCAATGCAATATTCACAGCACCCACTGTGGCTATGAATAGGCTAGTGTAGTGCTGAATCACCAATTGCAACAGACTCTCCACATGGAAGACAAAACCAACACATTTATTCAAACACCAGAAAGCCAAATCCCAATACCAGAAAACCAAATCCATCATAGCAACCAAAAAGTTGGTATACATAACCAATGCTGGAAGCACTGACATCCCCAAGCCTTCCCTCTGTCAGGCCTTCAAAACAAAACAGGCTCCCTTAAGCAAAAATGCCCCTCTCTGGGGCAGCTAGGTGGTGCAATGAGTAGAGCGCTGGCCCTGGAGTCAGAAGAACCTGAGTTCGGATCCGGCCTCAGACACTTAACGCACACACAAACAAAAACCTAGCCGTGTGACCTTGGGCAAGTTACTTAACCCCAATTGTCCTCCAAAAAGCAAAAAAAAAAAAAAAAAAATGCCCCTCTCTGCCTTCCCCTCTGCTTGTTCCCAGCTCTGCTCATACTCTCCGCTACTCCTTCCTGCTCCACCATTCCTGTTATACCCTTTCAGCAAGCTCCTTCCACCATGGGCTCCATGTGATTATATTTGGCCTATTAAGGGCAGAGAAGGTCTTCAAATTCCCATTACTATTACAATAGTAAAGAATTCTGGATTTGGAGTCAGAGGACCTGGATTCACATCCTCACACTGACACTTACTACTCATCTGACCTTAGACAATTCACTTAACCATTCTGGGTGTCAGTCATCTTATCTGTCTAGTTGGAGCTCAAACTAGATGTTCTCTGAGCAATGTAAAACTTCACTCCTAGTTATGATAGGTAAGCGTTTTTGCTCATTTCACCAGAAACCGGGTCACTAAGCTACTTCCCACTGTTTTTCCCTGAATTTCCAAGTAGATTTCCTATTCTTACCCCCCCCCACCATTTTCCAGTCCCCTTTATATGGCTCCTTCCCATTAAAATATAAGTTCCTTGAAGGCAGTAACTATATATTTTTTTCCTTTTATATGTAAACCTTTTGCTTCCCATAGTCCCTTATACATAAACAATAAATATTCTATTTCTTTCTTTCTTTCTATCTTTCTATCTATCTGTCTATCTGTATGTCTATTCATCTGTGTGACTTTCTATTGATCTGCATTTCTGCCTTTTGATATGTCTTTTGATTTAACTTTTTATCTATCTATCCATCTATCTGCCTCTCAATCTCCCTATCAATCTATTTATCACTCTAACTGATTTTCTATCTATGTTTATCTCTCTATCATCTGTCTCTGTCTATATATCTATTATCTCTGCTTATTTATCTCTTTCTATCTATCTTTCTATCCCTATCTCTAATTGTCTCCATCTACCTCTCTACCTTCCTGTCTATCTGTTTGTCTTTTCTGTCTATCTATCTGTCTATCTATCTATCTATCTATCTATCTATCTATCTATCTTTCAGCTCAAAATCTAGATCCTATGAACTCTTCGGGGGACCCTTAGACTAGGAACTACCCTAAACCTTTAGAAAGAGGGCTGTGTAATAGTGGGAAGAATTGCAGGCTTTGTGTCTGCACCTAGGAATTAGGTTCAAGTACTATCGCTGAACCCTACAACAACAACAACTACTACTACTACTACTACTGCTACTACTACTACTACTACTACTACCAGCCACAGCAAGAATATAGTGCCTTTAAAGTGCTTTCCATATATTCTCTCATTTGATCTTCATACCTACTTTGTGAGGTTAGTGATATTATTATTACCTTTTTACATATTAGGAAATTGAGTTTTAAAATGGTTTAAATTTCTTGTTCAGAGTCAAAAAGCTAGCAAGTGTCTGAGACAAGTTTCAAACTTGACTCTTCCTGACTTTGTCTCTAGAGCTTTGTCACTGTGGAATATGATGTTGAATAATTTAATTTCCTTCTCTTGGTGTCAATTTCTTCTTCTGCACAATGAAATGTTCTGACTAGATGATCTGTAAGACATTTTCCAGTCCTAAATTCTATAAATTTAGGAAGGAACTCTTTTTTTCCTTCCCCCTCAATATAAAGACCCTGTACTATATTTGATTTTGGTTACAAATTAATATTTATGTATAGGCATCAGGAGGATCTTCCAAGACTTTGGGACAATTGTAGCTGCTAAAAGTACATAGGAACTGTCTATTTTGCCTAGGAAGGTCTAACACAGACTTGTATGTAGTTAGAAGTTCAATAAATGTTTGTTTGAACTTGAGTTCTTGACTTTCAGGTTGTTTAAAACCGTAACAGGCATATTTGCACGTAGCTTCACCTAGATAAGGTCTCTTGAGTTTTCCTTAGTTCAAATAGTTCATTTTCAATTAGTCCCATAGAGTGCACCAGAGGGTTTCAATAACCTAATTACCTAATTAACCCCTAAAGGGAAATGCACACATGCGTGCACGCGCGCGCGCACACACACACACACACACACACACACACACACACACACACACACACACCTCTTTAGATAACAATGCTGAAGTGTTTTAGTGGATTCTCCAGCTGAAGACAGTTTAGAGATTTAAAATCCAGCAATATTAATGAGAGAATTCAAGTGAATCTGTAATCCTTTCTTTTCAAAATCTCTTATAGATATTCTCATGAAAAATGGAGTCTGAAATCCTGGAGTCTTGCAGAAATTCTCTCTGATGAGAGAGAATTTTCAGAGAATTCTCTCTGAATTCTTACAGGAAGAAGGAAATGGTGAAGTAGTTTAGGCCTTTTTTTGGTTGAATTTTACAAAGTATCTTTTTCCTTGGAAATATAATGTAAAGACTTTAAATCTCTTGTGATAAATATTCAGAAGTAATTTGAGGTCTATAGTGATGCTATGTAACTTCTAGCAATTGATTTTATAAATGGCAAATTGCCATGCCCCTCCATGAGATATCATAGAGATTCGAAATTATCCCTTTTGAATTATTTAAGGATGTGTCCATGAATGTGTCCCTGTACTTGTAGAAACAAAGGAAAGATGAAATGCAGCTTTAATGGGGACTCTTTAGCCAGACTTTGTGTAATGTCCTAAGCTCTGATTTAGGAGTGTGATTTCAAAGTCACAAAATGCAGGCATACAGATTAATGAATTGTCTGATTGCCTTTCCCCTCAAATTGGTTTTTAGGTAAATGAGAAGATATCTCAGAATTAAAACTCACAACTTTGTCCTATCTTTCATATGACTGCTTAATTACTGAGTAAGTTGCCTTCTCAAAAGGAAGGTAGAAAGAAGCCAAAGATAGAATAGATAGAATCTTTCCATAAAGAATATGTAATATTTCTTCAAGGGGAAGTGAATAGTCCCTTATTAAATACCTACTATGTGCTAGGCAATGTAGTAAATGCTGTACAAGTATGATTCCATTTTATCTTCACAACAACCCTGGGAGCAAGTGCTTTTATGATCCAAATTTTATAATTGAAAACACTGAGGCTGAGAGACGTTAAAAGACTTGCCCATGATAACAATAATGTGACAACATTAATATGATATGATGATGATAAAAGGTAGCTAATATTTATATATTGCTTACTATATTCCAGGTCCTGTGCTAAGTACTTTATAACTATTCTATTTGATCCTTACAATAACCCTGGGAGGTAGATACTATTATTATCCCAATTTTCCAGATGCATAAACTGAGGCTAAGAAAGGACTAATTATTTGTCCATGGTCCATGGTCAAACAACCAGTGTCTGAAGTTGGATTTGAACTCAGGTCTTCCTGACTCAAGACCAAGAACGCCAGTATTATATCACCTAGCTGGTATTTAAAAATAAAATACATGGTCCACAATTAAATATAAGTTTATACTTAAGCACATCTGTGTATGTCCAATCTGGTATTTGTTGCCTGCAGCTTAATAATTTGAAATCAGAAAGCATGAATACCTAGAAAGTGAAATAAGTTCATTTCATCTACCATTTTATTTCATAGTATGTGTTCAAATCTGGCCTCAGATTCTTATTAGCTGTGTGACCCTGGGGAACTCACTTAAACTTGTTTGCCTAACTTTCCTCATATATAAAATGAGCTAGAAAAGAAAATGGCAAATTACTCCAGTATCTTTGCCAAGAAAATACCAAATTGGGTAACAACAAATAATCAGACACAACTGACCAACAATAATTAACAGCACACATATGTAGGTATGTATATTGTGTATGTGTATATGGATAGATATAGATAAAGGTATAGGTATAGATAGAGATATATATGTTTGTGTGCATAGCACTTAATAGTTTGCAAAGGACTTGACATAGATTATCTGCTTTGAGCCTCACCACAAATCTGGGAGTCATTATTGTCTTCATTTTAAGAATGGTAAGACTGAGGCTTTTAAAGATTCAGAGATTTGCCCATGGTCTTATGACTCTTAAGTGTCACAAAATATCTTTGAATCCAAGTCAAGACCTGGGATAAAGGAGATCAGTATTTTAGCACAAGAGAGATTTTTAAAATAAAATACATGCTCCACACTTAAATCAAGTGCTATTTTATAATTGCACCATTTTTAAATGTTTCTTGTTACCTAATGCAGTTGCATAACCCTGTTAAATTGTATAATCATATCACGAGAACAGACAAAAAGAATTTAACCTGTGAATAATGCACACATAGGCTTATCAAAAGCTTCAATGAAGATGGCCTATTATTCATTTGATAGTAGGATGAATAATCTAGAGATGGAAGAGACCTTAGAAGTCCTCTAGTCTACCCTCCTAGTACTAAGTGCTTATCGAATGCATCCTTTCACCCTGGGGTGAGAGGTGGGAAGGGGGAGGAGTTCAAGAACCAGAATTCTGTTTCAAAATTCTGAAGTTTATATCTATTAGTCCTTCCCCAGCCCAGCTCCATACCAGGTGTTAACACACTATAAATATGTTTGTATATGTCATTAGGTAGTAGCACTTTTCCCCTAAATCATTGCATTGTGTAATTTCACATAAGCATGCTTTGTAAATGAAAATAATTGGGACTTTGGTTGTAGTGATTAATAAGAAGTCATTCTCAGGTATTTTCTTAGATATAGAAAACAGAACTACAAAAGATCTTTTAAGATATCTAGCCCATTCCCTAGGGGCAACTAGGTGGGATAGCGATTAGATTCTGGGCCTGGAGTCAGAAATACTCATGTACATAAATTCAAATCTTCCCTGAGACACTAGCTGTGTGACTTTGGGCAAGTCACTTAACCTTATTTGCCTCAGTTTCCTCATCTACAAAATGAGCAGGAGAAAGAAATGGCAAAACCACTCCAGTACCTTTGCCAATAAAAACCCAAATGAGGTCACAAAGAGTCAGGCATGATTAAATTAACTGAACAGAAAACAACTCAACCCCTTCGTTTTACAGATGAACAAATTGAAATCTACAGTGGCAAAACCCCACATCCAAGGTCACAGAGGTAATGAGTGGCATGGTTAGAATATGGCATCATATTCTCTGACTCTAAATCCTCCTGTCTTGACATTTAGTGACTTTATCCCTCTGCAGCCAATGTGATGCCAGTTCTGGTCATCGCCCATTACTTCATCTAATCTAATGCAAGTCCACTGATGCTGCTTATTGTCCATCTTAAGCAGCTTTGTGCCCTTGTCTTAATGCAGGTGCAGAAAAGGAAACTGCACATGCTATGAATGATTTTGACTGTACCAAGCAATAAAAGTAAGAGATGACTTTGGCAGTGAGAACATAAAAATGAGCTTGCCATTGACCTCTCATTAGCCTGTGAAATGATAAATGTACTTTACTGCTAATGGTACAGATTTCAGAAGTAAGTGACAAAGAACACAGGGCAATTTCCACATTCAAATATTTGATTCCCAGCATCTAGCAAGTACTTATTAAGCACATACTGCATGCCAGGCAATGTGTTTAGAAATGTGGATTCACACAAAATGGGAAACAGTCTTCTTTCAGGAAACTCACATTTTACTGGGTGCCAAGGGGAATTTATTTAATCTATTTAAAATAGATAATAATAAAATAACATGGAGGATTGATAGAGCACAGTTGGGTGGCACAGTGGGTACCTCAGTGGGTTTGGCATCAGGAAGATTCATCTTCCTAAGTTCAGATCTGGCCTTAGACACTTCCTAGCTATGTGGCCCTGGGTAAGTCACTTAACCCTGTTTGCCTCAGTTTCCTCATCTGTAAAATTTGTTGGAAAAGGAAAACCACTCCAGTATCTTTGCCAAGAAAATCCCCAAATGGGGTCATTAAGAGTCTGAGATGACTGAATAACAACAACAAAGAATACTAACAACTCTGGGGATTAGTAAAAGAATAGAGGAGGTGGCATATGATATGAACTTTAAAGGAAACTGTGGGCTCTAAGAAGCAGAAGTGAAGATGGTTAGCACTCTAAGCCTAGCAGACAGCCTATACAAAATACAGGGACAGGAGATAGAATTCTGCTTTCAGTGAAGATCAAGTGGACTAACTTGGCTGGAATGCAGTGTGTTAAACACAGGTAGTCAGTCAGTAGGTTAACAAGCATCTATTAAGTGCTTATGCTGTACCAGGCACTATGCTAAGTGATACAGATACAAAGAAAGGCAAAAGCTCTGTCTCTTCCCTCAGAGAGTTTATATTCTAATGAGAGATAACATGCAAAAACTGGATACATACAGGAACATGTCTATGTACACATGCATGCATATGAATGTGTATATATGTATACATATGCGTTATGTGTGCTTATGTGTGAACCGTATGTACATTCATAATACACATACATACTGGGGTGGGAATGGTCTTATGCAGGAAATTAAATTGGAGCTGAGTCTTGAAGATAACCAGGGAAGCTGAAAGGTAGATGTAAATAAGTAGTACATTTCAGGTGTAGGTACTGCTAGTACAAATGTGTAGAGCTGAGAGATGGAATGTCAGGTGTGAAGAATGGCAAGTAGATCAGTGTAGCTATAATGGACTATGAATGGAGAACAGGGAAGTGCAAGGAGTATAGAAAGACCTTTCTCCCAAGATGATGGCGAAGACAAAGAAGGAAGTTATTCTCTCCTCCCCCCCAAGATAGAATCCAAGTCCAAGGCCTTGAAGGCCAAGAAGGTGGTGCTGAAGGATATCTATAGCCACAAAAGAAGAATATTTGAATATCCCCCACCTTCTGGCAACCCAAGACCCAAAGACTTTGAGGGCATCCCAAATAACCTTGGAAAAGTGCCCCTCAGAGAAACAAGATTGTTCACTATGCCATCATTAACTTTCCATTGACCATTGAGTCTGTTATGAAGAAGATTGAGAACAATAACACCCTAGTCTTCATTGTGGATGTCAAGATCAACAAGCATGAGATCAAGGAGGCCATGAAGAAGCTGTATAACATCAACGTGGCCAAGGTCAACACACTGATCTGGCCTGATGGAGAGAAGAAGGCCCATATCCAACTTGCTTCAGACTATGATGCTTTAGATGTTACCAATAAAAGCAGAATCATCTAACCTGTGTCCAACTATCCCACTCCACCTACAATAAAAAGTTTTCTAGAAAATAAAAGTATAAAAAGGTAAGTTGGGACCAGATGGTAGTGAATGAGAGGATTGCTTCATCATCCTCAAGTTCTTGTTTCCCTAGTAGTGACCAAGCACAGACTCAGTGCTCCATGAGTTGTATTGGAGTACCACTATATTATGCATGTATGCATGTGTATGTGTGTATATACATGTAGATACATATACATATAGACTATACAATGATCTACTATAAATATAGAAAGCTATACAGCACATATTTGCAGGTAAAACAATCCACAATATTCTATAATTTTATATATTACATATGCAATATATACATACACATATATACATATATTTGTATATATGTACATATGTACTTATTCACATTTGTACATAATAATACGTTCATAATTTTTATTGTTGTTCAGCTGTTTCTGTCACGTTCAAACTTTCATGACCTTGTTTGGGGTTTTCTTGACAAAGATACTGGAATGGTTTGCCATTTCCTTTTGCAAATCATTTTACAGATGCAGAAACTGAGTTAGGTGACTCCCAGGGTTATGTAACTAGTAAGTATCTGAGGCCAGACTCACAAAGAAGAGTCTCCCTGACTCCAGACCTGGCTCTTCTTCCACTGTGCCACCTAGTTGACCATATATACATAATATATGTGTATTTAATTTTAAAGCAAACTTTACAAGCAGAACCTTTAACTTAAAGAGATAAAAAAGAAATAAAAAATAATAAAAGAAGGGAAAATCATAGGGACAAGTTGCCAGAGTAGAAAGAAGGGGATAGAATCAAGGGAATAGATTAAAATTCTGGCCTTAGTGAACAAAAGATCTACCTCATTATCAAAGACTGGAGCAGAATGTGTGATGTTCTTGTTTGAAGAACAGGAGAGGAAAAAGAATTCATAGCAAATAGTTTCCATTTTCTTTATAAGGTGTAAGAGGAGGTTCATTCCTGAAGTGAATGGAGGGAAGAAGTAGTGTGGAAGAACGAGAAAAAAAAAAAGGTAAAAAAGGTTTAGAACAGCTCTCTGTGGGAAGTATAATATGTTATTATTATTCAGTCTTTTTCAGTCTTGTCCAGCTCTTTGTGACCCCATTTGGGATTTTCTTGGCAAAGATACTGGGGTGGTTTGCCATTTCCTTTGCCAGATCATTTTACAGATGAAAAAAATTGAGACAAACAGGGTAAAATAATTCCTAATAATCACTTTAATTTCTTCTTCAATTGTGTCAAATTGACCCTTTCCATTTTTGATACTGGTAATTTGGTTTTCTTCCTTCTTGTTTTCAACCAAATTGACCCTTTTTCTTTAAATTTATTGGGCTTTTTTTATAAAACCAGTTCCTACTTTTATCTGTTAGTTCAATAGTTTCCTTGCTTTTAACTTATTAATTTCTTCTTTGGTTTTCAGGATTTCTAATTTGTTTTTTAATTGGTAATTTTTATTTTTTTAGTTGCATCCCCAATTCACTGATCTGCTTTTTCTCTATTTTGTTAACATAAGTATTTAGAGATAATAAAATTTCCCCTAAGTACTGCTTTGGATGCATCCTATAAATTTTGGTATGTTGTCTCATTGTTGCCATTCTTTTTGATGAAATTATTGATTGGTTATATGATTTTTCTTCAACCCACTCATCCTTTAGGATTATGTTATTTAGTTTCTAATTAATTTTAATGTATCTTTCCACTGCCCTTTATTGAATTTGTTATTTCATTATGATCTGAAAAGGATGCTTTTAATATTTCTGCCTTTCTACATTTGATTGTGAAGGTTTTGTGCCCTAATACATGGTTAATTGTTATGTGGGTGCCATGAACTGCTGAGAAAATGGTACCTTCATTTCCATCCTCATTTAATTTTCTCCAGAGGTCTATCATATCTACTTCATCTAAAATTCTATTAACCCCTTTAGCTTCTTTCTTGTTTATTTTGTAGTTAGATTTATCGAGGTCTAAAAGAAAAAGTTAAGGTGCCCAATAGCATATTGTTACTATTTCCTGTAACTCATTTAACTTTTTTTTTTTTTTTGCTTCTTGGAGGGTAGTTGGGGTTAAGTGACCTGCCCAAAGTCACATGGCTCGTAAGTGTGTTAAGTATCTGAGGTCAGATTTGAACTCAGATCCTCCTGACTCCAGGGCTCTATTCACTGTGCCACCTACCTGCCCCTCAATTAACTTTTCTTTTGCTTTTTGCTTTGTCTGAGATCATCAATGATTTTTTTTTTTACTTTAGCTGAAGAATAATAAATTCTGCTCCAGCCTTTTATCTTTACTCTGTGTGTGTCTCTCTACTTCAATTGTGTTTCTTGTAAATATATTGTACCATTCTTATTTGTAAGCCACTCTGCTATCCATTTTTGTTTTATGGGTGACTTCATCCCATTCACATTCATAGTTTTTATTACTGTGTATTTCCTTCCATCCTATTTTTCCTCCTGTTTGTCTCTCTCTGTCTTTGTCTCTCTGTCTGTCTCTCTCTCTCTCTGTCTTTCTGTCTCTCTCTCTCTCTCTTTCTCTCTCTCTCTCTCTCACACACACACACACACACAAACACACACATGCACACACACACACACACACACATCTTCCTATATAAGAATATAAAGTGTAACCTTATCAAGTCATTATGATGTTTCTTTCATTTTTTTACATTCTTATGTTGCTCTTGAGCCTTCTGTTTAAATGTTAAATTTTTTATTAAACTTTTGTCTTTTCATGAGGGATATTCAGCAGTCCTCTATTTCATTAAATGTTTGAGGTTTTGTTTGTTTGTTTTTTTTTTCTCTCTCTCTCTTTAAGGATTATACTCGATTTCATTGGTTAGGCTATTCTAGGTTGTTGTCCTATGCCTTCTGGAATATCATATTCTAAGGCTTCCCCTCCTTTAACATGGAAGCTGCAAAATGTATGTTCCTGACTCTGGCTCCATGATGTTTGAATTATTTCTTTTTAGCTGCTTGCAATATTTTCTCCTTGAGCTATGAGCTCTGGAATTTGACTCAAATATTCCTGTAAAATTTTATTCTGGAATATCTTTCAGGAGATAATTGAGAATTCTTTCATTTTTTATTTTACCTTCTGAATCTAAGATATCAGGAAAGTTTTCCTTTTTAATTTCTTGAACTATGATGTCTAGGTTCTTTTATATTTTTATTTTTTGATCATAACTTTCAGATAGTCTTATAATAAATTATCTCTCCTCGATTTATTTTCCAGGTCAGTTGTTTTTCCGGTGAGATAATACACATTTTTTCATTCTTTTTTCTTTGTTTTATTGTTTCTTAATATCTTATAGAGTTATTAGCTTCCACTTGCACAATTCTAATTGTTAAGGAATTGTTTTTTTCATTGAGATTCTGTACCTCCTTTACTATTTAGCCTGTTTTGATTTCATTTCTTTTTTCTTCAGTGAATTATGTTTTTTTAGGTGTTATTTTCTTGAGTGAGTTTTGTGCTTCTTTTAGCAAATTGTTAATTCTCTTTTCATAACTATCTTTCACCATTCTATTTTCCCCCATTTTTTCCTCTGCCTTGCTTATCTATTTCTTTAATTCTAACCAGGAATTCTTGTGGACCTTTGGTCCAATTGGAATTTTCCTTGACTCTGCTTGTAGTTATTTACATGTTATTATGTTCTTTTAAGTTTGTGTCTTGGTCTTCCTTGCCATAATAGTAGCCTTTTATGGTCATATTAGGGCAGGGAGGATTTACTATTTTTTCTAATTTATTTTTTTACCTTGAACTTTATGTTAAAGTTGAGGCATGCTCACTGAAGTCTAGGGAAGCATTGTCCCAAGCTTCAGGCTTTTTTTTTTTTTTTACTGTTGTTTACGGGTCTGCCAGTTTTCAGTGATCCCTAGGTGGTATTATCCTAGGAAAGGTATGATTTTTTTTCCTGGTCTGGTCTCTAGTTTTTACCCAGGGATGGCCCCTGTTTTTCTTTATCTATAAGCACTGGTGTTCCTCTTTGCTTTGGAGCTGTGAAAAAGGTTTCTACTTTCATACAACTGACTGCAAGGGCTCCTCTTTTTCCTGGAACTATAACCTAGATCTGCTTATGGACATTAGAGTTGCCAATCAGCACTTTGTCATCTCTTTCTAATGAGTTGTCTGAACTTATTACTTTCTCTGAGCTATGATCTTCCTAAATTGTGGCAATTGCTGTTGCTATCCCACCCCTGTTGTGCTGCTGCTCTCTGGGCAGGTTCCCACTCCATGGAGCAAACTATTCTTGCTGACCTTAAATTGCTTTAGACTGTTCAAAAGCCTCAATCCTAACTTGTGTTGACTCTCCTTGCTCCAAAATTTGACATTAGAAGATTTTGTTCAGTTTTGGTTGTTGTTCTTGTTTTTTTATTTTTATTTTTGGAGGAGAATGTTGGAAAGATAATCTGAGTTGTTGCCTGTATTCCACAATCTTGACTCCATCGCTAGATGAAGACATAATAGTAGAAAACTGGAAGTAATCACAAGTCACTCAACAAGGATTTATTAAGCACTTGTCATGTTCAAGGCATAGAAAGAAAGGGGAAAACATTATCCTTGCCTTTAAGAAACTTATAGTTGAATGACGACTACAACATGCAATTGTGATTGTTGTTGTTTCAGTTGTATCCAACTCTCTATGACCACATTTGAGGTTTTCTTGGCAAAGATACTGGAATGATTTGCCATTTCCTTTTCCAGTTCATTTTACAAATGAGGAAACTGAGGTAAACAGGGTTAAGTGACTTGCCCAAGCTCACATAGCTCATAAGTGGCAGAGGCTGGATTTGAACTCAGGTCCTCCTGATTCCAGGGATGACACTCTGTCCACTGAACCACCCAGCTGCCCTACAACTTTCAAACAGTATACAAACTGGGCATGTATTTGTGTATGGATATGTGTGCATACGCATACATGTGCACACATACATACACGCATACATGCATATGTGTGTTTGCATATACATACATATGCACACAGAGAAACATAGACAGATATAGGATAAAGTGATACAATTTCATATGTAAGACACTGGAAGGGTAGTAGTGATGGTGATGCAGTGGGACATACACTCCCCCCCCCCAAAAAAAAAATGCTTCTTACAGAAGGTGGGATTTTATCTGACTTTAGAAGGAATCCAAGGAAGCCAGGGGTCAAAGGTGAGTAGTGATGAAACTCCCAACAGAGTGGACAAGTCTGTAAAAAGTCAGAGTCAAGAGACAGAGTTCTGTGTGTGAGGGACACCAATAAGGCAAGTAAAAAGAGATCATAGAGTTCATGGATGGAAGTAAAATGGTTCATTGCTCTCTTTCATTCTCAAGGAGGACAAAAATGATGTCACTACATTGGGGTCAAGGTACAGTGTGTCCAGCTGTGGCTGATCAGACTAATATGAGCTCAGAAGTCACAGGTCAGGCACAAATAGATCCAGGAGGGGAAGACCCTCAGGGTTTCTGGTCAAAGCAGAAACAATTTCTATTTGCGTTCATTCTGAGGCAATCATACCCCAAATGATGACCAAATAGGGCTTGGTCTGGGACCTATTATTGGACAATCAATGAGAGCCAGAATGATTCAGAATTAAGGCTTGAAAAGACCAGGGATCCCTACTACATCCTGGACCATGTCCAGTTGTCCTATATCTGGCCACTGGACCCAGTTGGCTTCAGAGGTAAAGGTGAGGCTGGTGACTTTGCACAATTCTCTCTCACAGTCTTTTTCTATATAAAAAGTACCAAGCTTATCTCTGTTAAATTGTACAGATTTCAGGTGGCTAGGTTGTGCGGTGAACAGAGCACTGGCCCTGAAATCAGGAAGACCTGAATTCAAATCCAGCCTCAGACACTTAATACTTACTAGCCATATGACCTTGGGCAAGGAATGACCTTGGGCAAGTCACTTAACTCCAATTGCCCAGCCTTCCCCCCTCCAGAAAAAATAAATTAAAAAATAAATAAAATTAAATAAAAAATTAAAGTAAATTGTAGAGATTTTTAGAATCTAACCTGCTTCTATTGGCAATATGATAAACCTTGCTACTCTGACTGAAAGAGGATTTGAACAGTCAAATTCTTTTAAGCCAGACATGCCCTGTACCCTTGCATTTTGGGGTTCCTAGCACCCCAAACTGTAACAGCTCTCTAGCTGAAAGTGAGGTTGTGACTTTGCATAGCCCTCCCTCACTTAAATCCAGTTCACTTGCATGTCATGGCATCACCTTCCTGATATCATGGTCCTCTTTGAGAATGAAGGACAAACAGCAGGAGCAAACAGCAACCTTGGAGTACAAATAGCTACTCCCCCTCACAGCATTGGATCCCTCCTTAATAGGTCTTCATATATATATCTTTGAACCTTCTATTCAAAGCTCCTTCTTTCCTTTCTCCTACATGTCACCCTTTTCTACCCTTCAGCAACCTGATATGTATCAGGATCTTCTTCTGACAGGTCTTTTTTCTTCCTTATTTTCACATGGAAGCACTTTTTCAGTATTAAAAAAAATAATTCATTCTCCCTGATAATCCAAAGAAAGGAGTGGGTGGCCACATTAAATACCTAATAGAATCTGAAGGAGAGTCGTAGCAATTCTCTGCCTCAGTAAGAGGAAATAACAAAAGTTTTTCTTTCCAAATACATACATATATGAAGAGAAGCAATGTGGCATCATGGAAAGACACTCTAGTGTCAGAATGACCTGGGTTTGAGTAGATCTTCCTAAAAGCTATGTGATCCCAGGCATGGTGCTTTACTAGTCTGAGACTCCATTTCCTCATCAGTAACATTTAGAGAATGATATTTACACAGGGAGATTGAGAGGAAAATGCTGTATAAAACTGTATAAAAATAGGTTATGGAAATGTAAGTTACCATATAGGAAATAATATGCATTTGCAAATATCCATAATAAAATTGAAATTTTCTTAGTATACATGTCCTACTCTAATGTTTCATCATTACTTACAGGTGACCCAGCCTTTTCAAGTTTATATCAACAAAACATAGGCTCTGTCTGTTAAGGTATAGGGCAGTCCATAGGGATTCTTTTGGTGTACTGTTGGTTTTCTTTTGGACTCATGCATGAGGAAATTCCCTCCATTGACACAGGCTAGAACCTTCTCTGAAACTTAAAGTTTTATAAAACTTCCAGGAGCACTGAGATGTTTAAAGATTTTCCCAGGGGTATGTGTATGTAAGACTTGAGCCCAGATTTTTTGGTTGCAGGACCACCTAAGTACCATATTTTTATTTTATTTGAGGTATTTCTCTATTCCTTTCACTGAAATCCTCTATTAGAATCCCATGTTGGCAGCTTATAACTGAGCTTCCTCCACTTTCTCTTTTCCACTGTCTTAGGTTCAGAGAGACTGCCTTTCCTGATTTTCCTCCTACCCATGTTTGCAGTCATTGCTTTTCTGTGTTTTGGCTTCCATGTCAGCTTCTTCTTGACCTCTAAAGTCTATTTGATTTTTGCCCTAGACTCTAATATCTTTCCTTCTTTCAACATTTACCCCATTGTTAATTTCTTTCACATCTATAGTGTCAACTGCAACTTCAACACAATTTATACCCAAATTTATATTTACATTCTTCATCTCCTAAATCCCTAACATGCTGATCATAGGATATCACCAGATGGATATCCACTAGCACCTCAAAAGCAATATTTCCAAACCAAGTTCATATCTTTTACCTTAAGCTTGCTCTTTCTTCTGACTTCTCTCTATGGTACCAACAATTACCCTAGCTCTGAGGGTCAAAACCTTTAGATTATCTTTGAATCTTCCCCCTTCCTCACCCTGTCAGTTACTAAAACCATTCAGTTTTACATAGAAAACGTGATTCCCCAGTCATACTTTCCTTTCTAGTGCCATTGCCACTACCCCAAGACATAATCTAAATAAATAAATAAATAGATAGATAGATAGATAAATGAATGAATGAATCAATGAATGAATAAATAAATAAATAAATGATCCACCACTACAATTGTAATTTAAAATCCCTTTCCTCCCCCTTCTCTCCTGCATCCAATCAGTACCTCCTACTTCTGACAAATAATCTTTCTTATGCATAAATCAGGTCATGGCACTACTCTGCTCAGAACTCTCTAGTGACTACCTATAGGTTACCAAGTAAAGATCAAAGCCACCCTACCTTTTCAGTCTTATTTCATACTATTTCCCCTCCACGTAGTCTATGCTTTGCACTCCCATTATTTCTACGTACTATTAACTTACTAGCACCATCTTCCCTGTATCTCTTCATTTGTTGAAAACAATTCAATGCATCCTTTAAAGCCCAACCCAAATGTCATACCTTCTATGGAGTTTCATTTGATCCCCATATTGGTAATGAGCATCCTTCTTATACATGAGCTAACCTAAAAACAAACAAAAAATTATTAATGCCACACAGTGGTCTTGTAATTTCAACAGTATGGAAACCCCTTCCAACAACAACTAGGCCTAATGGAAATACCTGAGATTCAGAGTGACTTGCCTATATTCACATAGCTAGTATCAGAAGCTACATTTAAACCTCGATTTTTCTGTCTCCCAGCACTCTATCCCCTATATTACACTTGCTCTCAGCTGCAATTAGGGTGACTTGGAACCTAATAATAATTCAAATTTACATAGTACTTAAAAGTTCACAACATATTTTCTTCACAGTTACCCTCTGAGGAAAGTCATAAGTCTTACTATCCTTGTTTTACAAATAGGGAAATGGAAATTCAGAGTGCTTAAGTGAGTTGCTCATAGTAATAAAGTTAGTATATTCAAAGCCAGGGTTGAAACCCAGCTATGTTCCTTATGCTATAAATTCTGTGAGGAAAGGGATCGTGTCTTCCCTAAACTTTCCCTATTCCTCAAAAAATAGAACAGTGCTGTATACATGATCAACACTTAAATGTTTGCTGAATGAATGCCAGATATCTTGTGAAGTAGAGAAAAAAGAAAAAAATACTGTTATAAAGTTAGGCAAAGTACCACAAGGTATATTGTCACAGAAAACTATCAGCATTGATTAAGCACCTATTATGAGCCAGGCATTGGGTCAAATGCAAAGAAAGGCAAAAATACTACCTTCCCTAAAAGAGCTCATGTTCTAATGGGGTAAACACTATGCAAATAAAAGAGAATCAACAAGTAGAAGGCAGTAGAATAAGGAGTGGGGGGAGGCTAAAAGAAGCCTCTTCAAGAATGTGGGATTTTAACTGACAGTTGATAAAAGATATGGAAGTAGAAAATATCAAGAATGAAGTTGTTATCAAATCATACACAGAGGATGAGGATTATGGAAAACTTATTAGATTTCTGAGAGTATCATTGATGAGAGAATTTTCCATGAAGCATATGGGGTGGAATCCAGACTGTAGAATAATGGGGAAGAATAAGCAAGTAGAGGCATCAAAAAATTATATTTTGTAAATGTTTCTCAAGGAAATGGGATGAATTTAATGTATGGGTAGAACACAGTTATTTTGCTAGAACAGAGAGGTGGCCTGCTTTATAAACTTTATATTCAGAGTCTACAAGTGATTTAGTAACATAGATAGAAAGTTATTATAATGAAATATGTTGAATGAAGAATCTGAATTTTCAACTTGCTAAACCTATATTGCTTAATATATAAGAGTGGGAGTCCAGGATTCTATACCTTTATTTCAGGGAATATTTTCTATTATCAGTGAGAGTTCTTGATCACCAATCATCAAACGTGGTAAAGAATCCTTAGTTCCTTAACAGTTCTTCATAGAGTTAAATGATAAGTAAAGGTATTAATACATTTTGTTTTCTTATTATTTTCTCATTTCTAATATTCTTTCATCTTTACTGCTTGGTGAAAGGAACAAATAATGTTTTACTATAAGAGGAAATCATCCAGAAATGAAGAAGACTTAGTATTAGAGATAAGGAAAGCAGATAATAGAATTGAGAATACAATACAGAATAAGACAACCAGAAAGAAACCATTAATTTAAGATATTAGAACTACTGAGTTTATGAAACAAATGCAAAAAGGAACGGCATGTGCAGTCATACTTCAGCAATCTAGGATACTTTAAAAGCAGCCAATATAATCAGTGAAAATTCTACATTATGTTTGGAGAAATACATTCATCCAGAAGAGGTTAGAAACTAAAGAGGAAAACCAAGAATGTAGTGTTTCTGAAGGAAGAGGACAGAGAATATCCAATGGGAGATAGGAGATGGATGATTGTCAATGTCAAAAACAATCTTTTGCAAAGCATTGTGTGAGGTAGTAGAAAAGATACAAAGATAAATAAGGGTTGCCTCTTGCCTTCAAAGATATTACAGTCTAGTAGTAAGAGGGGAAAAAATAAACAAAAATGCACACAGATAAAAATAATGCAAATTTGTGGACCATAAGTTTGCACAATGATTACTTCCACCAAAGGAAAACAAGGAAGGGTTCATAAAGGAGATATCATTTGGATTTTAATAAATACCTGATTTATTTGTAATTAATGATTTTATTGTATGCAAATGAGTACTAATATTCCTCTTTACAATGTTATCTACGAACTATTATATTGGATTCTTTGGTCATTACATCTAGAAACAATGAAAAAAAAAAATGGCCTGCTATCTTGGCCTCCTTCCACTTCCTCAATGATCATGTACAGATAATGGGGGTGAGAGGAAATGGTTGCCGAATCATGGGTTCTTAACCCAGCTTCCTGGCACTTAAAATTTTTTTTAAAACTGTATTCCAGTGTGATTGTATCCTTTATAATGTTCTTATGGATTTAAAAACCATTATTCTGAGCAGCAGTCCATAAGTTTCTCTTTAATGCCCACAAAAAGAGCTGATACAAAACAAGTTGAAAATCCCTGAGACAGGGAAAAGCTCTCTACCTTACAAAATAAGTAGGTTCTCTATGAAGAATTCAGGGAATAATATGGATAAAAGTTTCACAGAATGACAAGTCATGGATGGGTTATGATCTACACTGATGAGATAATGAACTACAGGCAAATTCTTGCCCATAAGTATTTAATAAGTACTTCTTAAGTTAAATTTGCTAAATATCTTCATAAACAATATAGAGGAGAACTTTGACTATAATCTAGTTAAGTAATCACTGACAATCAGTAAAGTCCTAATTAATGAGTGTATACTGTATTCATACTTGAGCTAAAAAAGACTTATTTAGGTTGTTCCAGAGTAGGTAAGATAAAGGGTGAGGGTTAACTGTTTAAAGGGGTTTTGGGTTCATTTTTTGTAGATGTCTGGGCTGGGCATTTTATTCTCCCAAATAATGGGTTCTCAATTTCTGGTCTTGAATAAAACTTTACTAACTTAGACAAGTCATGAGGGAACACCTGCCCAAGAAGAGCAAAAACTCTGAATCATACAGCATTTTTTAAAGGAAATGCAGTTTTGTTATGTTATGTTACAGTATATTTACATAACTTAAAATAGGCTCTATCAAAGTAAATCTTTCAGGAAACAGACTTAATGGATAGATATGATCCTGGAAATGTAAATGTATCATATTGGAAGTCAGGAGAGTTGAGTTCTAGTTTTGAGTCAATTCAATTCACATTTTTAAAACATTTATTAAATACTAACTACATGCAAGGGCCTCCCATATGGGGGCATATGTAAAGTCAAATAGAAAATAATCTCTCTCCTCAAGTATCTTAATTCTATGAGAAGTTAGAACATGTTTGGGAATGCAATTACCATAAGGTAAATTAATCAGAAAGAGAGCATTAATGAAGAGGAAGGATCGATGAGTAAGGTTTCAATAAGTAGGCAATACTTTTTGAGCCTTAAATAAAGACAAGGATTCTAAGAGGCAGAAATGAGGAGGCACCACAATCCATACACACCTGATGACTGCTTGTTCCCAAATGCATGGAGACATTGTTTAAGGGGACAACTGCTAGAAGAGTTTGAACATAACAGAAAGTGTATGGGGGGAGGGGGCAGGGAGAGGTGAGGAGTACTGTGAAGTTAGTCTGGAAAGGTTGGTAGAAGTCAGATTGTGGAAAGTCTAAAGTTCCAAGGGAAGGAGTTTGTATTTAATTCTATAAGCAATGAGTGGACATATTTGGTTTTAGGAAAGGGGTCTGACATGTTTTAAAATGCTACTTGAATTGTCTAAACAAGAAATTATGAGGTAGTGAATATGGTTGTTGATTGTGTAAGTAGAGAGAATGGGATGGATATGAGAGATATCTATATACCATATGAGGTATGATAGGTAAAATAATACAGATATAGATAATAAATATGATAGATATAATAGGTGAAATGAATTCAATAAGATTTATTTAATAATAAAATAAGATTTAGAATTGGGTAATAAGGAAGAAAGAAGACTCAAGAATGAACTTAAGTTTGCAAATCTGGTTGAAGACAGAATCAACTAGGTGGCACAGGGGCTAATAGCAGTTCAAATCTGGCATTAAAAACATAATAACTATGTGACCCTGGGCAAGCCATTTAACCTCTTTCCATTTCAGTTTCTTCATCAGTAAAATGGGAATAATACTGGTATTCTGAGGATCAAATGAAATAATATATGCACTGTGGTTTGCAAAAAGTATGACA
Source organism: Gymnobelideus leadbeateri (assembly GCA_011680675.1). Lineage (NCBI taxonomy): Eukaryota > Metazoa > Chordata > Mammalia > Diprotodontia > Petauridae > Gymnobelideus > Gymnobelideus leadbeateri. Next base: position 325,041 of record WOXC01010630.1, read on the forward strand.
TGCATGCAATCCATTGTTGTGAGGATAATGCTCTCAACTAGATCAGTAGATCAGGCTTGGATCACTGCCTTCCCTTTCTTTTCCTAGTTCCATACATTTCTAGCTTGAGCATTAAAAAGAAGAGGAGGAGGAAGAGGTCAATTCTGGACATGTTGAGTTTATATAAGGATCATTCATGAACCAATATCCAGTAAGAAGCTACCAAAAAGTTTCTGCAATTAAGGAGAGAGATCAGCTCTACGTAAATAAATATTTGGGTGGCATCTGTACTGAGATGATATCCTGTGATATCCACATGGGAGATCTTTAAGAGAGAGATTGTAGAAAGAAGACAGAAGAGGACCCCAGGAGACACTTATGCTTAGTGGGCAGGAGACTAGAGAATTGAGAATATAGTGGACTAATTTGGTATATCTCTATGAATTTCTCCAGCATGATTCAGTAGAATGGAGTAAATAGAGAAAGCAGATGCTGGGAGTTTTCCCAGTAGGGTTGAGGATTGACAGGGTGAGAAAAATGGTCAGACCTAAATGGAAGGAAGTTAAGGATGAAAGACAGAATATAATTGAACTAGTGAAGTATAGAACTAAGTATGAAGTGGGATAAATGAGGCCAGAAAACACATAGGTAAAAAAAGAAACTTGTTGTGAGAATGAAGATCAAGCATAGGAGTGAGTCAGAAGAAGGAACAGAAAGAAAAACGTTTTAAAAGAAGAGAATTTGAGTTCAGAATCATACAGATGAAAGTTATGGGAAAAGGTGGGAGCTAAAATATGCTAATTAATTCCTGGGCAGTGAAGCTCCGGATTAGGAGATTTGGGGAGATTGTTTAAATAGGAGGGCAAGGTGCTTAGAGGGATACAAATTGTATATTGAAGTTACCAAGTAGGAATTGATGGTTTGGGGTAGAGAAAAAGACTGATAACCTTGTTTTCCAAAGCAAGTAGGCCAATGTACCTTATTAGATAGGAAGAAGTGTCTTTTTAAGTCATAACACCTGGTGTGATTTCTATCAGTCAGTCAGCGAGACTTGCCCTGAAGCAAACTCACAATTTTCGTTTTCTCCTAGGGGTCCCTAGAAGTGTACTGAACTCCATTATTCAATATCCCTTCCTGCCCCAAATCCATGATCCTATGACCTAATTATAGCTACTAATTATAGCTATCCCTCACCTCATTAAATGAAATGCTTAAGTAATAGCCCTTAACCAATCTATTAGGGAGATTAATTATTCAATTGCCTTAATATGGATGCAGACAATAGGAAATCCCTTTTCTTGTCTAAATCAAACCAGTAGTTTAAGATTCTGGAACCCATTACCAAGGGTTTAGATCATTGCCTCCCCTTTCTTTTCCTAGTTCCATACATTTCCAGCTTGAGAAGACTATATATTTCAGTTCACCAGTACCTGAAAGATCAGCCTGCTGACTTAGCAAATCACATAGCTTCCAAGGAGAAAAAGACTCCTAATCTAAACAATTGTTTCATTACCTTTGTATTTTGCTTTCCTTTCTGGAAACCAAAAAAAAAAATGTTGGTCAGTATTAAAACACATTTTCCTGCTGCACATGATGTTAATGTACTTTGGGTAATAAAACTAATGGAATATTTGGTGCACTCTGAAAATAGCTGTCCTGACCTTCTCTCTCTCTCTCTCTGGAACCTTCTCTGCCTTTTTAACTTCCCTTCTCTCTGTCATGCTTTTTTGGGAATATTGTCAAAGCTTCATAATTAGTTGCTGCATATATGTGAGTGTGTGTGTGTGTGCACATATATATGTAGTGTGTGTGTTCACGTGCATGTAATATTTAATTTTTAGATCTGAAGTTTGGGAAAATTCCCAATCTTCCTCTTTACTCATCTCAAAATAGGATATTAGCACCCGAATAGAGACATACAGACATAGAGAGACAAAGACAAACAGATAGCAAAAAAAAAGAGGACAGAAAGCCCTCATTTCCCCTCTCAAGATGAAACTTTTTATTCATATATAATCAAATGAGAATAGCACAGAAAAGATGATGTGGTCCTAGAAAACAGCATAAGCTAAATGAATATTTCTATTAATCTGGAATAGGGAACAAAAAAATGGATATCCAGACCAGTCTTGCACAAAGTGTTTAGAACCCTCCTCTTATTTGAATTTTCACTGATTGTAAATATTAAAATCTGCATTCCAGAAATATCCAGTTTTCATTTCATTGAGATAAAGCCATAAAGCACCTTTGTGGAAACCTTTACTTCATTTAGCTGTCCCATGTTTGATTTAGTCTGGTTTCATTTTCACACAATGTCATTGCATCTGTTTACCCTGTCAGTTGTTATGGGGAACAGAAGTTCACATTTCATGGTCAAACACATGTACAGTAAAACTTCAAATAACTGGATTTATATAAATGTATTATCTCTAGAGAAATGGGGCAAATCACAGGAGAACAGACTCAAGTTATAGCCCACTCAGTAAAAGAAAAAAATTCAATTTAGCCTTCTATACAAAAGGTGCTGGGCTATGCTCTGGGGGTAGAAAGATTAAAAGGAAATAGTCCCTGTTCTCAAGAAACTGAAATTCTACCAGGGATATTGAACATATACATAAGTAAATACATGAGAGATAGAAGTAATTTCACAAAGGAAAAAGAACTGGACATATGAGTGGGGGAGATCAGAAGAGGTCCTGTTAAGTCAATTAATCACAGAATATATACAAGAGACTGTGGAAGACACTGGGAAATAGAAATACAAAAATGGAAGAGATCCTGACCTTAAGGAGATTATCTTCTATCTGGAATTTATGTTTTAAAACAAAAACATTCAAGGAGTGCCTTGAGCATCCTAAAACTCTGCTATGCAATGCAGTTACCACCCAGAGATAATGCAGGATCCTAATAACATAGTAATAGGCATATTTACTAAATGCTAAATTATGTTAATATTTCTAATTTTCTAAGGTAGAAAAGTGAGGCTATACATTTAGAAATCCATTCAATAAAAAGATTAGAACAAAAGTTTATTTTTTTCTTACTAACCTTCAGATAACCAAAATATCCAATTAATTAGGATATTCTTATCCTTGAACATCTACTGTTTGTCATGCGCTCTGTCAGGCATTATAGTAGGTACAAAGAAAAAGAATGATGGGGTTTATAATTCAACAAGGAAGATAAGGCATGTGGACAATTAACGATTATAAGAAGTCTACCGTTAAAATGTAATGCAAGAGCTTATTTTTTTAAGCATAATATAAAAATCCAGAGTGTTCAAAAAGTCTTAGTGCAGTTTTAAAGTAACTAAAGCTTTTGAAAACTAAGACTTTTGGAACAGGGTAGATTTGAACTCAGGTCTTCCTGACTCCAGGCCCAGTACTATCTCCACTGTGTCACCTAGCTGCCCACTGAGAAATATATTAAGCCATAAATATTGAAACAAAAAAAGTTCTATTAGAAACTCCCCTAGTCCTTGAGAATCTCATTAAATATTTACTTATACCAGTATTTTCAAATGAAAGCTGAAGATATATCCTAAAATATGTTTCATGTCTAAATTTTTGAGTGTCTTCTTAATGCAGAACTGCTGAAAAGGATATATGATACATTTAACACTTTGTTAAAATGTTGGAAGGGTGACTTATAGATTAACCTGAAAAAAAAATGATGTCGATGAGCATCCAATTCACAGAGGTCTCAAACTTCATGTTAGTCAACTGCTACATGATAAGAAATGTGCACAAAGAAAAATGAAATAGTACTTGCATTCAAAGAGTGTTCTCCAATGTGGGAGGAAAGAGACTAACCTGTGACACTAAGTCTATATAGAATTCAGGCAAAAGTGAACCGAAGATAAGGTAGATTGTGGAAGAAGGGCACTAGGTGATTTAGGGTAGTGGGGATCATAATTGAATGCTGTATATAGAAAGTGGCAATTGGGTCAAGTCTTGAAGGAAACCAGGAATTTCAAATGGAAGTGAAGAGAGATTACATTTCAGGCTTGAGAGAAAACCAGTACAAAGCCACTGAAATAGTCAGTAGAGCTTTTGTTGTTGTTCAGTTGTCTTTCAGTAGTGTCTGACTCTGTGAGCCTATTTGGGGTTTTCTTGGCAAAGTTACTGTGGTGATTTGCCATTTTCTTCTCAAGCTCATTTTATAGATGAAACGGAGGTGAACAGGTTTAAGTGACTTGTCCGGAGTCACACAGCTAGAAAGCATCTGAGGAGAGATTTGAACTCGGGAAGAGGAGCCTTCCTGACTCTAGGCCTGACCACTCGCTGCCTAGATAGAGTGCAGTGTATGTGGAACAGGCAGTATTGCCAATGGAGGAGAGTGATATGTAAGAAGACTAGAAAAGTAGGAAAGGAACAGATTGCTGAAGACTTCAAATGCCAATAGTTTTTGTTTGTATTTAAAGCAGCTCTTTTGTGGTTGCAAAGACTTGGAAATTAAGGGGGTGTCCATCAATTGGGGAATGGCTGAACAAGTTGTGGTATATGCATGTAATGGAATACTATTGTGCTATAAGAAACGAGCAGACGGACTTTGTATTTACCTGGAGAGGCTTATACAAACTGATGGTGAGTGAGAAGAGTAGAACCAGGAGAAATTTGTATACAATCACAGACACAACATATGTGTGATGGCCAACTATGACATACTGGACTCTTCTCAGCAATGCAGTGATATAAGTCAATCCCAAAAGATTTCCAGAGAAAGAACTAGAAAGAACTGAGTTTGAATCCTGATTGAAGCAAAATACTTGATCTTTTTCTTTTTACTGTTTAGTTTTATTCCCTCTTTACCATTTTCCATCCCATCTAGTACATTCCGCCTTTGTAACCTGACTAATGTCTAATGTGAAAGTATTTGCAGATCCTACTGGATTGTTTGCTGTCATGGCAGGGGGTGGGAGGGAAGGGGAGAGAGGGAAAGAAGAATTTGAACTCAAGGAATAATGGAATTGAAGCTTGTAAACTAAAACTAAACAAACAAATTAATAAAGACAAAAAAATAGTTTTTGTTTGCATGTTGTCTCCTCCATTAGACTGTGAAATCTTTGAGAGCAGAGCTTGGTCTTTTGTTTTGGTTTGTTTTTTTGCCTTTTTTGGTATCCCCAGTGCTTAGGACAGTACCTAGCAGTAAATAAGTACTTAATAAAGGTTTATTGACTGAGTTCATATTTGATTTTAGAGGTAATAGGGAGTCAATGCAGTTTACTGAATAGAGGAGTAATGTCATTCTTAAGTTTTAGGTTCTTTGCTTTGGTCACTGAGTGGACTAAAAAGGGCTTTTCAGACTTTAGCCTAAAAGGGCCAGGGTCTTCCACTCCATCCTGAGCCATCTCCAGTTATCCTAATGAAGATCTGGTCACTGGATCCAGATTACTCTAGAGGAGAAAGTGAGGTTGGTGACCTTAAATAGCTCTCCCTCACTTAAATCCAAATCAAGTGCAAGTCATGTCATCATCTCCTTGATGTCATGGTCTTCTTCAAGAACAAAGGACAAAAACAATCTGTGAGTAGTCTGAGCTGCCTGAATGGGCAACCAGCCATTTGTGTAACTCAGCTCTTCCCCTCTACTTTTGACTCTGCCTATGACTATGACTCTTTGTCAAAGACTAGACCTTGAGCCCATTTCACTGAAGCACCACATAATGGTTATTTTTGGGCCCTCCTAACTCAGAGTGAATGTGAATAATAACGTTTTTTCTTTGAACCAACAGCCCTGAGGATCTTACCCTCCCAATTTGATTTTTTTTAATTAAAGGGGCTATCCCTTGACTCACTTATTTTGTTGGAGGGGGGAAGGCAAGGCAATTGGGGTTAAGTGACTTGCCCAAGTTCACACAGCCAGTAAGTATGATCAAGTGTCTGAGGTCAAATTTGAACACAGGTCCTCCTGACTCCAGGGTCAGTGTTCTATTCATTGCACCACCTAGCTGCCCCTTGACTCACTTCTTAAAGAGGCCTGTTCACTGAATGGCCATTATTTTACTCAAAGTGAGAACCTGAAGAGACCTTAGACTAAAATGGCCAGGGTCTCCCATTGCATCCTGAGGTGTCTTCAGTCATTCTGATAAATATCTGGCCACAGGACCCAGATGGCTCTGAAGGAAAAAGTGAGGCTGGTGACCTTGCACAACCCTCCCTTACTCAAATCAAAGTCAACTGGAAATCATGTCATCATCTCCCTGATGTCATGGTCCTCTTTGAGAACGAAGGACAAACACAATAATACCAAGTGGACAGTGGATTAGAATAGGGAAAGATATAATGGCAAATAAATCAATAGGATGAGCTTGGACCAATAGGTTTCTTAACTAAAAGGACATATTAGGCAGAATACCATGAAGGACAGTGCCTTGCAGAAAGCAGAAATGCAATAAATATTTATCAGATGACTGAATAAATGAATAAATGAATGAAGCATCATTCCAGTGGCTTCTAAAACCATGGAACCTCTTCGTAATTTCATTTCAAATGCAGCACACATTTTCTTTGATTTCTTTGACTGCACAGTGATAAGCAAACAGAACCAATCTATGACTGTTTTGGTTATTGCACATTGTCACTTGGACTTATATCATATTTCAGTATGTTCTTTTTAATGTTTTTATTATAAAAGGGAATTGGAAAGCAGTACAGTCACTTGTCAGGCATTAATAATAAAATCTACACACACATGCACACACACACACACACACACACACACACACACACACATTTCCTCCAGCACTGGAAAGGTATCCAGAGAAACAAAAGGAAGAGATGAAAGGTGGCTGAATATGTCAGTTACTGTAATACTGTAGAGATTCTCTGCCAAAAAGAAAAAAAAAAAACAGCCTCTAGAGAATGTAGACATTTCTTAACTACCTAACATAAGAATTAACGTCCATTGTTAGAAAACTGCCTCATCCTTTGATCTGAATGGAAAACCAGCAATTATATTTACTAACTCTGTGACTTTGGAAAAACCGCTTCATCTCTCTGACACTCAGTTTCCACATTTGTAAAATGAGAGAGTTTGATAAGATAATGTCTAAAGTCTCTTCTAGTTACAAATCTATGAAAATGATCCCAAAATAAGACCCTTAAGTCTTTAAAAAGTCAGGTCTGATGAGATTGGACCAAATTAATTGTCTAGGAGTATAAATTATGTGAGTAGAGTCTTAACCAGCAATTCTAAACCTATTTATAAATATTGCCAAAAGTGTGAAAAATGTTCTCAAACAAATTTTTAGGACAAATTAATTTTGGATGGGGAAAGACCTCAAGAAGAGACCTCAGCACACAAGCACCTGTTTAGGCAGGAACCTTAGGACATATTCCCATGAGGTACAGAACAGATCCTATATAATCCTACATAATCCAGATCCCAAGATGTTTGCCCAGAGTTTGAATCTACTGCTAGGGAGGCTGACTGTAGGGAAGGGATGGGGCAAAGACAAATGAGGTACTCATCTACAATGCAGCTACAGGGGAGGACAAGAGATTGGGAAAAGCACATCTGGTAGCTCCTAATTTCATGAATTACTGATACTATCTAGGTGCTAAACTCAGTTATTTCTAACTGCTGAAAGATGTCGGTCTAAATTTCTGCCTCTTACCACTGTCAGCCTCCCATATCTTCCTCCCCCACCTCCAGTATGTGTATGTCTCATTTGAGAACCTATTCCTATTAATGGAATGACTGGCCACATTCATTCTATTAAGTGTTACTTTTAGCTCTTTTCTTTCCCTTCATATCCACCCAGTTTTCAAGACATCAATTTTACCTGTGCTATACCTTTCTTATATTTTCCTTCCTCTCTATTTTCATTACAATCCTACCCCCCACCTCAGTGTGATCTCTTCTGCTTAGGCTATATAACCTCCTAACTTACCTTCCTGCCTTCATTTCAGCCTTATTTTTCCATACTTCTTGATGCTGCTTTGTTCATATCATCACATTGCTCTCATCACATTGCTTTTCTGCTCCAAACTGTTTAGCATCTCCTTGTTCTCTATGGAATAAAGTATAATTACTGTTCCTTTCCTTGACATGTAAGGCTTTCTACACTCTCAGTTCAATGAGTAGTTCAAATATTATCCCATAATTCTCCCTTTCATATATTTGTTTAGGCAAAATGACTACTCTGTTACTATTGTCACCATGTCATCTCCCATATAACACTAAACTCTATCCTTCCAACCCCAACACATATAATCACACACACACACACACACACACACACACACACACACACACACACCTCAAGTCTGTCTGTTAAATCTATCGTTTTCTTCAGTACCCAGCTCAGATACCTATTTTATCAATCTTATCTTTATTTTTCTTTCCCCTAAATCCCAATACTAGTCAAAAGGGATTTTATCCTTCCTCAAAATTTTCATAGTGTTCAGACACTATATATATATATTTTTTTCCATATTTCACTCTCTTACCTATAACACAGTTATTTGTAGAAAACAACACTAAATTTGGAATCAGGACCTGCATTTAAATCTTGACTTACCAGTAGAGTAACTTTAGTTGGTCACAGAGAAACTGTGTGGTTCAGTAGAAATTAACACCAGAATGGCAATCAGAGGATCTGGGTTCTAATCTCAGCTCAATCTTCTACTTGTGTGACCTGAACATATCCTTAATGATCTGTTATAATTTTCCCAGTCTGAAGATAAGTTTCCTTTCCCTTTTTATGCAAATTGGAATAGTTATCCTTCTCCATCCTTGGCACAACCTTCCATTCAATTACAAATGAGGGTCAGTGTAATATCAATCTTTATATATTCAATGCTAAGCATAATTCATCTCATGTAGTGGATGCTTTGTAAATATTTGTTAAATTTGAGAGCATATTTCTCACCCCATATGTTTCTATTTACTAAGGATTATCATAATATAATACATATATCAATATATGTATATATATCAATTTATGTATATATACATATATGCATGTGTATATTGATTAGCATGTATAAATCTATATATAATGAGCATATTATATATATATCAATGTGCATATACATACATTGATAAGTATGTATATATGTGTTTACATATATATGTGTATATATATACTAATATATGTATATGTACATCTGTATATATTCACACCCAAAAATTACTTGAATGATGGGTTTATTGCCTATATCAGAAATCTTCTTTCAAAAATGAAAGTAGACCCAAATAGTTTGACATTCATTCCATTATTCAACAAATATTTCTGTGCCTAATATGGAAAGACACTGTGGTGAGATATGCTTATAAGCAGCTATGTGGTATAGTAGAGAGAGTGTGGACTTGAAGTCAAGAAGGCCTGAGTTCAAATCCTTCTTCAGCTTATTCAGCTCTGTGATCCCGGGCAAGTTACTTACTTCATGCCTCTCAGCCACGGTTTCTTCATCTGTAAAATTGGTATAATAATAGCACATGGTTGTTGTGATGACCAAATGAGTCAATATAGGTGAAGTACTTTGCAAATATCAAAGTGCTATGTGAGTGCTGGCAATTATTATTTCTGCCCTCAAGAAGTACACAATCCATCCTTACTCTATTCTCATGGATACATAGACATTGTAGTAGATGCTTATCTGAAATGCTCCCAAGTGAAAATGTTCAGAAAATATTGTAATTATTTTTAGTCACAATGGTATGATAGAAAGTGAGAAGAGAGAGTCAGAAATCCTAGATATAACTGACTCTCTGATCCAAAATATACTAACTACAAAAGTAGAAACCAGTCATTTACCCTCTGAGCATTAGATTATTTCATCCACATAGCTGGATAATCCTTAAAGTAACCCTTACCATGACTTCTATTAAAATGTCATTGTGAAGAAAATGTTTTTATTCTTATTCATATCAATGATATTAATACATATTAAGAATATGTTTTAACCATGCCAATTATTTTAATATACTGAGGAAATATAAATTTTCTAGTGACCTAAACAAGTGAAAAGATCGCAATATTCTCAATTATTGCCAACCATACTATATTTCCATGACACATTACTATCCAATTTTCATGTTCTTACTCCATGGAGTTCAGTTATCCGTGTTTAAAAAATGACAGAATTATAGAATCAGAGTTGGGACTTCAGCAACCATTTAGTCCAAACTATGTTGAAAAAGAATCTAAAATTATTCTTGATAGGTGGTTACCCAATCTTTGAAGACTACTTATACTTACACAGTAAGGGGGAAATCATTATGTCCCTGGCAGCCCATTCAACTCATCAGTTCTAATTGTTAGGAAGCTGTTTCTTCTCCTACTCCCATCACTTCGAAATTTATTTCTTTATAATTTTTGCCCATTGGTCCTGGTTTTGACCCCTTGGGATTAAGCAGGAAAAAAATGTATAATCTTCTTCAAGAAAAGCCTAAAATTTGTTTTCAGCTCCTATTGAACAATTGGCCTTTTCCTTCCTTCCCTCTCCTGTGCGATATTCTTCTATTCTCCAACTTTCTGAAAAGGGTCCAATTTTTTTGTAAATTTTCAAATTGAAGTTTTAATTTCACTTTTTTAAAGAACCCTGCATTGTTCCTGATAATCTGAAGTAGGTGGAAGACCATCCTGCACTTGAAACCAAAGAATAGTCACTTCATTTTAGCAGAAATACAAACTTTATGCTGTAATGAGGATCTGGCATGAGCCTCAGAGGGATCTCTCTATGCTGAGGAGCCTTCTTCCAGGGTAGGGTCATTATATCATGAAACAGAAATGCCTTGGGAAGATTGAAGCATTCATGGACATCCTATAACTGGTTCAGATTAGCTAACTGCATGGTTAAGATAAGACTGATTGTCTGTGAAAATATTAAAAAGGCCTCTTAGCCTCAGTGTCTGACTCTATGCCTGTGTCCTTCCTGGATCCCTAGAACTTCTTCACTCAACACAAAGAAAAGACAATGATCTAAGGGGAGAGGTTCTTGGCCTTCTCCTCTCCAAGGCTGATGTGTAGTCCCTGGAAAACGAGACTGTCTTTTTGCTTTGGTTTTTGTTCTATCATATTAGCTGAAAGATATTAATAGGTAAGCCTTGATTGTGTGAGCTCTAAAAGTAAAGAAAGCTAACCCCCAAGTCTGGAGATCTGAGAGCATAGGAATTGGAGTCCAGGCTAGGTTTTGCAGTTAGCCCAACATGTATACCCTGAGGATTAAACACTGACCTTTAAGGCTCCGGATTAATAATAACCAAGTGGGACTACTGAGTATTATGTAGGAACTGAGCTATGTGAGGGCATTACCCCCAGTGACTGAGTTACACGGGAGAGTAAAGTTAAAGGTATTAGAGAAAATATTTGTATTTTGTTTTTGCTATATCTTTGAAGTAAATACTCCTTCAGAAAAACTAATTGATATTAAGTAGTTAAATGAAACTGGGATTCTAATAGAACCTAGCAATGATGGAAACATAGCCACTGGGGGCTCAAGCTTTTGGCAGTAGGAAAGAGAGAATCCCAAACCCCTCTTGGTACCCTAGACCCCTGAGGATTATCTATAGGATCCTGGCTCTGTGAGAATGAGCAAAAGCATGCTTTCTCCATTCAACACAAGTCAATGAAACATTTTATCTATTCTACATACCAATTGAAATTTTTCAGCCTTGCTTTTTTAACCACACATGGGTTTTATATACCTTATCTCTAAGTATCTGTTAAGACTGTTTTAATTCATTATCACTTCTTAGTGCCTTGACAGCCAACCCCAACTTACTTTCCTTAGTGTCAACAACTACTTAAACATAGCCTCATTTCTTTCCCTCTTACCAATATTTTACCTGTTTCAACCTCTGGCCCTATCCACCACACTCTACGCAACTGTTTTTTCTCACCAGTTTGTTCCAATTTGTTTTCTTACTCAACTCAGTGTGCAAACTACTCTTACCTTCCTTATCCTTGAGGCTTTCTTAAGTCTCTACTCCTTAATTCTCTTCTTTCTTTCAACCTTTTCTCATACCTGTGAAAAGTAGAAACTAAAGACTTTTCTCTTTCAGATTTGCCTCAATTTCTTCCAAATTCCTCCTTCCAATGTTCAACTTCAATGATATTTACTCTCAAAATCACCTAACTAATTTTGTTCCCATTCACCTCAAATCTTTTTTCCCATTCCTACTTACCACAATCTTCTCCCACAAAAATCATTTATATAAGACAGAGACTACTCTTCTTTCATTTCTGAAGTACTCAGACAGGCATAGTATTGATATCCAATTTTAAAAGGCTCAGAAGACCAAAATTGTGTTCTAATTTTCATTAGGTTCATTATTGCAATAAAATGGAAAACATGATTTTTTTTTTACTGGTAACAGGTTTTATTTATCAAATGCTTATTGGAATACATAGCAATTAAAACAAACACATTGCCTAGTTAAGATAGAAAGGATGAGAACCTTGTGAATCTTTAATCAGCAAAAAAGGAGCTTTATGTGAGTAAGGCTTAATTATATCATTAAATATTTAAAATGATTTGCTAAGTTAAAAATTAGCATATTCCTTTAAATATCACCGACACTGATATACTGTGACTAAACAATAAAAATAATATCACCATTAGAACAACTACAAGAAAGTGTCCCATCTTTTAAATATTTGTGATATTCCATTCTAATCTTGTTTGCTCTCCAAACTGGGTAAAGATATGAAAGTTTATCATGTTTACTTTTGACACTGAGATAAATAATGTATGACTTTATAAGTACTTTGTCCTCTAAAGATTTCAGTTGTCAGCTGCCTTGTATTGTAAATGTTAATTTGTCAGGAGCACCTGTTGCCAAAAGGAACTCAATATTTCATTCACAGGCACCTTAGGAACAGTTTGCTTTTATAACTCTATTTATTGATATGTTGGCATCAAGTGGTGCCAAGCTAAATGATCACATTTAATTATAATCTCCATTCTGATAGTATTACTACTGATGCTTAAACAACTGGATATGTACAGACTTTCCTGTGTTCCATAAGTATAGGAAGTTGATTTAGCATATCATTAAGGAATGGGTATTAGCAGCTTCAAAAAAATATGGGTCATTCAGCAGTTATTTTGTCCATAAAGCTAAGTTAACAAAATACCTATCCTTTGGTTTACCAAAGAGGCAAAAATGACAGAGAGAAACATTTTACCTTCCAAAAGATTGATAGTGGCATTGAACCTATAATACCTGGATGGGGCCCCTTATTACTGTAGTGAGTGTGTAAAAGACCAGGTAACTCTCCTAGGAAAATGTGGTTATTAAAACTCTTCTTGTCTGTCCCCTTTCTAGATATGGGAAGCAATGTCATGACACACCAAGACTTCTCAGGGTCAATCACAGGGAGAAACAGTTCTTTTAAAGAAGACACATCCGAGTACTCTAGTCAATATATATTTTGACACAAAAATCTCCAGATCATATTGAGATAGAAAGCTCCAATGGGTAGTAATTTTGGTAGTAATCTAGTCATATAGCAGCATTATGATATAGTGGATAGGGAGCAAGGAAGACCTAGATTTAAGTGCCACACACACACACACACACACACACACACACACACACACACACATATTGATTGTGTAATCCTGAGGGACTTAACCTTTTAGTGTTCCATGCAACTCTTTGAGACTGTGTTACAGAAGGTGATGACCCTCTTTAGGTTCAGTTTCTAACACCACAGTCATATATATATGCCTCATATCTCAAAACCTCTGATCATGAACATATTGTATATTTAGAGAAATATAAGTGAAAGCAGCATCTCAGAAAAAAAAAAAATTACCCAAATTCACACATAGACTCTGATCCACCAAGGAGGCTGAATAGGAAGTTGCCATGAAAAATTGAACACAGTAAACAAATCTCAGCTGTCTGTAACTTTAAATCTTTTATTTATATCATTGCTAGGCACTCATATTTGCAAAGTGAATTTAAAATTATTTTGATCTTTTTTCTAATCGCTTTTGGTTGTTCTCTCCATTGTAGAAATGAAGTCACCAGAACAGAAACAGGTTAAATACTTTACTCAAAGTCACGTAACCAGCAAGCTCTCCAAATCTCCACTTGCACAGTTTGGAAGTTTTTACTTATCAATCAGTTAATTAGCAAGAATATATTCAGCATTTACTCTATTCCAGGGGCTATGATGGTACTGGGGCTACAAAGAGAATAATGAAAGAGCCACTGATCTCAAGGTCCTTATATTCTATTGGTGTAGACAATGTGTATATTTATAAGCATATTAAAAATATGCAAAAAAGTATGAGGTAATTCATTGGGAGTGGCACTTGTAGCTTAAAAGATCGGGAAAGATTGCTGTAAGAGGTGGCATTTGATGTGAGCTCTAAATCAAAGTAAGAATTTTAAGAAGTGAAGTTGAGGAGGGAGTGCATTACTAGCATGGCATGTGTGACAGGGTGGAGATAGCCCATAGAGTGGCATGGAGAAGGGAAATAAGAGTTTCCTACTGGGGATCTCAAGTGGACTTAATGCCTACCATTTATTTAAACACTATTTCTTTGTGAAGAAAGCAAATCAGTATTAAAATGGTGTCACTGATGTTTGCTTGTAATCCAAAAGTAAAATTAGCTAAATTCTCCCTTGTCCTATTGTTGTGACCTTTGATTCAGTGATTGCAGTATTGGAGAACCCATAACCTTACAGGAGTAGGAGAAAGTAAAAGCTGTTTCACAGAATCCCTCCCTGATTGCCTCCCCATTTTCTGACTGATTCTGCACCTCCATACACATTTTCATTTTTGGTGCTGTCTCAATTCACTTTTAAAATTCCATTTCTCCTCCCTCCAAAGGCATGTTTGTAGATTGGTCTTTCTGCCAGATGCTAATTCCAGCACAAGGGGCTTATTATTGTATAACAAGGAAAATGAAAATATTTCAAAGTGGAGGGGTCTTGTCATTATCAGTGTGGCACTGAACTCTTCCAGAGTAAAATTTCCAATCCTCAGAGTGCTTATATAACAACATGATACATTCATATAAATGGTAATACTCTAGCTCTGAAGGTCTCCTTGCTTTTTTTTATTTTCTATTTCCCTAACCTAATAAATGAATAAATGCATGTAGCAGCACCTCCAGATAAAACTCCTTGAAAGGAAATGTTCCATTCACACTAAGCTCATCATTAAGCTACAAAACAATTCAGCATAGTGTTGAACAGCAATCCATCAATGATGACCAACCATATGAAATGAGGAGACTGAGATCTAAGTCAACCTGAATTATTTTTTCTATTACTCTCACATTTAATGGTCTATCATTTTCACCTTATATTAAATCCCTAAAGATGACAAGCATCCTCCTAGTATGAGTGCAAACAATCTGTACTATGGGATTCAATTTTTCCTGAGGAACTGGGAGAGAGCAACAGGAATCACAAAACTTCCCAGCTGGTGGACATCTGAAGGATTATCTAGTCCAATAGGAAACTGAAGCTCAGAAAGATTAAAGGGGATTTGCTTGTAGTCACACAGCTATTTGGTGACAGAACTGAGAATGGAACCCAGAACTCTTGACTCCAGGCCCTTTCCTCTCCACAACTTTGCCTTAGGTCTTCAGCTCCAGATACTCTAGGCTAGCCCATTAGATTTAGGACTATAGTGCTTTATGTGCAGCTGGCAAAATGTTCCATTCTCTCAATCCAATACTTCAAAGATCAGGAAGTTTATTGGTGCAGGTACTTCTACTGATGCAGGTTATGATCCCTCTGGCTTTGATCATTTTAAAGAGTCCAAAAATTTCATTACCTTTAAGGAATGAGGATTACCTTTAAGGAATGAGGATTACCTTTAAGGAATGAGGATTACCTTTAAGGAATGAGTGATGAGATCCTCCAAACTTCCTAGACGTATCAGTGGACCAGAAGCATATAGCATATCACCAGATACCCACAGAGAAATCCTCTCCACCTCAAAACAATCTGGAAAAGTGTGTTTTCTTCTACCTTTGCCTTCAAGAACCCACAGTGACCAAGATGACATGATTAGGCATTCCATTATAAATTTAGCAATATATATATTTCATTTTCCTGACCATTTACATGTCAAGCAGTGGGCACAATCAGAAGGAAACAATAAAATGGCAAACCAAAAAGAAATGCGTCCTCCCCCAGTGACATCCTTTTTGGGGACTGTGGTGCTGGCTGTAATTTCATAACACAATTATCCTATATTAAAACACCAAAACACCCTCTGCAGACATTGCAGCTACTCAGAGACAGAAGCATAGTTCTGTGACCCATTTCTGAGCTCCATTTTTGTAGCTCCCTGTTTCCTAACCAATAAATTCTTACCTTGTGTTACTGCCCTGGGGTGCTCTTAGTAAGACAAGTCCTATTGATATATGAGTGAGGTTCTGCCCCCCCCCAAGTCACTTAATCACAGAAGGTCCCTACAGCTTAACTGAATCAAACAATCAATCAAAAATGTAAGTTAGGTACAAATAAGCCCTTAGTCAGTTTGAGAAACACAAAGTTCTTTGATCACTGTATAAAGACAGATCTTGCCACACAAGAAATAGATTGTGATTGACTAAAAGAATCAGACACACCTTTATGCTATATATGAAAACAAAAAACTAGTTCAAAGTCAGTAAGTGGAACCCAGCAATAAGCACTCCTAAGAGGAAATTGCCCTTGCCAGAGAAGGAAAGAGTATTCATTTCTCTCTCTTTTCCCTGCTGTCCCCTCAATCACTACCTATGGCCAACTTTAGAAGGCTGGAAGATGGAGAATTCTGATCAGTATTAATAACAGGGTCCCAATCAGCAGGGACTTAGAGCAGCATCTGCAACAAAGGGAAAAAGTAAACATGCAGAGAAAAGGCAGACACAGAAATTGTGACCCTTCAGAAAGGAGAGAAGGATCAACTTTGGAATCTAGGGTAGCACCAAACCTCCAAACCCAGGAAATAGCTGCACCCAAAGGGAACTTCACAAGCACTTCATGAAAGGAACAAAGGACTTCTGACTTCTTACCAGGACCTATGAGATCTCACTTTTGCCACAAGTCTAATTTTACTATAATTTTGAGCCTTTTCTTCCTAGAGACCTCCCCATTCAGGGGATTGTTTTGATGACAGCTCTCCTCACCCTGTGATGCATAGTAACCCTTTTCAAAAATGAAGTAATTCTTGTTTTTAAGCTCACAAAATCTGGCTCCCAATAAATGGGAAGCACATACCAGAGGGTAAAGGGGTTATGACCACAATACTAGAAACTCGGTCCCTCAAGACTATCCCTAGAACCTTAAACAACAGAGCCAGTTAGCATGAGAACTAATCATTCTACTTAGGAACTTTTAGAACATTGCAATCTCAAAGATGAATTGTAATAATAATGGTAACTGGCACTTTTGTAGTATCTGATAGTATAAAGCACTTTTTCTTATAATATATCTTTTGATCCTCTCAATAGCCTCATAAGGTGAACTGACAATACAAATATAACTCTATTTGACAAATGAAGGTTAAATGGTTTACCTGAGGTCACATAGCTAGCAAGTGGTACTCTCAAATTCATGCTTTCTTTTTTGTTTTTTTGTTTGTTTGTTTGTTTTTGGAGGGGAAAGGGCAAAACAATTGGGCTTAAGTGACTTGCCCAAGGTCACAAAGCTAATAAGTGTCAAGTGCCTGAGGCCAGATCTAAAATCAGGTCCTCCTGACTCCAGGACCTGTGCTCTATTCACTGTACCACCTAGCTACCCCAAATTCATGTTTTCTGATACCAAATCCAGTCTCTTTGTTTCCCTTTGCCATAGGTTTTGCCCACTTCCATTGTTAGCACCTCTCTCATCGCGATTCCTCTTGTTCAATTAAAAGAGCATATTTATGTCAAATTAGTGAATGGTCTTTTTCTAGATCCAAAGGATCTCTGGTTCATAGTAATCCTTGATTGTGTCTAACCTGATAAAAAGATTCTCATATTAGGGGCGGCTAGGTGGCTCAGTGAGTAAGAGCACCGGCCTCGGAGTTGGGATGACCCAGGATTGAACCCGGCCTCAGAAAATGAGCGCCCACACATAAATAATGACTAGCCATGTAACCTTGAGCAAGTTACTTAACCCCAATTGCTTTAAAAAAAAGATTCTCATATTCAACTTTCTCCAGAACACAGGCATTTTTGTGTCTTATAGGAGAAAGATTTGGCCATAATGAAGGGAGTGACAATCTACAGTCAAAGACCTCCCTCAATCCAATCTATAAGTGAAGGCCAGGGATAGACTTTGTCTCCAGTGCTAGGAATGAATGAGTCCCTAGCAGCTAAGGTGATATGGAAAGAAGTGCCCCAGAGGTCCAACCAGCACCCTGCAAATATAAGCAACAAGAGAGCCATTAACAAATGAAAGCTCTTCTCAGAATGTTATTAAGGAATGGAAAACATCAAATATGTTTCATGAAGCATCCTGTAAGAAGTGTTCCCACTGAGCCAAACTACTCAGTGTTGACAAGTATCACAGTGCATATCACCCCCCACTTAGGTCCACTCAGCATGGGCTTCACTCACAAGCTAACATGATTGAGCAGGGTGTTTTCAATTTTGATTTTGTCTTATGACATTATTACATGCGCATGAACAGTATTTCCTTTGGGTTCCTTCAGAAGTTGGAGAGATGGAAAATATATTTAACCTTGGCACCTATTATACTCTGCCCAAAGCCTGGCACGTAGTGGGAGCTTAACACATATTAATTGGTTATTGTTTTCTGTGGGGAAAGGACTTTACATATCTTTGAGGAAGGATGGAAGGAATATTATAGATATAGAATATAGAATATAATATAGAAATATTATAAAGAGTCTCTTATGTACTAAATACTATGCTCAACATTTTACAAATATTATCACATTTGTTCCTCATAATCAATCATAAGTAACATAATATGTAGGCACTATTATTACCCCCATTTTATAGTTGAAGAGATGAAAGCAGACAGAGGTTAAATGACTTGCATAGGACTTCATAGCTTGTAAATATCTAAGGCTGGATTTGAATTCAAATCTCCTTGACTCCAGGCCCAGGGCTCTAACCACTGTGTAATTTAGCTGCTTTAATACTAAAGGAATATGAAGATCATAGGTTTAGATCTGGGTGGGACCTTAAAGACCACTAAGACCAACTATCTCATTTTACAGATGAGGAAATTAAGATTAAGAAAAATTGAGTGACTTGCCCAGGGTCAGTCAAATAGTTAGTATTGAAAACAGGATTTGATCCTAAGTCTTCCTAACTCCAGGCCCAGTATTCTATCCACTAATCAATGGTGCCTCTAATTGGATTTGGTGAGTCAGGTTGATATGGATGCATTTTCAGTTGCGTTCAAGACCTCCTGAAAAGGAAGATATTCTTGTTTCTTGGGCTGTGAGGTTATTGTTTTAGGAATCTAGGTGAATTTTAAGAGTTTGGTAACCCAAGGGACTACAAACCTAAAGCATGAGTCAGGAGAGCAGTGTTTGAGTTGTGGAAATGATAGAGGAAGGAATATGAAGTAGTTTTAGGAGCACTCATCTTATACTCAGAAGTCCTTGGCACTAGTCTCAGCTTTATCTGCCTCACTGTATGATGTTGGATATTTAATTTCCCTTCTCTTTGTCTCAATGTTCTCATCTGTTGAATGAAGGGAATGGGCTAAATATCCTCTAAGTTCCCATCTATGGCTAAAATTTGAGGATTCTATGTATGACTGAAATATACAAAGAAACACAAAATGGCAGGAACTTATAAGAACCACTTCTCCATGTTCCTTAGCATTCACCATGCTTCCCTTAGATAAGAAAATTATGTTGTTTTGGAGCAGATGAAGACTCTGAAAAGAGTAGATTTGGAAAACAGGACAAATAAAGAAAGGTTAAAGTTATTGAAGGGGAAAATACCCAATGAAAGCTTATTTGTGATTTTCTAGTATATGGATAATTATACATAGAATGCTGAGCACCTCTGAACCCCTCCCAGGATTAGAATAAGAGCAAAAAAGGCAAAAATTTCACTAGGAGAGGTTTAAACATAAGGAAAAAACATCCCTCCTTTAAAGGCTATAAAGCATTATATGTACTATCCTATTGAAGGTTCAGATTCAGAACTATAATGGCCTTTCTTTTTATATAGGTAATATTTTATTTTTCCCAATTTCATGTAAAAACAATTTTCAACATTCATCTTTAAAAATTTCAAGTTACAAATTCTTTTCCTCCTTCCTTTCCCACCTCCTTCCCTAAGACAGTAAGCATCTTGGTGTGGGTTATACATGTGCAGTCATGCAAAATGTATTTTCATATTAGTCATGTTATGAAAGAAAACACAGACCAAAAAACCCATAAAAATAAAATGAAAAATACTATTCTTTGATCTGCAATTGAGTTCCATCAGTTCTTTCTATAGAGGTGGGTAGGATTTTTTCATCATAAGTATTTTGGAATTGCCTTGGATCATTGTATTGCTGAGACTAGCTAAGTCATTCACAATATTAATGTTACTGTGTACAATGTTCTACTGATTCTCCTCACTTAACTTTACATCAGTACTTCTAGGTCTAGAAAGGATTTTCAAGATAATCTAGTTTAACTTCCTCTCACCCACCTTCTGCTTTTTAAAAAATATATATGAGGAAGTTGACACCATGGGAGATCAAATGATTTACCAGAATTTAAAAGTCAGAACTTTTAAGTCTAAATTTAGCCTTCTATTATTTCACTTTGCTAACCCAAGAGGCTTGGTAGGTTATGTCTTAAGAAATCTTTCCCATCAATACAGAAACCCATACAGTTAGTTGCTAGTGAACCCTCCTTTACCGTCCACCACCCCTTTCTCTCTACTACTGGGAAATCAAAGAACCTTTCCAAAATCCACCCCTTCTTCACCTCTTTGCTACGATACCACCCAGAGACCTTTCTTAGAAGATTACATTTTGCAAACGTTTTTTCCTAAACAAAATCAAATTAGTCATGTTTTCATAATGACTAAATACAGTCGGGCCCTATGGACAAGCTGAGAAAAAAAGGAAAAGGCTGGGAAAACGCCTATGCGTTGCACATTAGCTGTCCTCTGCCTATCCATTATGACAAGCAGGTTTAGTAGAGAATAAGATCTTGTCAAATTGGCTCTCCTCTACAGTCCCAAGATCTCCCAAGGTTAAGGTTAACGTGTTCTTTGGAAATTATGTGGGCAAGTCCTGACACTTCACTTGGTAAAGCCTCGTAACAGATTATTCTGCAATGGCACTCAGAACTGAATAGGAAGAAATATTAGCACAGAGATAGAGGGAAGGGACCAATGTGGTAAGGTTTAAGTGAAAGTTATTCTGGGCACAATATGCCTTCCATATCTTAGCCCTTCAGAAACTACTAAGGGTATTAAAAAAAAAAAGTAATACAAATCAAGGAAATCAGGAAAAGCCATTAATAAAATACTTTGACCTAAAATGTTTGTAACCTCTGAACTTCAAAGATTCTTCTCTATATTTATGCCATCTAATACTGTCACTTTTAGAAGAGAACAGTACTAGCATAATATTTATAAGGTAATGGATGGAAAACACAAAAGTATCACAAAGATCAAATCAAAACCTTTCATTCCACAGATGAAGAAACTGAGGGTGAGCTCTCTCATCCTCACGTGTGTTACCTTGGATACAATAGTTGAATGCTTCAGGTAGAATTCAAACCCAAGTCTTCTTTGCTCAAAATCCTGCACTTTAGTCTGTTACATCATGTTATTTTGATAATATTTAACACATGCAAACTGGAAAATATTTCTTCTCATCATTGTTATACTGAACCATGGAAACAAAAAGAGCATTTTTCCTTTGCTTAATCTAAGGAGAAGCATGTAATGGGAAAGGCTACTTATTAATTGTCTAAGAAGAAAATGGATGACAATAGGATATATAAATAAATGGCTTTCTTGAGTATATGGGGTACAGATAGAAAGAGGAAGACAGGGAAATGTGTAAAGGAAACCCAGAGTCATGAATAGAGTACCACCAAGCTGTGTGCAGAGCAATGGACATCAATGCCTTCCTTCTCTGAATCCTGTAGCCCTTCCCATCTATGCCAGTTCATTCATTCTGACATGGTCATTTATTTCGCTTTTGGAGATGTGTGTGTGTGTGCATACATGCATTTGTATGTGTGTGTGTGTGTGTGTATCTCCCTATCTAGACTCTCAATTCCCAAAGGAAAGGAACGACATCTTAAATTGACTTTGTGCTCAGTATCTAGCCCAGTATACCAGTAGCTAGATGACACAGTGGTTTGAGTGCTAGGATTACAGGGTTGTTGTGATGATCAAATGTGTTAATTTATACAAAGCGCGTTATAAACCTTAAAGTGTTATCACCTTCACATTTCTTTTGATGTTTCACATCCCTGGCAAATACTCCTACAAGTTCACTTACTCACCTCATCCAGAAGAGCTTGCTCTGTGACTATGCATTTTGTCCTTTATCAATTGTTTTAGAATAACTTGGGGTTTCAAAAATTAGAATGTCAAAATTGGATGGGATCTTGGAGGTTACCGAGTTTTACTTCTCATCCCATGGCTGAATCACTCTTTAATGTCACTGCAGATGATCAATCATCCTTGGTCTTTCTCCCTCCTTAAATTGCCTTCCAATATAATTAACGATGTTCATACTGTGTCTTCTCAGTATAATATAAATTTCTTGAGGTCACAGGATGTTTTTGTTACTGTTTCTCCTCTTTGTATCCAAAGCATCTAACATAGTATATAATACTTCATCTTTGTATCCATGGCACCTGCCACAGTACTTTGGGCAGGGTGGGTATTAAATCCCTGTCTGTTTAACTGAACTGAGTCAAATTTGTGTAAAGCTTATTTTGAACTCTTACATGTAGATGACACCAGAAAGGGAGAGAAAATAGAAACAAAATAGAAAGGTCAGCCACCAAGACAGAGACTTGGGAGACATTAATGTTTAGGGGATAGGAAATAAATTATCACTCATAAAAGGAAACTAAGGTGGACCTGTTAGGAAAGTAGGAATGATGGAACCAGAAGCCAGAAGGCCTAGGATTTAATAGTAAATGGATACAAGGAAATATAGGCAGTTAATTTGAATGACCTTTACGTAAGGAGTTTTAACTGGTGATACGTTGGGAGAATGTCATGGTTAAGTGAAGGGTATTATTATTATTATTATTATTATTATTATTATTATTATTACTATTACTATTGGAAAGAGCTAACCATATTTTTGAGAGGAACATAGGTCCAAGAGAGAGCCAGGAAAAATGCACTCACTGTGCCAAGAGGAAGGGGAAGAATGCATCAGCAGAGAAGTTGGCTAGATTACAACACTGCAATGCCTGGTTTTCTGATGGGAAAGGTGAAGCATATTCTTGAGCTAGCTAGCTTCAGAGGACTCATAGGGGTACATAAAGCATGGACCATGTTGTTCCATCACACCTTAGGGGGATGTTCTCTCAGGGGAAGAGTCAATAATTATGATATCTCAAGACATTCTGGAACACAGTCCCACATACTATGTAGACCTCTAAGTGGTTCAAGTGAGCTTTCTCTCCCCCAGGAATCATGACAGTGACCCCTAGAGAAACTGCAAAGCAGAGTGGATCAAGATCTGTAGGGGTGGAGAGTTAGGAGGTTAGTGTTTGGAGGTTTCCAAACACCAAGAGCTTATGTTGCTATTGTGGAAAAAGGGAGTAGAAGCATGGATAAAGCAAGCTACCCACACTGGGTAGGCTCTGATTTCCTAGCTTATGGCTGCATAAGATTTGAAACATTATATGGATCTGGATAACAATATCACTTACATCTTATTCCTATATTGACCACAGAAACATGTCAGAAAATGAAGGTAAAAATCTTTCATCACTAAACAATGGGTCCATTTAGTTTCATAATACGATGAAAGCATAATGTCATGGTGTTTGCCTCTATTCTTAGTATTTGGACAATGCTGGGAGTCATTGGGACACCAATCAATAGACATTTATTATATGCTTACTAAGTATTAAGTACTGTGATAAAAGCACTTGGGATATCAACAAAAAGCTAAACTAATTACTACCTTCAAAGAGCTTGCTTTCCAAATTTGGGTGTGGGTGGGGGGCTCGTAACACATATGCATCTTTTACATATGTAAAATACTTAACAAAATAAATATAAGGTGATCTCAGGAGGGAAGCACCAGCAGTTGAGGCAGATGAGAAAGGTCCCCTAAAGAACGTGGCATTTGAGCTGTGCAAAAGGAAGCAAAAGGTAGAGGTGATGATGGGAGTTATCCAAGCATTTGGAATTAACAATACAAAGACATATAGGTGGGAGATAGAATGTTATTTGTGATAAATAGCAAGTAGGATGGAATAGTTTGCAGCATGCATTAAAGGGATTAATGTTAAAGAAGACTGAAAAGATAAGGGGACAGAACTTTAAATGGCACCCAATATTTTATTTGAGAGGTAATAAAAAATCATTGGAGCTTACTAAGTACTGGGGGAGGGATGGGAAGGAGGGACATGGTTCAAGCCATAGTTTAGTTGAAATCACTTGAACAGCTGAGAAGAGGATGGAATGGAATTGGAAGAATTTGAGCCAGAGAGAGCAATTAGGATGTATTTTCAGTAGTCCAGAAAGGTGAGCTATGATGACGGCAGAAATTAGGGTGGTGATTGGGCAAATTGAAGAAAAGAGGACATATTTGAAAAGTGTCAAAATGGAAATAAGATTTGACAACACTATGGTTATGTAAGGTGAGTGATAGTGATGAACTGAAGGTTCCTAGGTGACTGCAAGGAGGGTTTTGCCCTGGGAAATAATAAGAAAACTCAGAAAAGTGGAGCATTAGGGAAAAGATAAAGATTTCTGTTTGCAGCATGTTTGAAATACTACAAATGGAAAAGACTGAGCAATTCTCCTAGCTCATAGTTCCAGTCTCAAACCAGTCTAGGATTATTGAAAGAACAGTGTCTGAAACTAAGTGGTTTACAAATCAACATTGTTTAAAGAATCTTCAGTTTTATGCATGTCTGTGCCAGTATTCAACAGCCACATGGTCAAATATTCAAATGCTACTATCACAGTAGGATACTGGACTAAACTGTAAAGAAAGGACCCAAGGCTAGGGAACCTATGTTCTTGAGGTCACATGTGACCCTCTAGGTCCTCAAGTACAACCCTTTGACCGAAACCAAATTCCACAGAATAAGTCTCCTTAATGAAAGGATTTGCTCTATAAAACTTGGACTCAGTCAGAAGGCCACATGTGGCTTTGAGGCCACTGGTTTCCTGCCCTTGAGTCCTAGGAGCATTGCTGGGTACATGGAATTCTAGATTATAATTCTTTCAAGATTCCTAAAAATGGCTATTTAACACTGGGAAATGATGTCTCCCTCCAACTTCTCCCTCACTATAGCCACATCCTTATGCTCTAACTCCCCTCTTCAGCCAGGGGAATCAAAATAGGGCCAAGTAACACCTCTTGGTTTATTCCCCCTAAGACTAGAATTGCAGAAATTTAAGAGGGAAGTTCAGCTCATATAAAAGCTTTTCAGTCATGCAGTATTCCTTGCTGTTTGGATTTAATACCTAATTTAATTATAATAACATCGAAAATATGCAGTAGATTTGTTAACAGCAGGAAAGCTGGCTGCATCATTCAGAAGGATGTTATTTAAAAGCACCCCTAGCATTCTGCAGAATGAAGGCCACAGGCTCATCTCATTTTGTGGTCAATCTGATTCGTCAGTCTCCTGTGGACAACATAAGACAATAAAAAAACAGCTATCCCCTCACAAAAATTGTGGGGAATTTTGAAAGGAAGTTGATAATAACAACATAAATTCTGTTCTACTTTTTTCTTTTTAAGAAAGAATCATGATATTTATTACATAATGCAAAAACAAGACATAGAGCATGATTTAGTGCTGCAGGCTATGGAATATTAATGACTTATATTTCTAAATGCCACAATTCAAAGTGATTTTTATTTCTTCTGGAAGAAATTCTTAACAAAATCAAAACAGGCCCAGAAGGAAAGTATCATATTTCATGAAGTCCATGGGGGAAATTGTTTCAGAGAATATGGATTTTTTCATTTCCATTCATAAAGAGAAGTTATCCTATATTTCTATGGAACTGTTAAAATAGAGAATAATGTTTCTCATGTTTTACAACTGGTTGTCATCTTTCTCTACTAGATTCTTACAGTAGAACCAGAGGGTCCTTGCTATTTTGTATTGGTGTGTTAAAGTACTTCATTCACTAGATATGTTTTGACATCTTCTTGAATGATCTTCAAGGAGTCTGTTATTGTCTATTTTTGTTGCCAGAAGTCCTCTCACAGGCCACATTTCTCTTTCAGCATTAAATCTGGATCTAGTATCTTATACATATTAAGATTCAAACAGAGCTTGGAAGGACAGAATTTGGGGCCAAATATAATAACACGAAATTCAGTAGAGATGAATGCAAATTTAATAGAGGTAAATATCTTATACACAGGTTACAAAATAGGATTTGTTCTATAACAAAAACCCTCAAAAGTATAAAATGGAACAGGAATAGTGAAAGAGAAGCTCATTTGTAAAACACTGGGAAATTTGGACTACAAACTCAATGTGAATCAAAATTAATTTACATTATTAATGCCTTCTTAAGTCTAGACAATCAACAAAACAGTGAATCAACCTTGATTTGTAATTGCTCACACTGAAAATTTGACAAATAGCTTGGGGGCTGGTTAGAAGTGGCTCCAGTACATCCCTACTTGAAAATCATGATATAGAAGTGACAGGTTACACATACCAAAGAGGAACAGTTTTGAAGTTTAAAGATATCTCAGTGGCCACCTAGTATAAATTATACCTTAACAGGATGACTTGATAACTTACTAGTTAAGTGATAATCAAGCCTTGGCTCTAAAACCTCCAATAGTGTAAATCCACATCATCCTTCAAAGGCTGCTTTTGGATGGCTCTAATTCCAAGATGTGTTTCTTTAGACCAAATAGAAATTTGTCTCTTAGAACTTTCTACTCATTGCTCTTAGATCTGCCTTCCTTTGCCAAACAGAACAAGACTAATTCATCTTATGTGTGATATGATACTGATACCTAAATCGGGAAGAGACAAAATGGAGAAAGAAAATTATAGACCAATGTCCCTCATGAATATAGGTGCAAAAATTCTAAATAAAAATTAGCAAAAATACTACAGCAACTTATCACAAGAATAATACACTTTGATCAGGTAGGATTTATTCCAGGAATTCAAGGATGGTTTAATATTAGCAAAGCCATCAGTATGATTGATCATATCAACAATAAAACTAGCAGAAACTACATGATTATCTCAATAGATGCAGAAAAGGCTTTTGACAAAGTACAGCATACATTCCTATTAAAGACACTAGAAAGTATAGGAATTAATGGAGCTTTCCTTAAAATAATAAGTAGCATCTATTTAAAGCCATCAGCAAGGATTATATGTAATGGGTATAAGCTAGAAGCATTTCCAATAAGATCAGGGGTGAAACAACAGTGTCTACTATCACCCCTCTTATTCAATCTGGCACTAGAAATGTTAGCAGTAGCAATTAGAGAAGAAAAAGAAATAAAAGTAATCAAATTAAGCAAGGAAGAGACCAAGTTATCACTCCTTGCAGATGATATGATGATATACTTAGAGAATCTTAAAGAATCAAGTAAAAAATTACTTGAGGCAATAAATAAATTTGGCAAAGTAGCAGGATATAAAATAAACCCATCCTTGGCATTCCAGTATATTTCTAATGAAATCCAACATCAAGAGATAGAAAGACAAATCCCATTTAAAGTCACTGTAGACATTATAAAATATTTGGGAATCTACCTGCCAAAACAAAGCCAGGACCTATATGAACACAACTACAAAACACATTTCACACAAATAAAGTCAGATCTAACTAAGTGGAAAAACATCAATTGCTCATTGCTGGGTCGAGCTAATATAATAAAAATGAAAATTTTACCTAAACTAAATTACATATTGAATGCCATATGAATAAATATAACAAAAAATTACTTTATAGACCTAGAAAAATAGCAGCAAAATTCATTTGGAAGAACAAAAGTCCAGAATATCAAGGGCATTTATGAAAAGAAATGCTAAGGAAGGTGGCCTAGCTATACCAGGTTTTAATCTGTATTATAAAGCAGCATTCATCAAAGCTACTTGGTACTAGCTGAGGAATAGAGCAGTGGATTAGTGGAATAGATTGGGTACATGAGACTGAGCAGTCAATGACTATAATAATCTACCCTTTGATAAACCCAAAGATCCCAGTTTTGGGGATAAGAACTCACTATTTGACAAAAACTACTGGGAAAACTGGAATATGGTATGGCAGAAACTGAGCACAGACCACTATCTAACACCATATACCAAAATTAATTCTAAATGGGTGCATGATCTAGATATAAAGGTTGATACTGTAAGCAATCTGGGAAAGCATGGAATAGTTTACCTGTCAGATTTATGGAGAGGAGAAGATTTCATGACCAAACAAGAATTAGAGAGCATTATAACATGCAAAATGGATAACTTTAGTTAAATGGAACTGAAAATCTTCTGTACAAACAAAACCAATGTAACCAAGATTAAGAGGCAAGTGGGAAATTGGGAAAGAATTTTTACAACCAATGTCTCTGATAAAGGCCTCATATCTAGAATACACAGAGAATTGAGTCAAATCTATAAGAAAACAAGTCATTCCCCAATTGATAAATGGTCAAAGGATATGAACAGACAGTTCTCAGAGGAAGAAATTAAAGATATCTATAAGCTATGAAAAAATGCTCTAAATCAGTATGGGTTAGAGAAATGCAAATCAAAACAACTCTGATGTACCACATCTCACTGGTCAGATAGGCTAAGATGATGAAATAGGAAAATGAGAAATGCTGGAGAGGGTGTGGAAAAATTAGAACACTAATACATTGCTGATGGAGTTGTGAACTAATCCAACCATTCTGGAGAGCAATCTGGAACTATGCCCAAAGGGCTATAAATAATTTCATATCCTTTTGACCCAGCAATACCACTTCTAGGGTTGTATCCCAAAGAGCTCACAGAAATGGGAGGAAGACCCATATGTACAAAAATATTTATAGCAGCTCTTTTTGTGGTGGCAAAGATTTGGAAATTAAGGGGATGCCCATCAATTGGGGAATAGCTAAACAAATTATGGTACATGAATGTAATGGAATATTATTGTGCCATAAGAAATGAAGAGCACATGGGCTTCATATCTACCTGGAGAGGCTTATACGAACTGATGCTGAGTAAGAGGAGCAGAACCAGGAAAATTTTGTACACCATTACAGATACAATGTATGTATGATGACCAACTTTGATAGACCAGACTCTTCTAAAAAATGCAGGGCTACAAGTAAATTCCAAAAATCTCATGATAGAGAGAGATGTCTACATTCAGAGAAAGAACCAGAAAGAACAGAGGTTGAATGCAGATTGAAGCAAATTACCTGCTGTCTTTCTCTTTCTGGTTTGGTTTGGTTTCCTCTTTCCCATTGTTCATTCCATCCATTACAATCCTTCTTTTCAACCTGACCAATGTCTAATGTGAAAGTATCTGCAGATGCTATACCTGATTGTCTGCCACCATGGGGGTGGGGAGTAAAGGGAGGGAGGGAGGGGGAGAAAGTCTGAAACTCAAAGAACCAGGGAACTGAACCTTGTAAACTCAAAGTAAACCAAAAAAATAATAAAGAGAAAAAGGAAATCATTTTAAAAAATAAACCTGATTCATATAAAAAAAAGAGAAATCACAGAGGACCTGTCATCTCTTTATTCTAGGAAACTACACTTCTCTCAATGTAGCCTAAATTTGCATTAATGTAGCTGATGGTTACAATTTTGATTCACATTGTTTGTAATCTGAACTTCCCAGGCTTTTACAAATGAGCTTCTATTTCACTATGACTGCTCTATCTTAAACTTGTGAGGGATTTTTGTAACCTATGTGAAAGATATACCTCTATCAAATTTGCATTCATCTCTAGTGGATTTTAAGCTACTAGATATGGCCCAAAATTCTGTCTTTCCAAGCTCTGTTTGAATCACGATTCTCGTAATATGTATTATATAATAGATCCAGATTTAATGCTGAAAAGGATCTTATTCGAATTTCCTCATTTTATAGTTGAGGAAAGGAAGACCCAGAAAAAGGTAAATGCTTTCCCAAGGTCATTCAAGTAGCCTGTGATTGATTTGGGATTTATTTGAGCCCAGGTTTTTCTGAATCTAAATCTGAAGCCCTTTCCATTGCAATATAGTGAGGGTAAAAAGGGAAAGGGTAAGTGACATATACTATAATAAGATAACTATAAAAACCTAATGCAAATTAGAACATAAGAATGTAGTAGAAGTGAATATAATATCTTTCTGATTTTCCTAGGTGACTAAAGAAATAGACACAAATGACACCTACTTTTTTCCAGTTGGAATACAGTATGTTAGAGAAATAAATGCATTAATTCAAAGATGTGTCACCCATTTCCCTGCCTTATTAAATAGAAAAACACAACTTGAACATTTCTTGGTGATTTATGGCAATCATTATGAAGAACAAATTGGTTTGGGCTAGTGACATAAGATATGAAGAGCTAGTTACTTCAAGGACTCCATATTGGTATATTATAACAAGTAAATCTTCACTTTCCTCCCTTAAAAGTCAGTTGTCATTTTTTCTGTGCACCAATTTCTAGAATCAACTCCTCCCACTCTTCACTGTGGCAATTACCTCAACATGTTTCATTTAACATTCAATTCTAAATCGGTAGGTTGGGGACTAAAGATCTCAGGTTAGCTGTTTCCTATTTATGGAGTAAATAAACCATAAGGACGTTGTGACATCTCTTTCTGTGAACATTCAGTTCCATTGGCCTCCTTATTGTTACTTGAAAAAGACATTCCATCTCTTGATTCTAGGCATTCCCTCTCACTGCCCCCCATGCCTAGCATGCTCTCTCTCCCCATCTCCACTTACTGACTTTACCTGGATTCCTTAAAATACCAACAAAAATCCTATCTTCTACAGAATACCTTCCCCAACCCCCTTTAACTCTAGTGCCTTCCCTCTCTTAAACATTTCCTCATAGTCTCCAGTATTAGACTGTGAGCTCCATGAAGGCTGGGACTATCTTTTGCCTCTTTTTGTAGCCCTAGCACTTAGCTTAATAAATGTGTATTAACTAACTGAACAACAACAACAATAATAATGGTTAATATTTATATATTATAGTGTTTTAATGTTTCCAAAATGATTATATATGTACATATATGCCTCATTGTATCGTCATAATAATATAGACATAATAACAGGAGCAATTACAAACCATATTTTTACATATAAATAAACTGACCTCGAAAAAGCCCATGGTCACATAAGTATTAATTATATAAGGTAAGATTCAAACCTAGGTATTCTTGAGACCAAATCCAATACCTTATTCACTATACAATGTTTCTTCCTAAGTAAAACTCAAAAATTAGAATTGGAAGCTTTGGGAGGTGATTCTCCCTCAAGGGCCCAAATTAGGGCCTTCAAACAAAACTTGAGTAGCTGCTTTTCAGGTGTTCTTGTCTAAGTTGGACCAGACAGTCAGGCTGCACCTTCTCACTCTGTCTCTTCTAATGAGCTCCTCATTAAAAGCTCAGAGACAGAGACCTTATATTAACTCATCTTTGTACTTTCATGCCATTTAGAGCAAAACCTTGAACATAATTTGTGGTCAGTAAATTTCTGTCAGAAAAAAAAGGAAAGAAAAGGAAAATACCATTTCCTCTCTTTCCTTACCATCTCCAGTGCTCTCCACATACAAGATCATATTTTAATTCTAAAAATTAGTCTAACAAAAGGAAAGAAATTTTTCTTATGATGGCTGTGGTAGTTTCTTTGGGACCCTGAGAATTCATGTTTTCTGTTTCCCCTCTCATAATTCTATTTCTTACTTCCAGTCAACACTATCTAGTCTCTGCCTCCCTCACATTATACTTCCTGATCCAATGTGGCCTTATGTTCTTAAATTGTCAATTTACCAAGTCTGGTGGTGTGGCTCACAGTTACAGAATTTTAGAGCTGGTGCAAACCATGGAGTTCATCTAACTTGGCTCTTTCATTTTAAATATTAATATACTGAGGTATGATATCACACAGATAATTATTCTTAGAGCCAGAATTAAAGAGTGAATATGAGTCCTCACTCAGATATCAGATGGACTGCAGAAGGAGTAATCAATCCTTGTAATTTTCTAGAAAATATATAAATAATCCAGTATGGTAGATCTCTAGAACTGAGATAATTATGTGTATCCTGAATCCCTTAAGTATGACATGGATGCTTAGTTTATCGAGCTTTACAACATATCCATTTGTAATAGTGGCTAGCTGAGCCATGGCAGGCCAGGAAGACAACTTGGGTTTTCTCCAAAGCTTAAACAGTTGGTGTCTTGCTTCTTCTTTGTTCTGTCACATAACCCTCAGAGAAACAGTGAAGATGAAACAGCATTCCTTCCCTCCTGCAGTGCTTAGGATGTAGAACTACAGGGGCTAATAACAAGCATTACAAGGTTTTATATTTGTGACTCACGGAGAAGTTTATAAACCAGTATACTTTTTTTTTCTTTTTGCTATCATGCTGAGGGCTGTAAACATAAAAAAAAAAAAAAACAATGACATAAATAGCCTTCTGGTCTTGAAATAAAAATCAGTACTCATATATCATCTCAGTCTCCACCTCTTATTTGAACTATATGAGACATTCATGTAGTGAAGGTTTTATTATTGAAAATGGCAGGAACAATTGGAATTTCTCTGAGATTTTATGTTTTCAGAGGTTTACAGAATGTGTTTGTCACAATGACTCTGTAGGGTAAGTCATGCAAGCAATATTATCCTCATTATGCAGAAGCAAAAATTGAGCTTGAGAGAGGTTAAATACAATACAATAAACATTTCTTAAGTGCCTGCTCTAGGTGCTATACCAAGCCCTAGGGCAGCTAGATGGTGCAGTGGCTAGAGCACTGGATCTGAAATTAATAAGATTCATCTTCCTGAGTTCAGATCAAGACAATTTACTTGCTGTGTGACCCTGGAAAAGTCACTTAACCCTGTTTGCCTCCATTTCCTTATCCAATGAGCTGGAAAAGGAAATGGCAAACCACTCCCATGTCTTTTTCAAGAAAACCTCAGATGGAATCACAAAGAGTTGGATACAACTAAACAACAAAAAACGTTCTGAATCCTGGAGTTACATATAAGAAAAAGACAATCCCTGCCCTCCTGGAGCTTATAATCTAATCAGGGAAGAAAATACACAAAGGGAAGATGAAAAGGAGAAAGAGTGCCAGAGGGTACTTGACAAGGTGGGCATGATGAAGATAATGGAGTTGAACAAGACAGATCAACTGGTTCTAAATGTAGAGATTGCTGCGATTTTGAGCTCTCTATAAAGGGATGCTTTGAGAGCAATTTCATGCTCAGCTCAGAATAACTGAGGGTTCTGGTGACATATGAGTAGTAATCTCCATGATGATAAGTTTCCTGGTGATCAGTTTATCTGGCGATCAGTTTATCCTGGGCAGGGTATGATGAAGACAATGAGGAAATTGAAATTAAGCACAGCAGCTGGTTAAATGACTTCCCAGTGACTACACATCTAGTTAGTGTCTGAACCAAGATTAAAGCTTCCATCCCTTGACTTTAAACTCAGACTACTTTCCACTATACTACATTGCTTTCTAATTTTGAAGACATTTATTCAGTTTACTGTGTACCAAGCATAGAGCTAAATACTGAGGATACAAATACAAGAAAACAAGCTAGTCCATTCCTTCACTTGGCTATAGTCTAATGAAAGAAGACAACACATAAAGGGGTGACCATAAGTACACAGTATTATATTTTGGAAATGGCCAGGATGCTATACAGAGGTTTAATTCTGGGCAAAATAAGGCAAAAATTCACCCATTGAATTCCAGGATGTCTCCAAGGAAAGGTAGGAGGATGAGGGAAATAGTGAAATTGGCTAGATTGCATACAACATGATTTGGACACCTTCAGGAAACACAGAATGTTACAATATCCTAATTTGTCTTCTATTTCTCTTTATAGATGGTTTATCTTTTCCATTAGCTCATGAAAATCTTAATAGTAATGACTTTGTATTTATATTTCCTTTAGCACCTATATAAGGAGGATTATGCACTAGGCACATAAAGAATGTCAAATGTTCAAATATTTCTTTTCTTACAACTTGTACTTTTTCAATGTTCCCACCACTCTCCTTCCATTTCAGTATACCTTCTTGCCCTTCTTAATAGAATAGAAAAGTCCTTTTTGTTTATTTTTTTAAAAACTAATTAGATTTACTGCCTAACTTATGAGGATGCTTTCTATAACTTCTCACTCTCCTTCATGTTGTTTCACTTCTCACAATTAAACACTGCAGTTCTCAAACTGTGCGCACTCCTTGATAATTGGGGTCAACTCCTAGCTTCTCTAACAAGTATCTGTCTAACTTGATGTTGCCAATCTTCACACCATCTTCAATTTCCTCTATAGTAATTCTAACATTCTAATGCCATAGCTCCATGTAAAAACAATCATGGATTCATGGAGTTGAAAGGAAGCTTGGAAATAATTTATTAAAATCCTCTCCTTTTGCAGATAAGGAAATGAAGGCTTAGAGAGGGGAAATGGCTTGGTAAAATGTTAAAAAGGCAATGTGACATAGTGGAAAGAACCCTAAATTTAAAGTCAGAAGAAGGGGATTCTCATTCTAATTCTACCACAAACATTCTTTACAAATCATATAATCTCTCTGAGACTCAGTTTACACATTTGTAAAATGAGAGGGATGAGTAGAAAGTAGATGTCTGTAGTATCTTCTAAATCTACCATTCTTGGAGGGAAAGGTGGGAAATTCCATCTTACATAAATCTAATTTGTATTTATCTTATATGGTTTGCTCTGTGGGGGGGGGGGTGCATAGATATATCTATCTCTATATATCTATCTCTATAGATATATAGAGATAGATATATCTACACACATGCATACATATAGAG
Source organism: Gymnobelideus leadbeateri (assembly GCA_011680675.1). Lineage (NCBI taxonomy): Eukaryota > Metazoa > Chordata > Mammalia > Diprotodontia > Petauridae > Gymnobelideus > Gymnobelideus leadbeateri. The sequence continues at coordinate 360,118 of WOXC01010630.1, forward strand.
AGAAATCTAGTTATAGATATACCTATATCTATATGTAGACAGATATACCTATATCTATATGTAGACAGATATACCTATATCTATATGTAGATCAATATAGTCTACCCCATTCAAACATTCAATTGTGAATTTCTTAAGGTGAGTGTATAATTTTGCCCTTTTTCTTTCTTTGAACCCATAGTTCATCAAAGTTTTTGGCTCAGAGTAATGGTTTAATAAATGATCAGTACTTAGAATCAGTACTTAGAATCTTCTGATTCTTAACTCAACATTCTTTATTCTATAAAGTCTGCATGCCAGATGAAGGTTACAGACTTTTAATGGGTAGAGGTGAATTAGTTGTTAATAACAGAACAAGCTCTTGACAAAAGATAAAGAATCAATGGAAAGGCAACAGTCATAGCCTCCAAAAAACTTCGCAAAGCTACAGGGGAAAGCAGCATGTCTGGGGTTGAAGGTTCTCAGAAGAAGGAAAAATTGAAAAGCTTAAGGAAAGTCCGGAGATAGAGAGCCCATGTAGAGGGGTCACTGTGTAGCTTTCTTAGTTAAAAAATCAAAGAAGAGGGGAGTGAAGAGGAGGAAAGGACCAATTGATTGGCCAAACATCTGATGAATGGTGAAGAGCCTTAGGGTCAAGAGTAGCATCTATGATGCTTTCAAAGAAGACTGTGTAATGTATTCGCACAGAAAATGAAATGAGCTCCTATAAGTAGGGGTTAAATATCAGAAGGGACTGTATTTGTAAGGGCTCTCTTTTGGTCATTGGTAGAAAAAAAAAGTAGTTTCTACCTAGAAGGTGAATTATAATTATAATTTGGATTTGTACTGTTTTAAATTTTTTCAGTGTTTTACATATTTTTTTTGTCATTTGATGTTCTCAATAATGGGTACCAAAAGCATGATTTTCCCACTTCAGATAAGGAAACTAAAGCTCAGAAAATTTAAGCCCAAGGTTACACAACTAGTAATCATCAGAGGTGAGATTTGAAATCAGGTCTTCCTGACTAAAAATCCAACATTTTACCCACTATACTATACTTCTGATAATGTACATGAAAGAACAAAGGATAAGGAAAAACCATCGACCTTCTGTATCTTTCTAAATAGAATGGTCTCTTATTTGAGGCAGGACCCATCCTGAATATTAAAGATTCCAGTGTCCAGAAAAACCTCATAAAGTAAAATGGGCTGGTAGGTGGTACAGTGGATAGAGTACCAGGCCTGGAGTCAGGAAGACTCATCTTCCTGAGTTCAAATCAGATACTTACTAGCTATGTGACAATGGGCAAGTCACTTAATCCTGTTTGCCTCAGTCTCCTCATTTGTCAAATCAGCTGGAGAAGGAAATGACAAACTACTCCATTATCTCAGTCAATAAAACCTCAAAATAGGGTCATTAAAAAGTCAGACATGACTAAACAGATTAAATTATCATTTTGCTCCTATCCCCACCAAAAAAACATAAAATATCCAAGGTGGTTGAAGAAAGCAAAATGTCAGGGTTGAAGTATTCTCTCTCAACCCATCACAGTACTGGAAGTACACCTCTGAGAAAACATACTACCTCTGTATCAAGAAACTCTAATATGACCAAATGCAGAAGAAAGAAAACATGTTTATCAAGCTACATATTTCTGTTTCAGGCTTGAAAATGTATCTCAGAAAGAAAGGACAGTCAATAAGCCATCAAAATGCAAATGTAGGAAGTGCATCAGTGTGCAGGAAGATAAGAATAGAATTTGTCTGTATATGGCAGCATCAATAACAGAGGTGAATTTTCATTTTTCAGAGGCATAATTTGCCAATAATATATGCATCAATGCTTGCCCTCGTGACCATGCCTGAATATGTAGCACTCTTTATTTCAGAAAAAGAAAATCAGTAGCTTTTTTGCTCATGTTTACAAAATGCAGCATATTTGAGAGGTTCAGAAATACACCTGAGATGTGTATTTCCCCTCTTATTTTAAACATTTTAATGGATGCATGAGAAATGAGGGGCAATATAACTAAGCAGATTAGAAATGGCAAAGTTCAAGTGCTATCTCTGACACACACACTTCTTACATGACCCTAATAAGGTCATTTAATTTCCTAGTGTCCCAGACAATTCAAAACTAATTGGTTTTCCAGCTGATCTGCTAATCTGGATGGCAGAAAGAGTTTCCACTCTGTGAATGCCCTATATAGATGAAATCACATGTTAGAACCACCACCACCCAATTTTTAAAAGAATGAATATCTTTGTATGTATACACTCATAGCCTGTGTGATATCTCTTTAAATTTATTAATAAAGAATATGCAAGGATCATTTAATCTATGTTAAAGTGCTTGGGGTATTTAAGAAAAGAGAAAATATAAATCTACAAAATCAATAGTTGCATTTCCATTTCCAAGGGCCAGAGGCAAATACTGCTGGCAAGCAACATAAACATGAAAAGAGCCAAGAACCAGTTGCCCCAATCCAAGAGAGTTGTTTTGTCACTTCTTTGTCACGTTGATGGAGTAGATTTCTCTAAGTGATGTAACTTCTTTCCAAATCTGAAAGTAAGTCTACTGCTTTATTTTTTGGTCTGGATGGAATATGATCAACTAGGTGACTCAATGGACAGAGTGCCTGACCTGGAGCCAAGAGGAGTTGAGTTCAAATCCAGCCTCAGATACTTGCTAGCTGTATGACTCTGAGCAGGTTATTTAATCCTGTTTGCCTCAGTTTCCTCATTTTTGAAATGAGCTGGAGAAGTGGCAAACCAGCCCAGTATCCTTGACAAGAGTGGCCAAAAGGGGGTCATGAAGAGTCAAATGTTGAATGAAAAATGAAAAAAATGACACAAAACAACATATTTATAATGTAGGGAAACAGCATTTGGAATCAGGATTGAGTGCTAGACTTGGTCAGGAAAACCTGCATTCATATTCCACCTCTGATATTTATTAGCCATATAACAATTCATTTCCCTTCTCTGAGCATTAGGCAATTCTGTATGTTTCATATACCAAGCTGAGTTGCCATCGATATTAGTAGAGAGATTTCCCACCTTAATGAAATCATAAATCTATGATAGATAAAAGACAAATAAACTGCAAAAGTGAATTTCTATCAACATTGTCATTGTTGGACTTATTGGACTTATTAGTTTGCCACCAGAGAGGCTGAAGTAGGGGAAGGTAAAGTGAGTCAATAAGTGTCAAGGAGCAAGGTGTGAGCTCAGATCATTTGACTCTCAGTTTAGGACTATTCCCAGTCATTGTGCCATGCTCATATTCAAAGAACCCAAAGGTAAAATGGTATCTTTCAGTGATTAAGTCTAGGTAAGAAATGTGGCAGAGAATGGTCAAAAATAGTAAAAAAAAAAAATAGTAAAAAAAAATTAATCTGGAAGAGGAAGACACTCAGGGTTTTACATTCACTCTGAGTCATTATGGCCCCAAACAATGAACAAGTGGGGCTTGACCTGGGACTTATTGTTGGTCAGTTAATGAGTAGAGTGATTTGGATTTGTCATAGTCCTTAAGAAATAATTCTATTCCTTAAACCCCAAGATATTTTGTAAGATTTCAGATTTCACAATTTACATTCCTTTGGGAAGAGCACCCTTAGGTAAAAGTATGATACCCTATGTGGACTAAAGAGAGTGAAAAGAGACAGAAAGAGAGGAGGAAAAATAGGATGGAAAGAAATACACAGTAATCATAACATTTGTCCAAAGAGATACATTGCTAAGATAAAAAGTTCATATCATGAACTAAAGGAGCAGAGTGCCTTGCTATATGTTACACAGTTAATAAGTAGTATAGTCAGGACTCAAGTGCTAACATCTAAATAAAGACTTTTCAGACTCTGACCCATGTACTAGAGGCTAACCAACACTTCCATTTACCTTATATTTATTTTCTATATACATTCAAACACATACATGTTTAATATACATCTCATCTCCCCCAATAGAATATAAGCCCCTTAAGGACAGGAATACTGATTTATTTTTGTCCTTGTATAGTCCAGAGAAGTGTCTGGTACATAGCAGATACCTAATATATGCTTTTTGATTGAATAATCACTTGATCTTTAGAAACCAAGTCCAACTCTTTGAAAAGTGTCTTCTTTATTAATGTGTAGACTCTGAAGTAAAAAACAATGTTCTTACTGTGCTTTCTTTGAAAGTTTCTTCACATTTCCAGGATGGAAGCCTTTTTTAAAAATTTCTTAATTAAAAGCATACTCCCATTTCAGATATGAATCATCTGAATAGGGAATGTCAAACCACTTACCCAAACCATAGGGCAAGTAGACCAAACAGAGGAATTTTTTCCCCGGGATTATCTCATTAACTGGAAGATCCATGGTGCTGATCACACAAGTTGACTTGGTTCAGATGTTGACAGAGAGAATCTTACCATCTGTTCCAGTGGTTCCAGCCCACAGTGAATCTCAGCCTGAGAAATAAACAGAAAAGCCAGCCAAGGGCTTCACAGGTGTACAAGCATGTTTACATCCTTAAGACACTTATGTCTTATAACTAGGGGTATACAAGAGCCAGTTCAAAACAACTTGTGCTAACTTTTTTCCCCCAGAAAGCCAGTTGTTAGATATTTACTAACACACCCCTAAATGCAACCATATTGGATAAATTCACATCCCACCATCCTCAGTTTGGGTTCTCTAAGGATAACACTATTTAATTGAGTTAGCCTTTACTACACTCTTCTCTCCTCTGGGCTTTTGATGTAGAACCTCCTTATTTCAAGCAGTCAAAATTCTCCCTTCAAAGGCCACTTGAGTTGCCACCTTCTGCATAAAATCATCCCTAATCCCCACATATGAAAGTGGTTCCTGCTTTCTCAGGTTTTTCTAGAGCACTTTGTCTGGATTTCTCCTTTACTTTTATCAAACATGCTAATTTTCATATAGCAATTGGTTTATATGCCATAGCCCCATTAGTAGAATGACAGGAGACATCAGAAAATGTCATTTTTTAATCTTTATATCACCAGCACAAGCATGCAGAAGTATATTGCCAAATCTTCAATAAATTTGTATCAATATGGGGATTCTCATCAATTGTACAAATCAAAGCTCATTCATACTTTAACATTCTTTGTATTACTTATTCTCAGGGATAAGGATGGGGCCTGTGATTTCACTATTATAGGAAACCCTCAGGTAAGGAAACTCACTTAACCAATGCAGGGGAGCACCTTCACCCTAATTTAAAATCTCTAGTTTACCTAGAGCACTGAGATTTGCTAGCATCATAGATCCAGTGTGTGTGTGTGTGTGTGTGTGTGTGTGTGTATGAGAGAGAGAGAGAGAGAGAGAGAGAGAGAGAGAGAGAGAGTTTGTATTTGAACTCAGGTCTTTTGCCTTTAAGGCCATCATTCATTATGCCATACTGTGTCTCCTTCTGACCATGTCTTCCCATAAATAAATGAAATAATTTTAAAAGATTTTTTTTTCCTGACAACATAGCTATTTAATCCTCACTTGCTGAACAGAGTTGATTGAAGAAGATTGATTATTCTTAGACCCAAAATTGTTGGTTAAGCAATCCCTTTCTTACATGTTTCCTATAACTGATTGCTTCTTATGCCACTGCTAGAGGTCAAAAATTCAATCTTTTATTTACCATGACATGGACAGGGAATGTCAGCTAAAAACCTCTAGTATCCATTATTCTTATTCAAAATACATTGATAATGCTTTCCACTTAATTATGCCTTTCATTCTGGGAGTCAGATATACTTAGCCTATTGTAGCCATTAAGCTTTTTTTCTTTCAGGATTCTCTGGAAACTGAAAGATGAGAAGTGTTTTGAATTCCATGCTGAAAGATTATCCTTTATATACAAAGTTTATATGACCTTCTCATTAATAGTAAGGCATGTTTATGTTGAAGTGCTTTTCTCCAGTAGAGGTAATGAAAACATACCTTCAGTAAGCAAGTAAATATTAAATGTTTTTTCTACAACCTTGGATCTGAACAAAACTACCTGAATGGTATAGAAATAATCAATTGCATGATCTTAGTACCATTAACTCAGTACATAATTACATAAATGGAAAAGAAAAGCCCAGATATCGCATGCTATTTTTAGAGTTCAATCTTCAGTTCAATTCATTGTTAAAGCATTAACTATTATGGAAGACACTATGGTATGCAATGGGGATACAAAGGTTAAAATGAAAGATAACCTTTCCCCTATTGTAGTATATAATGTATAGACTTATCATATGAAAGGGCAGACTGATAATATAAATGTGCAAACTGATAATATAAACATAAATTAATATAAAATATAGGTTAATATAAAACAATTTTAGGAGAGAGAGTACTAATCACTAGGGGGATCAGAAAAGGCTCTTGATTGGAGGTGGTACCATAAATAAGCCTTGAAAAAAGTTAGGAGATTCTATGAAGTAGAAGGGAATACTCCAGACATGAGGGTACAGGTTGTACAAAGATATATCCTTAGATCTTCTCCTATAAGCCTGGCTCTTATTTAGATTGGCAAATTTTTATCATCAGGCCCCCAAAATTCAATTAGAAAGATGAAAATTAAACTTGCCAGGCTTCTCAGAAATTATTGAAGAATTTATTACTTGTTGACAATAAGAATCTGAGTTTTACTCTTTTAAAATGGTAGTTTATAATATTCGGGGCCAAAGGGTTGAAACAATAAAGCTTTATCCAGTGACATTTTTCTTGTAGTTTTCTCTTTTCAAATGAGATATTACAGGCAAAAAGAAAAAGAAAAGAAAAGAAAAATTCTGCCACTGAATTTGTATAAATTCAAAATAGCAACTTTTCATTAGCTTACAATTTGAAAAACGACTCCTTGTTAGAAGACCTAATAAAGAAGCCAACAGCAGCAGTTGCAATTTTGCATTCCCCTCTTAATCAGAGAAACAAAGGTAGAATTTACTGTCATGATGGGTATACATGTAGACACAATGGATGATATTACTAACTCAGTAGATTGAAATTAAATTTGCCTAGATGAAATGAGGTAATAAGATGAGGTTGAATAACTAGAAGTCTATCTATATTGCATATATATTGCCTCAAATTATGCTTTGGAAGCAAGGTTTCTTTAAATTATGAAAGAAAAAACAATGTTCCAGGAACATCATCATTGCTCCAAAATGAGGTTTTTCTTGTCAAGTCTCATGATGTATGACACAAAGTATGGCTCCCAAGATTCGATCTAACAGGTAGTTGGGGGGAAAGAGTAGAATCTTTTAATTTAGAATGGAAATACCAGGAGCCTCCTCAAATGGCAGCTAATTAAGTGGTACTCATTAGAAGGAAGCTCATTAATCATCCTTACCAAAAAGTTGTCTCTTCTATTCCAGATTTGGGAGAATAGGAGTGCAGGAGAAGATTTACAAAAGGTATCAACCTTGAGCAATGAATATATGGTTGGAGTCGGGGCAGGGGGTGAAATTTCACAGAGGAAATCACTGCTTAGGAGACCTTTGGGATATGGGGGAAGAGGTTGACTGGACAATCAGAATAACCAGACCTAGAACCTAAATGCATTGTTTAGTACAATAAAAGCCAACTGAAGTGAATCATGGTATTCTCTTGAAGAGAATATCGGATTTCATAGACAGGTGGCTTTTTAAAAGATAAACTTCAAACTTTGAAGCTATTTATGATTTGCAGAACTTTTTGATGAGAAGGGCTTTGACATCTACATGAGTCTATATATACACATAAGACAAATCTAATCTTCCTGATCACCTAATCATCATTTTACTTGTTTCTGAAAGGAAAATAGTTTTCCAAATCTGACTCCCCCATTCTCTCCCAAATCATTATAAATTTGGAGTCAGATAAAGCCAATAATACTTTCAGCAAATGAATGTATTGAGTTACAGCCTCCAGAAAGAATAGAATTGGGATTGTGTTCCCAAGTTGACAGACTTTAAAGTCATCCAGAGGGCAGTGAGACTCACCCAGGAAGCAAACCAGAAAGAACTGGGAATCAGGAGAGACAGAGACAGACAGAGAGAAAAAGAGAAAGACAGAGACAGAGATAGAGAGACAGATAGGGACAGAGAGAGACAGAGAGAAACAGATATACAGAGACAGAGAAAGAATATATTTTATTTACAAGATAGTATATTATGTGCTGGGCTATTATAAAAAATAAATATTCCAGACAGAAAGATTTCCTACAAATATGATGACAGTAGAGAGGTAAAATGGGACTCCTTACCCACAAGAGTACTTTTGGTGGCCTAGCACACATGACCAGCTGATACTAGATATAAAATTATTTTAAAGATAGTCCATCTAATTCTTTAAGAGACAATTTTTTCTAAAGGAAAGACAGTTGAACATTAGAAATGGACGTGCAAGCTGAGTTCAGAGATAGTCATACAAAATCATTTTAGCCAGACATAATTTGAACTACATTTAAAAATTTTTATTTCAACAACTGAATAGAAGAAAATGTCAAGAGATAGTGATGAAATTAATGAATTGGAACTCTGTTTATAGCTCTGTTTTGAAAGATATTCATTTGTTCACTTAAAAGAAACTGTCTTGACCATAAACCAGAATGTCTCTGGTGTGTGATGTGACAATGAAAATCTAACACAATAATGGAATGCAAATACTCAATCACCAGCCATCACTAATGACTATAATGAAGGCAGAGAAACCTTTAGTTTAGAACAAGTGGTCAGAGTTGACAGCAGAAGAGGAAATCGGATGCTAATTCAAGAATTTGATGACTCTTCTACCTTAGACACTTAGTTCCTTCAGTTATTGTTTATGCCTCTGTGTATAAAATAAGATACTTTTATAGTGCTTTGTAGTTTGTAATCTCATTAAGTATCACAGTAACTCTGTCAAATAAGTCCTCTAATATTATTTCCATTTTAAAGATGAGGAAACTAAAGTTTAGCCGGTTAAGCCAAATATAATAACAGCTCAGAAGTTTCAGAGGCAGTAGAGATTAGATAGATATAGATAGATAGATGTAATATATATATATATATATATGTATACATATACATATATATATATATATATGGAGAGAGAATTCTAAACTTTGAAAAGTACATTTTCAAGCACTGTATTTGAGTTAAACAGTTAATAAGCATTCATTGAGCACCTACTATGTACCAGGAAATTTGCTAAGCCCTTGGGATACAAAGAAAGACAAAAGATAGTCCCTGCTTTCAAAGAGCTCACAGTGTAATAGCTTTTCAACAACTCATAGAGTAGGAAACATGAGTGTGATTATCTCACATTTTACATAAGGGAAAACTGAAGCCCAAAAAGTCTGTGATTTTAGGTAAGGCATGATCAATACCCTCCTGGGATTTACTAAAGCACTACATCATTGCCTTGCTGTGACATGGGTTTGAATCTAGGATCATGGAAGTTATGCCAGAGGAACAAAAACCCGTCCAGGTCTTGCCAAATTATAAGGACTTAGAGTATGAACCAAGAAATGCTCCATATGCCAGCTGTCCAAGGACCATCCTAGCTAAACTTAGAGAGGCTCATTATTTATTTAATAACTGGATAACACTACAACTACAGGAGCTCACAGAAGCAATCTGTTGACTAAAGAGGATTGTGATCTATATCAATGAAGGGGTGCCTACCATTATGAAAACACAAATGCCTAAAGTAATGGCATGGATTTATATTTATCTTATATATTTATGTATGTGTGTATACACACATATATGCATGTTAATAGGAACAGTGCCCAAGTTTCTCCACCAAATCTGTTCAAGATAATACTCTTTAAAATTCTATGGTTGCTTTCCCCTGCATATCTGTTGTAAATCAGTGCTCTCAAGGGATGCTTAATGGACTGAAAGCCACTTAAAAACCAGAAAATTTTGCCCGAGGAAAAAGAGGATTGAAATTTAACAATAATTTTGCCCATAGACTTTCAAAGAACTTTTAGCTTAATAACTAACATACATATCCAACAAAATAATTTTGTAATTTGAGGATATGTTTATGTTTTTATGAACATGAAATTCTTCAAACTGATCATGGGCCACAAAAGTTTGAATGAGCCATGTTTTGTATGTATCTATCATAATTTTGTTGCTTGTAGTTTGGAGAGAGTTTGAGGGGTTTTTTGTTTGTTCGTTTGTTTGTTTTTTTCCTTCCCCATAAATTTTGTATTTGTTTCAGGGGAAAACTCTGTCCAGATCATACATCAAGAAGTCAACTTCCCACCATGTTTACTTTTAAGTGATAGAAGAGATCACATTTTATGGAATCAAAATATGAAATAGATCTGTCCTAAGGAGTTAAGGCTTCCAGAAGTTGTTACTTGTCCAGTGTCACATGGCTAAAACATGTCAAAAGTGAGACTGGAAACATCTTCCTGACACCAAGACTAGCAATCCTGTCTACCATACCACACTGTTGGGGTCAGAGCTGGGAGAGCTGGTTCAGATTTTGAAAGAATTCACTCAGACCTCTTTAGCTGTTGGGAGCTTTATTGATGCAAAAGCATACAGGCCTCAGATTTAGCAAAGAGCTAAACAAAAGCATTGATATAGGACAAGGACCTGACTTCTATAGACAGAAAGCTCTACAGCCTGTAGGGTGATTATGTAATTTTTAGGGTTTCTAAAGGGGGTTGGAGATTTAGGGACATGATAAGTTTTTCAAGAAAGGACACTGGATGATGATGAATGACACAAGATAAGGGAGAAAAGAGAATTTTTATGACCCAGCATGGGGGAAGACAAGGAATTTTTATGTTCCAGTATAAGGGGAAGTTCTGCGTTATTTCAAGGTAAGGGGAGACTTTAGGATGCCAGGGAATGAGCAGCTCAACCCTTAAGGCACCTCTGTATTTAGGTTGCCTTTATGGTTAAACCAGGGCAACTCAAGCTTTAGGGCACCTTTGTATCTCAAGGCTCCATTATTTGTATATTTCCTTTGTATCTCAAGGCTCCATTATTTGTATATTTCCTTTGTATCTCAAGGCTCCATTATTTGTATATTTCCTTTTTAAGATATTAAACTGCATATTCAGATAAATATGGAATCTATACTATATTCAAAGATTTATTGGTCAAAGTTTCCATCATCTGCCTCACCCATGCTAATATTTCCTAGACCCTTTCCATATGCCAACCAAAACACAGCATCATCAATGTAGATCCTACCAGAATTAAGATTTGGTTTTACAAACATAAAAGCAAACATAAGAATTGCCTGATATTTCTGCTATGCATATTTAACAGTAGAGGATTTTTTTTTTTACTTAGAAGAGCTAAAAGTGAATACTAAAAACCTCAAAGGATCCTTGAAACAAACAAAAAAAAAAAATTGATGTTTGACAATCTCTCTGGAAACAGTTAATCTTATTTATGTCTTGGCCAGCCATCTAACTCAGAGTGTATTCCATAGTGTATAAATTAGTTCTAACTTGAAATGTGCTTAGTGCCCTGTAGAATTTAGTTAGTGTTAAATGGCATTATTGTTAACATTATTAAATATTTATTAAATATCCTCTGACTGGGTAGCCAAACCAAACCAGATGTCTATGCAATTATTTTAACAAGTATTTGGTGGTAGGTTTTTTTGGCCTGGATTATGATTCTTTCTCTAAGTGTCCAAATACATCAGATAATATAATAGAGGTCTTTTCTTCACCTTAATGATTAAATCTCTGAATAATATATATTAGAATTATGTGTATAATTCTAATATATATTGCAAATAAAGTGAAATATTACAATAGAGTAGATATTTATTCACTTCTTACTGGGCACAGAGTACTGCCCTAGACTCTGGGTGAGATATAATGTTTATCACAGAATCATACTATTTCAAGTTGAAAAGGACTTTAGAAGCCAGCTAGTTCAACAAGTTCATTTTAAAGATGGGGAAACTGAGGCCCAAATTAGTTCAGTAACTTGCCTAAGGTTAGACAGATAGCAAATGTTGGGCTGGAATTCAAAGAGGCCCTTTGATTAGGAATTCAGTGTTCTTTCCATTACAGGTAAAAGCTGTTCCTTGTTCTCAGGAAACTTACTTTTGTAAAAGAAACAGATAAATGGACAAAGTTGATACATTGGTTATCAACTGTCTTCATTTACTTGTCTAAGCTAAAATTAGGCCACTATCTTACATATAATAGAGCAACTGATTTTTGCATAAAGCTTTAAAGTTCGCAAAGTGCTGTTAAAAGCATTTTTATCATCCCTGCTCCTTTTCCTTTCCTGTCAAAAACACCATCTTATCTTCATTGCCTTTAGCCAAGCCTAGCTACTTTTTACACCCTTATAAGGCCCCACTAAGCCCCATTTAGTTCCCTTCTTCTTCCAATTATACCCTGGAGTGCTCTAGTGTAAACTGAATGGGATTAAGGGATGGCCTCTGCTCTAAATTTTCTCCTTAAAATGTTACAGATTAAATCTAGGTAGGGTCATAGATTTAGTATTCAGGAAGACCTTGGAAATCCAACTTCTTCTTTTAAAGGAACTGAAACCCAGAGGAGTGGAGTGAATTAATAAACTGATCAGTGGCAAAGATCAGTATTTGATTTGTCACCTTCTAATGCCAGATCCAACACCCTTTCCATGATAGCACATTACCTTTACATTCATTGAGCTCATTTTCCCCAGAGATATTTAATAGCTGTATTAATCTAAGATACAATAAATTAATCCCCATTGAGACACACTGCGGAGATGGCAACTTTGATATGATGAGACATGGGACCTTTTAAGAGTAGAAAAAAGTGGTGGAGATGGATGGGGGGAAGCTGCATGGAAGATTGTGTGGTTAACCAAGAAAAAGACATTAGGCACCAGGAACAGGGAAGAGAGAGTGCACTAGGAGTCAAGCCCAGCTGTTATATAACTTTTATTAGAGACTATCAAGATCATCATCCTTTGAGAAAGATCTCTATATGTACAGCTTTCTGTTCCTCACTTAATTATTTTTCCCACCTCCAACCCTTTGTTCTGCTGTTTTTCATTCAAGACCAACTCTTCATGACCCCATTTGGGGTTTTCATGGCAAAGATGCTGGAGTGGTTTGCCATTTCCTTCTCCACCTCATTTTACAGATGAGGAAACTGAGGCAAACAGAGTTAAGTGGCATGCCTAGAGTCACATAGCTAGTAAGCATCTGAGGTCAGATTTCAACTCAGGAAGATGAGTCTCCCTGATTCCAAGAAAGGTACCCTATCCATTGCATCACCTATCTACACAACTCAAATACTAAAGTAATGTTAAAAGTCCTCCTTTCCTTCATGGTGTGTAAGATCCTTTGCCTGATATCATGCCATATGATAATGAGTGAGTAATTGGGCTTCTATGACATGCTTTAATTTGAAGATTCTTTAAAGTTGCTATATATATTCAATACATAAAAGCTTAACTGTGCCTAAGGAAAATTTTATTGGAGGGGGGTACTAGAGAATTGGTGTCTTGTGGGTACAGTAACTCATAGGACAATCTGAGGACAGGGCAAGTGTTATGGTATAGAGGATAGCCCCACCTGAAGTTCAATAATCCCAGGAAAGGGCAGCCCAATCTCCCCAAAAAAATCCTATGGGAGCAGTTACATTTTTACCTCCAGTAGGATCAGGAGGTAAAGCCCTGACCAAATCCTTAAATGCTGATCTTAGGCTGTGAGATATATCCATGATAAAGGAGGAACAAGGAAATGGTTTAATAAATGGTGGTAATTGAAACCATTTTCATATTGACAAATATCACATTTAATAATATTTTGATACATATGCATTTTATATTTAATATTGCAGTTTGTTTTAGAGCTGATCTTTACCCAAAGATCAATATTTAAGGAGTTTATTTATCTGTTTCATCCCCAAAACATTATTTGGCCAAAACAGTGTGAGGGGAAATGACCTAGTTTGTTTTTCAGCCAGTGTGGGGTTTTGTTTAAGTTGTTTTTCAGTACTGTGAACATAATTGTACCTAGCACAAACAAAAAGACTTTGTCCTTGGGTACCACCATGGGAGGAAGAATAGAGTGCTTCTTTCCCTGGAGGACAGACTTCATTGCTTCCTTCCAGGACTTTGTCTCCTCGTATTGTTGAACCTGAAAACAATAATGGAGAATTATAGAGCTAAAAGATGAAGGGGAAGTTGAAATCCAGAGGGAGTAGGGTTGGCAATATTGGCAATAATCACCTCAAGGCTCATTGCTTGCAAGGAGAGATGGCTGCCCCACATAGTAGTAAAGTCTAAAGTCTAAAAATCTAAAGATTATGGATTTGGGGAAGCTGGATTGTGTATAGTATGGGGAGGAATTGTATCATGATGTGATATGTATCATAATGTGTGAATCATAAGAGAGGTAAACAATCAGGTTTTCTTTTCTGTTTGAATAGGGGATTCAATTGGGGCTCCTTCAGTGCTCAGTTAATACTCATATAGGGATCAAGTATTTTAATATAAAATTACTTTTTTATTGGAGGCAGAGAAAAAAAAAAACACTGGTTCTAGAATCAGATTGAAATTCCTTGATTCATTGATTAAAATTCCGTCTCTGACACAGTACCTATAGTACCATGGGCAAGTCACTTAACCTTGCTAGGTCCCAAGTTTCCTGATCTATAAAATAAAGGGACTAGTCTAAATAACCTCTGACATCCCTAGTGTTATAAACTTTGCAAAAAAAGTTTTACATACATTATTTCATTCCAGCCTCCCAACAGCCCTATAAGTGCTATAATACCAATTTCAGATTAAGAAATTGAGGCCCAGTGGGGTTAAGCGACTCGCCATATTCACACAGCTAATAAATATCAGAGAAAGGAGTCAAACTGATTTTTATTCCCCCTTTTTTCAGATTAGGGAATTGAGACCCAGGGGAGGTAATTTGATTTGCCCAGGGGCAACACTTATATATAACAAACTGCCCTTCAAAAACCACATACATACAAATAATTAAAGGGTACAAGGAAGATGCGAGGTTTGTTCTTGGCTAATGGTACCTTATGACTCCAATCTTCAAACCGAGATGTTCCCAACTTCTAACCCCAATGCTCTCTGTTCACAGCACTAATACCTCATGCTGCTTCTGACTATGCCCGATATGGGTATGACTAACAAAGGTCTGGCTCCACTGCTAGATTTTTGTTGTTCTGTCTCTCCTTCAATTAGTGAGGTTTCTGCTGAGTCAGAACCTCCTGGCTAGAGGTTAGCTAGCTATGGCCTGGGGGCTGTTACATATTACATTTGCCCAGGAAGCAAAGTACTCATATGTGTACTTTTATATATAAATAACTCTGAACTAAAGGATCTTAAGTTTCCATGATTTCAAGTGGATTATTATTGGTCCTGCTATTCACACTACCAGAGAGAGACAGAGACAGAGAACAAGAAAGACAGAGACAACAGAGACAGAGAACTAGCAGTCTATTTTGTTCCTAAAGAAGTGTACAAATGAGGAGCCGACAGTCAAAGGGAAAGATTTTCTAATTTTATTCCCTTCTCTTTCTGCTTACATTAATGTCACTGCATTCACCACTTATTAGGTCCCCTCCAGTCCAGCATTTAGTAGGAGATAAAAACTTAGTATGGTTGGACTACAGTTCCTTCTTGAATATAACAGAGGGAAATTTTTCCCTAAACGAAAGGCCTTCTACAGGTCATGGTCAATACAGATCAACACAGTGCCTCAATGGATTAGTGACTTTTTAAGCAAACAGAAAGCTCTAGCTTTGTAATTCAGAGCTGCAGTTAGGAAGCAAATCCAGGAAGAGAACCACTTAGAACATAACCCCACTGACTTACAAGGTACTGTAATTATTGCTAGGATTTACACCATAAACAAAATAAAAATAAAGAAGTGACTCTAGAAATGTTTACCAAGTGCCTGTATATACCAGCTATCTGTACTGTCTGGCTACTAAAAAGGGGAGAGCCAACAGATACGAAGTTCAGATTATGATATGAAAGTTGTGACCTTGCCCCAGGCAGACACACACCTGGATGACTACCTGTCCTAGTTGTTTTAGATGGGATTCTGGTCCAAATATATACTGGACTACATATGGTCCCTGAGATCCCTTGTAACTTCGAAATTCTAGGAAATGCAGAAACCTAATCTCTAATGCCTCTAGGGATACCTAGGGATATAATGATTTAGATTCTAACTAATGAAAACAAATCTGTTACTGGTTTGTAAGCAATGTCCTTACATTCTCATTAACAAACATAGAATCATAGCTCTAGATCCAGAAGTAACCTCTGATTTTAATAAATCAATATTCCTTCCACAGTACTATTGTATCCAAAATACCTTAATATTCCTTCTACTTCTCTTTCAGGATTATTCACAAAAAGTCCACTTTAAGAAAAATTGAATGGGATGTGATCATTGAAATAGAAAATAAAACATTTTAGTTTAGTCCCAAGAGACCAGAAACTAGTTTCATATTGCTGGCAGAAAATGTTATACAGGTAGCCATTTTGTCTCTTGGTCATTTTCTTAACTACTTTTAGTACTGTTTTCTATTTTTCTATGCAAGTATGTTTCTACCAGTGTGCTGAGATACTTGCCTTTGGGATTTTTGCCAGTATCCTGGTGTTTTATGTCTGGCTTATCTTGCTGGTCTCATTAAAAAGATTAGGGTATGTTGGGCTCTTGTTTTTGTTTTTATTTATAGCTCTGAGTACCCTGTCAACTTGCAGTAATATTAAAGAGTGACAAATAATATAAGGAAGAAATGTAAACCAGACAGTCAGGTATTAAAATGGGGGAGGGGGTGGGTGGGGTGGAGAGGCTGTAAAAAGCCTGAAATGTTTTTTTGTTGGGGTTTTTTTGTTTGTTTGTTTGTTTTTTGGAGAAAGAAGAGATATGAGATGAGAGCTTTCTAAGTATATTTAATACAGGAATGAGAGTCCAAGCTTAGCATAAACTAATAAGATCTTCCTAGCTACTGTTTGAAACTGATGTAAAAGTGATAGAAGTCTAACTATGGATTTGCAAAGGATGGTTACAAAGACAGAAAGGTTACAGAATCATAGAATTGTAAAAGAGTCATCAGGCATCAACTCTAATGTGCTTGTGCAGGAATTCTCTCCATAATACCCCAACAAGTGGTCACCCTGTTAAATCCTAAAACTCTACAAATGATGGAAGGCTCAGTAATTCCAGACACAATCTTATTTGCTTTGGGATCATTTTAATTGTTGGGGGAAAACTATCAGGAGACTTTCTCTAACAATTGTATTCATGGCTCAAAGCAAATCTGAGGAGATCAAAGGCTCTGCTTTAAGTGACCAAGGGGAAGAAATACACCTTGCTAAAAACCCATAAGCCTTTGTTAATGCCTTCATTCTTCAGTACCCAGTCCTGAAAAACTGTTGAGCCATATGGCAAAGACTTTGCCATATGTTCTTTTTCAAGTCTGTGGATCTCTCCGTCTGAGTCCCACAGTGGAGGTATTTGAAAGATGAATGAATCCCCTATAGTCATCCCTACAGACTCCCACCAAAAAGTCATTAGTAATTAAGGCCATTTGGAGATCTGACATAGGATCATGGATTTAGAGGTAGAAAGGATCTTGCAGGTCATTGAACCCAATACCCTCCATTTTTTGCATGAAGAAAATGAGTCCTTGAGATGTTAAGTGATTAAGATGGTATTCAAACTGCCAGCTTACTGACTCAAAAGCAATTCTCTCTTATCAATTGAACCAAGCTGCTCTTCCAAAAGCACTTACACAGAGGGGTCTAGAGAAATATTTGCCCCTTTCCCTTATCCCAAAGGGATGATGCAAACAGAGTTAGTGATCTATACACACTTTACCCCCAGCAGAGCAGAGGGAGCTGTATTTCTGCATAGAAAGTATCCCCCAACCAATGAAGAGAGATGGGCACAAAATTACTCTAGGGGCCACTAAAACATTGAAGCAGAAGAATCCCATTTGTCATGGGACCTGACATGGCAGCAAATGATGACAATTTATCAAGTCAAATCAACAAGCCTTTATTAAGCACGATAAGTGCTTAATAAATATGACAAATACTTTGTACAAGGGGCTATACTACAGATCTCTGCAAGCAAAATGAGTTGAAGTAGAAAAAGAAAGCCCCGGGGCGGCTAGGTGGCCCTGGAATCAGAAGGACCTGAGTTCCCAGCCGGCCTCCGTCACTTAATCCACACAAACAAAAACCTAGCCGTGTAACCTTGGGCAAGTTACTTAACCCCAATTGCCCTAAAAGGGGCGGCTAGGCGGCGCAGTGAGTAAGAGCGCCGGCCTCGGAGTTGGGATGACCCGAGATCAAATCCGGCCTCAGAAAATGAGCACCCACGCATAAATAACGACTAGCCGTGTAACCTTGAGCAAGTTACTTAACCCCAATTGCTTTAAAAAAAAAAAAAAAGAAAAGAAAAGAAAAAGAAAAAGAAAGCCTTTCAAACTTTCAAATATAGACCTAGCCACAATCCTGTCATTAAGTATTTTAGAATCAAACAGGATATCCAGAATGCCTTTCACCCTGAGTTGCAGACATTCATTTTTCTTCTTCCAGAGTTGAAGGAGGACTATGTGTATTCTAGGTCACTCCAAGTCCTTTGGCACTCCTTATTAAAGGCATTAAAGAAGGTCTGGCCCCAAAGCACCATGAATCTTAGAACTAAAACTGAGCCACTTAATAGATTTCCCCAGAGCAAAGTCCCCATTTTTAGAGAACAAGATGGTGTTGTCCCCTGGGTGGGAGAGTAGTTTTCAAAACAAAATAGAAATTGTAGTATGCTGTGATTTTGAAATGTGCAACCTAAAGTGAAATCTTGGTCACAAATTTCCTGAAACTTTTGGATGTTCCCAAAGATATATTCATTCCTAAATGAATGACTAAAATTCATGACTAAATGACCAGTAAGAGGAGGTCTTCTCAAAGATAAAGTGCTTTATTTTCTTCTGTTTTAAATTGGCCAGATTATGTAATTTGGCATTGATAGCCTAGTTTGTTCTTAAGCATGAACTGTGACCTTATACTTTTGTCTCTGCTGTTCAGTGAATACCTTGTGACTGGTCTACTCCTTAGATATGAATTTTTGGGGTCCTTATCCCTAGTATGTGTGTAAGTGTTTGTGATACTTCTGTAATTAGCACTAACTTACTACCAGGAAGGAGGATTTGAAGCAGGGGAAGGTAATTGTACAAACTCATCACCCTCTCTGTTTAAGAAAAAAGAACATTGGTGAGTCCAGGGAGAATCTTCTGGAAATAACTGAAGTTCAAAGACAAATTTTCCAGGCCTTCTGGGGAAAGAATCAGAATAGAAGATCTAGCCTAGTCATGGTCCTCAAGGCTCAAAAACACAGAGGGCTAGTTGGTGGAATGATTACAATTGGTTTCTGAAACATGAATGAAAAATCTCCCCCAGGCCTAGAATGTTCCTTGTAAACCCATGTCATCAGATACTAATGATGTGATTTGAACATTCTAATGATAGCAAGAAAGAAGATAATTACCAACATTATTTGATGAGGCAGCAAAGGGATGTGCTATTGCAGGATCCAAGGTTGATAAAGAACATCTGTGTCCCTGTTTTCATTGCCAGGATGTTTGAACATGGGAAAAGACCAAAATAAAGCTAGGCAATAGGATGGAAAACAAGCTTCATTGGTTCTGTTCTTAAATGCTGTTGTGTTTTGTGCCTCTTCAAATTGAGGAAAGCAAAGCTCCTTGGTAACACTATTAAATGTTCTTCTTTCTAAGCAAGAGTTCCAACCTGAATTGTGGTATCACACTGGGAAGGTTATGAAAGAAGCTGTTAACCATACTATGGTGGGGATTAAAAAGCATTACTGAAGTGAGCAGGTTTTGAGGAAGCTGATGTATCATAATAATTTTCTGGGAAAGGTTGCCCATTTATTCAGATCAAATAAAATCTATAGTTAGCCTATAAACTCCTTGAGGGTGAAGATTTTAATCTTATAAAACTTTATTTCTCCCACTTTGTTGAATAAGTTATCCCTCGTATAACTGATACACAATTAAGTGGATATTGAATGAATATTTAATCAAAGAGTTGTGTAGAATGGAAAGGATTTTTACCACATAGAAGATGAATAATAGTAGAAACTACTGCAGCACTAGAAAGGCAAGGGGAAAGAAGGAGAGGTTAGGACTAGATCGTATAGGCTGTAGAATTTTAACTCAAGGACTTTGCTTTTCTTCTGTGATTAATGGGGAGCTATTAAAGACCTCTGAACAACAGAGTGGCACTAGCACATTTTTTTCTTTAGGAAAATTAATCTAAAAATGAAGCTCTGAGTATGGCAGTCTCTACCTACTTCAGACCACAGGTCCTACTCTACCCCAGTATCTGTAGCTACCAACTGGGTAACCAACTACTGTGGGGAAGAGAATGGTGAGCCCTACAAATGTCCAACAAACTGCCATCCATAGGGCAGGCAAGCTAACCTAGCTGAACCAGCAAAGAGAAGAGACAGAAATATCATGTATCAGGTATCTCAAACCACCACTACCATCTCAACCAAAATCTCTCCTGAGACCCCAGTGAAGACAGCTCAAGACCCTTAATCCAAGAACCCTGGTAATATGAATACCTCCCAGATTACTCACTCTGCTTCCTTTCTTACCCCTGAAGCCATCATTGAGGGGGAGCAGTACATGGAGAGAAAGGGGCCATCTGCCTCACCATCAACAACATCCCCAACACCAATCTCTAAGAACTGGTCCTGCTTCCTGCCCAGTCCCTGCAGCCATCACCCCAGAAAGCAACTCCTTCAGAGATGTGACCTAGCAACTTCTTGTTTAGGTATTAAAGCCAATGCCTCTTCAACAACCAAGGACAACAACTGAAGGATCATGGTATCTTTCCATTCATCAGAGTGCGGATTTTCCAATGAAACCTCATATACATGTTGTCTATCCCATTAGAAGATGATCTCCTTGAGATCAGAGATAGTATCCACTTTTCTGTGGGTGTTCCCCACTTCCCACAGTGCTTTGAACATAGTAAGGACTGAATAAATATTTTTTCATTCATTTGTCTGTTATAGCTGGTACTTATACGTGTCTTTTAGGCCTCTAAAACACTTCACATGTTCTCATTTCACTCTCATGAAAACTCAGCAAGATAGATATTATTATTATTATGTATATTTTACAGAGAAGAAACCTGGGTCTCAAAAAAGTTAAAGTGACTTCCTCAGGATCATATAGCTAGTGTCTGAGGCAGTATTTGGACTAAAGCTTCCTGGCTCTAAATCCAACATGCTATTTAATATGCCACCTAACTAGTCTGGAAGAGATGTGTAATATGGATTGGAGGGAAGAATAGCTGTTGTCTTTTCCATAGATACCTGTTCTCCAGCCCCACTATGGCTTTCTTAGAAAAAGTTCGGAGGAGTCAACAGTGCCACCAAAATTTAAAGAGCTTTATGAAGAAACTTTCTAGATGAACAGCCGAGGTAAAGGAGTTGCCATTTATGATTTTGACAGGCAGAAAATACACTGGTTTGAGAGTCAGAAAATGTTTTTAATGATGGTATTTCCATTAACTAGATATACAACAACTCAATCTCTCTGAATGTTATTTTCATCATTAGTTGAATTGGATGATGGCTCAAGTCCCTTCAAGATATGATTTGTGTGATTAGAAACTCCTGTCCAGAATGGGGCAAACTATCTCATATAGAAAAGACAAAGGAAAATGGTTACAATGGAGGGGAAGAACAGGAAGGCAAAAGGGAATGGGTCAACCTCATTCTCATTGAATTTGGCTAAAAGAGGGAATGACATACAAACTAAAAAGGGTGTCCCACTCTACAGGAGAGTAGGGGGGAAGGGGATGAGACGGGGGATGATGGAACAGAGGGCAGGCTGGGGGGGGAGGGAAGTTGGAAGCACTCACTTTTGAAAAGGGACAGGAGCCAAGTAGAGAAGAGAACAATTGGGAGGTGGGATAGGAGGAAGGGAAATATAGTCAATTTTTTACAACATATCCACTATGGAAATGTTTTGCATAGCTGCACATGTACAACCTATATTGAATCGCTTATCTTCCCTGTAAGTGTGGGTGACAAGAGAGGAAGAAAATGAATCTGGAATTCAAAGTTGTAAAATCAAATGTTTAAATATATATAGTCCAAACACTGCCTCAGACACTAGCTATATGATACTGAGGAAGTCACTTTTTTGAGACCCAGGTTTCTTCTCTGTAAAATATACATAATAATAATAATATCTATCTTGCTGAGTTTTCATGAGAGTGAAATGAGAACATGTGAAGTGTTTTAGAGGCCTAAAAGACACATATAAGATGGGGTTGGAAAGTTGGTTTGTTTGCCTTAATAATCACCATAACCTAAGTAGCCATGGCTGAATGCATTATGAATGCCTTTAATGTATGCTATATATACTTGATATCATTATGAAACTAATGGTTATTGCTTCAGCTAAGGTTCTTTTGCTTGGGTAGTACAATTTCCATTTCTGTGATTTTTCAGTTCAGTAGTGCTGTGCTGTGAAAGGAAGTTTGCCATTTTAATCTAACTCAATATTATTGGTTTATTTTGATTTTTCAGTGACATTCAATTTCCCTCCATTCCTTGTGAACATAGTTATTTCAACTCAGATATTAAGCAAAGAGATTAAAGATCACAACTAAAAAATGGTTTAGGTGGATTGGGTGTGTTTTGAAGAAATCTGATGCCCTATAGACTGCAGGCTTTTAAAGTTCTGCTCATAGCATGTGGACCTGGTGTTGACCAACCTTTTTATTTCTCCCAGTGAAAAGAGCATAAGATTGAGGATTAGAAAAGCTGTTTCCCAGTAGTAGCATTTCCACTTACTACATTACTAACATAGTTAACCTCTCTGAACCTCATTTTTATTGTCTAAAATTAATTTAAAAAAAAATAAAAATCCTCATGTAATAATGTAATAGTGCTTAGCTTAAAATCAGCAAGTTCTGGTTGCAAATCCTGCTTCTAACAAATCAGTTAGCTACTTCATACATAAAGTGACTCATCAAAACCTTTCTATGAAGTTTTATGCCAGTTGCAGCCTGCCCTGGTGGAGGGGAAGTCCCCACATCAGAAGCTCTTCCTGTTGATTGAATCAGTTCCTTTACATTAAGTCTAACAAAATGTTTCCATACACAGTAGATACTTAGTAAATATTTGATGAACATAGAATTTAATATTATTTCAACAATTATTTGTTAAGCATTCACTATATGCAACGAACTATGCCGGCTTGTTATAAGTACAAAGATAAAAATAAAACAGTTCCTGCCCTCAAGGAGTCCACAATTTGCTGAATGGATCTGATTGTATAACATTTCATTTTTCTTCCTTATTAATATCAGCACTTCTTAGGATCATGGAACTCTATATATCAAGTCATAAAAATCATTTAGCAAAGGTTCTTAACCTCTTTTGTGTTATGCACCCCTTTGGCATTCTGGGGAACCCTATGTGTCCCTTCTCAAAATAATGTTTTAAATGCATAAAATACATAATGCATAAAATTACAAAAGAAATTAATTACATTTAAATACATTTATCATTTTTTTTACAAACACGTTTATGGCCCTGAGGTCAAGAACACCCAGTCTAGGCCAAACTCCTAATTAAACAGATATAGAAACCAGCCCCAGAGAAGTTAAGTGATTTATTCATATATCTCACCAGTAGTAAATTACACAGAAAAGACTGGAACCAAAGTCTTTTGATTAGAAATGTATTTTATGGGGTGGCTAGGTGGTGCACTGAATAGAGTACCTTCCCTAGAGTCAGGAGGACCTGAGTTCAAATCTGACCTCAGACACTTAACACTTACTAGCTGTGTGACCTTGGGCAAGTTTCTTAACCCCAATTGAACTGCCTTTTCCCCTGCACAAAAAAAAAAAAAAGAAAGAAATCTATTTTATCATTCCCACTTCATCTTTTATTAGTCATCATAGAACATAATTTTGAAGTCATCTTTTATCTGTGTTTTCACTTCAAGGGTGGGAACTATGCTCTTTCTTGAGTTTGTGTCTCTAAAGATTCAAACTTTCCCTTCATGTTTCCTTTCCTAGAACAGCAAATAGGTCTAAGTGAGTTGTTTTTATCCCGCCTGTTGGCAAAGAGGCAGTGATGAGAGGATCCAAGAGCACAGTACAGAGCTCTCAGGCCAAAAGAGGCTTTGATAGCAGAGTGTGCTTCAAGTGTAAATCCCTCTTTAGAGTTAATATATTTCACTTCATGTAAATCTTGCATTGTGCAAAAGGAGTTCAGTTCTGTATTCAGTGCAAGCATGATTTCAAGGCAGAAAGCAGTTCACATTTTGTTTTAGGTCTTGAACTA
Organism: Gymnobelideus leadbeateri; assembly: GCA_011680675.1. Lineage (NCBI taxonomy): Eukaryota > Metazoa > Chordata > Mammalia > Diprotodontia > Petauridae > Gymnobelideus > Gymnobelideus leadbeateri. The sequence continues at coordinate 384,432 of WOXC01010630.1, forward strand.
CATTTTCTTTCCCTTCTATCTAAAGCAGCAATGCTTGGCAGTTTTGTGTCTTTGATCAATGGGGACAACTTTTGGAGAAAAGCAGCTCTCAGTGCAGACAGTTAGTATTCAGAGAGCAAACCCAGGCTTCTAATGAAGAGCCTTAACTCCTAATGAAGTCCCATTAGCCCTTCCTTTACAATTCAGCAGTGGGATTGCCATCTGTTTATATTGCCATGGCAAAGAGGCATATCCACAGTTAAATCCATTAAGTTTGCTTTCATTGTCTAATAATAATGTCTAATATTCCCTGCACAAACAGAGACAGGTAATTTGGGCTCTATTGGGTATTTGCAGTAAACCAACACTATGGCAAACATTTCTCTCTTAGTATTTCCAGAGGGTCAATCTCTATAGCTATAAAGCTAAGCCATCCCCTAGGAACAGAATGGAAAGGGAGATAAATGAGGGTCTCCTTGAATCCCTCTTTCATTGAAGTTAAGTCTGGTTTATAAAAGGGAAGGGAAAAAATGGCTTACAAAAGAAATCAAAATAACTTCCAGGCATCATCTCTTTATGAGATTGAGAATAAAAATTGATGTGAAGCAAAAAGTAGTGGCCTGAAGAGTGCCTTGGCCTGTTTGACATTGGTTAGGGACCACCAATCATTCATAGTCATATTCTGGCCCCCCACTGGTTTCATAATGTTATGATTAAATGACTGGCTTTTGGACAATTAATCAACAAATATTTCTTAAGTGTATCAGAGTGTTCTAAGTGCTGAGAATATAACTATAAAAAGTGAAACATCCCCTGCTCTCAAGAAATTTATTTTAAAAATGTTGGCCTCATCTTGTCTATTCAGTTTCTGTCATTATGTATTTAATCGTAAGAGAAAGTGCACCAGTAGAGTCCTATGAACTGTAAATTTAGGAGTGTGGATGGACCACAGAGTATCTTGAGTTATAAGATACTTTTTTGAGGACTTTACCTATATATATGTAAGAATGAGTTGAAGGGTAGCCTAAAATGGGTGCTACAGCTATGCAAATCTTAGCTATCATTATTGTTGTTGTTGTTTTAATTATTCATTTTAATCACTATTATTATCATTGACTGAGGAATACAGCCACTAATGAAAATCATGCATAGACAATTCTAGGTAAGTTCTGAAAGTATACTCCCAAAGCAGACCTTTCCTTTATATTCTATGAGAACTGCTAGCAAAAAATACCCCATTTCTAGCCACAAGAGTTTTCCTAAGAAATTGGAAGGGCATTTGTAGTCACATTGCAAATGAATATCTATTCCTCACAAACTTGAAAATTTTAATATGATAAATAGCAAAAACTCTTTCTTATTTATTAGAAATGAGATCATAAAGGGGGGAAAAGCAGCAGGAGATTATAAACTTCTGAGGGTTATGGAGAAGGCAAACACCATAAAATTATTCAAGAATACAATGAGCTCGAAAACAAGATATCAGTGGTTGAAAGCAAAAACATCTAAGAATTGATAGCCTGAGAAGTAAATCTTCATACTTCTTCATGTAAACTGTAACTTGCCTATGAAATAAGCTATTCCTAGTCAGAGCTGAAATCCCAAGTGTTTTGCAAAAGAATGAGACAGGCACTTAGAGGAACTAGCCATTATAATGAACAAGCATTATCAAGAGTTCTCTGGATAGATGATAAAAGATGAAGGGCTTTATCACTGATGGAAAACAGCAGATAAGGGGCAACATAAGTTGTACTTCACCTCCAATCTCAGCTCTTTTGAGGAAAGGCCTGCTCTGATTGAATAATTTATACTGCATTCTCTGAGGGTGGCCCTTCAACCAGCAGTAAAAGCATAAATGAATTCCAAGGTCCTCAGGGGGCAAAATAAAATCTCCACCACAGATTACTAACAGATAGTAAAAAAGGAAAGTTTATTGTGATAACACACAGGCAATTTCACATATTGAGGAATTCCCTCAAAAGTGGTTAAGGGAGTTCTGCTCAGCTGTACTCAGCATGGGTATTCTGGGGCCCAGCTTCCCATCCTCAGGGATATTCTGGGACCTTGTAGTTAGGTGTGTGAATACCATGGACAGAGCACTGCTCCCTCATTGTGAATTACTCACCTATTGATTGCTATATTGGTGTTTCATAATTTTTGGTTCAGTGGATTGAAAAGTCCCAGACTGTAGTATATTCAAAAGGCTCAGTAAATGCTGATCAAAGGGAAAAGGGGAATTCAGATAAGGGGAATACAAGGAAATAGGGTAAGAAGTCACGAAACTTTATCCGGGAGAACTTTAAGACAAGCAGAATCCTAACCTAAGCAAAAAGATAGTAAACTGCTAAGGTCACCTGGTTCAAATTAACTATATCTTCCTGTCTTGAAAGACATAGAGTTGGCATATAATTGCTCAGTCACTGTCAGTGATATTTGCAAGATGATACAGAAGAGTTACTACAAGCCTGGAAAAGGGAAAATGTTATTTAGATTTTCAGAGAGAGAGATATTTGAGAGAGACACAGACAGAGACAGAGATAGAGACACACACAGAGAGACATAGAGACAGAGTCAGAGAAATAGAGAGATAGAGGCAAAATGAGAATTTGCAAATTCAGTCACTCAAGTGATTTTCCTAAGGTGCCTTCCTATTGCCTCTAGGATCGAATACAAAACATCCTAACAGTCTAGAATTTAGACCAAGTCTGATAATGGTGATGATGATGATGATGATGATGATGGTGATGGTGATGGTGATGGTGATGGTGATGGTGATGGTGATGAGGATGAGAGTGGTGGTGGTGGTGGTGATGATGGTGGTGGTAGTGATGATGATGATGATGGTGGTGATGATAATAATTAATCTTTATATGACTCTTACATTATGCCAGGCACTGTGTTAATAAGCACTTTATAATTATTATCCAATCTGATCCTCACAACAAGCCTGGGAGATAGGTGCTATTATTATCCCCATTTTATATTTGAGAAAACTGAGGCAAACAGATATTAAACAACTTGTCAAGGATTTCATCACTTTTAAGTATCTGAAGCTATATTTGAACTCAAATCTTCCTGACTCCAGGGTCCAGTGCTTTATCTACTATGCCACCTAGCTGCTGTAAGAAAGATTTTAATACTAATAAATATAAAGGCTTACAGTGAGTTCAAAACCTCAAAGTACAAGATAGTAAAGACCTGACTAGACAGCAGTTTTTCTGAAAACAAAATGGTGAATTTTAATGGATGGACAGCTCTATCTGCATCTGTGTATATATTTGTCAGTCACCTCTCCCCAAAAAACCCTGTTAATATTTATCTAGATCAAGCAAAACACAGCTTCCATCAATAAAGTCCTACTTCACTTTAATTGTATTCAATTCTTGACACAACCACATTATAGAAATGACATTGATAAGCTGTAGGATATACAAAAGGGAACACCCCCCCAATATAGTGAAATGCCTTGAGTCCATGACAGATAAGGATCCAATTATTATAATGTTCTTCCTTCCATAGAAACAAAACTTGCCTCTCTGTGAATTGTACCCATTAACCATAATTCTTCTCTCTAGGAGAAAGGAAAAAAAAATACTTGAATCCCACTTCCATGTCACAGTCCTTTAGTTACTTTGAAAATAGTTGTTGTACCCTTCCCCCCAAGTCTTCATTCTTGGGACTAAAAATCCTTAGTTCCTTTTAACTATGGTCAGATGGCATGGACCTGAGCTTCTCTGCTATGTTGGCAGCCCTCATCTGGATATTCTCCACTGTCTCAGTATCCTTTTTTATGATGTGACACCCAGAACTGAATGTTCCAGATGGGGTCCAACCAGAACAGAGTACAACAGGACAATTACCTCTATGGTGCTGGGAAAAATGCCCAAACAAATTAATGGATAAATGAGTGAATGAAATGGAATTTTTTTAGCATTCACTATGTGCTAAGTACCAGTACAATAAATAGAAAAGCCAGTAAGTCTCTGCTCTCAAAGAGCCCACATTTTTTAAAAGTGGACAATATATATATATATAGGAGGTTTCAGCTATAGGTCAAAGGGAGAGACCCAGGGTCCTTTGGATATGAAGGCAAAGCAGACAGCTATGCATGATATTCTTTAATGTTATTTCCACTGATAAAACTACATATGTACTTATGTTAAATCATTTGGTAGTGCTAAGGACTTCAGTATCAAGAACTTTCTTTTTCCAGTCTCCAGTAGTTGTCATCACTGAGGAGGTAGAGACTACAATATCTGCAGAAGCAGATGCCAGTTCACATCTCTGCAAGGGTTGTTTCCCTGGAGGATAGTGAAGGAGACTGGGCTGGAAGCAGGATTAATGGTCTGGGGTGAGGGAAAAGGGAGTACTGCTATGCCTAAGATTCTTGGGGTCAAAATCTCAGGCTGTCCCCAACCAAATCTGAGGGAGGTACTGGTAGTGGTTTGACTTGCTTCACTCATGTTGCTCCTATTTCTCTTGGGGTTTCTTTTGCTGCTTTAACTAGGCTGGCTTGTCTCCCTTGTGGGTGGAAGTTAGTTGGCAGTTGGTGAGAATAGCATTAAGATTTGGGGGCTGCCTTATTATAACTTTGACTCAGTTTGGACCTTCAGATCACTAAAATTCTTGTGGGTTTTTTGTTTTTGTTTTTTGTTTTTTTTCAGACAGAAAAATCTGCATGTGTCTCTCCAGTATTGAACTTGTGGCTTTTCACTTCTCCATGTTAAATTCCATTTTATTCTGTTCAGCCCAAATGTTCCCTATGGTTCAGTCTTTTTGAATTCTTATTCTGTCACTTAAAAAGCTTCTAGCTTCTTATTACCTGAAAGTCTGATAATCATCCAGTCAGTCAGTCAAGCCATCTATCTATCCATTCAAATCACAAGAACCATGCTGATTTCTGAGGACATAGGCCCCTTTGCTTAGGAAGTAATCTAATCATTTTGGTCTAGCATGTTAAAATGAAAATCTCCCCATTGCCTTTAAATTCCAAAAATGGGTATTGGAATGATTCAGGTCTCAAAAGGAATATGTTTACTTTATGTAACATGAATAGAATCACCAAGAAGAAAATATACTTAGAGCTGTGGGACATTGGAGTTTGGTGAAATGAATAAGCTGAAATAGGTAGCTGACAAATAGATATTATGTTAACATTTTGTTTGTTCTATGCTTTTGAGGTAGATCAAACTGATTGTGACAATACTATAAGATTCCTTCTATTTGGACCTTATATTTGTCAGTTATAAATATTTATTAATCACCTACTATGTGCCAGCCACTGTACTAAGTGCCGAGATAAAAAAAGAGGTAAAAGATATTACCTGCCCTCAAGGATCTCATAATCTAATGGAGATGACAACAAGCAAATATGTATAGGCATGCACATGCTATAAATAAATATGTATGTATACACATATATGTATACATACATATACATACACATACACAAACAAGTTGTATACAGGATAAATAAGAAATAAGAGAGAAGGAACTGGAATTAAGAGGAGCTGGGAAAGTTGTTTTTTTTTTTTTTCTGTAGAATGTAGGATTTTAGTTGGAACTTGAAAGAAGACAAAAAAGGCAGTAGGAGGAGATGAAGAAGAAAGATATTCCAAACATTGAGGACAGGCAAAGAAAAGGCAAAAAGTTGAGAGATTGAATATCTTTTTGAAGGAACAGCAAGAAGACCAGTGTCATTGGATTGAAGAGCACCTTTAAAACAGGGCCAGACCCCAGAATTGTCCTTTCTGTTCTACTCACTTACACTTTTTAACTCAAGGCAATAAGACAATGAATCAGAAAGTTTATATATTGTGTTTTCCTGACCTACTTTCACCTGAAATCACCATGCATTGGTGATATGTTTTTGAGCATAAAGAAATAGACCACAAGGGGCGGCTAGGTGGCGCAGTGAGTAAGAGCGCCGGCCTCGGAGTTGGGATGACCCGAGATCAGATCCGGCCTCAGAAAATGAGCACCCACGCATAAACAATGACTAGCCGTGTAACCTTGAGCAAGTTACTTAACCCCAATTGCTTAAAAAAAAAAAAAAAGAAAAGAAAAGAAATAGACCACATCAGCAATGGCAAAGATATAGGATTTAGTCTTTCCAACTTCCTGGTTCTCATACATCTAGCCATATTTAAGGTAGCAAATGATTAGAAGTTTACGGAGCTAACAAGGATACTCTCTGCATATGCTATATTTTCTGTTGTAAAAGAAAATGATACTTCAGATTCTTTAAGAATAATTGTCTCTGTTGAAATAGGAAGATTACAAAGATCATCAAAATCTGTGGCCAAGGAAGAAAACTCCTTTCAATCAAATTTTAGGCTTCCTTTTTTTTTAGAGATCAACCCCATGTGAACATATCCATGGTCCCCATCTGTGTTTCTCTCTTGCAAAAGAAAATAATATTCATTCTTTTATGAATATCCATCTAGAGCCTACCAAGGCCACAGTACTATATTACGAACAGCTGATCACTTGCATCTAGTACCCATTCTTCACCTCCTGTTTCCTTTTACTTCTATAATAAGATAATATTTGATAACATCTAAGTTCAATTCAATTATCATGTCCTTAATGATATATGAAGTGGTAGTGTATAATAAATGTTACTTTATAGAAAGTTTCTATAGTCAGCAGAGGGTAAATATGAAGATGGTAGGCTCCCTTCTCCTAACAAACAGCACTGCCAGCATCTTTTAGTTTTTTATTGCCAGCATCTTTTCAACTCAATCTACCCAAAGCCTGACTTTGGCATGCCTCCCTGGCTTGTTAATTATTGACTGTCTGACCTCCCAACTTGAATATTTGCAGCAGGATCAGAAATGTAACTACATAAATGATGTTTCTTAATTCTGTGTTATTTTAAATCAATTATGATTTTGCTTAAGATTAGATTTTTATAGATATTCACATTTCTGAAATCAGATATAGCTGCATTGGGATCTCAGAGGTAGCAGGAAGAAGTAGATCTTTTAGGAGGAACAGGATGGTACAATGAAAGGATATTGGCTCTGGAGTTGGAGTATCTGGAGTCCTGTTGTATGTAAACCTCTCTGGGCTTTACTTTCCTCATCTGTAAAACAAAGGGTTTAGAAGAGATGGCCAGTAAGATTTCTTTCCATTCTAAATATGACTTATTAGTGTTCTGATCCACAGAATGACTTTGCTCTAAAGATTTTGCAGATGCTTGGCCTAGAAGCACTCCCAAAGATTCTTTAAAGAGAGCATTTACATAGCACCTACGTCTCACAGGACTTTGATTTCTTCAGCTGTAAGACACCCTGACCTTTGCAATAAACAGCCTATTTTATTTTAAAACCACAAAGCACTCCTCAATTCTGAGAGATGCTTAGCAAACTGTGAAATGGTGGAGATTATACATAAAATGTGGCAGGTTTAACCTTGAGGTTCCTTGAAACCGATCTTGCAAACTTTTTTGTTATCAACTTCACTGCTGAGCACAAAACAGAAACAGCTGTGTGTATGTACACACATTTATTTATATGCACATATGTATATGCATGTGTGTATATATGTTATTTTATGGCTGTGTATGTGGATATTTATGCATATGTCGATATGTCTATCTACACATGTGTGTTGTGGGTGTGCATTGTGTTGTGTGCATATGTATACATATATATTCCAAAATAGAAATATAATACCAAAGAAATGGAAATAAAGTAGATGCCCATTATTTGGGGAATGTCTCACAAGCTATAGTAAATGAATATATTATAATATTACTGCAATAAGAAGAAGAAATAAGAAATATGAGGATTTCTGAGAAATACAGAACAATTTGCATTCATCGATACAGAGCAAAATGAGTAGGACCAAGAGAAGAATATATGCACAATGACTACAATAGAATAAAGGAAAATACCACTAAAAGGAAATTGAATTCAGAGTAATGAAGAACCCATTGAGGCTCTAGAGAAATAGAAATAGAAATAGAAATAGAAATAGAAATAGAAATAGAAATAGAAATAGAAATGAAACATACCTCATCCCTCAAAGCTGAGGTAAGGGTGCATTATAACAGACTATCACACACATTGTCAGACACAGTCTGTTTACTGGGTGTTTTTGAGTGTTTTTCTTTGGCACAGGGAGGGTCCAATAGAGGATATAGATATTAAAGTAGGGCATCAGAAAGAGCTCTGGCTTTAGAATCAGAGCAACCAGGATTGAATTATACTATTCTATGGGATCTTGGGCAAGTCACTTAACATCCATCAATTTCTTTTCTATAACTGAAGGAATTAAACTAGATGGTCTTTGAGCTCTAAATACATGATCTTATGAGCCTATAACCACAAGATAAAGACAAAGGCACCAATGAAACATGTCTTTTTAAAAGAAAGAATGTTTGATTGACACTTTTACTAGGGGGCTACAGTAATTTTTATTTTTTTTAATTTTTATATTAATATTTTTTAACTTAAGAACTATTAGTTAAGATTTCCTTATCATATAAGTACACAACTTCAGGAAAAGGCCATGTGTTATCATGATAAATGAAGAGAATATTCACCTAGCAATCATTATAAGTCAAATTCCCCCTAGTAATCAACTGAGTATAAAGATTTCATAGCCAGATCTCACTAATAATTCCTCTTTAAGTTCATAGAGCAGAGGTGATCTCATTACCTTAAAATGTTTGTGCCATGTCTTTGGCCCACTTCAGTCTATTCTAGTTAGATATCTATGCTGGTTTCAAGATAGGACATATATATTAAAGAATATCAAAATGTCATTTTCTTAAACTTACTCATTGGTTAATTGCCAGATTATACAATTTTAATTTTATCATTCAATTGAATTCTACAAATATTTTAAGTCACCGATAAGTGCCAAGGCACAATATGAAAGGCAATATGGAATGTAGAGAGAAAGCTGATCTCAGAGTCAGAAATTTAATTTTCATTTAACAAGCATTGAATAAAATCCCACTATGTGCCAGATACTGTTGTGATACAAAGTCCCAAATGTAATAGTCTCTGCCCTGAAGGAGTTTGCCTCTTTTGGATAAAAATAAGGAGACTTGGTTTCAAGTCCCATCTCTGACACATAACAGTTTTGTGCTCTGGGCAAATCATTTAACTTTTCAGGGTCCTAGGGAACTCTCTGTTATAAATTCCAGAACAGAGGCTGACTCTGCATTGGTAAAGGGATGTTCACCTACTCCAGTGAAATTAGATGTCCAGATAACAGCAAAAACAAGAAAAACGGCAGCTTTGCAAGGTACTACATCAGATACACAAACAAAAAAGATGGAGGGGGAGACTTGTGATCTAGTAAAGAAAGAAGACTGGTACAGAAAAAAATATACTATAAAACAGAATATGATGAATGAATGATAGAGATATAAACATTTGATTGGGAAGTCGAAGGAAGGAAAGCACTCCTCATGGAAGAATTTACCAATGCCAAGTGGTTGGTTTAGCATTAAGAACTGGATACAACACCTGCTGCTATTGCAAAACATGACTCTGGTGGTATACTGGGATAGTGCTTCACCAGCCTGCCTGGATTTCTGCACAGTCACCGAAAGCACCAAAACTTGGAGCGTGGCCACAAATCCTCAGGGACCCACTAGCATATGGAGCTGCATTGGCTTCTGTGTTGTAATTTTACCATTTTACTTCATTTCTTAAAATATTTTCTTCAAGTAAGATACACCAAAAAGGCTGAGTGATAACAGGTTTTTCCCTAGCTTATTGTTGTTTCAGTTGTGTCCTACTCTTTGTGACCCCATTTGGGGTTTACTTTGTAGACCTACTGGAATTGTTTTCCATGTCCTTCTCTGGCTCATTTTACTGAGTATAATTTTCATTTTACAGATGATGAAACTGAGGTAAACAAGGTTAAGTGACTTGTAGAGCTAGTAAGTGTCTGAACTCAGATTGGAATTTAAGGAAGATGATTCCATCTTCCTGACTCCAGGCCTAGCACTCGATCCACTGCACCACCCAGCTGCCTGGACTCCCTAGAGGGGCTATTTTATGTCTTAATCTGGTGTCTTATTGACTGAAGCGAGGCTAGTTGTATAATGTACCATCTTTATATATGTATAATATGTATTCCTAAATGATAGAACTGATTATCTTCCCCCCAAAATCCTCTCTACTTCTGGAGTCCCCAAATATTAATGAAGTAATACTACCATCCTCCCAGTAAGCCAGGCCAGCAGTCTCTGGTATCATCCTCAACTCCCCTTTCTATCATTCCATATACACAACATTATCTCAAATAAACTAATACATGTAAAGTGTGCCTGACATATAGTAGGCCCTTATTAGATACCTGTCTCTTCCTCACCCAATATCTAACCCATAACCAGATCTTGTCATTTCTACCTGCCCAGCATCACTTCTATATGTGTCCTTCTCTCCACTCATGCAGACATACTTCACTCACCTTTTTTTCCTAATTTGTCATCTTATTTCAAGTTTCCTCAACTCCAAACCTTCCTTCACTCAGTTGTATAATTGTTTTAAAGCACAATTCTGACAATGTCACCCCCACCCCCAAGCATAACTAGTTATTATGACCCAATGTAAAATCCTCTTTCTGGTGTTGAAAGCCCTGAATAACCTAGTTCATCCATACCTTTCTAGCCTTCTCCTACTTCATACTTCCCTCCATAACTCTACAATGCAGTTCTACTGGCCTACTTGCAGTTCATCAAACACAACTTTCTCTCTTCCTTCTGCTGACATTTTCCACTAGATATCCTTTGTGCCTGAAATGCTCTGCCTCCTCACATTTTCCTCTTGGTTCCCCTGACATCCTCCAAGATTTAAATTTAATGACACTCCATGCGGGAGGTCTTTTCCCCATCCCTCTAGGTTCTAGTGCTTTTCATCTTGATTTTATCTTTCATTTACTTTGTATACTGTGTATACACAAACACACAACACACACACACACACATATCCATTTAGCTCATTCCACTAGAATATTAGCTCCTTAAGGGAAGAGGCCACATTTTTTAACTTTTGCTGTATCCCCAGCTATTTTCATGGGACCTGGTCCAAAGTAAACAATCAATAAATGTTAGTTGACTGACCGGCCAACTGGTTTTTCCCTCACAATATGCAGTAAGTCATAATTGTACGCTAGCTCTTCTTATGTGTTTTGACCTCCAGTGATCAGAGAGTGTGAGAGAAGACTATCTCCAAAGAAGGGAAAAAACTGGGGAAAGGTGGTGATACTGGAGTTTGACCTTTGCCATAGAAATCCCTCACTCTTTTTACTCTAGCTTGGTAAAAGATGGTACAAACTGAGTAGCAGTGAACCAAACAACCAGATGACATTTGACAAAGTTGATTAAAAAGATGACCTGGCTATTACTTCCAAGAGTTTCATCCAAAGGGCTATTGATAATAGCTCCTTATTATCTTTTAAAACATTTTACCTTAAATCATTGTTCAGTCATTTTTAAGTCATGTCAGACTCCCTCCTGTTTGAAGACTGGTCCCCATTGACCAGTCAACCCTATTGTATAATATGAGCTATAATTAAAGTGACAAGTACTCACAGAACTGCCATAAAGGAGTACTTTAAGTGTAAGTATTTTGAGATATTACAAGTACTGAACCCATTACCTAGCTCCCAGAGAACTGTAGAATCTTATAGCTGAATGGGACATTAGAGAAGGTCACTTTCTTATTCTAAACAAAACTAGGCCAACATGAGTATTTAGGGTAGGCATTTCCATCTAGGGTAAAACATGCAGGGGATGAAATGAAGGATGTGTTTAACAATTGTTTTTGGTTCAGATTTATCCGTATATAGAGTTGTTGGTGTGCAAATATACTTTGCTAATGCAGATCAGTAGCTAATCCAGAACTTACTGTCTTGAAGATTTGCCCAGTCCAATGAGAGTTTAAGCATTTTGCCCATTGTCACACATCCAGTATGTGTCAGAAGCAAGACTTGAATGTAGGCCATGCTGACTACAAAGACAGATGCTATTCACCATGCTATTCTTTCACTTTTAAGCCCACTTTTGTAAATGCTCATATCTTAATGCCAGAAAATTCTGCCGTCCATAGTACATAGATATTTATTTTCAGAAAGTCAAGTCTCATGTGTTAGAGTAAACATATAAATCCTCTGGGAAGCAAAACCCATACCCTATAAGGAGACAAAAGTGTGAGTCCAACCTCGATTTGATGGGGTATAATTTCCAAAATTTGACTAGAGAATAATCAGAGTGCTACTGGAGACACCTTAGTTGCCACAGTCAAATCAAATGGTCATGTCTGAACCTTCTACAAAAGGCTTCTGCTGATGCCCTCCTGCCCAGTTATGAGCACAGTCCTTTCTTTCTCTTGAAATTACCTTGTATTTATTTTTTCTTTGTTTTTTTTATATATGTTATACCACCTAACTATCCCAGCCCATCCAGCAAAATGTACTTTCCTTGAGGACAAGGACAATCAATCACAAAACACTATTAAGAGTCATGAACTGGAGATACAATAAAAAATAAATATTAGTCCTTTCCCTCAAGGAGTTTAAATTGTAATGAGGAAGACACAAATAAATACAGGTGCATGAATATTTGTGCATATACATATAGGTGAGTATGACTATGTGTTTAGATATGTATACATGTACAAACTTATGAAAATGCATGTGCATAAATATATAGGTACTTGCATGATACATACGATTGCATAAATATAGATATTTATACATAATAAATTTATTTCTATATCTAAATATCTACATTTACATCTATAAATATAGGTATCTATCTGTTAAATAGGTATAAAGTCACCTTAGAAGTAAAGGCACCTGAGGGATGGGCAAAAGTCACGAAAAACCTTATGTAGAATGAGGCATTTGTGCTGATTTTGAAGAAAAAGAGAGGATTCTAAGAGTCAGAAGCAAGGAGGGTGAGCACTCAAGCCAAAAAAAAAATCTAATCCTAATTCTTATTGCTTGTAGTTTTAAAACAAGGCACAAGGTCAAAAGATGGTAACTCAAATGTCCCTCAAAAGAGATTTTATTTTTATCTTTTTCAATATTGCTAAGTTTTCCCTTTGCAAAATGGATGGGAGCTCAAGGTTTAAAAGGAAAGTCCTCTTTTTACTTCTGCCAAATCTCAGCTTTGCTAATGCCTATTATCTACCCCCCACACCCCTTTTTTTCTTTTTCCACTCTGCAGACTAACAAAGCTGTGGCCAAGGGTGACTTCCACCAAGCCAGCACCAGTTCCCGACGGGCACTCTTCCTGGCTGTGCTCTCCATCACGATTGGAACTGGCCTCTACGTGGGAGTGGCTGTGGCACTGATCGCCTATCTCTCCAAAAACAATCACTTATGAGCCCCTGGCAGAGAGTAAGAGGGAAGAACTGAGTGGATGAAGAGAAACCAGAGCTGAGATAATGGTGAGAAGATGATCCCTGGTATGGGGGACCAGGAAGACAAACCCATGTGATACTGTTCATTATGAATCACACAACACCTCCATAAAGCCCTGAATTTTTCTATCTGCATTTTATTTTCTTTCTTTTGGCCTCTTAGGGGCCTTTTGCACCATTTTGCTGAGCAGGAAACAGGAGAACTGAATATTTTTAGAAAGAAGACTCCAGCAGCGATCCCAAACTGTGAGGCACCTCGGGTTTGTTTCTGGCTAGCTAATGAGTACTGTGTCTACATAGCACTCATAAGAATCACTGGTAACAGTGATAGCAATAGGCAAACAGAAGAATGACTTTATTTGGTGGACTACAAGGCTCCAGAGACAGAGAGTGCAAAGGATACACCATGAGTTCATATTGGCACTGCTTGATCCCTCTTGCACACCTTTGATACCCCCAGAAGAAAATGATAGACAAAAATTATCTCCCTGTCTTCTTATGCTGGGGGTGAGGGGCTAACCAACCCTTCAGGGCCGGTCCCCAGCTGACACTACCCCATGAGCCAGCCCAGCCCCAGAATGCAGGACCAGAATAGCATGGAATATGTCTTCATCCCCACCACTGCTTCTTCTCCATGGTGACTATAAAATGAGGCCATAATAGGCCTCCTCTGAGAGTTTTTAAGTCAATGAGAGACCAGGTGCTTCTGTGAAAAGAGGAGAATGGCAAAGAAAAGACAAGCTAAATAGGAAAGAGGAGCAAAGCATCCTTCCTATGGACTCCTCCCTGTGCACAGCTGAGCCGAACACGAGCATTGTAACCTCATGGCAACAGAGCTTACCACCCCCAAGACAGGAGACTCAGCCTCAGAATGAAGACATTTTGGGACATTTCTTTTCTTTGCTTTGTTGTCACTCACCTCAATGATAAGCAATGTACCTAGCTATCTTGTGAAGGAGTTGAGCACTATCCTTACTTTGTTGACTAAATGAATAGCTTATTTTCTCTTCATATTTTTTTTAAAGTAGCAATCATTGCTTCGTGTTGCTCAGTTTATCAGATGAATGCTGAGAAAGTAATAATCACAGCCATTTTAATACTGTTTCATGTCTATTTTCCCAGTGCTATTTATTTAACAAAAAATATCTTTTAGGATCATTGCTTTGGTCTTTTCTTTGGGGTTTGTTTCAAGCAGTTCTTAAAAAAAAAAAAACCTTTAAAAATATTACTAACTTTACACCACTTGAAGCAAATGTGCTACGTAAGCTATCTCTATTAAGGCCAGAATCCCAAATTTCTCAGCTTTATACATTAATATCAAAATCATCAACTTGACCTTAATGACATTCACAAACACATAAAGTGATTTCTCTATGGAAGTAAACAATTACCCCCAGCAACTTTCACTTGCTTATTTTTTCCTAGGTCTACTAAATATCAATCATTCTCATACTTGAGTACCTCAAGGTTATGGAGAGAGACCAAGTGGTAGGTACAGTGGGTAAAGTGACTTTGGAGTCAGGAAGACCTGAATTTAGCTCCTACCTCTGACATCTGTGTGACCTTTAATAAGCCACTTAACACCTCAGTGCCATAGAGACAACTCATTAAGACTCTTAAGTTGTCAATTTACACCAGTTAAAGGAGATTCCATAACCTGAATTGACCACATTGATGAAATCACAAGTTTATTCAAATATATACACATACATATGTTTATACACATATATACACATATGCATATGTATACATAAATATATACATATATACTTCACATATCTGTATAAATACATAAGTGCATATATTTAAAAGTCTATCATATTAAGTGATATATCATGGACTGAAATCATGATCCAAACAGTTCAATAGCCTGGTTGTCCCCTCTGATGTCAATGTTTAAAGGTTAGGTGCAGTTAGGTGGCACAGTGGGTAAAGCATCAGGCCTTGAGTCAGGAGGACCTGAGTTTAAATCTGGCCTCAGATACTTATATGTAACCATGGGCAAGTCATTTAACCCTGATTGCCTCCCAAAAAAAGGTTAGGGGTGAACTTAAATAATCTGATTTTGTCTATAATGATCAATTAATCTTCAAAGTATCTTCCTTGGGACCATTATTCATAGTAGATGAGCCTGAGTTCACCTTTCTTATCCCTAATATTTTAATAGAGTCAGATCCTCTTCCTTTTCAGGCTTCATCTTCCCCAATTTAACTGTTTTCCCTAATCTTCTAGGTCATTTATGGTTGCCCTTTTCTAGATTTTCTATAACTCTGTAGTAGTTTTTTGAGATGTAAGGACAAGAAAAAGTAAATTGGGCATGACTACACCATGATTTTGCCAAGATCAAAACATTCCAGAAGAAAATCAGAAAAAAATGTGTTCTGGTGGCTCAACCAGCTCCCAAGTACGAAGCCATTCTATTAAATTCAGTAGAAAACTTTGAAACACCTACAATGTGCAAGGTCCTATGCTAGTCACTAGGATATAGATACACATACACACAAAAGTTTCTGCCTTCCAAGAACTTACATTCTAATGAAGAAATGCAACATTCACACAATGTATTAAAGAAGAGTAATACAAAAGACAGCAGGGAAGCTGATTAACTATATACCTTTCAGAAGGGCTGCCTGCAGTGAGAGATTAGAGTAGGTCACCTATCAGGGCCTCCCCATCCCCAAGTCTAAGATTCTACTTTAGGTAGCTGCTAAGTCAGTCCAGAGAACAACTCAACAACAGACAAAATGTAAAGGGTTGTGGATGGAATTAAAGAACATTTTCATGGGGATAGAGAGATATGCAGAGACAGTTAAGAGGGAACAGTAAAAGAAAATCAAATGCCTGATAATCACGAGACATATATATAACAAAAATATTTCCTCACATTAAGAAGTTTCCATATTAACAAACTCTCCAGGATGATAAATGAATGAGCAAAATTTCTCTAATTTATTACAGCATATACTCTCAGTCTTCTAGATCCTTGTATCCCAGAATATCTTTTTCTACAAATTTCTCTCTCTCTCTCTCTCTCTCTCTCTCTCTCTCTCTCTCTCTCTCCCTCTCCTTCCCTCCCTCCTTTTTTTGTTTCTTTAAACCCAGAAAAAGTGTTTGCATTTGGATATACACAGTAGCCCTGTGACTTAGCACAAAAGAAAACATAGGCTTAGTGGAATTTCGGGAACAGTGGTTTCGAGTCAGAGAACCTGGGACCTGAGTTCAAATCCCAACTACTGCTACTAACTACCTGAGTGACCTTGGACAAATCACTTTGCTTGGTCTCATTGTATTTGCATGTAAACTGTCACATGACATAGGCACTACTCTTCTTTATTGGATCCCTTAAATTTGCCTGCATTAGAATATTTTTAAAATACTTGAACTGCACACAACACTCTGAGCATAGGTTTCCATTAGGATGCACATTTGCTAAGAAGATGCTTTCAATCAACAAAGTACCTTGGTTATGATTTTGCAAAGTAAGATAACTTATTTGCTCAGCACACATTTGGTGGATAAAGGATTAAGAGGAGAGGAAGGGTTCTTCATGTTTCTTTTTCTTGTCTTCCTTGTTGTTATTATTTTTTGTTTTATTTTTGTTTGCTTTTTACCTGGGCCTTAGAGTCTCTTCCAAGAATCAAAGTTCCCATGGAAAAGGATACCTGTGGAAAAAGCTCCCCCTTGCCTGAGTACACTAGCCCATCAATTTCATTCACATGGATAGTTGAATTTTAAGTGACTCAATTAAACAGCCCTCCAATTTGCCAATGTCAGTTACCACTCACTGTTCCCTCACCTCTCTAGAGGGTATAGACAAACCTTTGGGAATTGACCTATAGTGAGGAAGCCATGCTTGGGTCTGCCCTCCTTGGCTCACTGGCAGGCTCAAGTATGAATGAACAAATTGTCTATTTGTCAGAGACATTGGTGGCAAATGATTCCTAAACTGAGTACAGAAAAACCTAGACACAATATAACAGACAAGTATCTAGTCTGTAGTAAGGCCCCACTCTCCAGAGGAACAGACCAATGAGTATACATTTTCCTTTTCTCCAAAGTGCCAGGGTTACTTCTTTGTACTCTGAATTTTGCAAAAATGGTAGAAAGATGTATGACTATCCAATGCCCTGTGGGTTCTTTTTATCTATTTATTTACTTTTTAAAAGGAAAACAACTCCTTCTGAGGTGAAAAGGCAATGGAGAGTACTTCGCATTGTGCACTCGATGGACATTTCCACTTTCTTGTTGGCAAAGGTATAGTTCATAATGCAGGCTTGGCCTTGGAGGGCCCACAGAAAGTACAAGTTGGTGTAAACATGGGGTTGCCAATAAATACATGGATTCACTTTGCTCTGTGGACAAGAGTTCACACAAAGATGTAGTGAATAATGCCAAAGAGGATCTGGCTCTTATGAAAGACAAGAAAAAGCCCTAGGAAAATTTGGACAGCCAATAAATCAAATCAGCAACAATCAAGCTCCCCCTTGCCTTAGTACCTTAGCCCATTAATCTCATTCACATGGATCTTTGAATTTTAAGTGACTCAATTAAACAGCCTTCCAATTTGCCAGTGTCAGAGACATTGGTGGCAAATGATTCCTAAAACTGAAGACTGGGCAGTAATTAAAGATCTCTTGTGGCTGTTTGTAGCTTTCCTCCCCCACAAAAAAAATTACTGATTTTTTTTAACACCAAAATCATTTTTTGCCCTTCTCCCATATCCCTAATATTGGTGTAGGGGATGGAGGTGGGGGTGTTGCAGGCACTGGGGAGAGGAGCAGGAAGGAGGAAGAATCCTTCCATGTACTAAAAAAAAAACAAAAAAAAAACATTTATTCATAACTAATTGACACAAGGGCTTATTTGGCAGAGTATACCAAGTGTAAAACAACTAAGAGTCATTACCCAAGACTATTGACATTAATAGGATCACAAGTTATATACCCAGATCTGGAAAGGTCTTTAGACACCATGGATACCCAAGCCCTCATTATACAGTCATGGAATTTGAATCCCAGAGTGCAGGGTATAAAATAATTTGCACAAGGTCACATAAGATAGTAAGAAACTTTGAATTTGTATTCAGCTACTGTGACTCCAAGTTAGATGTTCCTACTACCCCACAAGGCCATATGGGATAGAACAAATATGTGTCAAAGTAGAGATCCACAGTACTCAAAGAAATATTGAAAAAGGAACAAACACCTTTAGCTGGATCAAATTGAGAGGAGGGGAGAAATCAGGGAAGGCTTCATAAAAGAGATGTTCCTTGAGATGAATATTAACACAAGTGATTCAAACTGGTCCTATCCTTCAAATTGCATGTCACATTTAAACTGTCACCAGTGGTTCTCCAGCTAGAAGCAAGCAAACTGAGTGCTATGATGGTGGCATGACCTTACTTCTATCAATCTCATACACATTCAGGCCCCCTTTAACATACTTTCTTTGTCCTGGAATCCTGCCTTTCCATACTTGTGGGGTAAGACAAATAATTTCATGCCCTTTCACCTCAAGCAGAGTTAGCATGAGACAGAGGAAAGACCACTGGCTCTGGTTTCAAGAGACCAGAGATATAGTTCCAAATCTACCACTAAATAGATGGATAAATTTGAACCAGTCACCTACCCACTCCAAGCCTCAGTTTCCTTATTTATAAATAATAATTAACATTTACATAGTGTTTCTTATGTGCCCGATAATGTGCTAAGTACTTAACAATTATTATATCACAAAACCTTGAAAGATAAATACTGCTATGATCCCTACTTTACAGTGGACAACTGAGGTAAGATGAAGTTAACTGGCTTGCCCAGGATCACACAGCTAGGAAATGTCTGAAGTCAGAACTCGGGTCTTCTTGATTTGAGGTCCAGTGCTCTACGCATTTCACTACCTAGATGCCCCTAAATAAAAGGGGAAAGACCTGAATTTAGTTATGTTATTAAGTTGTTATTATTATATAATATAACATATTATTATGTTATAAATAATATTATATTAAGACAGGAAGACTGGTATAGTGAATTTGTCAAAAGACTTGGAATTAGAAGGACATCACTTTAAACTCCACACTAGGCATTACTATCTGTGTGACCCTGGACAATTTTATCTAGGTAGAGAAACAATACACTTAATAAGCATTTACCATTTTCTAAGAACTGTTCTAAAGGGTGAGAATACAAATATAGCTCCCCAAAAGACAGTCTCTGCTCTTGAGTAGTTAATATACTATTACAGGAAAATTTAATTTAAAAAGAAACTGGAGGAGTGGAGAGAGAGATGAGGCAAAGGGGAAGGTAGAATTGCTAGTGAGGAGGGAAAACCATCAGGAGAGTAAATTGAGTTGGGAGTCGAGTGAGCCTTGCTAGGGTCCTTCATGTAAAGGTAGTCCTAGCCAAGGACTTTCCAGTCAGAAGAGCCAGTCCTAGGGTGGAGGGATCTCAAAGTAAAACTGCTAGTGAGAAGGTGTAACAGTCTGCAATGCTGAGTAACAGTGTTGAGCAAATTTACAACCAACCACATTCTTGGAGCTAGGATTTGTAGAAGGAGTACAACAAAAAAGAAAATCAACGGTAGGTTAACTTCATCTTTAGTTTTGCTGATATGTTCAGTGTAATGGGGTGCCTGGCACACGTGTGGACAGCATCAATTTGCTAAAATAGTGGTATCTACATGGAAAACACTGGTGAGTTATTTTGGAGAGATTGGAAGAGTGGAGAATGCATGAACATTGTGTATTAGCCCACCACAAAAGGGAGGAACTTTTCTCCATTGACTACAGAGCCAGAACTGTCTAAAATCCCCTGAATAATGCCAAGCCGATGTTTTGCAGCATTTATATTCAGGGTAAATGAATCCCTCAACCACAAAAGGTAACAAGTGGGAGAAATCTGTTTAATGAGGAGGTCTGTGTCTCTGAATTCCCTTACAACTTTATGAATGATCCTCTAAATTTCTAAGGCACCTTCCAGTTCTAACCACTTTCTGAATTAAGACTCTTTTTCACTCACACAAGGCCAAGGGCCTGCCTTCTGGGATTTTAGAGTCTAAAGCAACTGACACAGATTCCAAGGGCTTACTCGACCACTAAATAAGTACATAGATGAAATAATTTACATCCATGTTTTACAAAATAGACAGGTTTGTGTTTACGGTGCTTTGAAGAGAGAGTAAAATTATAACAACTTCTCACATGAAAGAAGAGTAAATACTTTTGACTAAAAGTGGGTAGTCTGGACAATTGGATAATAATAGATTTAGAGCTGGAAGGGATTTGGGAGATCAAGTTCAACCCCATTCATTTTATAGCTAAAGAAATTGACACCAAAAGGGCAAATTGATTTGCCTAGGGGCACTTCTTTTAGCAGCTCTTCAAGGTGAGATTTAAAGACAGATCATCCTGATTCCAAGTCCAGTGCTCCAACCTTGACACCTCAGCACTTCATAATCAAAAAGGAAATCATAGTCAGGTGGTTTGTGATATCATGAAGAAACATTTGGTAATAGAATTTGGATTCAATCCACAATGCATAATCAACCCATCAGTCAATAGGTATTTATTAAGAGCCTACTCTACTGTGTGCATGTAAAAAAGACACTTTTGGAGAAGCTCTGCATTCTACAGGACATGGTCAGTGAAGGAGGAAGGTGGAGGAAATTTCGGTGATCTACTGAAAATGTTGGTATTGCCCAAGATGATAATCAAATGATTCCCCAAAGAGAAATGAACAGTTTGATCTCAATTTTCTCTTACTTGAGTATGTAATAGACATCTATTTCAAACTCTCATAAACATTGCTCTAAAGGGTACAACTTAGTGATAGATTTATGTGTCTTTTATTTATACATAAAGAATCTTTGGGGTAATATGGTATCTTAACTTTCTTTAAAAATAGACACACTGAGCCATTACCTTTGACATTAGTCCATCCCTAAAAAAACGATACATTTGAGAGGTAACAAGGTGCTATGGTCAGAACAAATTACCCTCCAGAAATATACAGAAATAAATTCCAGGGCACCACAATGACCACCTCAATGACTTGAGGCTATGCCTACTCAATATTAAAAATGAGTTAAAAATTAAAACCTTAGCCATTCGATATTATCTTTAAATTATCAAACAGTCAACACAAACATCTTTTTTCACAGAATTAAAAGGTGTTTCCTTCTTCTCACTGGCCCAGGTTTCGCTCACCTGAAAGACATGTTTTATATACACACACAGAATGTTCTCTATCCTGGGTTTTCATTGATTAATCAATGTGTTATTCTTGTCACATGAAAGCAAGGGCCACTTAGCATAATGAAGTTGGTCTGTTCCCTTCTTCATTGCTCTCAGTCACCACCATCACTATTTCCCAGGTCTAGACTGGCCTATAATGCATTATTCAGATCTATCATTCAACAATTTATTACCTAAGTATTATTGAGCTAGGTTGTGGAAAGACAAGAACAAAGAATAACATTATATATATTCTCAAGAAGATTGCTTTCAAATGGAGGAGGAAACAAGTATATAATCACATATCATTGTACATATTTACACATACATATATGTATACATATGTAAATGTGTGTATATGCATACATATATACATATACACACACACACACATTAGAGTCAGAAAGACCTGAGTTCAAATCTGTCCTCAGACACATACTAGTTGTATGGCTATTGGCCAGTCATTTAACCCTGTTTGCCTCAATTTCCTCATCTGTAAAATGAACTGCAGAAGGAAATGGCAAACCACTCCAGTATATTTTCCAGGAAAACCCCAAAATGGGGTTTTGACAAAGAGTTTCAGATATGACTGAAAGTACTGAACAAGTAGATGTGCATATACACATATACATATATATATATGCATGTATATACGCACATATAGCTATATCCCATCAATTGCTAGTTAATTTATATATAAATAAAAAATATATATTTTCTAGGAAGAGCCCTAGAACTTGAAGAGCCAGGAAAGGTTTCATGATGATTCTTAGGTTACATCCTAAAGAAAGGAAGAGGGCATATTACAAATACATGGCATGGCCAGAACAAAGGGACAGATTTGAGAGATGAAATATAAAGTGTGAGAAACAAAGATGGTTTGATTGGATTGCTTACTTTAGGATACAGAAAAATATCCAATAAGTCTGAAAAGATGAGCTAGAGTAGGTTTATGTAGGATTTTACAAACTATAACAGAAGAATTTATATTTTATCCCTGAGGTAATATGAAGTCACCAGACTTGATTGAGTTTAGAAGTCACATGGTAAGATCTACACTTAAGGGAAATTATATTGGCAATAGTATGTGTAGCACAGGCTGGAGTAGTAATATATCTGAAGAAATGTTAGGAAGTTGCTACATTGATCTAGGCAAGAGGCTAGGCTAAACTATAGTGTTAGCTGTATGAATGGAGAAGTATTTAGTGTGTGAGTTGCTGTGGAGGTAGAAATGGAAAAGTTTGGTAACTCTTTGAATTGGGGTGAGGGAGAGTAAGGAATCAAGAATAATACCAAGGTTGGGTGGCTAGGTGGCACAATGCATAGAGTGCCGGCCCTGGAGTCAGAAGGACCTGAGTTCGGATCTGGCCTCAGACATTTAACACACACACACACACACACACACACACACACACACACACACACACACACACAAACTAGCTGTGTGACCTTGGGCAAGTTACTTAACCCCAATTGCCCTCCAAAAAAAAGCAAAAAAACAAAACAAAACAAAAAGAATAATACCAAGGTTATAAACCTGGGAGACTTGTAGTGGTTCTTTTGACATAATAATACTTCAGTATTAAAGAGAGGAGCGGGGAGGAGGGGGAATGAGTTCAGATTAAAATGTACTGAACCTAAGACATCTCTGGGATGTTCAGTTTGAAATGTCCAATAGGCAATCTATTATGTTATACTGAACCTCTGGGAAGGACTAATTCTGGATATATATACGTCTGGAAAACATTTGTAGAAATGGAAATTAAAAATATTTATGAGGGTTTTATGAAGAAGCTTATAAAGATACCAAAGGGGAAAGTGTATAGGGAGGAGAAAAGAGGGCCTAAGATAGAATGTTTCTGAAAATTTCCTATTAGGAAGTATAATGTGAATGAATAATCAGAAAAGTTTATGGAGTAGGAGCAGTCAGGTAGAAAGAGAACAAATAGTATCATGAAAACCAAACAAAAGAGATTATATCCAGAAGAAGAGGGTATTCAACAATATCAAATGCAGCAAACACATTGGGAGAAGACCAGATATATTAGTAACTTTGAAGAGAATAAAATTTGTTGAGTGACCAATTAATCAATCAATATTTATTAAGCACCTACTGTGTGTTAGGCATTATGATAAATGTTAGGGACACAAAAACAGGCAAAAGACAGTTCCTGCCCTCAAGAAGCTTATGATCAAATAGGGGAGACAACACTGAAATAAATACATAAAAAGGAAATCATATACAGGATAAATAGGAAATATTTTAAAAAGAGAAATTACTGGAATTAGGAGAGGCTGGGAAAGGTTTTCTAAAGAAGGTGAGATTTTAGAAGGGATTTAAAAGGGGGAGGTCAGCAGTCAGAGTGGAGGGGAGAGAGCATTCCAAGTATGGAGAATGACCAGAGAAAAGGCCAGATCCAAGAGATGGAATGTCTTGTTTAAGCAATGGTAAGAAAGCCAATGGAACTGGATTGAAGAGTATGTATTGGGGAATAAGGTATATGAATACTAGGAAGGGAGGAGGGGACTAGGTCATGAAGAACTTTAATGCCAAATAGAACATTTTGTATTTGGGTAGCATGATCAGACTTGCATTTTAGGGAAATCATTTTATTGGCTGAATGGAGAATAGATTGGAGTTAGGAGAGACAAGGTAGGCAGACCCACCAGCAGTCTATTTCAATAATCAAGGCATGAGGCAATGAGGGCTTGCACTAGGGTGGTAGTAGTGTCAGAAGAGAAAAGGGGCATATTCACGAGTTATAGGGCTAGAAGACATATTGCAAGGAATGAGTAAGAAAAGAGGAATAGGGGTGGCTAGGTGGCGCAGTGAGTAGAGCGTTGGCCCTGGAGTCAGAAGGACCTGAGTTCGGATCCGGCCTCCGACACTTAACCCACACACACACACACACAAAAAAAAAACCTAGCTGTGTGACCTTGGACAAGTTACTTAACCCTAATTGCCCTCCAAAAAGAAAAGAAAAGAAAAGAAAAGAAAAGAAAAGAAAAGAAAAGAAAAGAAAAGAAAAGAAAAGAAAAGAAAAGAAAAGAAAAGAAAAGAAAAGAAAAGAGGAATAGAAGGTAATAGGTATAAACTTTTGCAAAGAGTTTGCCTAAAAAATAGAGATAGAGTGATAGCTTTAAAGAATATTAAAGATAGTAGAGTCTAGTATGTTGTCATTTTTTAATCATACAACAAACCTGAGCAAGTTTGAAGGCAGTAGCAGACAAAAAAACAGCAGATCCAGAGAAATTTATTTAATGGGTGGAGGAGGGGATGATTATGATGAGAGGGAATGGGATCAAGTACCCATGTAAAGGGATTGGCTTTGGCATAGAGAAGGATCACCTCTTTGTCAGGAACCGGGAAACAGGGATATGATTATATGAAAACAAAATATTAGCTAATATTTACATAGCTTTTACTAAGTGTCAGACATTACGCTAAAGACTTTATAGTTGTTATCTCATTTGATCATCACAACAACCCTAGGACACAGGTGCTATTATCTCCATTTACAGATGAAAAGACTGAGGCAAACAGAGATTAAGTGAGTTATCCAGGGTCACACAGCTAGTATCTGAACCCGAGGGCCAGATTTCAATTCAGGGCTCTATCTACTGAACTACCTAGCTGTAGAAAATTATATAAAGGTCTTTAAAGACAAATAAAATGGAAGATGAGGAAGCCCACATTGATGGCTTCAACTTTCTCAGTAAGGAAAAAGGAAAGATTCTGAACTAAAGAGATGGGGAACAGAAGATACAAGAAGCCTGGCCCAGGGGGAAGCATTGCTTTTGCCCTGTTGCAAAAGTCAGGGATATCTCCATTTGGGCTGACACACTTGAATTAAAACAATACAGATGTATCATTAGGGAGTATATGGCAATAATTAGTTATCTTGCAGTTTCCTTCATCTAACATATACTACTTTTTCTAGGATAAGCCTGGAACATTAGGCAGAATATTTTTTTTAATTCTTATTTGAAGTAGCTTCTAAAGCATTCTTAGTATGTAGAGAGAGTTGGCTAAGGTTAGCTAAGTATTTGCTAAAGAGCTGAATTAGCTAAAGGATTTGATAAAGAGCTAGAACATCTCTCTGAATTGACATAAGGAAGCTAATCGTTCATCCCTCCTTGAAGAATGCCTTTCATAATTAGAAGTGGGAGGCAGCCATTGTCCCAGAAAGATCTTTTCATTTCGAAACAGAATGAAGTGATTTCAGTATTTCTCTTTGTCTTATTTTTACCCACACTGACAGTCTCCAAAGACATAATTTGTTCTGAGCTTCATCTATTCTGAGTATTTTAGGTAGGGTAGATTGGGTGGGGTGGGAGAGAGGGGCAGAGGGAGAGGAAACGGGAAGAAGGGTAGTCAGGGATAGATCTTGTTGTTTGAATTCCTCCAAATATTCTCACCAAAAATAGGACTACTTGATTTATTTTGCTTTGTTTTCTGCTGAAATGATAGATCACAGGGATCTGGCCTAGCTTACCTAGACTTTAGCAAACCACTAGATAAGATATCTTAAAGAGAGAAATGGAATGCTTATCTAATTTGCAGGTGAAAGATAAAAATGGAGGCTAGGTATTTTGTTGGGTGACAGAATCCCAAATAATCAAAATGGGCTATAAAACTGACCATATAGGGGGGCAGCTAGGTGGCACAGTGAATAGAGCACTGGCCTTGGAGTCAGGAGGACCTGAGTTCAAATCAGACCCTAGACACTTAACACCTACTAGCCATGTGATGCTGGGCAATTTGCTTAACCCCAAATGCCCTCCAAAAAAAAAAAAAAAGAAAGAAAGAAAAGGGAAAGAAAAAAACTGACCATATCTAATAGGATGAAATTAAATAGGGAGAAATGTAAAATCTTTGAAAGGTTTGAAAACTCAGATTTCTAAGTGTAAGATGGAAGAAATCTGGCTAGAAAGCAGTTTGATTGCCAAAAATCTGGAGATTTCAGTGGACTAAAGCTCCATATATTTCAACAGCATGATATGAATAATGACTAGACCTGTGATTTCACTACATTTGGGAAGTAGAGGAAACTCCCTCTACCAATGCAGGTCAGCAACTTCTCTGCATCTTACTCTTAAAGAGTTACCTAGAGCATTAAGAAGTTACATGACTTGCCCAGGTACTAAGTACCAGAGGCAGGAGATGCAAGTAAGTCTTCTGGGCTTTGAAGGCAATGTCAATTCACTATGCAATGTTGCCTTTCTTAACAGTATTATATGGTAATAAAAAAGTTAAAGAAATCTTATGCATCCTAACCCTATATTAGCAACACTAGCAAAAAGTCCAATACTAGAGGAGTGAGATTTCCATTGCACTTACCACTTTTTGGATGCTATCTGCAATATCACAGTTAATTCTGAGCATTACATTTTGGAAATGATATTAGTAAGTTGGGGGATATATAGCAGAAGGTATCCATTATGGCAAAGAGTCTCAGAATCACAAGATATAAAAACTGATTGAAGTAACTCTGAACATTGCCTGGAGAATTGATTGAAATAACTATGACCATTGCCTGGGCAAGAGAAAACTGAGGAATAGAAGAAAGGGATGTAAAGATGACTGACATCAAGTATTTAAAAGATATCTGGAGGAAGAGGTATTGTATTTGTTCTGCTGTGTATTTCAACCTAAAGGATAAAAGCTGCAAAGATGCAAATTAAGGCTTGATATATGGAAAACCTTCCCAACAATTACAGCTACTCAAAAGTTGAATAGGCTGCCTCAGAATTTCTTGTTTTTCCTCTCACAATGAGTCTTCAAGCAAAAGTTGGATGACCGGATTGCCATATGTGCTATAGAGGGAAAAGCTTCTTGGTGAGGACAGGTTAGACTGGATGGCCCTTCGGGCCATCTTTGAGGTTCTGTGAGTCTGGGTTACAAGACAACTGATTACTGCTGTTTTGTGTTACCAGTTGACAAAAGAGAGCTTATTTTTAAGGTATTCTGAAGGAATGAAACAAGAGCTTCTGCATCAACTGGGAATGGCAATTACTTCTTGGTAAGGTTAATCAGCAATAGTTTAGAAAAGAGGAGCTTATTTTAAAACTCCCAATGCCTTACCTTCTCCAATAAGTTCCATCATCTCACCAAATCCTGAAATCCTTCTCTCAATAATTATCAGGTTTGTTTTAATAGTTTATTAAGTTGGGGAGAAGTATAGATGTTAATAAGCAATGAAAATACCCAAAGTCAGGAGGCTAGAGATCTAAATAATTAAATATTGATTATTGAAAATTATAAATTTAATAATCATCCCATGAATATCTGGATTTTCTACAAATTTTTGAATTCTCTACAAGTAAAGACCCATGGGTTAAGAGCTAGGAGGTATCTGAGAGATCATCTACTCTAGTGATATGAAATATACTACTTGCAACACTCCTGAGTGCTGTGGAACCAGATTTAAATGTAATTAGTAAATATTTAACATAATAAATTTTAAAAATAGAGTAGAACATTTTGTTCAGTCATTTCAGTCATGTCTGACTCTATATGCCCCCATTTTGGGGTTTTCATGGCAAAGAGATGGAGTGGTTTGCCATTTCCTTCTCCAGTTCATTTTACAGATGAGGAAACTGAGGCAAACAGGATTAAGTGTCTTTCCCAGAGTCACACAGCTAGTGTCTGAGGCCAGATTTGAATTCATAATGAATCTTACTGATTCCAAGTCCAGTGTTCTGCTACACCAACTAGTTGGTCACAGTAATAACACAGTAGAACAGAGATAGTATTAATGTGTAGTTTTCTAAATCGATATGCAGCTGACAGGGATCCTTATGTATGGTTTAGTAGTCTGCATTTCTATTTGAGTTTCATACCACTGATTTAGTCCAATCCATTCATTTTTATATACAAAGAAGCCAAGGCCCAAAGAGATTATGTGACTTACCTAAGGTCGCACACAAAGTAAGTAGCACAGAACCCAAGCCCTCTGATTCCAAATCCAGTCCTCATTTCACTACATCATGCTACCTCCCATAAAGTTTCCCATACATTAGAGCCAAGAACAAAAATACAGCTTTGGCTAACAGCAGGCCTGATGTTAAGTCTATGCCTCCTATGGTGATGAGTCTGTCTGACACATAGTAGTACAAGTGCCAAGAAAAGCTGGAAAGAGAATAGTGTGAGCAAGCTAGGTATAATGTTTATGTAAAACAGAGATGGGATTTAGGATAGAGAATGAGAGGTTTGTAAACATAAAGAAAATATCCCAAATAAACTATCAGACAGATGGGCATTATTATTCCTCTTTCAATTGCCTCACTGTAAAATTGAGCCTTTCACTGACTTACAGATACAAATATTATCTACTGCCCAGAAGAGAGAAACCTTGGAAAGAATAGACCAGTGAATAGCCAAATTATAAGGTTTAATTCATTGATCTGGTGTCAGGATAGATGGATTGATGTCAAATCATTATCAGACAGTACTCACAAATGATATTTCTACTGGGGAGGGAGGGGATGAGCACTCTTCTGATTTTGCAAATATTGGTTTGATCAGTTGCTGTGTCAGCAGAAATCCATCAGATTTAAGGTAAGACTTGTCCATCGATAATATGGTTGAACCAGCAGGATTTCCATGGATATGTTTCCATGACTAAAACCAATAATGGTGACAAACAGCCTCCCATTGACTCGCATAGTAAATTGGGAGTTTCTATACTTTTCACCTATCAAGACCTCACAATGAAGATATAATGGCATAGTGGATAGACTCTTGGATTTGGAGTCAGAAAAATCTGGGTTTAATCCCACCTGTGATACTTATTATCTGTGTGACCTTGGGCAACCATTCAACCTTTCTGCACCTCATTTTTCTCATTCATAAAATTAGACTTAATGACCTCCAAGATCCTCTTTAGATCTAAATATATGATCCTGAAATAAGCTGGGTAAATTAACTCCTATATGTGATGACAGAATGCTACGTAAAGATAATGATGGTGATGATGATGAACTTTTCCATTATTATTAAAATATTTCTCACATACAAATATGATGCCTTGCTTTATAATACATTTCACATATATTAGCTCATTTGAGTCTCATAAGCCTAAGATGTAGACAATAGATGTTATTATCCTTATTTTATAAGTGAGGAAACTGAAACTCTAAGTAGCTAAGTGACTAGCTTGAAGTCAGACAGAGTGTTGTTTTATTTTAAAATGTAAAAACCATTCTTCGCTCACTGACCAAACAAAAACACGGTAGCAGAATTTGACCTTTTAACTGTAGTTTGCTAATCCCTCCTCTAGAGACATCTTTCCTGAGACTTACATAGTCAGGTCCTAGCAAGGTCATTAGAAAATACTGTGGGAAAACAACAGCAATGCAGTACTGGGGGAAGGTGGTGGGAAGCAAGAAGGTGAAAAGTTTATATGCTTGAAGGAAAAGGGACTAAAACCCAGCCTGAGTAAGACATTTTTCTATGGAGTCTACTCTGTGTAGGGATACGCCTTCACCCTTCCCTCAATTCCAAAAATTTAAAATTGCCTAGCTGCAGAGGATCTTTACAGAAAAAATAAGGTGAAGGTGTTAAAGAACTGAGAGTAAAACCATGGAGAGGTGACTAAAATTACAGAGGACAGAATCAAAAGTTTAAGGGAAAAACCCCAAGAGAAGAATCTAACTCACAAACTTCAGAGAGGCTAATGAACACAAAAGAATTCATTTTAATAAAAACAAGAGGACAGAGCACAATTAACAAGTATTATAGCATGAGGAAAATGAACCTACATTTCACAATGAAAAAGAAAATCCTTTGTAATCCCTAGAGGTCACAGGAAAACAGCAATAACAAAATTTTAGGAGGGCTTAAAAGAAATGCAAAACATTGAAAAAGTAAACTAAAATTGAATTGTTACAAATAAAGCCATCATAAAAAAATTAGAAATCTACAAAATCAAATAGGACACTAAAAAAACGAATACACAATAGAAAATCTCTCCAAAAGGCAGAGCCTCTGGAAGAGAGAATAGATTTAAAAGAGAAAAGGAAGAAATGAAAGAAAATTTAGTAGAGACAAAGCAAAAGGAAATAGTATGGGAAAAGAGCAAATGAATTATATACAAGGTAATGTTAATGAACTTGAAGTCAAGCAGCACAAAAATAACTTAAAGGTCAGATGTATTCCAAAAGAACATAAAATTTTTAAGTGACGCATAGCATAATATATGAAATAACACTAGAAAAATATCCAGAATGTAATACTGCTGACAACTCAGATTAGCCAGAGCCCTTAAGGACAGTTCTGTGAATGTAATATGCTGTATAAATATGAGGGCATGACTCCTGATTGGCTGAGAGAAAACTCAGCCACAATACTGAGTAGATGCATAAGAGAGAAAGAACCTCAAATCACTGAAACAAAATTTTAATGTGGATGCTGGGAGACTTTGCAAGTCATAGGCACATAAGAAAAGCATAAATGTTTTGTTATTTTTAATTAACAAAAATATTTTTCTCCCTTCTACTCCCTGAAAAAAGGAAAACCAACATCCTTTAACAAATATGCAAAATCAAATAACAAATTCCTACATCAGTTGCAGATATATATATATATATATATATGTATGTATGTATGTATGCATGTATGTATGTATGTATGTATCTGTATCATTGAGAAACTGATCTTTGGGCTGAGAAGCATAGAAATAATATGGAACTGATATTCTAAAATAATAATAGAAAGATAATTTCTTAAAATCTTCTAGTTGCTCCTGATGAGTTCTAGTCACCAGGCCCAGATTAATTCTATCCATGAGTAATTAAAGAAATGGCATCATTAACTGTTGAATAAATATTAGTGTAAAAAATTATGGAGAACAGGAGATATATCAAAACATTGGAGAATGGCATTTTTTCCTGATTTTCCAAAAAAAAAGGGGAGGGAGGGAATAGAACCTGCAAACTATAGCCAACAAATAATTTCAATTTCTTGCTGAATTCTAGAAATCATTATTAATGTGGTGATTAGTGTACATCTAGAAGAAGTTATTTCCATGAAATAGCATGAATTCTTCAAGAACTAGTTACACCATATCAACCCCACTTATGTTCTTGATAGAATAATTAGACTGAATCAGGAGATACAGTAGAAATAGTTTATTAAGCCATTAGCAAAACAGAGGACAAAGTCGTACATGCTCTAGAAAAATATGAAATGATGTAGGTTAGATTATAACATAATTAGATGAATCCTGAAATGAGGGAACATAAACACAAAAGGAGTTCTATAAAAGTGCCCTATATATATATGTGTGTGT
The DNA here is from genome assembly GCA_011680675.1 of Gymnobelideus leadbeateri. Lineage (NCBI taxonomy): Eukaryota > Metazoa > Chordata > Mammalia > Diprotodontia > Petauridae > Gymnobelideus > Gymnobelideus leadbeateri. The sequence continues at coordinate 416,324 of WOXC01010630.1, forward strand.
GTGTGTGTGTGTGTGTGTGTGTGTGTGTGTTTAGTCCTATTTCATGTAACATTTATGTTAACAACTTACATAAAGACAAAACTAGCAAAGAAAGCAGAGATGGGTTCAAAAAGAACTTGATCAATTAGAATATCTACTGAAGCTAATGAAATTCAAAGTGGAAAAAAGAATCAAATTCCAAAATATCAGCTTCACTCGTACAAGATGGGGAATGCATGACTTCGCAACTATTGGTCTAAAAAATAATTGGGGAACTTTGGTGGTACCACTGGGTTATATTGTGAGAGAATAGGCAATTACATTGTGAGGCAGTTACATAAAAATGGTTATGTAACTTTCGGTTGCTTAAAGAGAGGCATAGTGTTTAAGATGAGAGGAATTAACCCAGCTTTTCTCTATATTGCTTAGACCACATCAGGACTGTTTTGATGAGTTCTGAATGGAATATGTTAGGAAGAACATTCCACTGAATTTATTTCAATTTAGTGAGCATTTACTAATTATCAACTATGTGTCAGACACTGGTGTGCACTAGGAAACCAAAGGCATAATATATGAATTAATCCATGCTCTCATGAAGCTAACTTTCCACTGGGAGGAAACCATATATACATAGAAAATTAAATATAAAATATTTATAAAATAAATTATGGGAGAAGAGCTCTAGCAACTTAGGGGATCCGGGGAAACTACCTATAAGAGGTGATATTTGAACTGAGCTTTGAAACAAGTTAAGGATTCTAAAAGGTCAAGGTAAAGAGGGAGTATATTTCAAGGATGGGCAACAGTCTTTGTAAAAGCACCAAGACAGGAGATAGAATGCTATGTATGGGGAAGAGCAATTAGTTCAGTTTGACTAAATAGACAGACTGGAACTAAATGGAGGAGGGCTTTAAATGCCAAGGGTGGGGGGGGAGGTTGTAGAAGCACTAGGGAGTTAATGGAGATTCTTAAGGAAGGATACAGTTAGCCCTGTGCTTTAGGAAAGTAATTTCAAGAGTTATATGGAAGATATATCATGGAGGAAGGAGACTAGTAATAGGGAAAATAAGAAGTTATTAAAATACTCTAGAGATGTAAAGAGCATCTAAATTAAGGTGGTTGTCATGTGAATGGAAAGAAGAGGGTGGGTATAAAAGAGTCTACAAAGGTAGACTCTACAAGATTTAGCAGCTGACAGAATAAGGGGAGTCAAGAGGTAAGAATAATTTCAAAGGATGTGGCAGAGTTGAGGGACCAGAACGATTCTGCAACCCTTTATAGAAACAAGACGTTTAGGAAAAGTTTTTGTCTTTAATATATTTAGTGTAAGATGCTATGGGATGTCCAATTTGAAATATTCAATGGGGATCTGATGATGAAAAGACTGGAGCCTAAAAGAAACTAAGATTGGGCATATCCATTTGGGAATTATGTATATAGAGTTGCTCATTGAATTCATGAAATCTGATAAGATGACAAGAAGGGAGAGGTCCCAGGACAGACTTTACTCCCAAAGTTAGGGGGAGGAATATAGATTACAATCCAACAATAGGAAACAAGGAGTGTTCAAAAAGATCAAGAGACTTGGCCAAGGTCACAGATGTTATAATAATCAGAAGCAGGTTTCAAACCTAGGTACTTTGACTCTATAGGCAGTAATAATTCCATTATTCCACATTTCCCCAAAGGTTAATGTCCATCAGGAGTTCCCTGAGCTACCAAGAGGTTAAGTGACTTGCAGAGTCACACAGCTATTAAAAGTCAGAGGAGAGATTTGGAATTTACTCTTCTTGACTCCAAGCATGGTATTCTAACCACTACGCTATACTGCTCATGTAGTTTACTTAAACAAATGAAAAGATAATAAATGATACCAAACCAGTTCTTATATCCTGAAGTGGAACCTTCACTGACCCTCTCAGCCTTCAGTGACTTCTTACTCTAAAGTTTAGTTACATCACTCTTCCAATCATTTGGCATTTTAACTTGTCTTATTGTGTTTGTTATCAGTTTATGTTTGTATATCCTATCTTCTGAGGTAGAAATATATTTAGTTAGAGCAAGTGTTATATCTTTTGCTTGTTTAAATCCATGATGCTTTATTATAGCTTACTGCCTACATAAAAATAAAGAATGTCAGAAACAAAAGGGACCTAACTGCTCATCTAACCCAAACAATACCTGAAAAGGAATTCCTTCCACAAAACCCAAAGCATTCCAATCTCCCTTTGAAGTTCCTTCTACAAGAGAACTCACTACTTACCTATATGTTCCTTTCCACTTTTGGACAACTCTAATTGTAAGGATTAAATTTTTCAATAAAAAAAAAAAACATTTCTATCTTGTCCTTCTAACCTCTCCCCCTGCCCCAACTATCACCATCACTGGAAAAAGAAAATGAAAACCCTTATAACAAATATTTTAATTCAGGTTTTAAAAAATCTCCACATTGGCATTGTCCTAAAATGTGTGTTTCATTCTTCATACAAGTCAGTCACCTCACACTTGGGAAGACGATGGCAGGTTGCATCGTTGGTCCTCTGAAATCATGACTGATCATAGGGGTCTTGTATTTCAAAATAGTTAATTTTTATGACACTACTGTTGTATTATCAATTGTTCTCCTGGTTCTGCTTATTTCACTTTGCATCAATTTATGAGTTTCTCCAGGTTTCTCTTAAATGTTTCCTTTACCATTTCTTATGCTTTTGTATTGCTTTTATATACTGCAATTTGTTCTGATATTCCCCAGTGGATGAATATGTTCACTTACTCCTCATTTCTTTGCCACCACAGAAAGGGAAGTTATGAATATTTTACATGTTTTGTTGAGCTCTTTGGAGTATAAGTGTAGGTCAAATTGTATTCACAAGTTAGTAACTTTGGAGGCATAGTTCCAAAATGCATTCAAAACTGGCTGAACCAATCCACAGCTCCACTAACAGTGCATTACTATATCTACAAACTCTCAAGCATATGTAATTTACTCTTTTTTGTCAACTTTGATAATCTGATAGATGTTGGATTTAATTTAATTTTAATTCAGTTGCTTTCATTTGGATTTCTCTGATTACTAGTGATTTGGTGCATCTTTCTTTTCATGTGGCTTGATTTTTCCCTTGAAAACTGTTCATATGCTTTGACCTTTTATCAATTACAGAATAGCTCTTAAGCACTAATTGTTAGGAAGATGTTATTTTTATATTCACCCCAAATCTGCCTCTCTGCAGCTTCAAGTACTTCTCTCTGGGATGGAGGCAAACAAATATAACACATTTTCCACATGCTAGTCTTTTAAATTCATTAAAAACTACCCTGGCCCCTACTCCTTTGCAACCAAGCCTTTTATTTTCCAGGTGAAATATTTAAGTTCCTTCCACCAATCCTCACAAGGAATGATTTTCAGTCCTCTCAATATTGGTCATATTCTTCTGGTAACATTCCAGATTAACACTGTTCTTCATAAAATATGGCACCTAGATATAAACACAATACTCTGGATATCATCTGAGAGAGTACAGCATTCCTCCCTCATTAGAGAGACTACTTCTATCATTACAACCAGACTCTATCTGCTCTGTGGAATGTCACATCATTCTGTTGGTTCTTTGTAGATTACATAAAAATGCAGATTTTTGTTTTACTCAAACTATTGTCTATCCAGGAATTCCCCATTACCTACTTATGCAGTTACGTATTTGTACCCAGATGAAGGACTTTACATTTATTCCATCTAGTTAAATTTGTTTTTACATTTGACCTATTTAACTTAACTAAAGATTTTATAGAATCCCATTTTTGTTGTCTCTCTTCATGTTACCTATATCCCCTAGCTTTGTGTCATCTGAAAATTTTTGTAAGCATAATACTTTTTCTATTCTGGACAGAGCAAGGTTATTGTATTCCAGGGGAAAAAAAGGGTTTTCAGGATTAATTTTTCCCATGCCTACTACTTCCCAATACCTTTAGCACTATTACTGATTTAATTTTGCTATGGAAATCTCTAAGTCTCCCCAAAAAATATTAGCTACAAAGGACCAGACCAAGGGACAAAGATAAATTCTTGAGACATTCCACTAAACACTATGCTCTAAATTGAGATTAATCCATTAACTAATCAGTTACTACCTGGGTTAAGTCCTTCTGATAGTTGTGAATCTAATTCACATCCCCTCATCTTGTGTATAAGACAATGATAGGAGACTAACCAAATAACTTGAAGACATTGCCATGACATTCCCATAATTTACCTGAACATCAATACCATGTGAAAAATAAAAAAGGGATGCATCTTAATCTGATATGATTTGTTCCACAATAGGCTCTCAGTAGTGACAGTTCACCTTTCTAAATGCTGGCAAACTATTCCATTAATAAAACATTCTCAAATTTTGCCCAAAATTTAAATCAAAGCTACTGTCCTTTGATTTGAAGGATCTGTATTTTCCTGATTTTTAGTATCTAAGCACTTGCCTTTCTCTAGGACTGGGGAAATTCATCTATTATCCCCAATATTTCAAAGATTAATAACAACTCAGCCATCATATCTGCCAGTTCTTTTAGTACTCCTAAATGTAGTTGATTCAGCCCTGTTTACTTCAATTCACCAAGTGCCAAGAGTTAGATCAACTCTTATCATCTTCTCATTTGTTTTGGATTTTGATGAACTATTAATACTTTTTTTATCTTTCTTATTTTGAAGATTCTTCTCCTTGTAAGCAAAGACTTGAATAATTCCACCTTTTCTCCATCATCCTTTATCATTTCATCCATTTCAAGTAATGATCTTTTTTCCTCTTTGACTATCTTCTTCCTCTAAGCATAACTTTAAAATCCCTTAACATTCCTCACCTTGACCTTAATTTGCATTGCCTTAACTTTTTATTACATCAACTATTCATGGCACTAGTAATCCAGTGTACAAAGCCATTCTTGCATTCATATTGAGTTACCTTACATTGAAACCATTTTTTTTTACCTGTGGATTTGTGTGTGTATATGTATGTGTGTGTGTTGATTAATGAGTTCCATGTGTATCCACATTGATGTCCTTAGAGAGATTCTTGTTGTCTCCCCTAACATACTTATCTGTCTCATATCATCAGAATTTTATTCATGAAAATTTCCTATACCTTATTAGATAATATCTATCATATAATTTTAGATTAGGAAGCAGCTAGGCAATACAGCAGACAGAGAGACAGGCTTACTCAGGAAGACTCATCTTCCTAAATTCAGAGCTAATCTCAGACACTACTAGCTATGCCACCCTAGGTATGTCACTGAACCCTGTTTACCTTAGTTCCACATTGTAAAATGAGCTAGAGAAGTAAATAGCAAACCACTCCAGTATCTCTGCCAAGAAAATCTCAAATGTGGTCACAAAAAGTTGGACACAACTGAGCTTCAACAACAATTTTATATCACAGGATTTCACTTACTCTCTTTTGAACTTTCAAATGTTTTTTCAATATCCAAATTACATGTTATACTATGCTCATATTTTCCTTAAATAATAAGATGCTGTGGTCACTTCCCAACTTCCCAAAATTCCTTTCATTTGTACTTTAGCAACCAATTCTTCCTTATTAATCAGAATAACGCCTAAAGTAACAGTTGCCCTTTTTGTTCCTTTCATCTTCAATAAGAAATCAACATTAAGATAAGTTAGAACTTTATCTACTAATTCTCATTTAGCAAAGAGATAGTTCTAGCAAATATTTAAATAATGGAAATACTCTATTAATGAAGTTTTATATTGATAGGTTTATGAGCTATTATGTAGCCTGAACTGATTGTCCATTCTTTCCTTCTGTCTGGGTGGTCCATATATAGTATATATTCTCACTGAAATGTTGATTCTTCTTCTTTCATTGACTCTCATATGTTTTTCCATCATATTTTATACATTTAGTTCACAGGTTTTCTTAGGAGCCAATCCTACAATTCTGACACCTTTTATTTAATATACTCTCTTTTAATAAAATAAATTAATTATTCTTTTTTGTAGTTTTTTTTTTATTTTAAACTTAAAAAATAAGAAAAGAAACAAAGGCATTACCATGTGAAAAGAAGAATGAGAGAGGATTCAAAATATAAAGCAATAAATCTCCATTTCATGAAAGGATATATAAAAAATTCTAAGCACTGTGATGAAAGATGTCCACCTTTTCTTTGCTTCCTTGTAAGTTTTCTCTTATTCTCTGTGTATTTTTTTTTTGCTTTATTCTTTATCCCCTCAGTGAAGGAAGAAGTCCTTCCATATTTTTCCAAGTCCACCAATGCATCATTTCCTATATCACAGCAATAGTCCCACCTTATATTGTCTACTTGTTTTAAATCGTCCAAAACAACATTGATAAATGTGACTGACACAGAGTGCAGTTCCCCTCTTTTTCTCGTTTGAATAAATTTAGTTTAAACTTAACTTTGTCTCCGACCATAAATACCACTCCTGTTTCTTTTTCCCTAACAAATATGAGTAGGTTATTAGTTTATCACATTTCAGTCATGAATAGCTTCAGACCATCATTTTATGTTACAGATGACATCTAATTTATTTCTTTGCATTAAAATGTTTAGGTCATTTAGTTAATCATACTTCACACATTTACATAGTCATCTGTTGTCTGGACTTTATTACTCTCCCTCTTATTCAATATTATCTCCTGTGAATTACTATGTTTCTACTGATACTCTTCTAGGTTTTCAGTGAATTTTCATTAATTGATAAATAAAAGCTAACTGACATTGCAAACAATAATTGTTCTAGAATTTTAGAGGAAGCAGGAAGCATGGGCTAGGGAGGTGAGGGAAAACATTATGGAGGAGCTCAGAGCTGCTTAAGTTTGGACTTGAAGGAAGGATAGAATTTCAATTGGCAAGGAAGAGGACAAGAGAGATTTTAGGTAGGTAAAGGTAGGAGCAAAGCTAAAAAGATAAGTGAACATACAGCACTTTTAAGAGACATTTGGTAGGAAAACTTGCCTTAAGTGAAATATTAATAACTAAGAATGGTGGCTGATTAAGCTAATAATGTCACTGGAGGGCTTTTCAGCAGGTTTATGAAATAACTAAAATCATTTTATACTATTAAAAAATTCTGGAGGTGATTAGGTGGAAGAGTGAATAGAGCATCAGTGCTGGAGTCAGGAGGACCTGAGTTCAAATCCAGACACAGACACTTAACACTTACTAGCTGTGTGACCTTGGGCAAGTCACTTAATCTCAATTGCCCTACCTTCCCCCCTCAAAAAAAAATTCTGGAACCTGAATACAGAATTTATTTTAAGGGGAAAAAAACTGAAGGTAGAGGGACTGGTTAGAAGGCAACTGCCATAGTCAGGTATTACTTTCTTTCTTCACTATATTTAAGGCTCTCCTCATATACCAGAACCTGAGAGAAAGGGACAAGGGGATTTCTTTTTTGTCATTTAATATTTTATTTTTCACAATTACACATAAAAACAATTTTAACATTCTTTTTCTCCCAAATTTTGAGTTCCAAATTCTTTCTCTCCATCATTGAGAAGGCAGGCAATTTGGCATAGGTTACACATATATAATCATTCAAAACATTTCCATATAAGTCATTCTGAGAAAGAAAACACAGACAAAAAAAACAAACAAGAAAAATAAAGAAAAAGTATCTTTCATCTGCATTCAGGCTCTGCCAGTTCTTTCTCTGGAGAGGCACAGTACCTTTCATCTTAAGTCCTACAGAACTGTCTTGGATCATTGTATTGCTGAGAGTAGCTCAGTTATTCCTGGTAGATCATCATGCAATATTGCTGTTACTATGCAAAATGTTCTCCTGGTCCTGCTCATTTCACTTTTAATAAGTTTTTATGACTTTCCATGTTTTTTCTGAGTGAATCATAATCATTATTTCTTTTTTAAAATTTATTTATTTTATATATATTTGAAACATTTAATGTGAAGACCTCGAATTTCAGATCCATTTCCTTCCTCCCTTGTCACCCATTCCCTCTGGGGAGATAAGTAATTCAGTATATGTTGTACATGTCTAGCTATGCAAAACATTATCATAGTAGATATATTGTACAAGGCTGCTTATAATTCCCTCCCACTCATCCCACCCCCCACCTGGTCCATTCCCTACATGATCCTGTCCCTCTTCTATAGTGGGTACTTCCAACCTCCCCTCCCCCCAAGGATGCCCTCCCATCCATCATCCCTCCTCTCATCCCCCTTCCCCCTATTCTGCTGCAGGTTGAGATATCCCATTTAGTATGTATGTCATTCTCTCCCTGAACCAAATTCAATGAGAATGTGGTTTTGCCTTTTTTTTCCTTCCTATTCTCCCTCTCCCTTGTAACCACTTCCCCTTGCTTCTTCTACATGAGATAGTTTACCCTACCCTGTCTCTCCCCATCTCCTCTTGCCACTTTCCTCTCTCACCTCATAATTCCATCCCTTGAGTATTCTCCCTTCCCAACAGATTCAACCTATGCCCTCTATCCATATATAACTGTAACCATATACACACACATTCACATATGTATTTATATGACCACACACCCTTCTTCCATTATTTTCATAGTGAGAAAGATATCATCAGTCACAGTTATTGCTTTTCCATATAGGAATGTAAATAGTTCAACTTTGATAAGTTCCTTTTGATTTCTTTTCCCTGATTACCTTCTCAGGCACCTCTTGCTTCTTGTGTCTGGATGTCAAATTTTCTATTCAATTCTGTTTTTTTTCCTCAAGAATGCTTGAAAGTCCTCTACTCCACTGAATGACCATATTTTCCCCTGAAACAAAATACTCAGTTTTGCTGGGTAGGTGATCCTTGGGTTCATTCCCTGTTCTTTTGCCCTCTGGAATATCATATTTCATGCCCTTCGATCCCTCAGTGTAGAAGCCGCCAGGTCCTGGGCTATTCTGATTGTGTTTCCACAATATTGAAATTGTTTCTTCCTGTCTCTCCTTTACCAAGATGTTGACTGTATTTTCATGATTTTTTTTGCATCACTTTCATTTCTATTCCAAATTTTTCTTCTACCTCTCTTACATGATTTTTAAAATTATTTTTGAGCTCTTCTGTGGTCAGAGACCAACTCATATTTTTCTTTGAGTCTTTGGATGTAGGAGTTTTGAATTTGTTGGATTCTTCTGAGTGTGTGTTTTGATCTTCCTTATCATCACGGTAACTTTTTACTGTCAGAATTTTTTTCTGTGGTTTCTTCATTTTCCAGCATATTTCTTGACCTTGAACTCTATGCTAAAGTTGGGCTCTGCCTCCCATGTGGAGGGAGCACTGTCCCAAGCTTCAAGGTTTTTTTGGGTGACTGTTTTTAGAGGTAATTCTGGGGACCTGTGAGTTTCTGGCTCTTCCAAGGTGGTATGATTTAGGGAGAGGTGTGTTTACTACTCTTATGTATTGTGAGTGGTTTGTGAGTGACCATAAGTACTCTTTTCAGTCCTGGAATTGTGACCAGATTTCCTGTTCTCCTGTTCGTGCAAGCTCTGCTGTGCTAGTACTCCTCCTTGTACTGAGTCTAAAACCAGGGCTACAACCCAGATCTGAGCATAAACAGTGTAACAGAGTCCTGCTCCTGGTGCCAGCAAAGGGACCCCTGTTAATCTCTTTCTGATCTGTTGTCAGATCACCTTACCATCTATGGGCTAAGAGGTCTGGAAATCACAACTGCTGCCACTGATTCAATTGTGCTGAAGCTTGCTTCTGGTTTTCTGTGGCCCAGTCTTCTATGCTGGCAAGTGCTGCCTGTGCTAAACTGCACTCCTCTTTCACCCTGGTGCAACAGACTTTTCCTGCTGACCTTCTAAGTTGTCTTGGGTTAGAACAATTTTTCATTCCATTTTTTGTGGGTTCTGCCATTCTATAATTTCGTTGGAGTCATTATTTAAAGGTTGGACAGGCTTGGGGGAGAGCTCATGTGAGTCCCTACCTTTAACTTATCACCAACAAGGGAATTTCAATTTTCAGTTCTCCATTATTTCTTCTCCAGGTAAGCAGGACACAAAAATTGTCCAATATAAAACCCAACCCATTGGTGTTCACAAATGGGAGATAGGATGTATGGAGAAGAGGCCATTGGCAATTAAATAATAAAACACATTTCAGCTGATTTCCCAGTCACTTAATACAAATACCTCTGAGAACTTCCTCCCATCCTGATTTCAGCTTAGGCTTCTTAAAGCAGGAATCATTACAAGCAAGTTGGGCCACAGTGAGCAAGAAGTCCATCCTTAAAGAAAGACCTTCCCTGGACCTGGCTTTGCAAAGCTTGATTCAGAATTCAGTTGAGCTGAGCAAGTTGGATAAAGATGGATGATTGCTAAGAGGGGACCTCAGAGGGGCTAATTAGCCCCTGTTTCTAAGGAAGCAGCTCCAGGAGCCAAAGATCCTATGATCTGAATGATTCATCAGGAAAAAAGAAAGAGAAAAACTCAACTCATATGAAAATGAGCCACCAAACTGGAGAAAACTGAGAATGAGTAACCTTATTATGGGAGAACACAGTAATGAGGATATAGGAACTTCCCTTGTCCCTTCATTTTCCTTCCTCCTGGCTTACTTTTGAATTACAGGAGGAAACAATAGTGGATGGGTATGTGGCATAGTATGTAAGGTATGGTGATAAGCTGAAACCCACTGATTAAAGAGTTTTGCCCAAAAGAAAAAGAAGTAGTCTTCTTTAATGGGAATTATCAGGAAAATTTCAACACAATGAGACTTAAGAATACTTGAAGATAAAGGACATCAAATATGTTCCTAATAAAGCTAATCACCCTCTCTCCTTTGACTGTATTTGGTTCTTTAATTAGTGTGTTTCAGCTTCTAGGCTATGAATTTGACAAAGTTTAAAAGATCCACTCTGGAAGCCACCCAATTGCAAAGGGACTAAAGGGATGATACAAAGGTATATAAAGGAGGTTTAGGTGCTGATAGCATAGAATATACCTCTGATCTTATTAAAAACAAAAAGGAAAAAGGAACCATCTTTATCAACCAACATTTCTTCCCTCCTATCTATATTGAGTCTATCCAGGAGTCTATACACAATTCATGAATATTCTAGATAAGGTAGGGAAACAAAAGCAGACTTTACAGGAGATATTTAACACTGAACTACATATTTAATATGAAACAACTGAAGGATTTAGAAAGCATAAGACCCCATTATGTTTGTTATTTATTGACTCCAAGAATTGGGTCAATAGAACAAAATCTTATTTTATAGGTTGTTTTTGTTTTGTTTTTGCAGCAAAGATAAATACTTTACAGAAGGAAAAGTAGGCATGTAGGCCATTGGTGAGTTGATGTTCTCTGTCACTTTTTACTGATATCAATAAGTTCTAATGGTTTGATAGCTTTGGTGTCTTCCTCTACTTTGCATACTTTGAAAAGTGGTTCCCCAATGCCATCATTGTGTTGCCCCATTATGGATCTCCTCTACATACACTTCATCCAATCTGGCTGTTATTCCCATTATTATTTTCTTGAGTGCCATGTCTATTGTCTCTGTAAGCATCTCAGGTACCATGACATCAAAGTTCAAAGATTAGAATTCCACTAGTATTGGATAGAGAAAAGCTTTTTGTCATTCTTTTTTGCATTTTTTTCTCTTTTGTTTGTAGTCTTCTTCCATTTTATCCTTGAATGCCTTGGGATGATTTCGCTGTATTCAATACCTTGCCAAATTCTCTTTAGATTACCATCCCACCCCAGTTCCCTTTCTAGTCAATCTGTCACCCTCACTATACAATTGAAAGACCAGAGCTCAAATGCAGCCTCAAACATTTACTGACTGTATGACCTTGGGCAAGTTACTTAACTCTTTACCTCAGCTTCCTTATCTGTAAAATGAACTAGAGAAGGAAATGGCAACCCAATCAAGTATCTTTGCCAAGGAAACTACAAAAGGTGTTACAAAAAGCAGATCATGACTAAAAAAAAATTTAAAAACAAAAATAATGATATATAATAATATATGTACTATTATATGATATGTAATATATAAATATGTGCCATATATTTATAATAAATATTTATATTTTATTATTCCATTTTGTAGCATACTAGTACATAATATATACATATTATAAATATCTACAATGCAACAAATCAATACATATGTATATAGTGATTACTGTGTGGGTATGGGGGGGGTGTGTGTGTGTGTGTGTGTGTGTGTGTGTGTGTGTGTGTGTGTGCGAGTATCCCAACAACAAAACTTTGCAAAGTATATGCCTGGAACCTTCTTCCCACAGTATATAAAGGCCCATACACTACTTACTACTAATTGCAAATATGCAATTCAAAATATTACAGAGGGAAATTTTATTTAATAGAGGGAGGAAAAATGAGAAATCCTACAAATAGCAATTAGTCCCATAGGTACTTATACTCCAGTAAAGGCTTCTCAGTTTCCTGTTCTTCGGTGCTATCTTAGCTTTTTGCTCCTTGCTAGTCAAAGGAGATGAGAGGCTATTAGGAGAAGCACATTTGTATTCCCTCTCTTTCCAAAATCTCGCTACTTATCACAGAACTCCCAGCTCCAAAGCATTTTCAATTTCACCAGTTTCCAGTGGAAAGATAATATCAAGTGTCCCATCCAAGATCAATATTAACTCCCCAAACCCATCTCTTCTCCAGTTATCAGCACACCCCACATACTCTTCCTTTTTGCTCTCCTCGTTCTTTTCATGTTTTTAATCCCACCTATCACCAAGAAAGGGCAGCTAGGGAGCACAGAGAATAGAGTGCTGATCCTGGAGTCAGGGAGACTCATCTTCCTGAGTTCAAATCTGGTCTCAGACATTTACTAACTTTCACTTAGACACTAGTGTGACCCTGGGCAAAGTCACTTAACCCAGTTTCCCTCAGCTTCCTCATCTATAAAATGAGCTGGAAAAGGAAATTTCAAACAACTCCAGTATCTTTGCCAAGAAAACACCAAATAGAGTCACAAAAAGTTGGACATTACTGAAAAATACAGACAGAACAGCAGCAACTGCATAACCAAGAAATACTTAGAGTCAAGTCTACTTAATCTACCTAATAGTCCAGATACTAAAATGAGAAATATACAAAAAAAATCACATTTCTTTCTACATATTTAAATTTCAATTTTTTTTCTCTCTCCAACTTATCCTCCTCCTTACAACTTCCAAAGTAATGACCCTAAAGTATGGACCTGACCATATCAATCCACCATTTATTTAGATATTCCATAGGTAGCTCAAATTCAATATGTCCAAGAAAGAACTCCTTATCCCCTTCCCCCCAATATCAGTAGCTAAGACCAAATATAAATGGTTTTATTGTATGTGTATATGTACACACATGTTTTACATAATATATATGCATATATAAACTATGTTAATGCATAATATAATACATATTTATAAGTATGCTATATATAATATGCTTACCCTTCTTGTATAAGACTCAAGCCCTCTTCTGAAGGAGCTTATGTTTTGGTATTAAAGAATTCATCTTTTATGCCTTAGAGAATGTTCATTCCTCCATTATTCCAAAAAATGCTACTGACTTTTATTTAACATGTATTTGTTTGTGGAGTCTAAGAACAAAGATATTGTAAGCCACGTAAGAGAGAAGTGAGGGTTCACCTTCTGGTAACTTTTTCTTTAGCATAGCATCCTAGAAAACCATCAGTTCTTCTGGAGAGAGTGGGGATTATCATAGCCATCCCTAGCCTTTGGTCCAAAAGACCAAAACTATCATTATCTTTTCTTCTCCTTATCTATCCTCACGTTAGTGTCTAATAACCCCACTGTTTCTTCAAAATTGACAACTAGATAGTATAGTGAACAGAGCACTGAACTTTGAGTCACAAAGATTTGTTCAAGTTGCCTTGGAATGTACTAATAAGTACATTTGGACTGACAAGTACATACCAGACAAGTCACTTGTTCCAGTTATAGTTTACTCTGTAAAATAAAGATGATATCATATACTTTATATGGTTGTTGTGGGGATTCCATGAGATAATATATGGGACTTTAGTCCCTTACAAACTTTAAAGAATGCACACCCCAAACACACACACACATATGGGTGTGTGTATATATAAATGTGTATATAATATATCATTCTATTATCCCCTAACTCACTGATGGGTTTGTGGCCCTTGGTTACCCTCAGCTTGGTGTAGCCCATCTGGAGATGTTGAAGTTTAATGGGGTGCAGCCACTTACAAGGTATAGCTTCTTGGAAAGAAGCTCTCACAGGTGAGAGTAGAGTGACCAGTTGAACACCAAAAGTGTATGAGCAGTCTTAAAAAAGGGCTCAGCAAGCCTTCACACCAGAAATGCTTACCTCTATACCCGTGTGAAGACTCTTCCCAACCCCAACAGAATGGGCAGATTAGAATGGCCATGAAAGTGGCTAAAGCAGGCAATGTAGAATATTTAGAGCTTGGTCAGACATCAAAGATGCCAAGGTCATCCACTGCATGCTCGATCACCAGTCATCCAGATTTTTATGTGGCCATTGGACTTCGATGACTCTGGAAAAGAGATTTAGACTGTTAACTTTGTGCAATTCTGCCCTACTTAAGTCTAATTCACATAACGAATTTAAAACATTACCCTAAGAAGTCATTGATCCTCTTCTAAAATCAAGAAAAAAACATGTTGTTGTTGTTAAAATAAAAAGTTGAGGAGTTTTCAAACATTTTGTATTTTGGACTTTAGATCTGAACTTAGGGTACCTGGGTTCATATTCTGCCTCTGTTACTATTTATGGGAACATAGGCAAGTCTTTTCTCAATTTCCTTGTGCATAAAATTAAAGGCTGTGGGAGAAATTAAATCCCACTAATTGTTCTTCTTGGTATATATCCTATGTTCTGACCTATGATAGTCTGCTTATACTCATAAGCAACCAAAAATGAATCCCTCCCTTAACCTTTAAGAAGGGACCATGGATAGCATTTGTGCCCCTTTTTGGAGAGGAAAATTAGACAGTGAAAGAAAAGAACTCTCTTTTTTCAAAGAGAGAGCAAGGTGAATGGGGTAAAGGAGACTGAGTAAAAGAAGAGGTTAATGAGACAGGAAGTAAAATGACTGGGGGACAGATGATGAAGTGGACTAAAGGTAGGGGGACAGGTAGAAGAGAAAGAAGAGAACAGAAACTAAGAAGGTCAGTGTCATGTGCAGTGTTGTTATTCAGTTGTTCAGTCATGTCCCACTCTGTATGATCCCATAGACTTTGTCCATGGCATTTCCTTAGCAAAGATGCTAGAATGGTTTGCCATTTCCTTCCCCAGTGTGTTCCCATTTTACAGATGAGGAACTGAGGCAAATAGGCATTAAATGACTATTCCGAGGTTATCTAGCTAATAAGTATCTAAGGCTGGATTCAAACTCAGATCTTCCTGATCCCAGGACTTGTTCTCTATCCACAGCGCCACTTAGTTACCCCATGTGCCATAGATCAAACAAAAATACTAAAATACGGATATGTAAGAGGTCCACCATTGGATTGGTTTTTGCTGTTGTTGCTGCTGTTGGCATAATCCTCCTCATCATCATCATTGTTGTTTGGGATCGATTCTCTGAGTATCCCCTAGGCCAGAAGTACAATGACAACTCATGAGCTGATCCCACTGCTTATTGATGCAATAGATTTGACCTGTTCTGTTTTTCTAACTTAGGCCAGGTCACCAGTCCTTAGGTAAGATGGTAGCCTGCTCCCCAGGGTCACCATAGTCCTTCCAGACTTATTGTGGATGCCTGATTGTAGGCCTACTGTAGTTTGAATTCTGAGTGTTAAATATGTCATGTTAAATATGACATTAAATTCATCCAGAGGATGGCAACCACAGTGGTAAAGGGACTGGAGAACAGAATTGAAGGAACTAGGTAAATTTAGCCAAGAAAGGCCTAGAGGAGAAGAAATAGTAATGTTAAAGTATCTGAAAGACCATCACATAAAGGAGAGATTTGAATTGCTCTTCTTGGAAATGCAGAGAAAAGCTAGATACATTGGATAGAATTTATAAGTAGATAGACTGGAATTTAACGTAAAGAAAAACTTATTGATAATTAGAACTATACAAAAGTAAAATGTGCTGCCTCAAGAAGTGACTGTTATTGGACATTTTCAAACAAAGGCTGAATGACCTCTGGGTGGGAAGGTTATAAAGAGGGTTTTATCCTGGCACCAATGGGAATAAAAAGCCTCTGAGGTTCTGTCCAGCTCTGAAATTCTATGATTGTTCAATATTTTCCACCTATCTCTTGACTAACTCTAAGAATATATGCAATCTTTATATGTTTTAGACTTCCCAATTTATCTTTTAAATAAAACTGCTTGGAGGGGACAGGAGGAAAGATTGGATGAGAGTACCAAAGCAAAGAACCATATCTTTAGAATTTACACCTTGCTGACCTCATGCAGGTGACAGCATTTGATTCAAGATCTGTAAGTAAAAGTTCCTCACTGATATGATTAAGACATGTTTTCCAAAAACAAATATTCTACAATACCTTCTCAACGATAATTATGCTTTCCTTATCCAAGTCATATACTTTAAAGATGATGTCATCTGCCTAATACAAACCAGGTTGGCAACCTATTTAATGCCTCATGATCCAGGTGTCCACCTCACCTGTATTGCCCTCCCAGTGGCCACCAATTGGCTATCTCAGTCAGAGATCAAGGACTTATTGGCCATAAGGGTGGAATCCAGACTTTCTCCCTTAATCTCCACAGTGTGGTTCTAAAGCACATTGCTGGAAGGGAGCCTTCAGAGTCACTTTTATGCTGGCAAGAATCTTGGAAAACACAGAGGGACCACAGCATGCCGAGACTTCAGTCTGGTGCTTTTCAACAAGCCTTGAAATTGGTTCACCCTTTCAAAATTATGGAGATGAAAATGTCAAAGGAAAGATTTGCTGTCCCAGAGAAGACCCAAAGACCTGCTAAAGAGGGCAACATGGCTTGTGAGGGATTCATGGAAAATGCTTGCTAAGTTAACACATTCTGGATTTTTTAAAAATAGAAATCAATGAGAGCAAATTCTGATTTTTTCCCAAGTCACATAGGGCACATCACAACAACTAATCACCTTTTAGAGAGAAAGTCTACATGGATTTCAGGTGACATCATGAAAAGCATAATTCAGTTAAGTCAGTTTAGTTGATATGTGGTTATATTTATGTGATGAGTTATAACCTTCATTTCAGGGTAAATGGGAATAAAACTCTGTATTGAACTCTGACATTACAAAGAAAAGCAGAATGATGTCACACAGAATGCAAAACTTTTCCAGAAATCAAGCCCTTTGCTTTCTTTTGGCATTGTCCAAAATGAGCCAATATGTTTCTTCCTTTTGCCCCCACTATCCAAACAGTTTATCTTTAAAGCAGGCTCCAGCCAAAAATATCATGCCCTGCAAGGTTAAATATTATTCTGAATGAAAAAATGGATATTTGATAAATTCTCAGAATTTCAAGACTTTGTTTGAAAAAATCCCGAATTCAAAAGAAGATGCAACACATAAGAATCAAGAGAAATATAAGGCACATAGCAAAAACTGTTTATAAGGGATCCAAAAGGACAGACTGTTTACTTTTTATATGTGTAAAATGGATGCCTAAGATTCTTATCAATAACTGGGCATTTTATAAGAAAAAATGGAGTAAACCTGAAAATGATACGAATTTAAAAAGTAAAATCACTTAGGAACAGCTTAAAAAGTAATTATTTGAGGTGAAAAAGGAAGAATTGATACAGAGGAAGTAGATTGGGGAGGAGGGCTGGTAATTTTGGTTATCTATTTTCATCAAGAATGGGTTTAAGAGGGAACTATATGTATATATTTAGAAGAGTATAAAAGTCTACTAAATTCAGAAGAAATAAAATAGTAGGGTCATAAGGAGGGGGAGAGAACAAGGGAGGGATCTTTAGAGGGGAGGGTGAGGAAATAGGTAAAATAGGGGTATAGAAGGGTGTTTAGATTTATGGGAATGAGAGGATAGGGGAGGGATCTTTGGAGGGGGTAGGTAAGTTATAAGAAGGAAAAGTAGTGGGTAGAAGTAAAGTAGAGGAGGTAGGAGTGATAGGAAACAAGAGATATAATTATACATAAAGACAAAGATCAGGAGTAGAATAGGTTTGGGATAGTATATGTATATATGTATATGTGTATGAATACATCTATAGCTATAGAGACATATCTAAACTTCATTGTGGGCTTCTAGGGGGAGGAAGGGGAGAGGGGGGAAAGGAACAAAGCAAAAAAGTGCACAGCCGAGAACAAAAGAAAACTCACAAGGAAGAAAAGAAAAGATGGACAATTCTCAACATAATGAGTATTATTTATCAAATAGGATTTCTTGAAATGAAATTCTATTGTTATATATTTTGAATCCTCATAAACTGCTATGGATGCAACATGCTTTTTTCTTCCTAACTTTGTATTTAAATTCCAATATTTAAGTTTATGATATATTTCTGTTTCTGTTCTTTATTATCTGTGTTCTGGCATTTGAGTCTAAAATAAAGTCTAGAAAAAAAAATGTTAAAGCAAAGAATATTTATAAAATATCTATTACTTAACATTAGGTATCTCAGCTCTGGGGGGCTCTAGGTTCTTCTTAAAAAAAGAAAGAAGACCTACATGGTATACTCTCCAACAGACACATAAACATACACATAGATACATATAGGTGTATGTAAATATAAGTGTATATGTATATTTGTATGTATTTCCAGTCAGACCTTTGGTTTCTTGGGTATACATCTAGCTCCCTGTGAGGAACTTCCTATACCCATACAAATTACCACATTTTCAGCAAGTTGTAGTCTCAGAGAGTTTCCTGAGTCACTGATAAGTTAAATGACTTTCCCAGCGTCATCCATCCATCCAAGGCAGGACTTGAACTAAGATCTTGCTAACCCCCAAGACCAGTTCTCTATCCATGGCTCCTCTCTGCCTTTCATACTTAGCAAGGTTGTAACAGCAAGTGGTGAGAAGAAAGCAATGGCTATAAATATCAGTGAACATTTGACCTGAGGAATATCCTTTTTAATTATGTCCATAAAAAGTACTTGGAAAAATTTAAAGTACTATGTAGATATTAGGTCATAACTGTATTATCTCATTTAATGTTTGATGGAGTTAAAATAGAAATGGTTTGCTATTAAATAGTATGGTCTTAATTCAAAGAAGCCATTCTTAATATAGTTATATATTTAAGTGAAGTAACAATTTACAGAATGTGTATGTTTTTGGAACTTCTTGTTAAATACTCCCCCAAATGTTTTCTAGGAAAAAAAAGGGAAATTCAATGGAGAATCAGATTGCCAAGTATTTTGCTGTTCATTACTAAAAATACTCCAAAGTAAAGAAAGAGCTAGTCTTTAGCAAATTTGGTGTGATAAAGTCTCATGAACAATTCCATTTTGAAGAATAGACTAAGTACCTATTCTGCTACTATTCCCTTCTATTTAATTTTAACTTAGGATATTACATAGGTGCATAGAATAATTGTTTTGTAGTCAAATAAAAAGTATTGGGATGAATGGAAAGTATCCTCAGTAAGACTGCAGTAGCAGGGGCGGAGCCAAGATGACAGAGTAGAAACAGCACGTCCAAGCCACTCTGCCCCCAGATTTCCTCCAAATTATGTAAAAGGGGACTCTGAACAACTTCTGGAGCCCTAGCACCCACAGAACAACACAGAGAAGCTAACCTCCCGCTGAGGACAGCCCAGCAGCCCTGAAGGAAGGACCTGCGCAGCACTCTGAGAGCCGACAGTGCAGCATGCAGTGCGAGGGGAGCCAAGCACAGGTCCGCCTGAGTCACGGTTTTAGCCCCAGGGCAGCCGGGCCAGAAACCAGCTGGAGGGACCCCAGAACACTAGCAGCTGTGGTGATTCCAGAATTATCAACATAGACATGCCTAGGACAAAGTGAGAGGTTAGTGCCCTATGGACTTTGGGACCAGTATTTGGTGAATGCTTTGGCTTCCTCCCCTGGGGGCTAGAAGCCACTGAGGAGACTCACCATTTTGTAGTTTTCAGAGGCAGTTCCAGCTCCTGGCTTGTGAACTGTAGGGAGAACCAGCGATCAGTCTTGGGGGGTAATCACTCTTGCTTTAACCTCCCTGGATCTGGATTGTGATCTGGAGTGGAGGTTGTGGGTGGGTTTCCAGCTTGCCAGAAACTGAAGCTGTCCCCCCACTAACACATTCAGGAGGAAAGTTCACCTGTCTGGCAGCCCAGCCATACTGTGGCAACAAGCCCAAAAGTCAAGTAATTAAGTGGCAACATGCCAAGGCAAAGGAAACAAATTAAACAGAAAAATGCAACCTTAGACTCCTATTTTGGGGGCAAAGAGGATAGAAGCATAGAACAGGGGGAGGACTGTGAGGTCAGAAATCCTGCCCCAAAAGTCCCAAAGGAAAATATGAGCAGGTTACAAGCCATAGAGGACCTTAAGAAGGACTTTAAAAATCAAATAAGAGAAGTAGAGGAAAAATTGGGTAGAGAAATGAGAAGGATGCAGAAAAAGTATGAAATGAGGGTCAACAGCCTGACTGAGGAAAACAACACCTTAAAAAATAGACTAACTCAAATGGCAAAGGAGGCCCAAAAGGGCAATGAGGAGAAGAATGCTTTAAAAAGCCGAATTTGCCAGATGGAAAAAGAATCTCAAAAGTTCACTGAGGAGATTCATTCCTTCAGAGTTAGACTGGAGGAAATGGAAGCTAATGACTTTATGAGAAATCAAGATGCTGTTAAGCAGATCCAAACAAATGAAAGAATAGAAGGCAATGTGAAATATCTCATGGGAAAAACCACTGACATGGAAAATAGATCCAGGAGAGACAATTTAAAAATTATTGGACTACCTGAAAGCCATGATCAAAGAAAGAACCTAGAAATCACCCTTCAAGAAATTCTCAAGGAAAATTGCCCTGATGTTTTAGATCCAGAGGGCAAAATAGAGGTTGAAAGAATCCACTGATCAACTCCTGAAAAAGATCCCAAAAAGAAAACTCCCAGGAATATTATAGCCAGGTTCCAGAATCCCCAGATCAAGGAGAAAATACTACAAGCAGCCAGGAAGAAACAATTTCAATATTGTGGAAACAC
This sequence comes from Gymnobelideus leadbeateri, assembly GCA_011680675.1. Taxonomy (NCBI): domain Eukaryota; kingdom Metazoa; phylum Chordata; class Mammalia; order Diprotodontia; family Petauridae; genus Gymnobelideus; species Gymnobelideus leadbeateri. The sequence goes on from WOXC01010630.1 coordinate 437,425, forward strand.
AATCAGAATAACACAGGACCTGGCAGCTTCTACACTGAGGGATCAAAGGGCATGGAATATGATATTCCAGAGGGCAAAAGAGCTGGGAATGAACCCAAGGGTCACCTACCCAGCAAAACTGAGTATTTTGTTTCAGGGGAAAATATGGTCATTCAGTGGAATATAGGACTTTCAAGCATTCTTGAGGAAAAAACCAGAATTGAATAGAAAATTTGACATCCAGACACAAGAAGCAAGAGATGCCTGAGAAGGTAATCAGGGAAAAGAAATCAAAAGGAACTTATCAAAGTTGAACTATTTACATTCCTATATGGAAAAACAAAAACTGTGACTGATGAAATCTTTCTCAGTATGAAAATAATGGAAGAAGGGTGTATGGTCATATGAATACATATGTGAATGTGTGTATATATGGTTACAGTTATATATGGATAGAGGGTATAGGTTGAATTTGTTGGGAAGGGAGGATACTCAAGGGGTGAAATTATGAGGTGAGAGAGGAAGGTGGCAAGAGGAGATGGGGAGAGACAGGGTAGGGTAAACTATCTCATGTAGAAGAAGCAAGGGGAAGTGGTTGCAAGGGAGGGGGAGAATAGGAAGGCAAAAAGGCAAAACCACATTCTCATTGAATTTGGTTCAGGGAGAGAATGACATACATACTAAATGGGATATCTCAACCTGCAGCAGAATAGGGGGAAAGGGGATGAGAGGAGGGATGATGGATGGGAGGGCATCCTTGGGGGGAGGGGAGGTTGGAAGTACCCACTATAGAAGAGGGACAGGATCATGTAGGGAATGGACCAGGTGGGGGGTGGGATGAGTGGGAGGGAATTATAAGCAGCCTTGTACAATATATCTACTATGATAATGTTTTGCATAGCTAGACATGTACAACATATACTGAATTACTTATCTTCCCAGAGGGAATGGGTGACAGGGGAGGGAGGGAATGGATCTGAAATTCGAGGTCTTAAAATTAAATGTTTCAAATATATATAAATACTATTATTAATACTCTTTTTCTTGTAATGGGGAGATAAGATGTGCAGGCATTGAAGCACAGAGATTCACCTTGCTCTAATGGAAAAGTCGAAGGGGGTATGGGAGAAGATATGAGAGAGAGCAGATTGGAGGAAGCGATATCTTGTGGGACTGCTATTCTGGGAGGGTGGGTAGCGGAAAAAAGGGGGAAAAATTGTAACTCAAAATCTGGTGGAAATGAATGATGTAAAACAGAAGTTAATAAAGCATTTGTTAAAAAAATAAAAAATAAAAGACTGCAGTAGCAGACAGAGAAATTAGTCTGATAAGTCCCTCCTCCCTTTTCCCAAATACTTTTGGTTTCTTTTCCTGCATCTATATATTTAAATTCTTTTTGTTCCATACAATTAAGAGATTATGAGTTTTTGCTCTGGCCACATTGATGTAAAAATTCTTAATTTTTTTTATATAGATCAACGCTATATCTAGGAAATCGTGGGGAAGAAGTTTCTAACTGATAGTACTCTGTTTTCAGCACAATTTAATGGTTAAGTTTCCAAGGATACTTTGACACATATCTTTGGAATATCCCGACTCATCAATTGTGAAACACAGCAAAATTCTTCTCTATGATCCTATCTACTAGGTTATATGTTGCTAGGTATTTGGAAAGTGCTAAATTTTGTTGTTAGTTTCTGCAATTTCATTCGCTTGCATGACCTTCATTTCTCACTAATTCTAGGAGCTTTAAAAATAGTTCCCTTTATATTTTGAGTAGTAATGACCCCTCTTTCAGTTTTCTTTCACGATCCTCCCCATTTTCGCAAACAAGTTCTTCTGACTCAATCATTTATTCAATGTCTCTTTGGTTGCATATTTTCTTCTGTATTTAAATGAACATAAGTTATGTAATATAATGTAAGTGGAGCCTTTTGACTCCACTCTTGGATCTTAGCCATTTCTTCATCTCTGTTCAGAAACAAAACACTTTTAGTTACATTTGACAAATCCAGTTGAGGGCTGTTATTACCTGCCTTTCCTTACAATCCTTCTGTAATGTATACTTATTTCAAAACTATTTATGGAGGGATTTTTTTCTACTATTTATTATATGCTCTGAGAATATTTATCTATTCTCTTTCTCCTTTTAGTGAAGTATAATTCTTTAAATAGTTTTCTTAGGTCAATGATCTCTGTATTTTACTGTTACATAAATTTTATCTAGGATAATCTACAAATATATTATGACCTATTTAAAGTGTGGAAAGCATAAAAACATTATTTCAACAAGATTTCTAAATTCAAAGCTATCTATCTCTTTAGTGTGTGTTAACAACTTTATACTTGTTAATTGCAAGTGACATTTTCATAGGCTGGAGGAAGATTCTATGAAGTGAATGAATGTTTTAATATGATTCTGAGTGGAGCTATATAGCTTGATATATTCCATCTACAACAAAATGGTTAAGATGTTTTGGTTTTATCCTTTCTTTAGTTTGGAAAGTATATCTACTTTCATTTAGGAGAGGAAAAAAAAGATTTTATGTTTGAGCAGAGCCATAATGAGCTTAAAAATATCTCCCTAAAAAATGACACATTTTATGTGAAATTGTCCTGACATTATTTTGTTGATGGCATAATTTAAATAGAGAATAATTTTCCAAGCGGACATAAAGCATTCTCACTATATTTGGCTCTATTTTATGCATTTGCAGTGTGTCAATAAGCCATGCATGAGGAACTAAATTAAAAACTTTGCAACAATCAATAAAGACAGCATTTATGTTCTTTCAGGTAGCTTGTTCAATAATTAACTAAGTTGATGATAAATTGACATTTACACCCATGAGATTTTTTGCCACACTCTTTTGCTCCTCAACTGCAACCTCCTCAATATTGTTTTCTTTTAAGTGTTTACAGATTTTTACTCACACAAGCTATGAATGTTCTATATAAAGATACATAAATACATGATTGACTTACATTTGGAGGGGTAACTAGTGGTCTCATCTTTTGGTAGCAGACATATTATTTTGTGTTAAGAAAAGTAGTATGAGATAGGCATCTGAGATGAAACTGGTAAAATATACTGTAATAATATTTTACAAACATGTTTCACTATGAAGCAATTGAGTCAGTAATTATAGATATTATGTGAACCCACATATTTAGAATTTTCCAAAGATAATTATAGATAATATGGATCATGGATTTTGATCAGTAAAGTACCTTAAAGTTCATCTAATCAAATTCCCATTATTTTCTAGATAAGGAAATTGAGGCCTGGAGAAATTAAATGAGTTGCCAAAAGTTATATGACTATTATGTTGCAGATTCAGAATTTGAAGGCAAATCTGACTCCAAAGCCAGCTTTTTTTTTCCATTGTGTCCCATCATATCCTTCAACATACAAGTTGTTCATGAGACTGGATCCCACCAAATTTGCTAAAGACAGATGTCTCCTCAATGCAAATTGTGTGTTGGGGCTCATTTTTCTAAGAACTATTGTTTTGACTAAAAGTGTGTGAGGAAATGGTTAATCATTATGTACTTTCATTCTAAACATCTAGGCAGCATCCAAGCATCAGCAGAAAATTACAAAATCACCAAGTATGGCTAGTCAGGCTAACTCCTAACAGTGTCTATCATATATACCAGGAACTATGTTAGGTAGTAGAGATATAATGATAAAAATACATTACCTTTATCCTCAAGCAACCTACATTCTAAGAAGGACAAATATACACGTACATAAGTCAAATACAAGATAAGAAGTGGTCAGGGCAAAGAAGAGGTCCATATAAAGTTTTCTAAGGAAAACTTACATGGAGTTGTACACTTTTGGAAGAAATGGCAGAGAATTGTGGATCAAGAAAACCTTCACAGAGATATAGCACTCAAGTTGTGCTTAAAGGTAAAGGATGATTCTGAAAAATTGGAGTCGAGAGGCAATGAATTCAAAGTGGCTGGAGGAAAGATGGAGATGACAACCCAAGTTCAGAAAATTCAGTTTGATGGGAAGGTAGAGTGAATGCAATGGAATGATGTGAAATAAGCCTGGAGCTAGACTGGAGGGCCATAAATGCCAAATTAAGGAATTCTTTTTTTTTTCTTTTCTAACTATTTAACCACTAAAAACTTTTTAACAGGGTGTGACAGACCAACACAATAGGAAGATAGCTTTGCCCATTCACTAGGCTCAGTTATATCTATGCAAAACCATTTTTAAAAAATAATTCTGTTTGTATGAATTCTATTTTTATTAAATCAAGGAATCATAGAATTTTCAAGCTCCAAGGAACTTTAACAATAATCTAATCCCTTTCTCCCACTTTACAAATAAAAAAACTAAGGCTTAGAGAAATTAAGTGGCTTTCCCAGGTCATAGAGGTAATTATTCACCAAGGTGAAACTAGAACCCAGCCCTTCTGATTTTTTGACACTCTTTTTTCTAAAGGATAATTTTGAGTCATTCTGTAACAACGGAAAGGGACTGGTCACAAGTTCTAGAATGAGGCTTATGTGCTTTTTGTGGCATTTTCCCCCTTGGGTGAAAGTGGTCTCTTTCTCCTCACCTGCCCTAGAACTTCTTTCCCTTTCTTTTCCCCTTGCCTTCTCCTCTACTTTGTATTTTATTTACTTGTTCTTATGTAACAGATGCAGCAGGGTGAAGTATATCACACGGAGGATTTGATTATAGAAAAACTGGAAACCAAAAGCTACCTCTCATGCTTATCAGCCATATGACCCTAGGCAATAATTAAATTCTGTGAGTCTCAGGAAACTTTCTATGATTTATTTATTGATATTTTATTTATTAACTCTTAATTAAATCTCCCACATCAACAAAATTGTATATCCTTGTCATATTATTTACGTTTTCATGTTATGTTCCCTGAAGCAGAATGTGAACAAATTTCTTGAGGGCAAAGACTGTGTTGGTTTTTTTTTTTTTGCTTTGTATCCCCATCCAGCTGCTATCCTAACATCAGGCACATAGATGGTGATCAAGTAAATGTTCAAGTATAAGAGAACTGAATTCTTTGTATCCTCACTTATTCAATAAGGGAAGGGAGACTGGCATGGTCTGTCCCCCATCAATCTTCAAGCTGAATATTTTTCCAATAAAACACTTAGACTAAATTGCCAATTTCCATTTTTTGTGAAAAATCCATTTTCTCAGAATGACCTTTGTCTAGACCCATGTGGTATAAGCAGGATTTTGCTGTTATCAATGCTAAAACAGAGACAATCGCATTCCATCTTCCACTGGTTTCCTAGGTAACCAAGCCTCATCCATTCCCAGAGTTTACACAGTATAGGGATAGTCCCTTCCCTTCTCCTCCCTACCTTCCCAATTAGCCATGTCCATGCCTCTGACACCTACCACATAAATATTTTTGAGCCATTAAGTCATTCCAAAGAGGAAGGTACCTAAGTTTTATTTAGCTTGAGCATAAATTGAATTAAGAGACTTGGATTCCTGCTTTTATGTTCCTTAGAGGCAGGATGGTATAATAGAAAGAGGGGGAGAAAGAAGGAGGAAAGAAAAAAACAAGTATTTATTAAGCACCTACTTTGCTCAGCAGGGCATTTAGGTGATGTAGTGAATAGAGTACCAGGTCTGGAGTCAGGAAGACACCTTCATGAGTTTAAATCTAACCTCAGACACTTGCTAGCTCTGTGACCCTGGGCAAGTCACTTCACCCTGTTTGCCTCAGTTTCCTCATCTGTAGAATGAGCTGGAGAAGGAAATGGCAAAATCATTTAATATCTTTTCCAAGAAAACCCTAAATGGGATTGCAAAAAATCATATATGAATGAAATGACTGAACAACAACAAATGTGCCAGCACTGTGCTTTGCTCTATAGATATTATTTCACTTAATCCTCATAACAACCCTGAGAGGCAAGTGCTATTATTATCCCCATTATAACTGAAGAAACAGAGGCAGACAGAAGGTAAGTGACTTACTCAGGATCATATAGCTAACTAACACCAGATAATCTCGAGTTTTCCTTACCCCCAAGTCCTCTGTTTTGTCTACTATACCACCCAGTTGCTTTGAGGAAGTGAGGACCAGCCTCAGAGTTAGGAAGAATCTGGGAAATTATGTGATGACAGAGAACATGTATCTCCACATGGTTCATGTCCTGCCTAGGACACATACTGCCTATGGAACCATGGACAAATCATTTACTATGTGCCTCAAGGCAATTCTCAAAGCTTTGAAATTATAGTGGGGGGGGGAGACAATCTCAAAGCAGACCCTCTGAAACCACATATTATATAATGGCACCAAGCTGGTCACAAGATAACAGATTAAGATCATATTTCCACAGTAAATCACTGTACTTACCTGGTCATATCTCTGACAACTCCCTTCCACAAAGGATTAAGGGAGCTGGGCTCAAAACAGTTAGGTTTGTCTTATTTCAACAACATTGAGTTTGCCACAGTGTTCATTTATGAAGAAGCCAAGAAGGAAATATTCTAAGTCTAAGACACTTGATGGTGTTTGTGGAATTTTTTTTTCTATTACGTTTTTGTTTTGTTTTTCCTCACGTGTGCACCCACTCCCTTTCTGCAGGGAGGCCTCTGGGCCCTGCATGAATCCTTCTCACACATTGAGTTTCAGAGAAAATCATTTAGTTGATGGAAATGGTTGCCTCAGCAAGTGACAGAATGAGCTAGTCCAGCAGAGAGTATTTCTACAACATTTAGAGCATCTGGGAAATTATGTGTTGACAGAGAACATGTGTCTCCACAGGCATTCAGTCACAATGCTTGAATTGGGTTTCAGTGACACCATTATAAATGAGGCCATTACTGCAAATGAGAGGCAGTATGGTGTTACTGGATCTGGATTCAGAGGATATGGGTTCCAATTCAGATTTTGACACTTATCTATATGACTTCAAGCAAAAGACTTTACCTTTCTAGGCCCCAGTTTCCTCTTCTATAAAATGAAACAATTGGACTCTAATATACCTCCTAGCTCTAACTCTTAAGTAAGTCATGACATTTTGTGGTTTTTCAGTTGTTTCAGTCATGTTTGACTCATGAAAAATAGTTTGCTGTGTCTTTCTCTAACTCATTTTACAGGATTAAATGACTTGCCCAGGGTCATAAAGCTAGTAAGTGTCTGAGGTCAGATTTGAACTCACAATGCTGAGTCTGAATCCAGGCCCTGACTCTATCAACTGTGCCACCAAGCTGCCCTGTGATGACACTAACTGCAAATGAACATGAAGGAAGAGAATGTTTCTGAAAATAGCACTGAAGGGAAGGAATCCTCTTAAGGGTGGACATAGTAGGTAAACTTAATTCTCTCCATTCTTGGATAGCCTCATTTTAGTTCTCTAATCTGAAAGTTCTATACCAACTTCTTTGGCACAAAGCTCCCCACACCTACCATGTGGTTTCCTTGACCCTTTGTTAGACATAAAAAACTATAGATGCAGCACACATGCTGCAAAGGCAGAAAGTCAGAAAGATCTTGGGTCAAATCCTGGCTCTGACACCTACTAGATCTGTAACCATGGGTAAGTCATTCCTATTCTCTAAGCTTCAGTATCCTCATCGGAAGAACACTGTTGACAATACTTGTACTCCCTACCTAATGGAGTTGGGGGGAAGGGGGTTTCTTTGTAAATATTGATGGTGAAGAAACCACTTCTTCCAATGAAAATCAGCAGCTTATATTCCAATGAAAATCATCTGAAACATACTCATATGGAGTTAAGAGTCATTGAGAGGTAAAGTGGCTTGTCTAGGGTTACACAGCCAGTATATGGATATGAAAATGGCATCAACAACTATGCATGATCAAACCCCACTCCAATTCATTCCTATACTGTTTCAAGGTTTTCCCCTCACAACAATTACATGAGTTAGGGAATAATATTAGTATTAATAGATAAATAGGTAGGTAGGCATGTAGATAGATAGATAGATAGATAGATAGATAGATAGATAGATAGATAGATAGATAAAATAGGTAGATAAATAGATCTGACTATGACTTAGTGAATAAATCCTAAGAGCTACCTGAGGATACATTAAGGAACTTGACCTGGGTCGTATAAGAGTATCAGAGGTGAAATTTTAATACACTTCTACCTGACTCTTCTCACTTCTCTATCCAATATGTTCTACTGCCATTGAATAGTATGATATGGTAGCCAAATAGTACAATATGTTAGGCTACTTTAGATCAAGAATGTTGATAATTTTGATTACATTAAATTGAAAAATTTTTGCACAAAGTCAATGCAACCTAGATTAGGAGAGAAGCAAAAAACTGGGAAAGAATTTTTACAACCAGTATCTCTGATAAAGGCTTCATTTCCAAAATAGAGAACAGAGTCAAATTCATAAGAATACAAGTCATTCCCCAATTGATAAATGGTTGAAGGATATGAACAGGCAGTTTTCAGATGAAGAAATTAAAGCTATCTATAGTCATATGAAAAATGGTCTAAATCACTATTGACTAGAGAAATGCAAATCAAAGCAACTCTGAGGTACCACATAATACTTATCAGATTGACTAACATGACAAAACAGGAAAATGATAAATGTTGGAGAAGATGTGGGAAAACTGGAATACTAATGCATTGTTGGTGGGCTGATGAACTGATCCAACCATTCTGGAAAGCAATTTGGAACTATACCCAAAGGGCTATAAAACTGGGCATCCCCTTTGAACCAGCAATATTACTGTCTAGCTCTATATCCCAAAGAGATTATATAACTGGGAAAGGGGCCCACAGCTACAAAATTATTTAGAGTAACTTTTTTGTGGTGGCCAATAATTGGAAATTGAGGGGACACCCATCACTTGATGAGTGGCTGAACAAGTTGTAGTATATGAATGCAATGGAATCCTATTGTGTTATAAGAAATGATGATGAAGCAGAACTCAGAAAAACCTGGAAAGACTTGAATGAACTGATGCTGAGTAAAATGAGCAGAACCACGAGAACATTGTATACAGTCACAGCCTCAATGTGTGATGACTAACTTTGATACATATTTCTTCTTAGCAATGCAAGGATCCAAGACTACTGCAAAGGACTCATGATGGAAAATGCTATCAACATCCAGAAAAACAGCTATGGAATCTGAATGAAGATTGAAGCATATTATTTGCTTGCTCTCTCTCTTTTTTCTTTTTTGTTGTTTGTTTCTTCTTTCTTGTGGTTTCTCCCACTCATTCTTTTTTTTTTTTTTGGAGGGCAATTGGGGTTAAGTGACTTGCCCAAAGTCACACAGCTAGTAATTTTGTCAAGTGTCCGAGGCCAGATTTGAACTCAGGTACTCCTGACTCCAGGGCCAGTGCTCTATTCACTGTGCCACCTAGCCGCCCCCTCCCACTCATTCTAATTCTTCTCTACAACATGACTAATATGAAAATAGGTTTAATATGAGTGTTTATCTAGGGGGCAGCTAGGTGACACAGTGAACAGAGCACTGGCCCTGGAGTCAGGAGAACCTGAGTTCAAATTCAGACTTAACACTTACTAGCTGTGCGACCTTGGGCAAGTCACTTAACCCCAATTGCCTTGCCTTCCCCCTCCAAAAAAAAAAAAAAAGATAAATGTTTATCTAGGGCCTATACGCTATCTTGGGGTGGAGGAGGAGAGAGATAGGGAGAAGACTTGGAACTCAAAATCTTATGGAAATGAATATTGAAAACTAAAAATAAATAATTTTTTAAAAATAAAGAAAAAATAGTGGAAATGTTATTGTCTTGCTATATTCTTGTTGGCTAAAATCAGGAGTATTATGTTTAATACTGGGGTCCATTTTAGGAAGGACTTCAATGTGAGCTCCTTGATGGAAGGGACCATATTTTGCCATTCTATGTATTACCAGCTCTTCAGAGGAAAGACACAAGCATTTACTAAGTTCCTACTATATGGCAGACACCCTGCTAAACAATTAACAAATATCTCATGAATCTAGGCAGCTAGGTGTCACAGTAGATGAGTGCTAAGCCTGGAGTCAGGAAAACCTAAGTTCAAATCTGGCCACATACTTAATAACTGTGTGATATTGAACTAGTCATTTAATCTCTATTTGCCCAAGTTTCTTTAACTGAAAAATGGGGATAATAATAGCACCTACTTCCCAGTGTTGTTGTGAGGATCAAATGGGATAAGATTTGTAAAATGCTTAACATAGGGGGTTGACTATGGCATGTGCCATATAGAGGTGTTGCTGTTATCACTATAGCCCTGACTCCAGTACTTCATCAACTACATTTCCTAGCTGCCCCTTAGCATAGGCCTAGTAGGTATATATATATATATATATATATATATATATATATATATATATATATATATATATATATATATATATATATTATATATATGCACGTATACATATACATACACATGGATACATATGTATATAGAGAGTAAAAAATCTATAGATATAGATAAATATCACTAATAAATATTCATTGACTGATGGGTAGGTAGTATAACTGAGAGTAAAGTCTTAGAAAAGTGTAGTCAACCTGAGGCCATCTAGAGTAGGCTGAGATGGTAGGGAGTGGGAGTGAAGAATGGCACCATTTTCCTGAAAGCCAGCCCTTGGGTAGCCAACAGAACTAGGACTAAATTAATGTGATTTAACCTCAAATGATAACTTATTTAAGTTTCTAGGAAAAGACCAATAGTTACAGAGAGTTAAATATTTGGTATGACTTTCTCATGTAAAATTGTTAGTGGGGTATTTGGTGTGTATTTGTGGACAGGAGAAAAGTTTGCCTTTTGCATTACCAAGGAAGCTGTCTGAGACAACAATCCCCACAGGTAGGTACAGTTAGAGATTAAAGACCTTAGCTTCCTTGTAAGAGGCAACATTAACTACAATGATAAGGTTATCAGTTTCTGGCTAAGATTACAGGATTAGCTTCTCTAGACATGTCCTATCTCTTCTTTCACGCTAAAATAGGCACGGAAGCTCCTGGTGTCAAAAAGCAAAAGCCAAAGAGATTTTTCCAAGATCAAACTCAGAATGGAGATAAACAGCTCACAGGTTGTCAGGGAGAGGACTCAATTGCTATCATTTCAGGACACATAAGCTATTCAAGGCATTGACTTGTTCCTTTTCCCTTGCTCAGCAGTCCCAAAAGTACAAACTAGAGATTGGATAACAATGGGAAAGTTGCTGAAACCAGAGACAGAGAAACCCAGCATTCAAATCCTGATTCTCCTATTTACTACCATCTTTGAGTTCCAGACCTTAATTAGAGCCAGTAGCACAGACCCATTTTCTGCCTAATGGGGTCCAGAGAGCTGAGGAAAAGCTCCAAATATTTAATCTAGTTTCCACTGAAAACAACCAGCCAACTAGCTGTCACAGTGATTCCCAACCTGAAGTGCATGACTCTGTGTGTGTGAATATATTATCTATATTTATAACATTATTTATATGTATGTAAATATGTATATATTATAATATACACCAGTACACATAAATATGTACACATATAGATGCACATGTGTATACATATGTGTGTATATGTATATCTATATGTATATTTCAAAATTGTATTTCAATATAACTTGTTTCCTGCGCAATTCTGTTATTTCATGCATTTAAAAACATTATTCTGAGAAAGGCTCAGTCTTCATCTTACAGCCAAAGGGCTTTAAGACACCAAAATATAAACACACATATAGATGCTCAGATATAGGCACACACATACACACATATATACATGCACATACACACATGTGTATATACACATATATACAAATACATACCATTAAGATCCCCTAAAGTATACTGCTTGGTAATGCAAAAGTCATTTCCACACTAGAACAAGGAAGTATGTATGTGTTTAATGAAACATTGGTGAGAGTTGCAACATCTAAATTGTTGGCTTTTGGTTTTAACCTTGTATCCCCAACTCACCCAAGCCAGACGTTAACATCAGAGTTAGGGAGAAAGCTACAGCTAATCTCACAATCACAAAGAGGATCACACTTTATGCTCTGCTAAGGACACCAAGAAAAGAGCAGCAAAGAAACAGCCTGAAGTTGAGCTATTTGCTGCTGAGCACCATAGTGAGCAATCTCCTCACCCTGCATGTATTCACTCCCCCCTCCTTCCTTTAGTCAGGGAATGCTGCCCTTTGTGTCTTCTATGTGGTGAGATATTCTTGTTGATGGTTACTTGTGATGTCTGAGCCAAATGCTGGTGCTTACATCAGTTAGTCAACAAACATTTACAGTCACCTACTATGTGCAAGGAACTATGCTAAGTGTTAGAGATACCAAAAAAAAAAAAAAAGTTAAGAAACAGCTTTTGCTTTCAAGGAGCTCGTATTTCATCTTTTTTTAATTCATTGAAGTTTAATATTGTGGTTCAATATAAAGGACATTGAAGTAGGAATCATTCGGACCGAATTCCATTCCCATTTATTGTTGTTCAGTCATTTCAGTCGTTTGACTCTTTGTGACCCTATTTGGGGGTTTCTTGGCAAAGATACTGGAGTGGTGTGCCATTTCCTTATCCAGCTCATTTTACAGATGAGGAATTGAGAAAAGCAGGGTTGTGTCCAGGATCATGCAGCCAGGAAGTGTTGGAGCTCATATTTTAAATGAAAAGACAGTATGCAAATAAGCAGGTAAGTAGAAGACATATATACAGAGTTGATAGAAGGCACTCTGAGAGGGGAAGGAACAAGCAGCTGGGGTGATGGGGAAAAGATCTCCAACAAAGGGTAAGATTTGCGCTGAATTGTGAAGGAAGTCAAGAAAATCAAACAGTAAAGTTCATGGGGCAAATCATTCTGGACATGGAGGACAGTCACTACAAAAACACAAGAGACGAGAGGTGGAATATCTTGTTAAAGGTACTCCAAGTAGGCCTAGGCAGCAAGACCATACAGTTTCTTAGGGGAAAAAAAGAATAAGAAGCCTAAAAGGAGTTAAGCTGTCAGGAGCTTTAAATGATGAAAACCACACTTGAGAAAAATCACCTTGGCCACTGAGTGGAGAATAAAGTGAAGTAAGGAGAGACTTGAAACAGAGAGACTAGAAAGAAGGTATTTAGTATGAGATGTTATAAGGGACTTACTGGGTTGGTGTTATATGACTATGAGTGTAGAGAAGGATGTGCATGTAAGAGATATTGTGAAGAAAGAAATAAACTTTTTGAATGCAGATTAAAGCAAACTACCTGATCTCTTTCTTTTTCTTGTTTGGTTTTGTTTCCTCTTTCCCATTATTCATTCCAATCCTTCTTTATAACCTGACTAATGTCTAATGTGAAAGCATTTGCAGATCCTATACTTGATTGCATGCCACCATGGCGGGTGGGGGGTGGGGGGAGAGGAAGGGGGACAAAATTTGAAACTCAAGGGATTGTGGGACTGAATCTTGCAAACTAAAAGTAAACAAACAAATTAATAAAGACAAAATTTTTTAATTATTAAAAAAATAAACTATGTAATGGATGAAGGACAAGTTTTACAGTAAGGAAAAAAAATAACTTGGAAAAGGATTCAGGAGACCTAATTTCAGCTGTGCTACTAGCTCTCTGCCTTGGGCAACTCATTTAACCTCTCCTGTCTTCTTCATTTGTAAAATAAGGAGGTTTAGACTGTTTTCCACTAATCTTTGAGTTGAAAGATTTCTTTGAGATCTAAAAGTCTAGAATTCTATGATTCTATGTTTGAACCTAAGCCTCAAGGGGAGGATGAGACAGAATAATTAATAACTTGTGTATTCAGTTTAAGAAATTGTAATGTACCTCATTTGATCACTAGGTCATTTGATCCTTCTAATAAGCCTGTGAAGTTGATAGGTTAGGTTTTATTCCTACTTTATAGATAGGACACTGGAACTCAGAGAAACTTAAATGTAGTTAGCAAATGAAAGAATCAAATCTTGAATCCAAGTTCAAGTTGAAGTATTCTGACCCCTATGGTCAGTTTTCTTTTCCCAATAAGGAAGAATTCAAGGAATTAAATAAGATAATGTTTGTAAAGTGCTTTCCAAACCTTAAAAGGCATATATATTTTTAAGTTTAATTTTAAGAATGAATAAAAGAGAAAGAAAAAAACGGCCAATAAATATATAACTAGAAGAGAACAGTGGGAATCATAATGAGATTTGCATGTTAAAGGCTCTGGTGGAGATTATGAATGAATCATTCCATCTGATTTGGGACCCATTTGGAAAATAAAAAGGAAAGTTTTAGTAACCAGAATAACTCTCCAGCTAGAGATTGCTAGCCTGAGACTACAGAAAGAAGCCATTGAGTAGAGTCATATCTCTAAGTAGGACTTATAGCTTTTTTTTTTTTTTTTGGACAGCAATTGGTAACTTGCTCAAGGTCACATAGCTAGCTTTTTTGTCAAGTGTTTGAGGCCAGATTGGAACTCAGGTCCTCCTGGCTCCAGGGCCAGTGCTCTATTCACTGCACCACCTAGCTGCCCCTAGGACTTATATCTTAAGTAGGAAAAGGCAAGATTCTAATTACCCATAATTGTCAACCACATAATGCCATTATCATGTAATGTATATTATGGCTGTCTATGTTCACTTTACTCCATACCTAGACTCTTTCACTCCTAAAAGGATCTATAAGTATTCTGCCTAAACTTTGTGTCTCAATTAGGATAGTCTAGTGTTGTAAACACAGTAGTTGTGAAGGAATGAACGAATGAATGACCAAGCTTTAAAACTTCAGGTACAGATATGGTGACAGACATTATCTCTCTCAACTCAGCAACAGCCTATGTGTAGAAACCAGAAAGTTGGGCAAAAGGCCATGATTTTGGGGCCCACAAAAATTCGTGAAATAGTCAATTGAAGTATGGATAAGATATGAACCATCTTAATGGAGGGAAGACACACACTGATACAAATAACAGAAACTTTAAGTAAGAATCAGTGTTCTAACCCTGGGAATAAAAATGAAATTGATTAGATAAACTACAAGTAGGTCAGTGCAGCTGGATGATAGAATCATGAGTCAATGACTCTTGCTGTTGTGTTATTTTATGTTCCCACTTAATCCCCAAATACCTTAAGGATAGGAATGGCATGTGGCTTTCATATTTATGGCATTTACTTCACTCAGTGCTCAATGTGGTGCATTGCAGCTCAAGAGGTACCTTTTGAATATAAAATACATATAAAATGTATTTTAATATTTAATATGTATACATATAAAAATACATCAAGTACCACTTGTGACTAGGGAACCAGAGAAACACATGATGTGCTTTTTTGCTGCCCAAAATTAAAGTCATTTCAGCAAGCATTTTTTATGTAGCTAATATATGGCAGACATTGTGTTAAATGGCAATGGCTCACATTAATATAGCCCTTTAACACTTATAAGACATTATATGAATAACATCTTCCTCACAAGAGAGATGTCATCATCATCCTCACGAGAACCCTTTGAGGTAGATCCCACATGGTTTATTACCCATTTCAATATAAGGAAAGTGTGATTGTAGGTAGAAGCAAAGAGAAAGAAGTTATCTCTTAAACAGGATAAGTTAAGAGTCTACAGATACTGCAGAGCTGTGATTTTAAGTGACTTAGCCTTCCCAAGGGCACAAAATCTAAAAAATTATAAGGACCCTCAGAGACTATCTAGTCCAATTTGTACCTAAGTAAGAATGCCTTCTATAACATTGCTGGTATATGGTGATGGGCTTGAAGAGCTCCAGTGAAGATCTAACTACATCCTGAGGAGACTTATTCTGCTCTTACACAGCTTCAGTCAGTAGGACATTTCCCCCCATTGGCCCACAATTTGTCGCTGTGCAATGAATGCCCTTTTTTCCTAGTTTTTTTTTTCTTTCCTCTAGGCACACACAAAACAAACCTACTGCCTCTTTCATATAATAGGAATAGGATGTGGATCTTTTATTTCATAGGAGCTATGGAGTGAGGAAACTCTACCAGTGCAGGCCAGTACTTTCTCTGAAGTTTATAAACTCAGAGAGCCACCAAAGCACTGAGAAGTTAAGTGATTTGGCCAGGGTCACACAGCCAATATATGTCAGAGATGGGTCTTGACCTGAGATAATCCTACCTTCAAAGTTAATTTACTCTCCACTACATGGAAAAAAGATCTGTGTGATTTTGTAGACAATATGTCTGATGAGTGAGTGATGTGATACAAGAAGATAATGATGATGATGATGATGGTTTCAGTCTCCACTGATAGAAACATAGCATAAAAACATGGGATGCAATAGATCCATGGTACTCTACACTCATCAAACCATATTTCAATTGTTGGGTGCAGTTATTGGTATTATTTTTAATAATGTCATTGACAAATCTAGATCAGCTTAAGAAACTGAGAATGTTGAACTAAGAAAACAAGAACCTAGAGTTGAAATAATAGCTGTCTCCCTGAATTTGAAAAGTTGTTATGCAGAAACTTTTGTTATTTTTTGTTCTTCTTGGATCTTAAAGAGAGAGGTAGGAGTAATTGGTGGAAGTGGAAGAGAAAAAGACTCTGATTAAAGAAATAAAATGTTCTAATAGAACGGTACAAAAGGAATTCACTTCCTTATAAGGTGATGTGTTTTCCCTTCAAAGGAGATCTTTAAGCTGCTCAAGGCAAAATGAACACTTTTTGAGGATTTTGGAAAGGGGATACCTGTACAGGTTAGTATGGTCTATGGTCATCCATAGAATTGGGCAAACCTGTTTCAAGCTGATTATTAGTTCCAGGAAAGTAACAGATGTGAAAGACAATTTTAGAAGTCTCAAATAAATGGCCTATGTACCTACAGAAAGTTATCCTTTTCCTATGACCCAGAGTTCCAGTTGTGATAATAATTGTTATGATAATAAAACCTTTCATTTTTATAGAGCTCCTTTGTCTATAAAGCTCTGTCAGGTCAATTATCCCCTTTAATCATCACAACTCCATGAGTTAGAGCAGGTATTATTGTCACCATTTTGCTTTTGAGGAAAATGAAGTTAATGAAGATGAGGTGACCTGCCCAAGGTCATATACCTTCTAAGTGACAGACCTGGAACTCAAACTCAGGGCTTTTATACAAAGCTCTCCCCACCACCTCAGAACTAAAGGACAATGAGAAACTATTGATGAAACCCAGTCTGTTGCCTGTGGCCTGTAATCTTCTTGGAGATGTTCTATGAACTCAGTCTGAACTTACTGAATTCATAAGATCCAGTGAGTATATATTTCTAGGCATTATATCTGTCAGAAATTTCAAAAAAGGAAGCAATCATGAAGATAATCTGTTTGATTTTCATCTAGACTTCCTGTGGAAAGATGGCTATATAATTCCATGCAATCTTAGTGTTGTGACCTTAACTTTTAGCTTAGCATAGCAACATTATTTAATATTTTCTGCTTTTTCAGATGAACTTGCTGTTTTTTGTGACCCATATGAACCTCACTTGACCTGTTGAATTCCCTTCCCACTGAGAGCTCCCCTTAAATAAACATATTTCTAAAGTCAGGCAATTGTTTTATAATTTATAGTTTTGATTCCTCTCTTTAATCTTTTCCTCCCCCCCCCACCTCGTTCACTTTTTTTCTTATTTCTGCCTCTTCCATTTTAAGTAATTCTCCTTGCACTACTGCTATAACTGCAGATTCTTTACTTACATATTTGATCATTAAATATGTGACTTCATCAGAATGGCTGGTCTGATTACAACAAGAAAATGTAATTCAAAGCCAAAGCTTAATGGACAAAATGTAATTCCTCACCCCACCCCCCCTCAGTCCTATCTTTAATCACTGAAAAACTAGGAACTGAATTTCTGTTCAAAGTAATCAAGTTTAGTAAAAATTAGGACATAGAGATCAGAATAACAGGTTAATATAGTGTTTATGATGTTCTCATTTTTAAAGGCATTAACATAAAACAAGGATCACTTTCAAGGCTGTCACAATTTGTAAGACAGAAAGTTTTTTTTGTTTGTTTTTTATCAAGCTATAGGAGTAAGATGCAACTAATTGAACGAGAGAAATTAAAGACATATTCCCAGTGGCCAAAGGGGAATTAATAGAAGAAAAAAACTAGACAGCATTTCACTTAACAAAATTTCAGGAAATTGTGGGCATATACCCACCCAATCTCTCCCAATGAAGATTTAATTACTCACCCCAGCATTTGTTCTGTTATGCATTTTTTAAAGCAATTGGGGTTAAGTAACTTGCTCAAGGTTACACAGCTAGTCGTTATTTATGTGTGGGTGCTCATTTTCTGAGGCCGGATTCGATCTCAGGTCATCCCAACTCCGAGGCCGGCACTCTTACTCACTGTGCCACCTTGCCACCCCTGTAATGAATTTTGAATAAGAATTTTAGTGATCAAATTATATTGTTTAATAAATGCAGAGAAAGAGAATTTCTATTCTCTGCTCATTGGGAAATGATGAGGATTATGATGAGAAGAAGGAGGATAAATAAAACAATAACAATAATAAACCTTGGACTCAAGAGTCAGAAGACTTGTTAACAAAAATAGGAAGACAATAGTTGCTAGTGAATTCAATGGGCCATTTTTCTGACAAGAAGTTAAGGATTTGAAAATAATGTTACAAAAATAGGTATAATAGAATTTTTGGTAATTGCTTAATGAAAATATAAGGCATGGATATATCACATTGATAAAAACTAATCTGTGCATTAGAGTATGAAGAACACATAAATAAATACAGGAAGGGAGAAGAAATAAATTCAGATTCTATTTTGTGACTTACTATCTGTCTGTGGACTTTGAAGATGTCACTTGAAATTTCTGGACTTCTATTTACTACATTAAAAATGTGAAGATTAAGGGGGGCAGAGTCAAGATAGTGGAATAGAAACGGGATTTTGCCATGGCTCCAGCTTCCACCTTCACCAATACATGTAAAAGGAGACTCTGAACAAACTTTGGAGCTACAGAACCCACAAAATGACACAGAGAAGCTAACCCCCCTCTGAGGACAGCCCAGCATGCCAGCAGGGAGCAGCCAGAGCAGCGCACTGGGAGCTGACCCCAGTGCCCCATGAGACAGAGGTTTTAGCTCCAGGGCAGCCTGGCGAGCAGCCAGAACACCAACAGCTGTGGCATTTGCAGAATTATCAACACATAAATGCCAAGGACAAAGTGAGAGGTTAGCTGACTGTGGACTTTGGGACTAGTGGGGAGAGCTTCAGCTTTTGCCCCTAGGGCAAGAAGCCTCTGAGACACTTAGGTGTAGCCTGTGCCACATTGCAGCTTCAGCTCCTGGCCTGCAGACTGTAGAGGGACCAGGTGACCAGTCTGGCAGATAATCACTATTGCTTTAACCTTCTTGGATCTAGATTGCAGTCTGGGGTGGAAGTCCTGGGGGGTGTGACCACCTTGCCAGAGCATGTGGAGGTTTCAGAGAGGGCACCCACCTAATACCTCCGGCAGAGGAGAAAACCCCAGAGTTTGGAACGAAAGCTCCCCTGGCTGGTGGCAGAATCTTACTGTGTCAACAAGCCCAAAAGTCAAGCAATTGAGTGGCAACATGCCTAGGCAAAGGAAACAAAATAAACAGAAAAATTCAATATTAGACTCCTATTTGGGGGGCAAAGAGGATTGAAGCATGGAACAGGAGGAGGACTGGGAGGTCAGAACTCCTGCACCAAAAGCCCCAAATGAAAATACAAGCTGGTTACAGGCCATAGAGGAACTTAAGAAGCAGATAAGAGAAGTGGAGAAAAAATTGGGAAGAGAAATGAAAATGATGCAAGAAAATTATGAAAGGAAAGTTAACAGCCTGACTGAGGAGAATAATGCTCCCAAAAAAAGACTAACTCAAATAGCAAAAGAGGCTCAAAAAGCCAATGAGGAGAGGAATGCCTTAAAAAGTGAAATTTTCCAGATGGAAAAAGAATATCAAAGGCTCACTGAAGGGCATTTTTCCTTCAGATTTAGAATGAACCAAAGGGAAGTGAGTGACTTCGTGTGAAATTAAGATGCTGTTAAACAGATAGAAACAAATGAAAGAATAGAAGGCTATGTGAAATATCTCATGGGAAAAATCACTGACCTGGAAAATAGATCCAAGAGAGATAATTTTAAAATAGTTGTATTACCTGAAAGCCATGATTAAAGAAAGAACCTAGAAATCATCCTCCAAGAATTTCTCAAGGAAAACTGCCCTGATGTTTTAGAACTAGAAGGCAAAATAAAGGTTGAAAGAATCCACCAATCACCTCCTGAAAAAGATCCCAAAAAGAAAACTCCTAGAAATATTATAGCCAGGTTCTGAAATTCCCAAATCAAGGAGAGAATATTACAAGCAGCCAGGAAGAAAAAATTTGAATATTGTGGAAATACAACAGTATAACACAGGATCTGGCAGCTTCTACACTGAGGGATCAAAGGGCCTGGAATATGATATTCCACAGGTCAAAGGACCTGGGATTAAAACAAGAGAGTCACCTACCCAGCAAAACTGAGTATCATGTTTCAGGGGAAAATATGGTCATTCAGTGGATTAGAGGACTTTCAAGCATTCTTGAAGAAAAAACCAGGCTTGAGTAGAAAATGTGACATTCAGACACAAGAAGCAAGAAAAGCATGAGAAGGTAACCAGGGAAAAGAAATCATAAGAAACTTATTAAAGTTGAACTATTTACATTCCTACATGGAAAAATAAAATTGTAACTGATGATACCTTTCTCAGTATGAAAATAGTTAAAGGGAATAGAAATATATATATATACACACATATAGTTTTTATTGGAGGTTATATAGACGTAAGAATACATATGTGAATGTATATATATGTTTACAGGTATACATAGATAGAGGGTACAGGACCAATTTAATAGGAAGGGATGATACTTAAAAGGTGAAATCAAGAGGTGAGAGAGGAATATAATGAGAGGAGATGGGGAGAGACAGAATGGGGTAAACTATCTCATAGAGAAGAGGCAAAGGGAAATTGGGTACAAAGGAGGGGAAGAACAGGAAGGCATAAGGGAATGGGTCAACCTTATATCATTGAATTTGTCTCAGGGAGGGAATGATATACAGATGAAATGGGGTACCTCACCCTACAGGAAAGTAGGGGGGAAGGGGATGAGAGGTGGGATGGTGAAAGGGAGGGCAGGCTGGGTGGGAGGGAAGTAGGAGGCACACACTTTTGAAAAGGGGCAGGACCACTTTTCCCTGAGGTGAGATACAGTCCTTGCTGGCACCGGCGCCATGGGTCATCATCCTGCCCGCTGTTATAGGTACTGTAAAAATAAGCCATACCCGAAGTCCTGTTTCTGCAGGGGAGTTCCTGATGCCAAGTTAAGAATCTTTGATCTTGGTAGAAAGAAAGTGAAAGTGGATGAATTTCCATTGTGTGGCCACATGGTGTCAGATGAATATGAACAGCTGTCATCAGAAGCCTTAGAGGTCACTCGCATCTGTGCCAACAAGTACATGGTGAAGAGTTGTGACAAGGATGGCTTTCATATTAGTGTGCAGCTACATCCTTTTCAGGTCATCTGCATCAATAAGATGTTGTCATGTGCTGGGGCTGATAGGCTCCAGATTGGCATACGGGGAGCATTTGGGAAGCCCCAGGGCACTGTAGCCTGTGTACACATTGGCCAAGTTATCATGTCGATTCAAACCAAGGTCCAGAATAAAGAACATGTAATTGAAGCATTACGTAGGGCCAAGTTCAAGTTCCCTGGCCACCAGAAGATCCACATCTCCAAGAAATGGGGTTTCACCAAGTTCAATGCTTATGACTTTGAGAATATGATAGCTGAGAAGCGACTCATTTCTGATGGCTGTGGAGTTAAGTACATCCCCAGCCAGGGCCCCTTAGATAAATGGCGGGCACTCCACTCCTGGGGGTGTGTGCTGTGTGTGCCTTTCCGCAGGCATAAAGAAAACTAGATACTGCTAAAAAAAGAAAAGGGGGGGGCAGGACCAAAGTAAAGAATAGAACAAGTGGGAGGTGGGATAGGAGGGAGGGAAATATAATCAATCTTCTACAACATATCTACTATGGTAATGTTTTACATTAGCTACACATGTACAACCTATATTGAATTGCTTATCTTCCCAGTAAGCGTGGGTAACAAGGGATGAAGGGAATGAATTTGGAATTCAAAGTTTTAAAACCAAATGTTTAAATAGATATAGATATAGATATAGAGATATATACGTATAGATATATAGATATAATATTATTAATACTATTTTACATGTATTTGGGGAATAAGAGGAGGGGATATCCTGGGGGACTGTTATTTTGGGGAGGTTTGTAGGGGGAAAATTGGGAGAAAATTTGTAAAAAAAAAAAAAACTGGCATAAATGAAGTAAAACAGAAGTTAATAAAGCATTTGGGGAAAAATGAAAAGAAAAGAAAAGAAATGTAGAGATTAGACTGTATTTCCCCTGAGGTCTTTCTGGTTCTGACATTCTGTGATTTCCACTCCACCCCCCCCTCTTTATGTTTTATGGTTAATAAGAATTTTTCTCATTTTATTCACTGAATCTTCAGAAGAATAAAAGAGCCTGTGAAATAGATGGTGCAATTAATATTCTCCCCATTTTTCAGGTAAGGAAAATGAGGCTTAGTGAGACAAGTAAATAGCTTGAATCTAGCAGAGCTATTTTCAGAGGGCAACTAGGATGACTTCACCTTTTCTTAGCAACTTTTTTCTTCTTTGTATATATTAATTGGGCAAATTAAGTTTTAGTTGGATGGTTATAACTTTTAATGTTATTTATAGAGTTTTTTTTTTTAATATGCTCCCCAATATTGTTTAAGCAAAGGTGCATAAATTTGTGATTTTAGAGATGTAGCCTAAGTTATTGGGAAAGGTTTAACATTTTTAATGCCAATGCAATATTCACAGCGCCCACAGTGGCTATGAATTTGCTGGCATAGTTCTGAATCACAAAATGTAACAGACTCTCCACATGGAAGACAGAACCAAAGCATTTATTCAAACACCAAAAAGCCAAATCCATCACAGAAACCAATGCAGTGAGCACTGAAATCTCCAAGCCTTCCCTTTGTCAGGCCTTCAGAACAAAACAGGTTCCCTTAAACAAAAATGCTCCTCTCTTACTAGCTGCTCTGCCTCAACTCTGCCTGTTCCCAGCTCTGCTTGTGCTCTGCTCTGCTCCTTCCCTCTCCCACCCTTCCTGCTATCTCCTTCCTCCATGGGCTCCTATGTGATTACATTTAGCCTATTAAGGGGCAGGGAAGATCTTCAAATTCCTTTAGGCATATTAAGGACAATACAATGCATATTGTTTCCAACCAAAGGCTCTTGGTACAGTCAAAGAGAAGACGCAAAGGCACTTGATTATCTAAAACTCAATCCAGAAAAACAACAAAAATCCTATTTTGCTTGCCATTACAACATTCTAGACTCAATTGTATTATCAGTAAACATCCTAGCCACCCAAAAGGTATCAAGTATACCTATAGCATTTAGGACTCTTCAGGCAAGGGAAGACACAACATTTCCTATGGGCCACTTCCCAGGTCATCATGTAAGTGAGACACATAGAATCATAGCCCTTATTAGAAAAATTTCCATGGTGTCCAAAATAATGCAGACAAGCTACCCTTCTATGTATCTGAATCTTTACAAATTATCTGTTACAGCCATTCTTATCACAAATGGAAACAAGTAATACTCATCTTCCTTCAATATTCATGTTATTTTCTGCCCCTTCATGCCATTAATACTAGGTTAGCACAGCACAGCTATATCTACCTCCATTTTCCCAGCTTGTAGTTCAAACCCTAGCTAGCTTTGCTCTTACTTCTCCTGACTATGATCCTGACACATGAAAGAAACAATATTTTATAAGTAACCTCAAATATTTTAGAGACATCTATTCATTCAAGTTATTAAGAATTATACTTATATACTCTTTAAAGTAGGCCTCCAAAACTGTTATCTAATAGAGGTCTTTATTTTGAGTTATTTTGTGAACATGGAAGTAATGAATACCTTCATTTGTTTTTTTTTTTAATTTCCTGTGAGACTTCATTAAGATTATAGTCCTTTAAAATTAATGATGATGAAGATGATGATAGCAGATTATATTTACATAGCATTTTATGGTTACAAAGTGATGGCATATATTATATCCCTTTTTTCTCATAATAAACATGGTGACTGGATCACAGGAAAAAAAACAAGAAGGAACAAAACTGCTCAGAGGATCACAAGTCAGGCATTTTGTTACTATTGAGTACACAAATATTTGTGACTTATTTGCCCCACAGTCCTATGAACACACGGTAGCTCAAGAGTACAGTGGAATGTGTATCCTGACCAAGTGCCCAGATTTCCTATATTTCTACCCTTATATCTGTTGTTACTGAGCAGATTCACTGGGGCTGAATAGGAGTTGGATCTTAGGAGCAATAATCATTGGGTAGACTGGACTACAATCCCTCTTCCTCTTATCAATTACAAGGATAACAAGGATTAGTAAAATTTGCTAATCTTAAATACCTATATTAGATGAAGTTTCTACACTTAACAGTTTGTTAACCTTGCATTCCTAACCCTTAATGTAGTTGACCAAGTTAGTTGTTGGGTACATTGGGACTTGCCAGTATATAAACAGGTCAGGCAGCAGTCCAACATGGAGTCATCTGTGTCAACTATGAACTACATGGAGTTAGTAGGCCAGACCTCATGCAAACCTTGTGAAGGAGATGGGGAAATTATTTCCCCCATTTTAAAAATTAGTGATTTGAGGGTTCAAAGGTTAAGTGACATTTCTGAGAACACACAACTTAGAAGTGACTTGAAAGCAATAGGCTTACTACTATTATAGAACTCTTCTCAGCAAGAGTATAGCATGATATTTCTTTTTGATAAGGGAAGAGTTTCTTCCAAGATTAAGAAGAAATTCAGACTTTCTACTAAAAAAGAAGTACTTTCTTCCAAGGGAAACAATTAGGATTTTATTAAGGTTTCAAAGGAATTCAAATAAGTGCTTTATTCTGTCATATCCAAGATGGAAATAATCCATTGTTGTCATAAAATCATAGAAATCCAAACTTGGAAGGGATGTCAGTATCCGGTTACTCCTTTCTATAACTAAATAACAATTCCCTCCACATTATGGTCTTGAAATGGTCATTTATTTTTCCTTAAACTCATCCAGAAAGAAGGAATTTATCACCTCCCAAGGCAGCCCATTTTACTTAGATTAGCCATAATTGCTGTGATGTTTGCCCTTCTACTCAGGAGTTGTGAGAGCCAACTTGTCCTGCAAACTAATTGTCAAATTTTTATTGTAAGCATTTAAACTTTGGAAATTGGCAAACATTATAGATCCTTATAGATCCGGGCTTGATTTCTTTTCTTATGATTTAGTTTTAAGAAAGTGGAAAATGTTAATAATGTAGATTAAACTAGAAAGCGTGCCTTGCATTTTCAGAGAACCAGTTCTTAAACATTTACCAGTATACCATTGTTTACATTAAGATTCAGTTTGAGGACTTCTGGGGGTGAAGTCAATATGGAGGAATAGAGGAAACAGCCAAGCTCTCCCAATATCCCCATCTGAACAACTTTAAAATATTGTCCCAAATTAAATTATGGAACAGCAGAGTCAACAAAATGTCAGGGTGAGATGTTTTTTACAGCCCAAGACAACTTAGGAAGTAAGGAAATATCATGTGAAACTGAGGGAGGGGGGAGGCCTGGCCCAGACCCTACATGGCAGGAACAGCTGTGGACCTTGGATGTGCAGCAGCTTTGGATACTCTCAAGCTGGAGAGGGTAAGGGGGTCTGGCAAATGGTCTAAAAAATATTACAGGGGAGCTTTGTGGTAGCAGTGAGCATAGGACAGGGCATTGTTTGGCAACTCCATCTACTATACCCACTTCTGGGTCATAGTTCCAGAGTAGAGAGGAGTATTTGTACTACCAAGAGATCAAGGGTCTTCAGGACCAGTATCACGTTCTGTTCTAGGCACCAGGAACCCTAAGGAGCAATATAATTTTTGGCAGCAATGATCAAGGGTCCTTCCTGGATAAGAATCAGAACACAAATGAGGAAAGCAGTGACTACACCCCTCCCTGGATAACACCAATGAAAGCATAAAAAAAAACTTCCAAAACCCCAGAACTAGCTCTGAAAACAGCATTGTGAAAAAGCCATAAATTTGGAACAGCATTCTCCTTACTCCATTCCAGGAACAGAACGCAATTTCAACAAAAAGTTCAAAGTCAAGAAATATGTTGGGAAAAATGGTTGAACAACAACTGAAAGATCCTAATCATTAAAGTGACAAGGAAAATTAACCCACAAACTCAGAAGAAGACAATGAAGTCAACAGCTGTAAGAAAAGTACCAAAAATATGAATTGGAAATAAACCCAATAAAAATTCCTAGAAAAGCTAAAAATGCTTTTCAGAATCAAGTAAGAATGGTAGAGGAAAAAAATGGGTAAAAAAATGAAAGGAAGGGAAGAGTATTATAAAAATATGATTAACAGCTTGGTTGAAAGAGGTAAAAAAAGCATTGAAAATAACACTTTAAAAAACAGAATTGGCCAAATGGAAAAAATTACAAGTGTCTAATATAGGAATTTAATTCAGCTATTTATGAATTCAAATTCAAGACACTATTCATTGCACCACAAGATGACCCTTTCACTTTTGTTGCACAGAAACCCTTTTCATGAAATGTTCATGTAAAAAAAGCCCCCAGTCACATAAATTTATTCACAATGGCTTTTTACCCTAAAGCATTCTTTAGTGAGATGAGGAGAAAAAAGGAGGTATAGAGTGTTCACATCCTTCTCTTCCAGAACTGACAGAGAGTCCCTGTCAAGATAAAAAAATTATGAATGTCCTATTTTCCCACTCAGTGTCTAATATTTTTCAACATGGAATAAATTTATAGTCCCATCTGCAGTATTTTACTAATGTTGAAATGGCAGGTTTCTGCTTTGAAGCTCTATTTCCCATAACAAAAGTACAGACATGCAATATTTAATCACCGAATATGATTAGAAACAACAGGTCTATTTAGTCCATTCAAAAAAAATCTAAAACTGGGGGAGGAATATCTTAATGATCTGATCATATGTTAATTAGGAAGAAGACTAACACAGTGCATGGTCTCATTAATTACCAAGGCATTCTCCCAGCTGCTGGATGTCATTTCACATGGCACTAAGCCCTTATCAGAACTCCAAGGCTTCAAACATCTATTTGGTTAGCCACAGTTCGTGTCAAGCCTCCATCACACATCTGGACTGGTTACTCAGCAACTGCCTGCCTAGTGAAATGAAGCAAATGACGCTGACCCTTCACATGAGAAAGTACCTGCAGATGTTTAATTTGTCCAATTTTTCAATGGCAGAAGCAGCTCAGTGCCCTGTTTAACTGTCACTCCCTCTGCATGTGTCATCCAAGCTCTTTTTCCTGGCAAATAGGGGACTTTGCTTAATTGATTTGTTTAATTGGATGGTTCATGGCTTTAATTGAAAATCTCAAGCCACCCATGCATACCACAGTATAATTCACTTCATGGCCCACTGCAGCTTTTGGAAGATAAAGTTTCTGTACTCAGAGGGTTTAACTATGGGTATCCTCCTTAATAGGTCAAACTCAGGTGAACAGAAAATGAACTGTGATTTTCTTAGACAGTAAATCATTTAATCAATAATTAAAGAAGTATTTATTAAGAAACTATTAGATGGGGGCGGCTAGGTGGCGCAGTGAGTAGAGCGTCGACCCTGGAGTCAGAAGGAACTGAGTTCGGATCCAGCCTCAGACACTTAACACACACAAACAAAAACCTAGCCGTGTGACCTTGGGCAAGTAACTTAACCCCAAATGCCCTACAAAAAACAAAAAAAAAAAGTAAAAAAAAAACTATTATATGCCAGGCACTAAGCTAGTCACAGGAAATATAATGGCAAAAGTAAAAATAGTCCTTGCTCCTGAAGAACTTATAGCCTACCTTGTGGAGACAAACATTACACATATAGGTATATACAAGATATTTACAGAATAGATACAAGGTAATTTTGGGGAGATATTCTAGTAGCTGGGGGGGGGGGGGAAGTTCATCAAAGGCTTCAAGCAGAATGTGTCACTTGATCTGAACAATTAAGGAAACTAAAAATTCTAAGAGTTCAAAGTAAGAAGGAACTGGAAACAGACTGTTTAAAGTCCCAGAAGTAAGAGATGGACTGCTGATTAAGGCAATCCACAAAAAGGTAAATTTTATTTACCCATAGTCTCTGGGAAGGTGAGTAATGTATAATAAATCTAGAAAAAATGGTTAGAGGTTACATTTTGTGGAATCTCAAATGTCAAAGAGAGGAGTTTCTATTTGACCCTAGATGTAATAGAGAGGCAGTGGGATTTATTGAATATCTGAGTGGCATGGACAAATTGTACTTTTGGATAATCAGTTTGGCAGCTGTGTGGTGGTTACATTATACTGTAGAGAGAATAAAACTAGTAGACCAATCAGGCTTCTATTTCAATATTCCAGGTGAGAAGTAATGAGGCCCTGAATTAGGGTGGTGGTTATGTAAGTAGAGATAAGGGAAAAGGTAGGAGGGATTTTTTGGCAGTAAAAACAAATTTTGAAAAGCACTTTTTAGCTCTTCTAGGAATTATTATGGCAACTTGTTTATTTTTGTGGCAACTGATTGGATATATGAGGTGAGTGAAAATGAAGAAAGTCAAGGATTACATTGATAACGTGAGTAATGGGAAGGGTTATAGTGCCCTCAGTAGAAGTAGGAAAATTAGAAAGAGGATTGGGATTAAGGCAAATGTAATGAGTTTAGTTATTGGCATGTTGAGGTTTGGATATTTATATTGAAAAGCCCAATAGATAGTTTTGTCATGTGGTTTTGAAGCTTAGGAGGGAGACTAAGGCTAGATAATTAGATCTGGGAATTATCTGCTTAGAAATAATAATTCAGGTGAAGCCAAGATGGTGGAGTAGAAAGAGTGCGACCAAGGCACTCTCCCCCCAGATCACCTCCAAACTATGTAAAAGGGAACTCTGAACAACTTCTGGAGCCCCAGCACCCATAGAACGACACAGAGAAGCTAACCTCCTGCTGAGCACAGCCCAGCAGCCCTGCAGGAAGGACCAGCAAAGCACTCTGGGAGCCAGCAGCAGTGCGCAGAGAGCTGAGCCCAGGTCCTTGGGAGCTGCAGTTTTAGCCCCAGGGTAGCCGGGCCAGCAGCTGGCTGGAGGGACCCCAGAACAACAGCAGCTGTGGCGATTCCAGAATTATCAACTAGGATATGCCTAGGAAAAAGTGAGAGGTTAGTGCCCTATGGACTTTGGGACCACTACTGGGGGAACGTGTCAGCTTCCTCCCCTGGGGGCTAGAAGCCACTGAGGAGACATGCCATTTTGTAGTTTTCAGTGACAACTCCTGCTCCTGGCCTGTGAACTGTAGGGAGATCCAGCGATCAGTCTTGGGGGTTAATTGCTCTTGCTTTAACCTCCCTGGATCTGGATTGTGATCTGTGGGGGAGGTCTGGGGTGGGTATCCAGATTGCCAGAAAGCTGTGAAGACCCCAACGTTCGGGACAAAAGCTCCCCTGTCTGGTGGCAGAGGCCTACTGTGGCAACAAGCCCAAAAGTCAAGTAATTAAGTGGCAACATGTCAAGGCAAAGGAAACAAATTAAACAGAAAAATACTACCTTAGATTCCTATTTTGGGGGCAAAGAAGATCGAAGCATAGAACAGGAAGAGGTCTGTGAGGTCAGAAATCCTCCTGCAAAAGCCCCAAAGGAAAATATGAGCGGGTAACGGGCCATAGAGGACCTTAAGAAGGACTTTAAAAATCAAATAAGAGAAGTGGAGGAAAGATTGGGAAGAGAAATGAGAAGGATGCAGGAAAAGTATGAAATGAGGGTCAACAGCCTGACTGAGGAAAACAACACCTTAAAAAATAGACTAACTCAAATGGCAAAGGAGGCCTAAAAGGGCAATGAGGAGAAGAATGCCTTAAAAAGCCTAATTTGCCAGATGGAAAAAGAATCTCAAAAGCTCACTGAGGAGATTCATTCCTTCAGAGTTAGACTGGAGCAAATGGAAGCTACTGACTTTATGAGAAATCAAGATGCTGTTAAGCAGATCCAAATAAATGAAAGAATAGAAGGCAATGTGAAATATCTCATGAGAAAAACCACTGACCTGGAAAATCGATCCAGGAGAGACAATTTAAAAATTATTGGACTACCTGAAAGCCATGACCAAAGAGAGAACCTAGAAATCATCCTTCAAGAAATTCTCAAGGAAAATTGCCCTGATTAAAACATCAGACCCATTAAATCAATTAATTAATTAAACATTAGACCCAGAGGGCAAAATAGAGGTTGAAAGAATCCACTGATCACCTCCTGAAAAAGATCCCAAAAAGAAAACTCCCAGGAATATTATAGCCAGGTTCCAGAATCCCCAGATCAAGGAGAAAATACTCCAAGCAGCCAGGAAGAAACAATTTCAATATTGTGGAAACACAATCAGAATAGCCCAGGACCTGGCAGCTTCTACACTGAGTGATCAAAGGGCATGGAATATGATATTCCAGAGGGCAAAAGAGCTAGGACTGAACCCAAGGGTCACCTAGCCAGCAAAACTGAGTATCTTGTTTCAGGGGAAAATATGGTCATTCAGTGGAAGAGAGGACTTTCAAGCATTCTTGAGGAAAAAACCAGAGTTGAATAGAAAATTTGACATCCAGACACAAGAAGCAAGAGATGCCTGAGAAGGTAATCAGGGAAAAGAAATCAAAAGGAACTTATCAAAGTTGACCTATTTCCATTCCTATATGGAAAAACAATAACTGTGACTGATGAAACCCCTCTCATTATGAAAATAATGGAAGAGGGGTGTATGGTCATTTGAATACATATGTGAATGGTTGTATATATGTTTACATTTATACATGGAGAGAGGGCATAGGTTGAATTTGTTGGGAAGGGATGATACTTAAGGGGTGAAATTATGAGGTGAGAGAGGAAAGTGGCAAGAGGAGACAAGGAGGGACAGGGTAGGGTAAACTATCTCATGTAGAAGAAGCAAGGGGAAGTGGCTGCAGGGGAGGGAAAGAATAGGAAGGCAAAAAGGCAAAACCACATTCTCATTGAATTTGGTTCAGGGAGAGAATGACATACATACTAAATGGGATATCTCAACCTGCAGCAGAATAAGGGGAAGGGGGATGAGAGGAGGGATGATGGATGGGAGGGCATTCTTGGGGGGAGGGGAGGTTGGAAGTACCCACTATAGAAGAGGGACAGGATCAAGTAGGGAATGGACCAGGTGGGGGGTGGGATGGGTGGGAGGGAATTATAAGCAGCCTTGTCCAATATATCTACTATGGTAATATTTTGCATAGCTATAATGTACAACACATACTGAATTACTTATCTTTCCAGAGGGAATGGGTGGCAAGGGAGGAAGGGAATGGATCTGAAATTCGAGATCTTTAAATTAAATGTTTCAAATATATATAAATACTATTATCAATAATCTTTTGCATGTAATTGGGAGATAAGATGGGCAGGCATTGGGGCACAGAGATTCACCTTGCTCTAATGGAAAAGTTGAAGGGGGTATGGGAGAAAATATGGGAGAGAGAGATTGGAGGAAGGGATATCTTGTGGGACTGCTATTCTGGGATGGTGCATAGGGGGAAAATGGGGAAAAAATTGTAACTCAAAATATGGCGGAAATGAATGATGTAAAACAGAAGTTAATAAAGCATTTGTTTAATTGGAAAAAAAAGAAATGATAATTCAATCCATGAGATCTAATGAGGTCATCAAGAAAAAAAAATACAGACAGAAGATGGCCAAGGATTGCATTGAAGAATACTTACGGCCCTTTTTGAGTATAATATGGATGATAATGCAACAAAGGAGACTGAGAAGGAGTCAGATTAACAAAAAGAAAATTAAGAAAGAACAGTGTGACAGAACCTCTGAGAATAAAGAGATTTTATAGGAGAATATGGTCAACAGTATCAAATACAGGAAATGGAAATGGATAGCTTCAGTGAGGGTCTGGTAACAGAGAAGGATGAGGAGAAAGAGGAAGAGGAGGAGAAGGATGCTAAAGGACGAGGAGGGTGAATAAATGAAGAAGAGAAGGAAGGTAGGAAACAAGGGTTTATTAAATGGGGCTAAGCACTTAACAAACATTATCCCAGCTGAATGTCAGGAACACCTTGAACACCCTGGGAAGTAGATGCTATTATTATCCCTATTTTACCTCATTGACATAAAATATCCTTGTGTTTCACCAACTCCCCAACTTATCTGTGTCATTAGAAGGAGATTCCATAGTGGGAGTTACCTCATAGTGGATTATTTGCATATATTTATATAGGAGTTAAAGGATGATCCCATCTAAGGACAAAATTACAAAAGGGCATATTTTGGCTCAACATAGAGAAAATCTGCTTAATAAATAGAAACATTAAAAATAGAATGTTCTGATATATGAGGTATTGAGTTTATATGCCCTAGGTGGATTCAATGAAAGGCCATTTACTTAATGGGGATATTAAAGAAAGAATTCATGCTTCAAGTAGTAATTATACTAGATGACTTCTGATGTTCCTTCCAACTCTCAGATTAGAAGGTCAAAAGAATATTTAAAAAGAAAGGACAACTGACCTCAGTGCTTGCATACTCTGCTAATTAAAAGCTCTGTCTAAAAGAATAAGTTGGAAACGTAAATTTGAAGTTTTAAACATCAAAGAAATAAATATCATGGGTTGAACTCACAGAGATGAAAGTCAGCAATGGAGCCAGTGGCCATGGTAACTAATCAAAAAGCAGTCTGATTTACTCTAACTTACCATTTGAGGATGATTAAGGAACATTTAAGTTAATTAAGGATACAAATGCCTCTTACTTCCAGACTGAGAAATTACAGGAATATGCCTATTGCTAATCATTTGTGCAACCTCCATAATGCTTTCAACACAGTGTCTTATAAAGAGGACAGGTGGTTCTGACCAAGAGATACAATACTGATTAGATATTTTTTTTTGGTAATTTAAAAAGTGGATTTTGTTACCATAGGACTGTCAGGGTCTATGGTCACCCAAATCAGACAGTATGTTGGCACAGACATTGTGCCAGTTTTATAGAGGTTCCATAGCCAGGTTATGTAAGCTGAAATTACAGTGATGTAAGCTGAAACTACAGTGATTGGTAAGTGTACATTTGAATTTCCCACCTGCACCAAACCCTCAGCTGGAACTCCCACCCACAGATCAAAAATCAGGGGAAAGGAAGGGGTGGGGGATCATGCTTATTTACAGAACAATCAGGGGAGGAGAAGGTGGAGTTCACTGTTTTACAAATCAATGAAGGGAAGGGAAGGTTGAGTTGTCTGCTTTACAAATCAATGGAGGGAAGGGAAGGTTGAGTTGTCTGCTTCACAAATCAATGAAGGGAAGGACAAAGTGGAGTAGTGTCCAACATACCCTATTCTTCCTTGTAGGTACATCAAACCTTTGACCTGGCTGAGGTCACATCACCTACATTACCCAATTCTGTTCCTAAAGGATGGTAGTGGGGGGTCCCTGATAATTAACATTTTAATGGAGTTAACACTGGATTTGTCAA
Organism: Gymnobelideus leadbeateri; assembly: GCA_011680675.1. Classification (NCBI taxonomy): domain Eukaryota; kingdom Metazoa; phylum Chordata; class Mammalia; order Diprotodontia; family Petauridae; genus Gymnobelideus; species Gymnobelideus leadbeateri. The sequence continues at coordinate 471,037 of WOXC01010630.1, forward strand.
ATTGTAGAAGACAATTAATGAGATAGGGTCCTACAATCAGGGCTATGATCAGGAGGAGGAGAGGCTAATACCAATATTAATACCAAGGCTGATATCAATTTAGTGAGTTAGGTGGATGTTCCAGGGCTACAGGGACTGATACCCATTCTCAGAATTTTCCAGCTCCTTCTATTTATTAGCAATATTCTAGCATACCAACTTCAGACTCTCCCTCACCACTCCAGAGTTTTTTGCATGGAAGGAACAAGCCTCACCAAGGGCTGCACACAGGCCACACTGTTTAAGAAGGTCAAGCCCTCTTGGATTCTGAAGAACCACCTCTGCCAGAGAGTTCACCTGTCTTTTCAGGGCTGAGATGGACTGCTCTATGTTGGAGAGGTCAATATTTGCCTGTGTACTTAAGACCTAATAGTTGGCCTCCCCCTTAACCAAGGCTGCCATTCCAGTCGCTGCAGAAGCCACAAGGCCCAAGCCCACTGAGATGGGAATGAGGAGTAGTACTGCCTGCCTTCAGTGGTGGCTCAGTTGCCTTTCTGGGGAAAGTAATGCCAACCTTGTTCACCTGGGAGAAGAGTGATCCCAGGGAATTATGGCCCCTAGGATACACAGGGGTCCCTCAGTGTGTTGTTGTCTGAGGAACACTATAGCAGAGACACACTAGGTAAGGCCATTGTAGCATGCCCACCAGGCTCCTAGAGGGTTAGGGAAAAAGTCTGAGCTAGAGGCCTGAATCTCGTGGATTTGTCCACAAATTGAGCTATACTGATAGCTGGATAAAGAAGTGCTGGATGGTATGAGGCAAAAACCTGTTCCCTGTACATCCCCGAGGGAGAGTCTTGGGTGGTACCACTCATAGTTCTCTGTGTTGGAAATAGGGGTGGCTGAGGCATTTAGTGTCACCTCTACACAGTAAGAAGGCTGGGGTTCAACACAGATCCAGCAACCTTTTCCATCATGTGGTTAGAGCTGTCAAGTGTTTTATGAATAGTTGACAGAAGGGTAATTAAGGGGACCTGATAATTCTGAGATTCCTGAATCTTTGAAGATGGGGGAGGGGGGTGTGTATGACCTGATGAGGGCCCATGTGGTGACAGCTGGTATTATGATTTGGACATCGGGGTTCCCTATTGGGGCAGGGATAGCTAAGCAATGGGATGACAATGGAGGAGGGGCACAGGAGGCTTCTTGGCACTTGCCCTCCCTCCTCCTCCTCCTCAGGGACTATGATTCCCAGGACAGGGATTCCCCATGTGGGGTCAGAGGGGTTTTGAATGGTAAGAATGAGCATGGGTTGCCAAGGATCAGACCTGACTGTATGGATTCAGAACAATGGGTCCAATCCTTCACTACCGCCTGCCTTGTAGCACAGGGAGGCACCAGGGCTAGCAAGGGGAGGTGGTAGGCTGTGACACAAGCACAGGCACAGGGGTATCCTGTATCTGAACAGGGCAGGTAGCCTGCATCCACTGGTAGGGATGCAGGTGGGGCCCCAAATAGTCCAGTTCTGGGGAACAGGGAGTTGAGGGGGAGCTATGTGCTCCAGGTTCTGGAAAGTCCAGGATTGTCTATTTCCTGTGGTTACCACCCAGGTATAGCTTGGCCTGGGGGCATGGCGATTGTGGGGGACCACACATGGAGATAAAAGGACGATCAGGGAGAGGATCAGATAAGTCTTAGATTTAGGGGGTCCTTGTGGACTTATGCTTTCCATTCTGAGGTGACAGCAGGCTTCACTCTGGTGTAATGGAGCCACATGGGAATAGAGTCCACTTTGACAGCTGTAGGTGTAGTGGGGATCATGATGTGTGTCCCTTCCACCTCAGCTCCAGAACATGAATTTCTTTTTACCAGCACAGAATCCCCAGGTTGAAATGAGTGAGCTGAGGCTGAACTTGGGCTCAGGATCAGGAGGGTGGTGAGGACTGAAGGGAGGAGTTTTTGTGAGTTGCCTGCAGACTCTGTAGGAACTTGATGAGGGAAAAATTGGTGATTTCAGCTTTTAGGTCTTTCCAGATTAGAGGAAGAATAGGTGGTGGTCTTCCAAATACATGTTAGTTGATGGTCTGGACTTTCTCAGCCTTGAATTCTGAGCTCTGAGAAAATTTCAGACGCCGGCTGCTCAAGAAAGTTAAAGCTGAGAGTCTGAGGATCTGACCCAATTCTCATGGGGAAGCCAAACCTTCTTATCCACTTTGTTCAGGTTTTCACAAATAGACTTTAAAGACAATTTGAATTAACCTGGTGTTAAAAAGGGTATCTTTCTTTTCTCTCAACTAAAGTATCTCTGATTAAATTACATATCAGGCACCCAAGTACCCCATCATTTCAAGCACCTGATCATTCCCCCCTTAAACAGCTGGTACCCAAAATCATTTGGGTAGAACTGTTTCATAGGGGGCTGGATCTGTATTCACTCTGGAAGAAAGAGATAATTCAGAAATTGAATCCTTAACATACATTCAGTTACAAATGTTCACTTTTGCTTAGAGCATGAAATGACTACAAATTCAGATTAAAACAGCCAGACCTGCTTTTAAAATCTTATTAAACCTTGATGAAGAAAGTTAATTGAAAACTGTTAAAATGATCTTAAGTGGTTTGCATAACTTTTTGCACATGTTCTAATTCTAGATGAGAAATAATATTAGCTTTTCCACTAAGCTGACAAAAAAACTCACAAATGTAGAGATTCCATTCTTACGGGTGTGTCAGTGAGATCATATCTCGAAGCCTGGGCCTGATCAAGGACCTGAGGGCAATCATAGACAGCTGGGGAGTGGATCTTCACAGAATGAGGGGTAGAGATGGAAAGGGGCTGACCCAAGGAAAGTTTATCAGTTTCCTTAACAAGGAGGGCCATAGCAGCAATGTCCCTGAGGCAAAGGGCCAGCCAGCAGCCACTGAATCTAGGGGCTCAGGGTTTTTTCTTTGTTTTTGTAAATACCTGTAATACCATTTCTACTTCAAAAATGTTTCTTAAGTTCACTTAGCTAAATAGACCTTTAGAGACACAATAGAGTCTCAGAAAGATGGTAACAAAATAACGAGTATCAAATGACATCAAATGACTTATACAATAATTGACCTTACCAATTCTGGCATGGATTCAAAGTTAGAGAGATACCAATATATGCCAGTCATTATATTTTACAATCACTATACAATTCTGATTACATGTATTTCACAAATGCTATTAATTTTCCTTTTACAAATTCAAGGAACAAGTCAAGCTGAGATAGCAAAAAACTTGGTTTGTATTTTAAGCGATCCCAATATCCTATTTCTAATTTCTTAATGATTAATTCTTAGAATTTGACCAGGACTATACAAAAAATTGTAAATTTCCAAAATTAAAATTTCAAAATATTTCAACAACAGGGAGAATTTTGGTGGACCTTTTGAAAGTGAGCTTTGAATCTGCCAATCTCACAGGTCCACACTTAATTGGCTTTAATTGGTCAAGCAGGAGATCTAGCCTGACTGTTTTGTTGTTGTTGTTGTTTATTTTTTTTTTTTATCAGAGGGGAGGGATTCCCAAAGAGGGGCCCACCTCTCCACCTCCCACAATACTCACAAGGAGGGCTCTGCGGGGGCCTTCACCTTCTCTTGCCTGAGCCAGCTGCAGCTCAAGGTGGGGGTTGGTCAGTCCCTCCTTTAGCCTGACCCAGGAACCAGTCTGACCTGCCCCTCCCCTCCAACCAAGGCCATGAGCCATGTGGCCACCCAAGCCAGGCTCAATAAGGCCAATTAGGCTGGATTGATGGAATTCCTAAGGGGAAGGATGGCTGAAGCAGAAGAGGGTTTTTCTGGAAACAAAAAGCTCCCCTGGAGGTGCTCTTCTGATAGCCACTCTAATACCCACTTTGCAGAATAAAAACTTTAAAAGGAGACTTTAAACAACTGAGCTCAGGACAAAACTTTAGGAACATTCAAACACATTACTGTCCTTATCCGCATGATTGCTGCCCGCAGATTCTGAAAAGGAAGCAGGAAGAAAATAGGTTCAAATGAATAGGACACAGATAACAGACAAACAAAGGTTCATACCTCAACCTGTTTGCTTCCCACAGATTCTGAACAGGAAGCAAATGAGCTCAAGTGAGCATAGGACACATATAGACAAACAAACATATAACCATATCAGATACAGGCAACAGGGTCGACATAGCAAGCCTTGCCTGGGGAAGAGGTGTCCACTCAACAATAGCCATGTCTGGCTCGTTCCACCCAGAACAATATTTTTTTTAACCAGAACAATATACCAGAACAAAGTTATTTAACCAGAACAATATACCAGACCGCTATTTTTTAACCAGAACAATATACCAGAACGATATTTAACCAGAACAATATACCAGAACAAAGTTACTTAAGCAGAACAAAATTATTTAACTCACCCCCAATTGGAGGTCCTGGATCCACAAAAGCCCAAATGAGGAGCAAGTCGGAGTCAGGAGGCAGGCTCAATCCCTGAGACCTCCTTGAGACCTGGGGCCCTGGAAACTCCATCAGTGGCTAGCCCCTATAGGGATTGGGGTGAAAAGATGCCTACCTCCAGAGGCCAAGAGCTCTTCTTATTCGGGGATCTTTGAGGTGCCACAGAACACCACATATCTCAGTGGTACCTCCAAATATTGTACCCCAATAAAGTAAGACAGAAGATCCCTGAGATTAAATTTAAAAAGTGGATTTATTACCACGGGACTGTTGGGGTGCATGGTCACCCAAATCAGACAGTCCTGATTAGATGATTGAAGCTCTAGTGAACACAACACATTTCCTCCAACATGAGCAATATTATTTGATGCTATGTGACTTCAAATAATAGAACAATCCAATATTGGATTAATTAACACAAAAAATGTCTCCAGGGGCAATGGAAAAAAGCACTGAGGGGATAAGCAGGCTGCAGTGATGACTTGCCTCCAGAAGTGTCATGAAGAACTTGGAGCACATGTATGACCTGAAAAAAGAAGTTTCAACTCACAGTGAAAATAAGCAATGGGGTGGCAGGTCTGAGTGATAATTATTAGTGAAAGAACTACAGTAATGGTGGTAGACCACTGAGAGAGAAAGGAGCTATAATGTCCAGTTGAGGGTAATAAAACACTGGGAAAAGGATATACCTATCGAGGACCTAGTAGTAGCACTGCCTGCTTATCTATATCCCCTTCTGAATTTCCATCTACTCTTCCATACTTAACCTTAACATTTCATTAACTCTATTAACTCTTTTTTGGCATCATCATTACTCTCTATCTACTTCCTCCATACTTCTCCCCACCAAAAAAAAAAAAAAATGAAGACCTTTCCTTGTAACAAATAAGTATGATGAAGAAAAAAATTAATATAGTGGTCACATCTAAATACATAACTCATTCTCATCTTCCATTTAGTATGTATGTCATTCTCTCCCTGAACCAAATTCAATGAGAATGTGGTTTTGCCTTTTTGCCTCCCTGTTCTTCCCCTCCCCTGTAGCTGCTTCCCCTTGCTTCTTCTACATGAGATAGTTTACCCTACCCTGTGTCTCCCCATCTCCTCTTGCCACTTGTCTCTCTCACCTCATAATTTCACCCCTTAAGTATCATCCCTTCCCAACAAATTCAACCTATGCCCTCTCTCCATGTATAAATGTAAACATATATACAACCATTCACATATGTATTCAAATGACCATACACCCTTCTTCCATTATTTTCATAATGAGAGGGGTTTCATCAGTCACAGTTATTGTTTTTCCATATAGGAATGGAAATAGGTCAACTTTGATAAGTTCCTTTTGATTTCTTTTCGCTGATTACCTTCTCAGGCATCTCTTGCTTCTTGTGTCTGGATGTCAAATTTTCTATTCAATTCTGGTTTTTTCCTCAAGAATGCTTGAAAGTCCTCTATTCCACTGAATGACCATATTTTCCCCTGAAACAAAATACTCAGTTTTGCTGGGTAGGTGACCCTTGGGTTCATTCCCAGCTCTTTTGCCCTCTGGAATATCATATTCCATGCCCTTTGATCACTCAGTGTAGAAGCTGCCAGGTCCTGGGCTACTCTGATTGTGTTTCCACAATATTGAAATTGTTTCTTCCTGGCTGCTTGTAGTATTTTCTCCTTGATCTGGGGATTCTGGAAACTGGCTATAATATTTCTGGGAGTTTTCTTTTTGGGATCTTTTTCAGGAGGTGATCGGTGGATTCTTTCAACCTCTATTTTGCCCTCTGGATCTAAAACATCAGGGCAATTTTCCTTGAGAATTTCTTGAAGGGTGATTTCTAGGTTCTTTCTTTGATCATGGCTTTCAGGTAGTCCAATAATTTTTAAATTGTCTCTCCTGGGTCTATTTTCCAGGTCAGTGGTTTTTCCCATGAGATATTTCACATTGCCTTCTATTCTTTCATTTGTTTGGATCTGCTTAACAGCATCTTGATTTCTCATAAAGTCAGTAGCTTCCATTTGCTCCAGTCTAACTCTGAAGGAATGAATCTCCTCAGTGAACTTTTGAGATTCTTTTACCATCTGGCAAATTAGGCTTTTTAAGGCATTATTCTCCTCATTGCCCTTTTGGGCCTCCTTTGCCATTTGAGTTAGTCTATTTTTTAAGGTGTTGTTTTCCTCAGTCAGACTGTTGACCCTCATTTCATACTTTTCCTGCATCCTTCTCATTTCTCTACCCAATTTTTCCTCCACTTCTCTTATTTGATTTTTTTAAGCAATTGGGGTTAAGTAACTTGCTCAAGGTTACACGGCTAGTCATTATTTATGCGTGGGTGCTCATTTTCTGAGGCCGGATTTGATCTCGGATCATCCCAACTCCAAGGCCGGCACTCTTACTCACTGTGCCACCTAGCCGCCCCTTTTAGGGGAATTGGGGTTAAGTAACTTGCCCAAGGTTACATGGCTAGGTTTTTTTTGTTTGTGTGGATTAAGTGTCTGAGGCCGGCTCTGAACTCAGGTCCTTCTGACTCCAGGGCCAGTGCTCTATTCACTGCGCCACCTAGCCGCCCCTACTCTTATTTGATTTTTAAAGTCCTTCTTAAGGTCCTCTATGGCCTGTAACCTGCACATATTTTCCTTTGGGGCTTTTGGAGCAGGATTTCTGACCTCACAGTCCTCCCCCTTTTCTATGTTTTGATCCTCTTTGCCCCCAAAATAGGAGTCCAAGGTTGCATTTTTCTGTTTAATTTGTTTCCTTTGCCTTGGCATGTTGCCACTTAATTACTTGACTTTTGGGGTTGTTGCCACAGTATGGCTGGACTGCCAGACAGGTGAACTTTCGTCCTGAACTGTGGGAGGCCAGCTTCTGTTTCTGGCAAGCTGGAAACCCACCCATGACCTCCACTCCAGATCACAATCCAGATCCAGGGAGGTTAAAGCAAGAGCAATTACCCCCCAAGACTGATCACTGGATCTCCCTACAGTTTGCAGGCCAGGAGCTGGAGCTGCCTCTGAAAACTACAAAATGGTGTGTCTCCTTAGTGGCTTCTAGCCCCCAGGGGAGGAAGCCAACGCGTTCTCCAAATACTGGTCCCAAAGTCCACAGGGCACTAACCTCTCACTTTGTCCTAGGCATGTCTATGTTGATAATTCAGGAATTGCCACAGCTGCTGGTGTTCTGGGGTCCCTCCAGCCGTCTGGCCTGGCTGCCTTGGGGCTAAAACCGCGAATCAGGTGGACCTGTGCTCGGCTCCACACGCACTGCACACTGTGCTGCTGGCTTTCAGAGTGCTGCGCAGGTCCTTCCTGCAGGGCTGCTGGGCTGTCCTTAGCAGGAGGTTAGCTTCTCTGTGTTGTTCTGTGGGTTCTGGGGCTCCAGAAGTTGTTCAGAGTCCCCTTTTACATAGTTTGGAGGTAATCTGGGGGTAGAGTGCCTTGGACTTGCTGTTTCTACTCCACCATCTTGGCTCCGCCCCCTTAGCCCATTTCCTAATACTATTAATTGAACAATATTCACAAAAGTACAGCACCAAGTTATATTTTCCTCATTTTATGAATAAGGAAATTAAAGTCAGAGAGGTAACTTTGCCATTTACTGTCTGTGTGACCTTAGGCAAATCAGGACACAAATTCAGACCTACTCACTCTAAATAGATTCCTTTTACTTACTACTGTACTGTCAAGCATGATGAAGCAAATGAAATCGGAGAAGAGAAAAATCATGGAATCTCAGAGTTGAAAGGTACTTCAAAGACTTCTTACTCTAACCTGTATCTGAATAAAAATTGTCTCAACGTTCTTAGCCAAATTATGAGGGCCAAAATCGATAAACAAGTCTCCATACAAGGCATTGTATCACCCAGAGTCTGCTTTCAATTTAACATGGAAGCTACACATACCAATAAACTTGAAAAAAGTCAAAGTATTTGAAATAAGCTTAAAAGAAAGGTTCACCTGACTGATATCTAATGTGAAAATATTTGCAGATTCTATACTTGATTGTATGCCACCATGGTGGGGAGGGGGGAGAAATTTGAAACTCAAGGAATTGTGGAAATGAGTCTTGTAAACTAAAAGTAATCAAACAAATTAATAAAGACCAAAAAATTAAAAAAATAAAAAGAAATGTTCAGCCAAAATGATGTGAGAAATATGACGAAATTGGTAATGCTTTTACCTAGGGAAAGGATAGAGAGAACAGTGCTGATCTTAAAATCAAAAATTCCTAAATTCAAATCTTTATTTCAGACACTTACTAGATATGTGACTCAGGCTAAGTCACTTACCCTCTATCTTTCTCAGTTTCCTCATCTGTAAAATATAAATAATAGCACCTTCCTCTCATAGTTGTGAGGATAGAATGAGATTATATTCATAACGTGCTTTGCAAAGTTTAATGTGCTAAGTAAATGCTACCTATCATTGTGATTTCACATATAGGAACCATTGTTTAAGAGAAGACTTCTCTCTTCTCTCTTCAGAAAAAACCTGAATATAGTATATTTGTCTGCAATATCCTCCTATCTTCACTCCCTTCTTCTTTCCCCATATTATCTATGAAAGATTTGTACAAAGATAGCAAAATGAGAATGTATGAATGCATTATGACCAGTATCAGTGAAGAAAATATCCACAACAATGAGATTACATATCTTTTGAAGTGAGTATACAACTCATAAAGACCCTCCCCCCAAAGATTTAACAATTCCTGAATATCAATTTATAAGGGATGAATTTCAGAATATGACAACTAGATAGAGGAACCCTGTCAGACCACAGAAATTCATCCAAGAATTCACTCATCATGACCAAGTAGAATTTATACCAGTGATGAAATGATGGCTCAAAATTAGCAAAACAATCAATAAAGTTAATCATATTTGAGACAAAAACACTTAAAATCACATAATTATCTTAATTGATCCAGAAAAAATCATTTGGCAAAGTATAACATTTATTTACATAAAAAAACAACTTACAAAGAATAATCATAGAGGGGTGTTTTTAAAATATCATAAAAAGCATTGCTCTAAAACCAAAATCAAGCCATATATGAAATAGGAACGCACTTATGATAACAAGTAGAATTTATATAGTCAGGGCAGCTAGGTGGTGCAGTGAATAGGGCACCGGCCCTGCAGTCAGGAGAACCTGGGTTCCAATCCCGCCTCAGAAACTTAACAAAAATTGGCTGTGTGACCTTGGCCAAGTCACTTAACCCCAATTGCCCTCCAAAAAAGCAAAAAAAAAAAAAAATATATATATATATATATATATATATATATATATATATATATGCCTTTAAGATTTGCAAAGTGCTTCAAAAAATTGGCTGTGTGACCTTGGCCAAGTCACTTAACCCCAATTGCCCTCCAAAAAAGCAAAAAAAAAAAAAAATATATATATATATATATATATGTGCCTTTAAGATTTGCAAAGTGCTTCACAGACATTACTTCCTTATATTCTTACAACAACCCTAGGAAGTAAGTGATATTGCCATCTCTGATTTTTAGATGAGGAAACAGCCCCAGGGTCATGCAGCTAGTAAGTGTCTGTTCCTGGATTTGCATTCAGGTCTTCCTCATTCCAGCTCCAGGGCTCTATCCACCAGGCCATCTAGTTGCCTACTAGAATCTTTCTCAATAAATACACAAGTAGAGCAAGGATGCCCACTCTCTCCACTATGATTTTATATCCTTCTAATAATAAGAACAGGCAGGAGAATGAAATTAAATGTGGGAGGATATGTAAAAAATAAATTAAAAGTATCCCTATTTACTGATGGCATGACAGCTTACCTAGAAAATCCTAAGGCATCAGTAAAGATACTAATTTAGGCATTAGTCTCATCACGCTAAAAAAATAAAGCCACAAAAATGAAACTCCTTTGCATTTGCCATAATAACAAAATCCAAGGGGTAATAATAGAAAAGAAAATACCATTCAAAATAGCTATGAAATGCATAAAATAATCAGTAGTCAATCTAGCAAAGGACACAAAATCCTTGCAAAAATTCAATTACAAAAGTTCTCTGGTAAAAAAAATAAAGAGCAACTTAAACAGCTGGAGAAATAGTCATTACCAATGGCCTATTCATGTTTAGCTATGCCAAAAGTGGAATGTATGCTTTAGGAGGTTGTTATTAGATGCTCCTGACTGAAAGTCTTTAGGTATGTTGCTTAGAGATATGTTTTCAGGTATAGTTTGATGTGTTAGGCATTTGGAGTTACCAAGAAAGGCAAAAACAAGGTACTTAACTCTGAAGTAGTTTAAATTTTGATGGGAGGAACAGAAAATGTGAATAAGTAGGAACATGCTAGGTAAACACAGAGTAAGTGTAATCTTAGTAAGTAAGAGTAAGGTAATCTTAGAGGGAAAGTCTCAATCATCAGAAAGAGATTGGATTTGTTCTGTTTGTCCTGGAGAGTGGTAGAGGGAGGAAGAGGAACTAGTATCAATGAATAGAAGGTACAAAAAGGAAAATTTAAAATTGATGCAAGGAGGGATTTCTCTAAAAAGTAATTAGAGGTATGCCAAAGTAGAATGTGTGCCTCAGGAGGTTGTTCTAAGATCCTCCTGATTGAAGGTCTTCATGTATGTTGCTTACAGATTTTTTTCAGGTATAATCTGACTTAAATGGTTACTGAATTAACCTCAAATTCTGTTATTTTGTGATATCTAGTGTCTTTTAGATATTAAATATTCTGTAATGTTATGAATCCTCTGTAATTCCTGTGCCCTTACACCTGTGATTTTACTTCTCTGATATTTTCTGACCCATTAACAAAATGAGTCTTTCTTTAAAATGGGTTAATATAGAAGAATTCATAAAGTGTTGAACCAGTATTTTCCAGGCTGGGGGTTCATTATCTTTTAAAGATTAAATAAATCTTCAGATTATTAGATCAACTTACAGTGACACCTGGAGAGTTCTATAAGTCTGTATTTTCTCAATAAACATGACAAATAACAATAGTAACATAAAAAAATTCCTATATACCAGACATGGTAGTGTATCTGTCCTTAAATTATTCTCTTCCTAAAATTATCCCATGCAAGAGAAAGTTTAAAACTTACTTATATTACCATAGAAAGGATATTTGAAATTTGTTTATTGCCTTTTTCTAAGTTGGAGTTTTTATATAATAAAGAGGGTGTCTTACCTGCTTTTGCCTTACATGGTGCCCTACTTATTCAAGGAGAGGTGACACGGTTTAGTTGTCAAAGCAATGGACATAGTTTGAACTCTGCCTTTGACACTTATTAGATATTTAATCATAAGTAAAATGTTTAACTTCTCAGAGTCTCCATTTCTTCATTTTTAAAGTAGGAATAATAATTTTTGCACTACTACTCTCAGTGTGACTGTGAAAAGAATGACTGGTAAAACTGTTATTATAAACATAAATTGTTATTATTTATAACAAATGAACTAAGTTTGCTCCAAATTTTGCACACTCTTGCATATAATAGGTGCTTATCAAATGTTTGTTTAATTAAAACTGACTCAATAAATTCATGATCTTAGTTTTGAAGCACACTGAAAATAAACTGACAAATAATTGAAAAAAGAAATAAACATCAATTTGTTAGACTATCACCTCTGTTGCACAATTCTTTCCAAAGGCTAGGATCTAATGGCCACATCCTTGGGGAATGCTTGACAAATTAATGACTCAAGTATTTTGAATTTGAAAACTTCAGAGAATTGATGTAACATGAAATGTTAAAGAAAATTCTGATTGCAGAGAATTTTTATTTTGAGCTTAACAAAACATGTACTCCTGATTTTGAAGAAATAGATGTTTTTAAGAATTCTTGTTGCTGTAGCTTTTGGTGGGGGGGGGGTGCTTATAGATCCTTGCTGGCTTCTGAGAGGAGCTTTCAAATAAGTGCCAACCATTTATCAGCCAACATCAAAATTTAACATTTCACTCTCCCCAGTAGGAATTATACAAGTATATATAGCTCAAACTTGTTTGGAATAAATGTATCACTCACTCTGAGCTATTTCCAGGCTGTCTTAAGGAATCCTATTCAAATACCCTATATGCAAAGATGTGTGTACAAATTTTAAAATGACTCACCTGTCTGACCTAGAGTATAAATAGGCAAGATAAGGCTGATGTAGTAGTAATAATAGTAGAAATAGTAGTGGTGATGGTAGTAGTAGTAGTAGTAGTAGTAGTAGTAGTAGTAGTAGTAGTAGTAGCAGCAGCAGCAGCAGCAGTAGTAGTGTCTTCACATTTACACAGAATTTCATGGTTACAAAGAACTATGCATACATTACCTCATTTGATTCTCACAAAAACTTTAAAGAATAAATTGGACAGCTATCCACATATTATGAATGAAAAATCTTAGAGTTATTATGTTATACCACAAATCTAATAAGAGGAATAGCTAAGATTTGACCTGAGATCATCTGATTTTTAGTCTGACCAGGATTTTATAGTTAGAAGTGTGCAGCAATAAATTCATTTTCTATTGGATTGTCTTGCAAATCTGTAAAGAAATGTCTATATTTGTTTTTCTGATCCCTAGGTAGCTTTTGAGAAACCTTTCTAGATTTTTTAAAATTCCATCTGAATTCAAGATCCCTTTACTCAGAAGATTAAAGGAAATTGGAAGGGCTGCCTCCTCAATTAGCTTCTTTGCAAAACCAATGAAATTACTTCGAGTAGTCAATAATTAATTATTGTTGTTTACCTCATATACAACCAGTAGATCTGGGTGTCAATTCAGAAAGATAAAGGTGATCAGCAATAGTGGTCACTGCCCTTTCTTCCCTGCCCCATTCATCTGTGAAGATGTAATCAACCACTCCTTATTACACATATTACTCAATTTAAATTGAGGGGAAAATAATGTAGCTAAAGGACCATGTATTTCTCTCCTCTGAAGTTTTAGGAAGCATATACCAAACAAAAAAAGTTAAGATTAAAATAAAAATCACTCAGAGCCCTCAGGATGATTCCTAACATTTAGACAGAGACTAAGCTCTCTCTCTTAATTTAAGTTTATATTTATCTCTAGGTAATCCCTGGTCTCTTTGTGGTTGAGGTAAAATTCAGATTAACAAAAGTATTCCAATGAAGAAGTGAGCAGAATGAACCACTACTGTGTTTGGAGAAGGTTGTTAAACCTTCACTAGCCCATCATTAACAATACTGCTTACATCTGTTTCTTCTCTACTCCTAAATCTATCTCTCTAGTTCAGTCAAAAAATCACCTCTTTTCACAATAACTTCCAAACCTCCCTCCATATAAACCATCTTCCACACAACAGCCAGACCTTTTTTTAAATGGAACACAATTCTGACCATGTTACTTCCATATTGAGTAAATCTCTTTTGCTTTCTGCCACCTCTAATATCAAATATTAACTCCTCTATTTTTGCATTTTGGGTCCTTCACATTCTGGCCTTAAACTGATCGTCTAGGCCGACTGTACATTATTGCCTTTCATAGATGATCTAGTGTAGTCAAACTGTTTTTTTTATTACTCCTCACACATAGCAATCTCTCCCTCTTATATATGCCTTTGTGCTGACTATCCTCAATTTATGGAAAGCATTCTCTCCTCATCTCCATCTCTTGTAATCTCAGTCTCTTCCAAAACTCAGATCAAATATCACCATCCACATTGTTTTTCATGATCCCCACAGCTTTAGTGTTTCCTCTTCAAATTATTTTATATGTATTGTTTAAATATTTCACTACATAAGTATGCACTTTTTTTGTAAAGGATAGCAACTATTTTGCCAGAAGTATTTGTACTTCTAACATCTATCCCAATATCTATCATCACATAGTAGGAGACTTAAATGTTTGTGGATTGATTGAATTATCATTGATGGATGACCCCATGAGGGAAAAAATCACAATGAAACTCCCTTTTATAGAGTTTATCAGTTACTAGCCTTTAATCTACATGACAGAGTATAAAGTTAGAATTAGGAGACTGACTTTCTCATTCCCTGCTCAGATGTAAATTTACTGTGTGACTTTGGAGAGTTCATTTCACCATGCTAAGCCTTAGTTTCTTTATGAATAAAATGAGCAAGCAAGATCATATGATCTCTAAGGTCTCTTCTATTTCAAATATTCTATTAATCTATGATCTCTAATTATCCCTCCACACTGATGTTCTGCTCAGTAGGTCACATGGAATAATGGTTATTACAATAATTTTAATAACTAATGCCAAACACATATATTCTCTAAGAAAAAAAATACTTTGACAAAGCCATACAAAATCTCTCCTTTAACTCTTAGCTAATAGTAGAGGTAACAACCTAGGTAAAGTGAATATTTCATGCATTGTTGTTGTTCTCCTATACCAATTTTAAGTTATGGCTATTCGTAGTAAGGATATACATATATAAATATGCACTTGTATATTTTGCTTATTCTTTATGATCTTATTTTGTTGTATTATGGAAATGCTTTTTTCTCCCAAGTCTAACAATAAAATGAAATCTAGCTATTCTCTTGCACTTTCATAGTTACAGTTAATTCTAACATAAGTGATTTGCCTAAATGAGAACAAACATTAGAAAAAAATCATCTCATGCAACCCCTAAGCAGAATTTTGAGTGGGAAATGAATTTCAAGTAATAGCACTGACTTGCTGAAAGATATTTGAAAAAGACCAACAAACAAGGTCCCCACAGGTTCTCCAAAGGTTTTATAACACTGATTTTCATAGAAGTGAGTTCCCTGAAGATAGCTAGTAGTAAAACAAACTTTTAATTTTATTTAAATGTAAATTTTGATTACAGTCTGATTTATCTTTAGAGTTGATTCTGTGGCAATAGTAATGTTAATAAAAGGGACAATAATACAAAACTATCTATTTTTTTATTTTTTTCACTAACATTGACTCTGAGGTAAAGATTAAAAATAATATACCTCCCACCTTTGGTTATGGAAGCAGGGACTAACACATATTGAATGTTGTATATGCTGTATGAAGACAGTACAATGAGTACTTTACATGAGTACACGGAAGTTACAAGGAGGCAAATTTCTGTAAAACATATGAAAAATTAATATGGGAGAAAGTATTAGAGGTGTCTCCAAGTAAAAAGTGCTATCTTCGGTCATAATAAGCTAATGAGCATTCAAACCCAACCTCCATTTAAAAGTAGAATAATACAAGGCATAATGTCTTATAGTGGATGAGGAGCTGGACAAGGATTCAGGAAACTCTGGGTTCATATTTTACCTCTGACACTTATTAGCTTTGTACTTATGTGCTTCCAGTAACTCCTTAGGATTTACTTACTAAGTAGTAGGTGGATAGAAATCTTATTTGCATGAATAGAGAAAGGCCACATTAGGAATTCTCTCAATATATCCCTTATTTATTCAGGTAGCATACTATATATAGCAAGATCATCGTCCTTCAGCTCTGATCTGGACACTATACCTAAATTAATAAAGAACAAGACATTTGCTCTTTTGTCTACCAAGTTAATTGAATATGAAATTAGATTTTTAACTAATTCTCTTCCCCTGCCTCAATCCTCTAAAATCATTGTGTATCTTTATCTTTTGCATCCAATACTTGTGCAATTGATGTTTTTAAACCAAGCAAATTACTTTAATTTATATCCATTAAAGTTCATTTTATTTGACTTAGTACATTTTTCCAGTCTTTTGAGATCTTTATAGATCTTGATTTTGTCATCCATTGTGATAACTATCCCTCCCAGGTACAGCACATTTAATAAGCATGCCATACACATTTTCATCCAACACCAATGAAAATATTAAGCAGAATAGGGCCAATGAGTGAGCACTTTGGGAAGTGACCTATAGACCTCTTAGCTGATATTTATTCAATATTAACTACTTTGGGGCTATCAACTTTCAATCATATCTAAATTCACCTAATTCCTACCATGGAGACCACATATATCCTTCTTATGTACTAAAATATCACGAGACTCCTTGTTAAGTAACTTATTAAAATCCAAGCATAATATGTCTGTCATTCTCCTGATCCAGCAGTCAATTGCCCTGTCAAAAGTGGAAATGAGGGTTAGTCTAACAAGAATCTTTCTTAATGAGTCCATGCTGGCTCATAGTGATTGCTACTACAGTAAGTGTTTGCAAGTCATCTATTAATAGTCATTTCTAGAATGTGGTCAAGATTGTAAGCCTATAAACTAAAGAATCTACTGTATTCTGCTTTTGGGAAGTAAGGATATGTGTCTATATAATTCTAGGGATACATCTCCCAATTTCCAGTATATTTCAAAGGTCACCAACAGTTTTCAATAGTTAGACCTGCAAGATCTTCAGAATTTTGCAGTGAACCTTATACAGGCATGATGAATTGAATTCTTCAAAAGTAATTTGGTACTCTCAGGATCTATTCATTTATTTCAAATTTCAATCCCCTATTCAAATATGTTTATGATATATCACAGAAGCTCAGATTTAGAAAGAACCACTGTTCTAGCCTGAAAAATATTTCCTTTTATAGCATACCTGACAAGAGGTTGTTGCTTGAAGATCTTAAGTGAAAGGTAACCAACCATCTGTTTATAAATATAAATATATATGCAAATATATAATTTATTTATTTATAGTTGTCAAAATTAACCTCCATAAGATTTTGAGTTTTCTATTCTCTCCCCTTCCCTCTCCTCCTCCCCAAGATAGCATGCAATTTGATATAGGTTCTACTTACACATTCATACTAAACATATTTTCACATTAGACATGATGTAAAGAAGAATTAGAATTAAAGGGAGGGACTATAAGAAAGAAGAAACAAAACAACAAAAGACAAAAAGAGCAAATATTATGCTTCTACCTGTAGTCAGACTCCAAAGTTCTTTCTCTGGAAGTGGATAGCATTTTCTATCATGAGTCTTTTGGAGTTGTCTTGGATCATTGCATTGCTGAGAAGAGATTAGTCTATCAAAGTCAGTGGCTGCATAATGTGGCAGTTACTGTATACAATGGTCTCCTGGTTCTGCTCATTTCACTCAGCATCAGTTCATGTAAGTCTTTCTATGTTTTTCTGAAGTTACCTACTCATCATTTCTTATAGCACAGTAGTATTCCATTACATTCATATACCACAACTTGTTTAGCCATTCCCCAACTGAAAGGCATCCCCTCAATTTCTAGTTCTTGGCCACCACAAAAAGAGCTGCTCTAAATATTTTTGTGCATGTGGGTCCTTTTCCTAATTTTATGATCTCTTTGGAATACAGACCTAGAAGTGGCATTGCTAGGTCAAAGTACACACCTTTATAACCCTTTGAGCATAGTTCAAAATTGCTCTCCAGAATGGGTGGATCAGTTCACAACTTCAACAGCGCGTTAGTTTTCCAATTTTCTCACATCTTCTCTAACATTTAGCGTTTTTCCTATTTTGTCATATTAGCTAATCTGATAGGTGGTGATGTGGTACCTCAGAGTCATATTGCTTTTCATTTCTCTAATCAATAGTGATTTAGAGCATTTTTTCATAGGACTATAGTTTTAATTTCTTATTCTGAAAACTTCCTGGTCATATCATTTGACCATTTATCAATTGAGGGATGACTTGTATTCTTATAAATCTGAATCAGTTATATATTTTAGAAATGAGACCTTTATCAGAGAGACTAGCAGTAAAAAAAAAAAAATTCCCAGCTTTCTGGTTGCATTGGCTTTGTGCAAAAACTTTTCAATTTAATGTAATCAAAATCATCCATTTTGCATTTCATAATGTTCTGTGTCTCTTGTTTGGTCATAAATTCTTCCCTTCTCCATAAATCTGACAGCTAAGCTATTTCTTGCTTTCCTAGTTTGCTTATCATACTAGGCTTTCTATCTAATCATGTACCCATTTTGACTTTACCTTTAACCAACCATCTCTTAAGTCCATTGCACTTTCAGATCCTTTAATGGTATTTGGAAACTCCAATTCTTAGGAAGTGCTTTTCCTTCCTTATCTCAAGCCTAAATTTGTTTCTTGGAATCTTCTATCTTACTTCAGTCATAATTCACCAGTCTGAAATTTTTTCTCCTTAGCTTCCTTCTTCCATCCTTTTTCATTCTCCCACCTTTCCCAAGCAATGGTCATCTTCCTTTGATCTTCCTCATGTCCTTATATAGCTATAATTCTCCTTTCTTTTTTTCTAACATTTACCAAAGCTTCAACTCCTTTTATGCTTGAGCCTTCTTGGCCTTCTTACAGGGCTTCTTCTGCTATCTGCCTTTGATTCCATCTTCTGTACATGACTTTAAGTTCCAGATTTATTGATTATTTCCCTGCACATGAACTTTAGTATCTTTTTTTGTCTTTTTTTTTGCAGGGCAATTGGGGTTAAGTGACTTGCCCAAGGTCACATGGCTAGTTTTGTGTTAAGTGTCTGAGGCCGGATTTGAACTCAGGTCCTTCTGACTCTAGGGCCGGTGCTCTATTCACTGTGCCACCTAGCTGCCCCAATCTTAGTATCTTTAGATAACTTCCCCTTTCCTCTCTAGACAGGATCAGTTGCTTCTGTTTTCAGAATTTTGTTTTTAACAGCCTCCCATCTCTCTATAAAATGCTTATTATGTCTTTTTTCTGATGGTTCACTCAATGCTTATATGAGTAACCAGAAGTGGATGTGTGTTGTCAAGTTTGATATAGAGTATCCATCACATGGATATCATATGAGATAGAGGACCAGGCCTGGAGTCAGCAAGACTCTTCATGAATTCAAATCTGACCTAAGACACTTATTAGTTTTGTGACTGGTTCTGTCAAATCCTAAACTTCAAGTTTATCAAAATTCAACTTGGTCTTATTTCTCTTAAATAACTTATAAAGCTTCTTTCCTACTGCTATTTTCCATTTGTTCATTGAAATAATTAGATTTAATTAATAACTTTATGTATTACTATAATATTTATGTTGCACCTGTCAGGATGATAAAATTTAACTATAGGTTAATATTATCTGGTTCATAATCAGATGCTTAAGTTTAAATGTACATTATGCTATCAGTTGTGAAATGTGAGTTAAGTGAATGAATCATCGGGACAGGAAAAAGCAGATTACAAAACATTTCTCTTGCGCTTTGTTGAGTCTGCATTAAGAAAAACTACCATGCATCTACTTGAAGATGGAAAAGGAATAACTTTGCTGTTCCTTTCTGACTTCCTTCCCATTACTGGTTCTCTTTGGGATTTAGCACACTTGCCAGGGTCTCTTATTCTTGTGATGTCTACTCTGTATCACATTTCCTGGATTCTACAATTGATACATAGCTTCATCCAAGAAGATTTACTTGGACTCAGAGCCTCAGTAATTGGTGGATTAGCCAAGAAACTAATCAAATCTATGCTACATGTCATAGAAAGGAATTAAACTTTTATGGCAAGATTATTTGCCCATAAGAAAGAGGCACCTCCCAACACAGGCAAAGCTGATAAATAATTCTATTTAAACATTCCTTAAATTTAGAATTTCTCTAGAGAGCTAGGATATGAAGAGTCAAATGACTGATTCCAGTATGTCTGAAACATTCTTTTGGGTGGGACTTTGGCAAAATGACTTCAATACTCAGGAACACTAAGCATGGGAATGTATGTGACTATGTAATTACATGTAAGTATACAATTGAATCTGATGGCTAGTCTATATTAGTGTGTTTTAGAATAATACTGTATATGAGTATAAGATTGTGTGTGTTTGTGTAAGTGCCTTACTGATTAAAAACTGATTTAAGAATGTTTGATAGACTCGTAGGATTTAATGCTAGAAGGAAAGTCAGAACTCATCTCATCTAACCCTTTCATTTGACAGATGAAAAAATTTGTAGCTAAGAAGTTGTAATGTCTTGCTCAAGGTCACACAGTAGTATATGACAGAGTTAGAATTTGTATTTAACCACTCGTACTTGATGAAGCTCTCTTTCCTCTATACCACAGTGTCATGGGTATGTGCCATTATTCATGATTCAATGAATTTCCTTCTATCAAACTAATAGATAAGTAGCAACCTGTTACATATGCTAGACTCACAATCTTCTTTTCCATTTCTCAGTGGAAGATCTTGAAGATTACTGGGTATGAGATAAAGTGGCTTTTTGTTTGTTTCTTTTTTCCTCTGCCTCTCTAAGTGGGCATTTCTAAAATCCACTCTGAGCCCAACAATTCTTTTTTTTTTTTTTGAGGGTATTTGGGGTTAAGTAACACAGCTAGGTTTTTTGTTTTGTTTGTTTGTGTGTGTGTGCGTTAAGTGTCTGAGGCCAGATGTGAACTCAGGTCCTTCTGACTCCAGGGCTGATGCTCTACTCACTGCGCCACCTAGCCGCCCCCTAACAATTCTTAATGTTTAATGAGCCAGAGATTAGTAGGTTTAGCCTAAGTGCTTTCTTATTTTCTTGGAGAAATACCTCAAAGTACATACATGAAGGTAAAAGAAATAGGCAGATTCTTCAGCTCCCCTGTAGTAATTTTCCAAGTATGACTGGTAAAGCACTTACCAGATATAATAAATATCATACAAGCCATGGAACATGGAATTTTGCTGACCCCAATAGTTATGTTCTTTTTTGAAAAGAATTTATTAGTTTTATAAGCATCCTGCCCATTGCTTGATGAACCTTCTTTCTCTCTGCATTCCTTCTGAAGTTACAACATGAGCAGTGTAGTATAATTACCCCCTGCCAGGTCTCAGTCTCCTTAGCTATAAAATGGGGGCATTAGAATTGGTGACTTCTATGGGTCTCTCCCAGTTCTAAATCTAGGTTCCTATAATCCTCGATTTGAAATTAGGAAACCTAGATCTTAGTCCCAATACTGATACTTACTCAGTTTTCTCATGGGTAAAATGAGGGAGTTGGATTGGATGGCCTAGATGTTTTCTTGGGTTTCTTCAAGACATCATCTTCTCTAATTTTGTCTAGGGAAGTTTAAAATGACAGCACTCACTACACTTCATTAGGGAAACACTAACACCTCTGCCCCCCAGAGGGGTCCTACATTTCACTCCAGCAATGCAGCCATCCGCAGCTCTGGTTCACCTCTTGTCATTGATAGATGGCTTGATTAAAATAGAAACCATTAAGGGACAAAAGAGTTGCAGTTTTTGATCTGAAACACGCAAATTATAGTCATTTGGAAAAATGCCTGAAACCAAAAACAGGAGGGGAAAAAAAAGGAAAAATCATCTTCTACAAATGTGCTAAAGCTTAAGCAATTTGGCTAACGGCCTTGCTTCTGCAGGGGAGCTGAAACATTTACTGTTCCCCTGAACCAAATGGGATATGAAGGCAGGGAAGAAACCACTAGGGGATAGAATCCAGGTGGTTAAGTGAACCACTGATCACCTGGACTACTAAATACTGAAAACTTACAATTAAGACTAAATCAGCACTAAGCTTTTATGGGCAAACATCAAAACATCAGGATCCACCTTGATTACTCCAGGTGCTCTGGAGTAGCAGTATTTCTTAATGTCAGGGTCAAGTTATTATCCAATGGGAAAAGTACCATAAAAAGTTATAGGAGGGCGGGTAGGTGGCGCAGTGAGTAGAGCGTCAGCCCTGGAGTCAGAAGGACCTGAGTTCGGATCCGGCCTCAGACACTTAACACACATACAAACAAAAAACCTAGCCATGTGACCTTGGCAAGTTACTTAATCCTAATTGCCTTCCAAAAAAAAAGCAAAAAAAAAAGTTATAGGAGACCCTGTTGACCCAGAAATACCACTGCTACTCACATACCTCAAGGAAATAAAAAAGGAGAAAAAAAAGACCCTTCAATTAAATGCCAAAATATTCACAGCAATAGTTTCTGTGAAGATCTGGAAACAACATATTTATTGAGTGGGAAATTGCTTTAAAAAACTGATACATAGATGTATGGGAAAATGAATATGCCATAAGAAATGATGCATATGAAGAATTCAGTGAAGTATGGGAAAAGTTACATGAACGGGTACAGAGTTTAAAGTAAACAGAACCAATCAATCTAAATAAACACTCTACATAATGACTACAACGATGTAAATAGAAAAATATAGCAACAAAAACGCCGATGAAACAAAGAATTTGTTTAAATTAATTAAATTAAATTAAAATTTGGTCTTAAAGAACTGAGAAAAGGCAGATCCCTTCTTTCTTTATCAAGGCAAGTTACTGTGGGTGTGGAACCTTGTATGTATTATATATTGTCACACTTAGTTTTGCTAACTACCTTCTTTTTTCTTTTTTATTCTTTATTATAAGGAATGACTCACTGTGTAGGGATGAAGGATATATTAAAAAATGAAGAACAATAAATATAAATGACAATGTGTAATGCTTCTAGACAGCAATAGCCATATTTCCAATAGCATTGCCACATTAGAAACTCTTAGATCACATACTTTTCTTGTAACTTCTCTCCCCTCTCCTTGGCTTTTGTGACTGTTTCCAAGAGTCTTCACTAGAATATCATCTTCACAGGACTAGGCAACAGAGGCATTAGGAATCATGTGCTAGGCATTAGGAATCATGTCAAACTATCACTCCCACCTTGACCTTGACCACCTCTCCCATCAGACCCTGATGTAGACAGCCCAGGAAACTGAACCAAAGAGCCATGAAAACAGTAGCACCCCTTCCCCAAGAAAAACCACCAGACCTTCTCTCAGCACATGCCTCTCATCTCTCACTGAGGTAAGAAAACATTGCAAATAAATTACTTGCCTTTTTCCGCACTACCAGCTGACACTAACTTTACTGTTGTTCTTCCTTCATTTCAGTCATGTCCAACTCTTTGTGACCCCCATTTATGATTTTCTTGGCAAGATATTGGAGTGGTTTGCCACTTCCTTCTCCAGTCCATTTTACAGATTAGGAAACTGAGGCAAACAGGGTTAAGTGACTTGTCCAGGGTCACACAATTCAGAAGTGTCTAAGGCTAGACTTGGACTCACAAAGATGAGTCTTCCTTAAGCTTGATCTTCTATACACTGCACTGCCTAGCTGGCCACCAACAGACATAAGTATAAAGAGCCCCCAAAGTGGCAGCACTTCCAAGACTACTGGTCCAGTTTCCAGCCAAGCCCTCACAGACATCATCTGGGGAAGCAATTCCTGTGGATAAGGGGGCATTCATCCCAACCAACTGCCACCCACAGGGCAGGTGAGCTCATTTATCTATAGCAAGGAATCCTGAGAGACAAGAGGTAGCACATGCCAGGCAAGTTTAACCACCACCCACATACAACTTAACAACCATCTCCTCTCAGACCCAAAGGAAACAGATCAAGATTTTGAGCCCAAAAGTCTTGGGAATAGGAAAGCTTCTAGCCTAGTCCCAATAGCCACCATCTTTGGAAACAATCACTATGGAGATGCTGTCTGGCACCAATTCCCATGGATTCTATAGTCAAAGCTACTGATTCAGAACAAACATTTCTTGCACACCAAATTCCTTGGCACTGTCAAATTGTTCAATATCATAAACTTATATGATTGTATCAGTGGAAATGACTTCAAAGAAGAGGTATTGTCATCTGCTTTGCTACAGCACCCTAAGGACTAGAGGACCTTTTCATTTTATTTGCAGCTTAAATCTTCCATATGTATTACCTCCCCCATTAGCATGTGAATTCTCCTTGAGAGCAGAGGCTGTCCTACTTTTCTATTTACATCCCCAATACCTAGCACAGGGCTTTACAAATAATAAGCACTAAATAAAGAATTTTTTCATTCATTCTTTTATATTAGGTGACAGGTTGATTTAATGGTCCTTTTTTCATCCTATTTCTTTTGTGTCCCAGGCATAGAGGGGACAACTGAATGGGAATAAGGGTAAAAGTTTTCCTCTTGAGAGGAAAAAATGTATATTCTCTTTCAAAGTTAGGAAAGGTAGGTATTGTTCTGTTAGTTTTACTCTTAACATCATATATATTGCCAGCTCAAGGCTCAAAGATGAAGGTTCTGAATGTTGCAGATCTAAGAAAATAAAAACTAGAAGGGATATTTGTAAAAATGCCTAAAGTGATTATCTGAGTGCAACTAGCACATTTGACTACAGTGCTAAATATTCATTTTCCATAACAAAGGCCTTTGTATAGTATCAACTGTCAACTTTTCTGGTCACCACACCATTTCCCCTGCCCAGCTATCTCATTCTGTGCTTCAATCTATCCAAATTACCTGATCAGTTCTATCATCTCCCAAATGCAGCAAGCATAATGCCATCTATTTTTTCTTGCTCATTTTCTTAGGAGACATCTTCCCAGATTTAAAAAAAAAAAGAAATTTAATTACATTAACTGAAGCCCAATAATAGAGATATCACAGTTGGGGAAAAATAAATCACCACTGGGGATATGAGTCCATTCTGTTTCTAATTCTGAGTATTGTCAGTAGATAAAGTGTGTAAGGTAAACATGTCCTTAGCAACAGGATAAATCATAGGCCCACAGATTCAGAAGTAGAAAGAACCTTGTCACATATTTAGAGCTATAAGAAACCTTAGAGTCCATCTAGTTGAGTTCTCTCATTTTCTAAATGAGGAAGGGAGATCTAGGTAGATTAAATAACTCACCCAAAGCCTCACAGCAGCAAGGGACAGGGATGGGATTCAAACCAAGGCTGGATTTGTATCAGTATCCTCAGAATCCAAAACAGCAGCCTTTCCACAGCACGACAAGGCCTATTCTATCCCCTCCTTTGACATAGGAGGCCTAGGGATGTTAAATGACTTACTTAAAGGCACAAGGAAAGAAAAATTGTGAAGTTGGAATTTAAACCCAGGTCATCTGACTCCAAGTCCTGTGATGTCTTCATTGCATTATTCTTTTGTGATGATGTTTTTATTTGAAAAAAAATTTATAAGTTTATTGTATATGTAATATAAGCAAGATATGGGGATGCAAATTATGGGAATTTTCCATCCTGTTTTGTTTTGTTTTGCTTTTTTTTTTTAAATTAAACAAATGCTTTATTAACTTCTGGTTTACATCATTCATTTCCACCAGATTATGAGTTACATTTTTCCCCAATTTTTTCCCTACCCACCACCCCAGAATAGCAGTCCCACTAGATATCCCCTCATCCAATCTGCTCTCTCCCATATCTTCTCCCATACCCCCTTCGACTTTGCCATTAGGGCAAGGTGAATCTCTGAGCCCCACTGCCTGGACATCTAATGAAACATTTAATTTTAAAACTTCGATTTTCAGATCCATTCCCTTTCTCCCTTGTCACCCACTCCCTCTGAGAAGATAAGCAATTCAGTATGTGTTGTACATGTATAGCTATGCAAAACATTACCATAGTAGATATATCGTAAAAGACTGCTTATATTTCCCTCCCACCTGTCTCACCTCCCACCTGGTCCATTCCCTACTTTGATCCTGTCCCACTTTGATAGTGGGTACTTCTAACCTCCCCTCTCCCCAGAATGCCCTCCCCTCCATCATCCCCCCTCTCATCCCCCCTTCCCCTACTCAGGAGAGTGAGTGAGGGTAAGATATTCCATTTAGTATGTATGTGTTTCTCTCCTTGAGCGAACTTCAATGAGAATATGCTTTTGCCTTTTTGCCTTCCTGTTCTTCCCCTCCCCTGCAACTACTTCCCCTTGCCTCTTCTACATGAGAGAGTTTGCCCTATCCTGTCTCTCTCCTCTTTGCCCTATCCTGTCTCTGTCCACTTTCCTCTCTCACCTCTTGACTTCACCCCTTAAGAATCATCCCTTCCTTGGGGAGGCTAGGTGGTGCAGCGAACAGAGAGCCAGCCCCAGAGCCAGAAGGACCCTAGCTCAGATCCGGCCCCAGACACCCAACACACAAACAAAAACCCAGCCACGTGAACCTGGGCAAGTCACCCAACCCCAATTGCCCTCCAAAAAAAAAAAATAATAATCATCCCTTCCCATCAAATTCAACCTGTGCCCTCTATCCATGTATACCTGTGAACATATGCCATGTACCCTTCTTCAATTATTTTCATAATGAGAAAGGTTTCATCAAACACAGTTATTGTTTTTTCCATGTAGGACTGTAAATAGTCCAACTTTGATAAGTTCCTTTGGATTTCTTTTCCTTGATTACCTTCTCAAGCATCTCTTGCTTCTTGTGTCTGAATGTCAAATTTTCTATTCAACTCTGGTTTTTTCATCAAGAATGCTTGAAAGTCCTCTATTCCACTGAATGACCATATTTTCCCCTGAAACAAAATACTCAGTTTTGCTGGGTAGTGACCCTTGGGTTCATTCCCAGTTCTTTTGCCCTCTGGAATATCATATTCCATGCCCTTTGATCCTTCAGTGTAGAAGCTGCCAGGTCCTGGGCTATTCTGATTGTGTTTCCACAATATTGAAATTGTTTCTTCCTGGCTTCTTGGAGTATTTTCTCCTTGATCTGGGAGTTCTGGAGCCTGGCTATAATATTCCTAGGAGTTTTCTTTTTGGGATCTTTTTCAGGAGGCGATTGGTGGATTCTTTCAACCTCTATTTCCCCCACTGGGTCTAAAACATCAGGGCAATTTTCCTTGAGAATTTCTTTAAAGATGATTTCTAGGTTCTTTCTTTGATCATGGCTTTCAGGTAGTCCAATAATTTTTTAAATTATCTCTCCTGGATCTATTTTCCAGGTCAATGGTTTTTCCCATGAGATATTTCACATTGCCTTCTATTCTTTCATTTGTTTGGATCTGTTTAATAGTATCTTGATTTCTCATAAAGTCACTAGCTTCCATTTGCTCCAGTCTAACTCTGAAGGAATGAATCTCCTCAGTGAGCTTTGAGATTCTTTTTCCATCTGGCAAATTCGACTTTTTAAGGCATTCTTCTCCTCATTGCCTTTCTGAGCCTCTTTTGCCATTTGAGTTAGTCTATTTTTTAAGGTGTTATTTTCCTCAGTCAGGCTGTTGACTGTCATTTCATACTTTTTCTGCATCCTTCTGATTTCTCTTCCCAATTTTTCCTCCACTTCTCTTATTTGGTTTTTAAAATCCTTCTTAAGGTCATCTATTGCCTGTAACCTGCTCATATTTTCATTTGGGGCTTTTGGTGTAGGAGTTCTGACCTCCCAGTCCTCCTCCTGTTCCATGCTTTGATCCTCTTTGCCCCAAAATAGGAGTCTAATGTTAAATTTTTCGGTTTATTTTGTTTCTTTTGCTTAGGCATGTTGCCAATTGATTACTGACTTTGGGGCTTGTTGCCACAGTAGGACTCTGCCACCAGACAGGGGAGATTTAGTCCCAAATGTTGGGGTCTTCTCAACTTATGGAGTTATTAGTTGGGTACCCTCCCTGAAGCCCCCATACACTCTGGCAAGCTGGACACACACCCCAAGATCTCCACCCCAGACCACAATCCAGATCCAGGGAGGTTAAAGCAAGAGCGCTTACCCCCCTGACTGATTGCCAGATCCCCCTACAGTTCACAGTCCAGGAGCTGAAGCTGCAACTGAAGCTGCAAAATGGTGTCTGTGCTGCTGCTCCTCAGAGGCTTCTTGCCCCCAGGGGAAGAAGCTGACTGGCCCCCAAATACTGGTCCCAAATTCCATAGGGCACTAACTTTGTACTGGGCATATATGTGTTGATAATTCTGACATGTTCCCAGCTGCTTGTGTTCTAGGATCCCTCCAGCCGGCTGCTGGTCTGGATGCCCTGGGGCTAAAACCTCTGACTCATGAGATCCTGGGTATGGCTCCCAGAGCCCTATGTTGGTTGCTCCCTGGCCAGCCGGGCTGCTGGGCTGTCCTCAGCGGGAGGTTAGCTCCTCTGTGTCATGCTGTCGGTTCTGGAGCTCCAGAGTTTGTTCAGAGTCCCCTTTTACATGATTTTGAAATGGTGTTGCCTGGAGTGCAGTGAAAGTGCTGTTTCTACTCAGCCATCTTGGCTCCGCCCCCCTATTTCCTCCATTCTTGTGCAAGTGGCAATTTTCACCTCATTGCCACACTATTGTAACCTACTGGTTGATCTACCTGCCACAACCCCTCTCTCCATGCCAGTCCATCTTCCACTCAGTTGTAAAAGCAATTTTTCTAAAGCACCAATCTGCCATGTCTAAAGCACAGATCATTGCCCTACTCAATATTGCCACAAAAATGTAAGGAAAATAGGGAAAATCAAGCATCAGGTACATTTTTTAAAAAATACTTATTTTACAATTTTCCTCAGAGCTGGGACTGTTTCTGCATATTTGACTCTCTTAATGCTAACAGGTATGACCTGGTATGAAGGCTACCCCTTCATGAAAAAGAGGAAGAGAGAGAGGGAAAGGGAGAGAAAGGGAGAGGGAGAGGAGGGAGGGAAGGAGGCAGGGTTGGAGGGAGGGAAGGAGTAGGAGAGTAGGAGAGAGAGAGAGAGAGAGAGAGAGAGAGAGAGAGTTAGTTCAATTCAGGGCAACTAATGTCTAAAGAGTGCTTAAATCACTGTAAAGTTCCATACTTGGTTGTCACCTTTGGGCCTCTATGGCTCAGTTCACAATGACATCCATGCACTACTTGTTTCTCCCTCAGAAATAGGCTGATACCAATGAAACATAAAATGGTTGGTCCTTAAGGACCACCCTGAGGGAAGATTTCTTTTCTCATTAAGAGGAAAAAATGAGGCTACTACAATTTTTATAGTTGCTCTCTAAGTTTTATTTTTATTTATTTATATAAGGTGTTTAAAGATGGCTAATTATTCCCTTGCCACAAATGATACCATTTATTTTATTGTCAGTATTTGGGGAAGGGGGAAGTTGAAGAACTACCTACATACATACTGAGTCATTGACATCACTAGTTAGGACTAAAAAGAAGAAGCAACCTCTGATACAGATAGAGAGATGGAGAAAGATACATATATCACTGTGTGCCACTTTACCTCTTGTCTCCTGGGCATATCACAACCTCCCAGTTATCCACAGGCAACTCTTCCTAACAGTTACAAAACTATTGATCATTTGCATCGGTAGAGTTAATTTCATACACACACACACACACACACACACACACACACACACACAAACACACACACACAGAGTATTAATGTGGTCAAGTAACTTTAAAATCTAGGTACTGGTGGTTATAATTCTTTTGTTTCATTATTAAGCAGAATCTTACTTGAATTTCAGCTCACAGCTATACTTCAGTATTTCTTCAGTACAGCATCTCGTAGTATCTCAGTCCCACAACAGACCAGTTACGTGAGGCCACTTTCTCAAATCTACCTGTATTACCATAAGCTCTTTATTGATCTCCACTCTCATATTTCCAACTGCTTATCAGACACTTCCAACTCAAAGTACAGTCGACATCTTTAAATTTAACATTTTCAAAACAACCCATTACCTTTCCTCTAAACCCTCCCCACTTCCAAATGTTTCTATTATTATTAAGGAAACCACCATCCTCCCAAGCCTTGATGCCTTACTATTTCTAATGCCCCATATCTAATCTATTTCCAAGGCCTACCAATTTCACCTCTGCAACATTTCTAAAATATGCCTCTTCTAATACTGCCATAATCTTGGTACAGGTGCTTATCATCACCTCACCCCTGGGCTATTATAGCCTACTGGTTGATCTGCCTGACACAAGTCTCTCTCCACTCCAGTCCATCCTCCATTAAATTTCAAAAATGATTTTCCTAAAGCACAAGTCTGACCATGTCACCCCATATTCAATAAACCCCAAAGGGCCCCTCAAATAATATTAATAAATGACTTTTGACATTATGCAGAAACAGCCTGTGACTCCAGCAAAGGCCACTCTATCCAAATGCATTAATGGATCTGGGATATCACAGAGTAATGTAATTTTAGATCCATAATGTACCTCAGTAGCCATTTAGTCCAACTCATTCCTGAAAAGGAATCTCCACTATAACATGAATGAAAGGTGTTCATCTGGGCTCTGCTTAAAGAGTCCTAATGATGAATACCATTATAGGCTGAAAGAGAGCCCATTCAATTTTTTTGAGTACTACTCATTCAGAGTTTTTCATAATATCAAGTCTAAATTTGTCTATTTATGACTGCTACCCAATCCTCCTGGTTATGTCTTCTGGGACCAAATATGAGGATAATGATGATGATAATGGTGGTGGTGGTGAGGATGATGATGGTGAGGATGAGGATGATGATGATGATGATGCTTTAAAGAATTTGAAGCATGTTACAAAAATCTCATTTGATCCTTTCAACCCATGAAGGTAGGTGCTATTATTATTACCATTTTACAGATTAGGAAACTTAGATAGATAGAGGTTAAGGAACTTGCTAAGAATCACATAGTAAATGTTTGAGGCCAGATTGGAACTCAGGATTTCTTAACTCCAGACCCAGTGCCACAACATCATTGCTCTTAAAACACTTGAACACAGCTGTCATGTCCTCCCTGATTCACTTCTTCTTCAGGATAAACATCTTCAGTTTCTTCAAATTGATCTTCATATGTCATGATCTTTACAGTCTTCACTAT
This sequence comes from Gymnobelideus leadbeateri, assembly GCA_011680675.1. NCBI lineage: Eukaryota > Metazoa > Chordata > Mammalia > Diprotodontia > Petauridae > Gymnobelideus > Gymnobelideus leadbeateri. The sequence continues at coordinate 501,888 of WOXC01010630.1, forward strand.
CCTGGTTGCCCTCTTATGGACTCACTCTTGCTCACCAGACTTTTCTTCTAAACTGTGGTGCCTAGAAATGATCACAACACTACAGATGTGGTTTAACAAAGACAAACAAAAAGAGTCTTGTAGCATTTATGAAAATGCTATTCATGTGACATAAAAAACTTTAAAACATAGGTAAAGTGGATTCAACAGCAGGAAAACAACAGCACAAAACTGAAACACTAAGTTAAGCCAGTGCCTGGCACATAGTAGGCGTTCATAAATGTTTATCATATTTTATTGTATCTTAAGAAATCTCAATTCTCTTCCCTATAATCAGTTTGGGTGATGTTATGCAGAGATTTTTTTGTCAACTTCTAATATTGAATAATGATGATGATTACTGAAAAAATATGATAAAAACAAAACATTAGAATTTAATATAAAAGTCTCACATCTGGGGGGTGGAGCCAAGATGGAGGAGTAGAAACAGCTCATCCAAGCCACTCTGCCCCCAAATTCCCCCCAAACTATGTAAAAGGGGACTCTGAACAACTTCTGGAGCCCCAGCACCCACAGAACGACACAGAGAAGCTAATCTCCTGCTGAGGACAGCCCAGCAGCCCTGCAGGAAGGACAAGCACAACGTGCTGGGAGCTGGCAGTGGCAGCGTGCAGAGCACAGAGCGCGGGGAGCTGAGCTGAGCCGAGCTGAGCTGAGCCCAGGTCCACTTGAGCCGAGGTTTGAGCCCCAGGGCGGCAGGGCCAGCAGCTGGCTGGAGAGACCCCAGAACACCAGCAGCTGTGGCGACTCCAGAATTATCAACATAGACACGCCTAGGACAAAGTGAGAGGTTAGTGCCCTATGGACTTTGGGACCTGTATTTGGGGAATGCGTCAGCTTCCTCCCCTGAGGGCTAGAAGACCCTGAGGAGACATGCCATTTTGTAGTTTTCAGAGGCAGCTCCAGCTCCTGGCCTGCAAACTGTAGGGAGATCCAGTGATCAGTCTTGGGGGGGTAATCACTCTTGCTTTAACCTACCTGGATCTGGATTGTGTTCTGGGGTGGAAGTCGTGGGTGGGTTTACAGCTTGCCAGAAATGGAAGTTGCCTTCCCACACGTTCGGGACAAAAATTCCCCTATCTGTTGGGCAAAGACATACTGTGGCAACAAGCCCAAAAGTCAAGTAATTAAGTGGCAACATGCCAAGGCAAAGGAAACAGAAAAATGCAACCCTAGACTCCTATTTTGGGGGCATAGAGCGGGAAAAGGACTGTGAGGTCAGAAGTCCTGGTCTAAAAGCCCCAGGGGAAAACATGAGTGGGTTGCAGGCCATAGAGGACTTTAAGAAGGACTTTAAAAATCAAATAAGAGAAGTGGAGGAAAAATTGGAAAGAGAAATGAGAAGGATGGAGGAAAAGTATGAAATGAGGGTCAACAGCCTGACTGAGGAAAACAACACCTTAAAAAATAGACTAACTCAAATGGCAAAGGAGGCCCAAAAGGGCAATGAGGAGAAAAATGCCTTAAAAAGTTGAATTTGCCAGATGGAAAAAGAATCTCAAAATTCACTGAGGAGATTCATGCCTTCAGAGTTAGACTGGAGGAAATGGAAGCTAATGACTTTATGAGAAATCAAGATGCTGTTAAGCAGATCCAAACAAATGAAAGAGTAGAAGGCAATGTGAAATATCTCATGGGAAAAACCACTGACATAGAACATAGATCCAGGAGAGACAATTTAAAAATTATTGGACTACCTGAAAGCCATGATCAAGGAAAGAACCTAGAAATCATCCTTCAAGAAATTCTCAAGGAAAACTGCCCTGATGTTTTAGATCCAGAGGGCAAAATAGAGGTTGAAAGAATCCACCGATCAACTCCTGAAAAAGATCCCAAAAAGAAAACTCCCAGGAATATTATAGCCAGGTTCCAGAATCCCCAGATCAAGGAGAAAATACTACAAGCAGCCAGGAAGAAACAATTTCAATATTGTGGAAACACAATCAGAATAGCCCAGACCTGGCAGCTTCTACACTGAGGGATCGAAGGGCATGGAATATGATATTCCAGAGGGCAAAAGAACTGGGAATGAACCCAAGGGTCACCTACCCAGCAAAACTGAGTATTTTGTTTCAGGGGAAAATATGGTCATTCAGTGGAATAGAGGACTTTCAAGCATTCTTGAGGAAAAAACCAGAATTGAATAGAAAATTTGACATGTAGACACAAGAAGCAAGAGATGCCTGAGAAGGTAACCAGGGAAAAGAAATCAAAAGGAACTTATCAAAGTTGAACTATTTACATTCCTATATGGAAAAACAATTACTGTGACTGATGAAATCTTTCTCACCATGAAAATAATGGAAGGGTGTGTGGTCATATGAATACATATGTGAATGTGTGTGTTTATGATTACAGTTATATATGGATAGAGGGCATAGGTTAAATTTGTTGGGAAGGGAGGATACTCAAGGGATGAAATTATGAGGTGAGAGAGGAAAGTGGCAAGAGGAGATGGAGAGAGACAGGGTAGGGTAAACTATCTCATGTAGAAGAAGCAAGGGGAAGTGGTTGCAAGGGAGGGGGAGAATAGGAAGGCAAAAAAGGCAAAACCACATTCTCATTGAATTTGGTTCAGGGGGAGAATGACATACCTACTAAATGGGATATCTCAACCTGCAGCAGAATAGGGGGAAGGGGGATGAGAGGAGGGATGATGGATGGGAGGGCATCCTTGGGGAGAGGGGAGGTTGGAAGTACCCACTATAGAAGAGGGACAGGATCATGTAGGGAATGGACCAGGTGGGGTGTGGGATGAGTGGGAGGGAATTATAAGCAGCCTTGTACAATATATCTACTATGATAATATTTTGCATAGCTAGACATGTACAACATATACTGAATTACTTATCTCCTCAGAGGGAATGGGTGACAAGGGAGGAAGGAAATGGATCTGAAATTCGAGGTCTTAACATTAAATGTTTCAAATATATATAAATACTATTATTAATACTCTTTTGCTTGTAATTGGGAGATAAGATGTGCAGGCATTGGGACACAAAGATTCACCTTCCTCTAATGGAAAAGTCGAAGGGGGTATGGGAGAAGGTATGGGAGAGAGCAGATTGGAGGAAGCGATATCTTACAGGACTGCTATTCTGGGAGGGTGGGTAGGGGAAAAACGGCGGGGGGGATGATTGTAACTCAAAATCTGGTGGAAATGAATGATGTAAAACAGAAGTTAATAAAGCATTTGTTTAAAAAAAAAAGTCTCACATCTCCTAATGTCTTTTGATCCATTAGCTCTTACCTGAAGATTGTTTTTTTATCCTATAACGTGTATCATAATCTCATCTAGAGTGTAAGATGGTAGCAACTTACTCAGTTGCCTTAGGATTTGTGCTTTGAGTTGGGGCAGAGCAGGGCATGGTTCCTACACCATTGGAGAAAGTATGCAGTTACATGGTGACTTAGAGAGGCAACCTATTGGAATAGGAAAAAATCAAGTTAACCAGGCTCTCATGTAAATTCAGTCAAACCATAAATTCCTAACCCTCTATCAAGGCAAATCTCCTTGAACTTACATTTTTTATCCCTCATTCCATACACTCTCCAAGGCTGTATGTTAACCTTTGTTACTTTATTTTTCCCTCATGGCTTTTCTTCATAAGATTGTAAATTCAGGCCTAGAAGGAACTTAGAAGAGGCCTGTTAGTCTAATGCACTTATTTGACAGATGAAGAAACGGACTTCACCTAGATGAAATGTGTTCCTGGACTGGGGAAGGAAGAAGCATTGAGCTTATGCAGTGTAATTATATAAAGATGCCCCAAGTCTCCTTGGCACTTCAGGCACACCCTACTAAAGAACTTCTCCCTTACATTTATCATAAATGTGTTCCTGGGTTACCCTTCTCCTCTGGGTTACATATAAAAGTTACTAAGTTTAAATCACAATCTCATTAAAATCTCACTTTTCTTTAATAGTGGCCACTCGTGTATCATTGGTCAGATAAATTCCTTCCATATACCTAGCCTAAAAATACAAACTAGTCCAGAAACGAAGGACCATTTTTGAGAGGGATAATGAGACTAAGGGATAAATACAAAATACAAATGCAATAACAACATATGAAGTCACTGGATGAGATACAAAATTTAGACGAAAAAAAGCTTACTGCCGTGAAAGAATTTATAATCCAGTAGGGAGATATGACAATATAGACAGTGATAATAGACAGTAATAAGTGTAAAACACATGCCATGTCATGTAAAGACTGATGGGAAAGGTGGACCTTCCTCTAATGGAAATAAAATGTATCATAGATCAGAGGTGATCAATGTTACAGTAGCTGATAAAATTTCTACAACCACACAGAATGACCAGTGGATAGGAAGGTATAAATGTTGCTAGAATGATTTGGGCCGTAACTTTTTTTTTGCTTCATAAAAGCCATTTTATTTCAGCCCTTAAGGAATTCCCACACACCAGATCTTCTCACTTACACACACACACACACACACACACACACACACACACACACACACACACACTTACACGTCCAATCTGTCTCTAGAAAGTACTTGCTGTCTTCTGCTTTCTGTCTGTTTCTCTCTCTTTCTCTTTCTCTATCTCTCTGTCATTCCCCAATCACTTTCCTCTTCTTTACTTCTTAGCCCTTTCACCTTCTTTCTCTGTGTTAGGACTTGTAAAGTATAAATGATCTCAAACATGGACAGGTACTGCTAGATATAAGATGAGTGTTAAAACGATTAGAGCACTGGAACTTGAGTCAGGAAAATGTGGATACAAAACCATCATAGATGGTTAGTTAGTTATATGGACCCCTGGCAAGTGACTTAACCTTTGCTTGCTCAGTTTCCTTATCTATAAAGTGGGAATAATAATACCTTCCTCCTAGGGTCATTATGAGGGTAAAATGAGATTAATACTTGTTCAATGTTTAATAACCTTCAAAATACTATATAAATGCTTTATTTTTTTTTTTTTGCCTTTTTGGAGGGGGGAAGGCGGGGCAATTGGGGCTAAGTGACTTGCCCAAGGTCACACAGTAGTAAGTGTTAAGTGTCTGGGGTTGGATTTGAACTCAGCTCCTCCTGACTCCAGGGCCAGTGCTTTTATTCACTGTGCCACCCAGCCACCCCAATAAATGTTTGATTTTGATAAACTTCTTAATCCTCTCTATATGAATACTCATAAATATATGTATATATAATGTATGTGGATTTTTGCTTAAGAGTCTATTTTCATTCTAGAATTTTAAAAAATTTAATATATTTATATGTTCATTGACGACTTTATATTTTTAAGAGTTCATGGGCTGCATAGTTTAACTTTTTTTATATTTGCAAGTTATTGATTTTATCATTTCCCTTATCGTCTATGTACTGTTTATTTAATTGATTCTCTTTCCACCTTCAGCAAAATTGTATATTAATTTCATGGGGTACAATTTTTCATATATTCTATTCTGATGACTATAAGTTCTAAGGATCCCTGCCCCCCCAATGTATTTGGGGGTATATCAGGCTCCTTAGTAGTCTAAAGTTATGCTTTTATTAACTGGTCATAATCACATCCACTGCCCATTCCCAACACTGACAGAGACAGAGCAAGAATAATTGGGGGGGAGTAGTTTAAGGTAGTTGTTTCTAATATCTTCCTAACTCCAGTGAAATATTAATCTAAGAAACCCAGGTGCCACATAATGAGATTTTAAATTAACAAAAAGACATAAGCTATAATTGAAGACAATAGCATCAGATAGAAAGCAACACTACCTCCTTTAAAACTAGGTATAAAGAATGCCCTGTGCCTTCATTATGTCTTTTTCAGACCATAGGCATTCCAAGTCAGGAGTGGGGGGAGATACTAAAAGACTAAGAAAGGTTTTGAAAGCATCATTTGGCCCTTTTTATATGACAGAACAAATAATAAAGAATAGAAGACTATGAGATGTGTTGGGGAAGGATTTCCATTTCCCTGAAAAATAATCATGGTCAGAAAATTAAGAATAGAAACAGCTGTGAAGGGGAAAACGTGAGAGAAATTCTGGTCACATGAGAAACTGGATTACATGTCAGAAACAAAAAAACAAAACAAAAAAAGGCTGATTTTCCTTATACCATTTTGTCTTCCATTCTCCTCTTCTTCCTCTCCACTTCAGCCCTAAGAGAAGGGAGGTTCTTCTGAGCTAATTGTATAAGCTACTGATATCTCTTAAGAGTTGCTAGGTTTCTTTCTGCAGTCTCTGATCTCATTACCCACACCCCAAATCTTTTGACATTTTTTTCCTCCAGAGCTTCAGGTATTTGGCAGGTACCTAGCTGCTTAATGGACAAGGGTCTGCAGGCTTTGGTTAGGGCCGGGGCCGAGAGGGAACAAAGAGAATAGGTTAGCTCAGTCTGTAGGAGACTAAAGTTGTGGAAACCCTCAGACCTCCACCATTTCTCATCTATTCCACAGTAGGTTGGACCTGAGGAATCACAGTTGATTAAAATCAAAGTCGGCATTAGTTGGTTGCACTTAAAGTAGTAAGGGAAGGAGACACAAGAAGACAATATTAACGTAGCAAAGATAAGAGGTGAAGTTAGTAAATCTTATATTCTAATCCTACCCTTTATGACAGTCATAAAAACAGATTAACATTTGACCCTCTTCTGTTCTCATTATTCCCAGAATCTGAAGAAGAAATCAGAATTTTAATTCTCACCTCATATTAACTTAAAAGGCAGAGTTATTAGTGTATGGAATATGGGCTTCATTTTTAGCAAATCAGTATGAAATAAGACACATTTTTCTCCCTCAACCCAAATCCATACTTTATATGTCCTTGTTATGTAACCCTAATCTCCAAAACACTTTGGGGGGGGGGGGGCGGATTTAGTAACCCATCAAAACCTGTGATGAATCATTTATACTTCTGTGTAAAAGCCAGTTACACTGTTCCCTCTCCTAAATGCATTTGTATTTTAAGATTTCTCCCTCCTGGTGAAGGTGTCTGGTTTGGGGTTTTCTATAGGGAATTTCTAAAAGAAAAGGTGCTTATGAACATTTCAAGGATTATGAGGATAGTGAAGTATTTCTTGACCAATAATTAGGACACATTGTCTAACAAAGACTTTTCTCATAGATACGCTTTTTCCTACAAAAAACCTCTTGAAGTTTTATGCACTTTGACACAACAATAAAATATACAATGTCTGGGTGCAAAACAACTCATGATAATGCTCTGAAGACCCACTGAATCTCTTGTTGAAGTGAGAATAAGTTTGTTGCCTTGACATAACTGGTTACATTTTGTATTAGGCCACCATTTTGTACTTTGAAGTTTGTTTTTCATAACATTTTTCAATATTAAGATAAGCAAATGTGTATTTAACTATATTGCAAATACTAAAGGAAAAAGATCTGCCCCTTGTGTAGAACACTTTCTCCAAAGTTCAGTTTCACAGATGAACATATATATATACATGTCACTAGGAGCTCCCTTTTAAGGTATGCCAAGGTTCATTTTCCTTTCTTCCTACCCTTTGCAGACCACTACAAAGGACAAACTATGTCCCTTTTTGAATATATCAGTTCATCATGATCACTGCCCCAACCTAGACTGGTATTACCTATACAGTACCCAGAGAGTTCAGGTATATGGATACCAGATGCTACCCAGAGTGAATGATTACACTTTCTGGACATTTCTAGTGACAACTGAAGCCCCCATGGTAGGTCACAGACATACTGACTGACTACATTAAAAAGACAACCTCATCATATGAAAGACTAAAATGATATTCAGAAAACTGAACTTTGATGTAACTAAATACCTGGCATAATCTAGAAAGAAGTTTGAGGTAAACATTGTCCTAAAGAAAATAAAGCCCAGACAGCAAAGTAAATGAGCAGGCAACAAAAGAAAGTTATTGGGAGTAGAATCACAAATAGCCATAGGAGCCAAAGTGACAGTAATCATCACTGGCAACCATGAACACTGGGACATCTCCTTACTTGGAGCAGAAGTCTCCAATTCAGCACTCAGAGACAATGGCGCTACCACATGACTCTAAGCATTTTGAATGCTCTGAGACTATCTGATAAAGCCCAAATAAAAACCTTTAAAATTGTGTTTGTGATTATTAGTATCATTGACACTCCCACAGACCTAAACAATATTTTCTCTTTTTCAATGGGCACCATTAAGGACATCCAAGTAAAAGAAGATGGCATAGTTTTAGAAAAACAACGAGAAGCCAAATGGGAGGAAATGATAAGCACCATGACCACTGGATATCTCCTTGTTGTGCCTTACATGATAGATCTGATTTGTTCCCTAATGAGACCTGAATGGACAATATTTGGTAAAGCTAGAAACTGTTGCTAAAACTATAAATCAGTCATAGCAGAAATATACCAGAATGGCACCAGATTTGCCCCAGTGTCTAAAATAGTCTTAGTTTTAATAAGACACACACTTTTTGATAAGTCAGATTAGATAGCATGGTAAGAGTGTGTATTTATCTCTTAGGAAAAAAGATCATGTAAAAACAAGAACAATCCCCTAGTAGCAGAGAGCTACCCTACTAGGACAATACTGCTTGGGAACTGAACTTTCCAAATCTATTACATTCCACAAATAACATTTTATACTGTACCAAAATGATGGGTTTCTCAAACTCCAACAGGGCTGCATATTGGTGAAAAAAATCATCAACATAATGGTAGGGAATATCACCCATTACTCCCCAGACTTGATGGTAGATAAAGATGTGCAAATTCATCCCTTCTTAAATATTCCAATTGAAGTAGAAGGGATACAACCTTTGGACAGTACTGAGATACAATTAAACAGCACCAAGATAAAACAGTAATTGCTTAAGCATCACCAAGAACTAGTACATTCAAAGATTTTAGTTGGGTCTTTTTGAAAAAAGACAGATCATGAAGGCCATCGCAAACAAAATGATAGGACATCAACAAGAATGGGAAGAGATTAAGAATACATATAACATCTCTTATGTTGGTTTCTATCTTGACCTGTAAAGAACTTGCCATGAAAGATCCTGGGACAGTTGAAAAGAATCATTGTCATAGTCTATTAAGAACATATTTTAAAATGTGTTGATGTGAACTGTAATATTAAAGCTTGATATTGATGCATTTGCTCTAAACTTAAATGATGAAAACATTGCATGTTTGAAATTGTCCTGTGGATTGCATTAGTGGTAACTATAACATGGACATATTGCTATCCAAAGACAGAAATTTTGCTTTTATAGTGACATTTCCCAGAGGAGCTTTGTTTGAGCTGATTTGGGCTAAGGCTATATTGGAAATCTGTTGCAACTGTCTTTGAATAAGAAAAATAAATTTCTGTTGTCTCTTGACCTTGACAATTTCCTTTTGAAAAAAAATTTAAAAGGAAAAAGACAGGGGGAAGGAGGGAGAACAGTTGAAGACAATCACACATCTTCTTATTACAGAGGGTTTGCCCTACATACACCACAAAATATTTATCTGTCCAAGCAAGCTCCCATTTTCTCCCACTGCAGCAGCCAACTGAGGCTGGTAGAATTTTGATCAGAAGGTTTATTTGGCTCATATTCCCTCATTAATGGAAAGAAAGTCAGCTGGTAGTCAGAATTCTCTGGCTGATTGCCCTGCTGGTTTCTGTTGTGAAAGGCCAACTTTCTCTTCACCTGCTCCCTTCTTGCCAATCACGATAAAGCCTGTCAGCACTCACAGACTTTTCTGCACATGGTCCATCTTCACAAGAAAACACATTGGCTCTTTCCCTCAGAGCACTCCGCCAATAAACATTCACTGACCATCCTGCCAAAAGCATTTTTTCCTGTCCTCCTATACCAATCTATCTTCAAGGTGAAACTGGGGCATGTCTAATTGGATTAATTTGCAAATAAAAAAAAAATTGGAGGATGGGAGAAACCCTTCAACTATTTCATGGAAAAATTACTATGATAATTACCTTTGGTTATACAAATTCAATGATTTGTTTATTGAGTGCCTACTATGTGAAAAGAACTGTAGTAGGCACCAAGGGGCCACTAGTACAATGATATGCACCCGCCATAAATTTTCACACAAATGTAGATCGACCCCATAAATATTCTCTTGCAATGGTGATGGTGGCAACACGATATTGCAGTAGCACTGGCCAAAAGATCTTCACTGCAAAGCTATCATGGCAGGGTGTTAGCTGATCCACAGGAGGTGGAAGCATGGTGTGTAGCCAATCTGGCTTCTCTGGCAAACATTGCCCCAGCTCGTGAGGGAAAACTCAGACCCTGACTAGTCATATGTGCAGATTAGAGTACATGCTGAAGCTAAGTAGTTCCAAAAGGTTTTAAACCTGAATGTTAGTCATTTAAATGGACAAACACTATCCTCAGCATTCCAGATGCCTATGGCAGCATGAACTATTCTCTACTTCTCCTCTCTCCTATATGTAATGAAGAGGAAGTCTTGGTTCCAGAAATGAATTCTACTGTCTCATGGTCATGAAGTCCTACATGAAATCTACAAGTCTATTGATGATTTTTCAGATGGATGTCCCACCATCACCTCAAAGTCAGCATGTCAAAACTATATAATATCTTTCTCTAATACACTGCCAACCAGTTACTCTCTGAAACCTCAATGTTTTGAAAGTTGTTTTTTGTTTGTTTGTTTGTTTTTATTCTGGGTATATTTTGTTTTGTTTTTGGGGTTTTTTTTTTGTATCTTTTGGAATCTTTATTCTTCCTGTCATTCGTGCTCAAAACCTTAGAGTAATCTGTGATTCTTCTCATTTCCTCCTCAAATTCTCTTTTACAATATTTCATTGTCATTGTGATAGTATCCACATATCTATAATGTAAGTCTAGACCTCAAATTATTTCTGACCCTCTTAATAGATTTGTCTAAATCCAGGTTCTTCATATATCAAACCATTCTGCACAACCCTGAAAAAAAAAACATCTTCCATAAGTAATCATTCCACCATAGTTTGTTAAAATTAAACATCATATTTCCTATCACATCAAATCTAAATGTCTTCAAGGCTCTCCATTATCTCAGTTCACCTTATCCTCTCAAGCTTCATTCCCCAACATTCAGCCAACAAGCAATCTGTAGTCTAATTGGAAGGGTTTTGGGGTTTTTTTTACTGCTCTATGACTAAATCATATGAGTTCTTGATTTCCCAATTTCAATCATGTTATTCAACTAATCTGGAATGCTCTTTCCCTCTCCACTCAAATCATTCAAATTTCATGTATCTTTTAAGACCTAGTTCACATCTTACCTCTATAGTCACTTCCCTGTTATTCCACCTTTCCTTGATCCCCCTCTTTTCTGAACACCTATACAACAACCTGCACTTACCTACGTACTGGCCAGTATTGTCTTAGCTGTTCTGTGGTGTTAGTCTTGTCTCCCCAAATAGCTTCTTAAAATCAGGAGTATCTCTTATCCTCCCTTATCCTCTTATATAGTGTGTAACAAAATAGGTACCACCACCTAACGAGAATGGAAGGTTTGTGCATGACTGATCAGTGGGTACTGAGAGAGGAATTTACATTGCTAGTAGCAATATGTCATGGAAATAACACTGGAATTGGAGTCCAACACTGGTTTGACATCCTAACTTTGTGCTTTTTTTCTGGGTTCTTTGGAGCAATTATTTCCCATCTCGGAAAGGGATCCTGAAAGTCAATTGAGTTCAGTCTCTTAAATCCTGAAATGGGGATCTTCTCTACAACATCCACTATCAGTAGTTATCTTTTGGGGGTGGGGGGGAGAAGGGAAAAGGTAGGGGGAGAACACCTCCTGAAACAAGGAACTCACTATTTCATAAAGCAGCCTATCTCACTTTGGGGCAGCTTTAATGAAATTTGCTTTTCTATGGTTTCTACCCATTGCTGTTTATTATCTTTGCTGGGGTGAAATTTTAAAACATATTTCTACCACTTCATATAACTTTTTGATACATTAAGAATTTAAGTGTTGTTTTCTTTTTCCAGTTCTTCTGGTTACATGCTTAAAAAAACGAAGTCTATTTTTAACCATCCTTTTAAAACTACTCTAATAATTTCCAAAAGGAAATGATACTGTAGTTTTTGCAGTAGAATTTCTGGAAGTGTATGTGTATATTGTATGTGTTCCATTATCTTTTCACCTGTCCTGCTGCCCTCTTTCACTTTGAGTAAGTGAACACAGGTCCTCTGGAACCAGGCTTCCACATCCTGGGAGATCAAATAAACTCAGTTTTTGGACTCTGCCCTGGAGCTAAGCTAACCTGATTGATACAACTATATCTAGCATTCCCAGTCCACACTTTCCATCCCTTCAAACCATCCACCAGGAAATGAGGACCTACCTAGCTCTAGCATCTCACTATCTGTCCTATACATTATCTCTTCTCCTCCATCTCCTTCATCTCTTGGTTTTTTTTTAACATTGTCAAAAGAGTTTTACATGGCTCAGATGAAGTGATAGGATCTATACCCTTAAAATTCAAAGACCATGTCTTTGAAAGCAACCCAGACCCTGAATTTTTCCATATATTTTCAGAACCCCAGATCACTGGTGCCTCTGCCCAAGGAAACTGGCCCACCCCAGCCTACCTAGATCACCTGATTAGCTTACTTCACATTCCTTTCACTGTTGCTCTTGGCCCACCTCAGATGGCTTGCATATACCCATCACTCCTTAATCCCATCTAGATCACCTAATTTATAGTCCTTTCACTGTTGCATCTGGACCATCCCAGAACTACCACAATGCTGTCCTCACTTTTCCTTTCCTTCTCTGCCTTTCTGAGCTCATGGAATAAAGGCAGACACTGAGCATAGAAACAAAACAAAGAATTGGAAGAGGCTTCAAGAGGTCATTCAGTACATCTCCTTGCCAAGGGCAGAACCACAGTTAAACCATTCCAGGTCATGTAGATTGTCTTACATTTTTAAAATTCTTCTAAAGAAGAAGGTTGGGTTTTTTTATTTGTTTGTTTTTTTTCTTTTTAACCATCTCCCTGAATAGCTCAAAAAAAAAAAAAAAAAAATATATATATATATATATATATATATATATATATATAATCTGTAGATCTAGTAATCTACAAACCACTTTCACCACCTGTGAGATATTTAGTGTAAGTATTATAATCTTCCTTTTACAGATAAGAAAATTGAGGCTTAAACTTGTCAATGCCAATGGATTGACTTGAACCTAGTTATTCTGTTTCTAGATGGCATATTTTTCCTCCTCCGGTTACCTATATTGTGTGGAGGAATTATTCTTTTTATTTCTACTAAATCTTGTGGGACCAGAGTGTAAGCTCCTTGAGGCTAGACACTATTTCATTGTTAATTTTGTACTCCTTGCATCTCTAAGGCACCAGGACATAAGATAAAGAACTGGCCTCAGAGTCCAGAAGATCTGATCTCAGATCTCACCTCCAACATATACTGGTATTGTGACCCTAGGTAAGTTATGTAACTTTATAGTTCATTAAGCAACTCTCAAACTTGTCTTACTTTTAGTAGATGTTTGATAAATGCTTATTGAATTGTGAAGTATAATGGTACCTGATATATCAAGAATCTTTAAAGTTCATGAAGTACATTGTATACTTTGTCTAATTTGATCCTGACTGCATCTCCAGGAGGTAAGTGCTCTAGGCATCATCAGCATTTTACAGATGAGGAAACTGAAGAAAAAAGAGATTAAATGAAAAACAAAAGAGGTTAAGTTCATACTCTCTTAGTTTGAGGAAGCAGTCAAACTCAGATCTCTCTGAATTCTGGGCCCTTTCTCCTATATCATCATGTTGCTTGTACTTTTTATGAAGTTCCAGTTCCTCATTCAGTGAAGAGGAAAAACTCCCTGCTTTGAAAGAACATGTTGTATACAAAAAAGATCCTAGGCACAAATGCTGCCTAAGCAGCCCCTGAAATATGAGGGCTAAGGTAGGCCTTGAAAAGACAGTGAGGTGTATGTATGTGTATAATACACATATATTTATGTGTATATGTATGTGTGTACATACACACATATGTATATGTGTCATATATACATATACATATGTATGTATGTATCACAACATAGAGTTCAGGATAGGTCAGTTTTCCTCAAAAAAGCTAAATGCTTTTTTGCAGACAAGAGCTTTAGGGTATCTGGGAAGAGAAGGTTTCCCTAGAATGCTGATTCTCCAAGACTCCCTTTATCCAAATTATTGAGACATTCTTGAAATATAACCTCTTTAGAATTGTAACATAGGAAAAGTCTGGGGGAATGGGTGGATAAGCCATTCTCTATGAACTTGTCTTAATGGAGGACATAGCTAGAACTCATGGGTATTTCACCATCTTTTTTACCACAAATCATCAGACTCATTCCCTGATATGAAACTCATTGCTTTTCAATTTTGTATTCAGCCTTATTTGCTGTATTTCTGATAGGGCTCAGGATGCTAGATCCATTTTTATTTTAAAAAGAAATGAATTTTAAATAGAACTGGAAGTCACTTTCTACTGCTTAGACTATTTCTTAGAAGATTAGGTATGATAATCCCTTTCTTTCCCAAGATAAGAAAGAATTTTGGCAGTATATCCTTGCCATAGATCTTTTATTTAATTCATTTTTTTAATGAATGAATCATAGATGGAATGGACTTGGAGGAAAAAAAAGACATTTAGATGAGTTAACATTGATTTGGTGAAAGTATTTTAATAATAAGTATTTAATAATAAAAATAATTTAAGTATTGCCTTGCAAACAGCAAGTGAATGATTAAATCAATGATGGCTCTTGGAGTTAGGAAGTTGTTTTTTATTCTTTAGTCATTCATTTACATCCAACTCTTCATGATGCCATTTGGAGTTTTCTTGGCCAAGATACCAGAGTGGTTTGCCATTTCCTTCTCCAGCTCATTTTACAGATGAGGAAAATAAGGCAAAAGGGGTGAAATGACTTGCCCAGGGTCACATAGGTACTAAAAGTCTGAGGCAGGATTTGCACTCAGGGAAGATGAGTCACAGTACCAAGGGTAAGTGGAACAAAGGTTTCCCTGGCCTATTAGGGAAGCCCCTAGTTTTCAGATTTTAATTTTCTTGTTAATAACACTGAGAAGTCAAGTGATTTTGCCCAGGGTCTCACAATCATTATGCCTAGAGGAGGGAAGATCATATGTGTCAGAAGCAGTACTTGAACCCAGGCATCCTGGTTCATAGGTCAGATCTCTATCCACTATACCTAGCTGTTTTAACCAATTCCTGGTTAAATAAGGTTCCTTATTAGTTAAGCTCAGTTAATTATGTTTTTTATTGCCTATTTCCCTTGTCAAATGTGCCAGGCCTGCTATTATTTAACCTCAGGCTTTTTCTGTCAGCAGACCTTAATCTGACTTCATTTATAGGATTATATCTACTTCCCATCCAGTTGAATAGACAAAAGAAATAATTAAATTTCAAGGCTTTATACCCATTGGCACTAACTAGAGTTAGTTAACCACGTGGGTATGACTCATTATCATGAGACAACCAGGAACCTCTTGGCTTTCAGGAAGTGGTCCACATCTCCCCATGTTCAAAGATGAAGCATCTTTGTACTACTCAACCAAGACTCAACCAAACCCAATGAAACTTAATACTAATAATAATATTTTTTATTTCTCTTATTTGGGGATTGACTTAAAGTCCACAATCAGTCACCCGGGGCATGCAGTTACCTGTTTCTGCCAGAACAATTTAGCTCCCAACATTTGAATAAGCTGATGTCAAGAAATTAGGATGCTTCCTAGGAAAGAGAAAATGAGCTAACTCAAGGGGGTAGTTTATTCTAGAGGAAAATGAATCAACTTTCTTCTAAGAATGATTAAATCATCTCATGCTATCAATTATTGTTCAGGGATTTGACTCCCATGGAATGGAAAACCTCTAAGCTGAATGAAAGACAAGCCAAATATGATACAAATCCTATAGGTCCAATTGCCAAATATTAGCATAGCATAAGACACAGTCATTACCACATTAATTCAGTTCAGAGTCTCTAATTGCCAGATTCTGTGGGGAAAGGAAATAATCTTTTGCTTTCTGCATTTCTGACAATTATGTTAAGTAATTCCCAAAGCAAGCACTAAATGTGTATCTATATAACCAGGGGCAGAAGCATTGTAAAAACTATTTGTGCTGAGTGTTATGCAGGCAGGGTGGAAAGTTTTCTATGTAGAGATTTTTCATTTTTCAGATTCCAGTATGTTTTGCTCCCAACTACCAGCCATATTGCTAAAAATTTCGCTATTAGAGATTGTCTATGGTTTAAGGCATTCCCTTTTAAAGTATTTACCTACCAGTTAATGTTAATAGCCACCAGTCAGATCCTATTTCCATAATAACCAGGTATTGGGCAGTGCCATGTTCTCTCACACCCCTCCCCCAAGAAAACACACTTACAGGAGGCTACTAAGCTCTCAATGGCTCTCTATGCCTTAACCCCAGGAGTGTCTGGGTGGCAGCTAATAATTACATTAGTTGAAGATATGTGATCATTGTGCATTTATCCAATCAAAATTGCTCTTTAGCCTCTGTTGTACCCAGAAAACTCCTTCCTCTCTGTGTCTCCTGCATTTAGCTGAGTAGAGAATAATGATATATAAAGACAGAATAAGGGAATAAAACAGGGACTCAACCTGAGGTCCAGAGAGATTTCATAACTATCATGAATTTGAATGGGAAAAAATTACATCTTTATTTTTGCTAACCTCTAAGTGAAATTTAGCATTTCCTTCAATTACAAATCTTTTTTTGTTAAATGCCATTATTCTGAGAAAGGGTTCATAGGCTTCAGCAGATTGCCAAAGGGGTCCATGAAACAAAACAAAAGGTTATAAACCCCTGAAAGACAAATCAAAAAGCTTGCTTCTTTGTTGAATACAGTTTTTACTCATATGCATGTAATCATCAAAAGGAATACATCCATTTATAATTGAACAGTGGCCACAAAGTTAGGCCTGAACTATCTCTCAGAGTCTTTATGGAGAACAAATTATACTATAAAAAGAACATTATAAAAAAAAAGAAAACAACCTAAGAGTTTTAGTAAACACAAAGCTCCATTGTTTATTCCTACGCTGTCCACTCCCTGCTCTTAGAAACAAATTAGAATCAAACCATAAAACACCATTCCCAAAAACTGGCCCATTCACAGCTTCGGGGATAGTAATAGCTAAGTTAGTAAGAGACTCAAGAAGTTGGGGTGACAGCTCCAACCTGTGATGTGGGGATTTAAGAAATTTCCCGTTGGCTGCTGCCTTCAGAACAGTCCTCTAGAGACTCTCTTGCCTTTCTAATTACCTCATGAACCAAGACCAGAGACTTTGTGTGTTCTTATCACCACCTATAACAACAATGCAAAATTCACAACACCTATGGTGACTATAAATATGCTGATGTAGTTGTGAATCACAAAATGTAACAGGCTCTCCACATGGAAAACAGAGCCAAAGCATTTATTCAAATACCAGAAAGCCAAGTCCCAAAACCAGAAAGTCAAAGTCATTACAGTAGCCACGAAGTTGGTACACATAGTTAATGCGGTGAATACCCACATTCCCAAGCCTTCAAAACAAAACAGGCTCCCTCAGGCAAAGATCCTCTTCTCCTCACTCATGGTTGTTGCTCAGCCTCCATGCTGCTTATTCTCAGCAGTTCCAGCTCCCAGCAGTTCTCATCCCTAGTGGTTCTCAGCAGAAGTCCACAGCAGAAGTTCTGGCTGGCTCTCAGGAGTTCTTCCACCACCAGTTCTGTTCTCAAAATCTCTTCCCTGCCCCACCCCTTCCTGCCATGTCAGCAAGTTCATCCCACTGCGACTGACCATATAACTCCTCTCCTTAAGAGTCCTCAGTGACTCCCTATTGCATATAGGACAAAATAAAAGCTCCTCAGCTTAGCATTTAAATCCCTTCACAATCTGGTTCCAGATTACCTTGCTTCCTATTACCTATTGCTGTCCACCTTACCCATGTTACCTTCCAACCAGGTTGGCCTACCTGCTCCTCCCCAGATTTGGTACTCCATTTCTCCCTCACACGTGGAATGTACTCCCTCCTCAACTCCGCTTCTAAGAAGACCTAGTTTCTTTCAATGCCTAGCTAATGTGATATCTCCTATGGAAAACCCTTCTAATTCCCCTAGTTCTCACCCCTTCCTCCTTATAAATATAAGATATATAGATATAATCACCTATATAGATATAATTATAGATAATATATTACATACATATATACATTTACATATGCATATGTAGATATATACCTATATAGACCTATGTCTATACATAGACATCGACATACATATATACATATATAGACATATATGTGTGTGTGTGTGTGTGTGTGTGTGTGTGTGTGTGTGTGTGTGTGTGTATCTCCCCATTCCCTCAGCAAAGGGATACAAAACTGGCAGGTCTTATAAATCAATAAAACAAAAAATGTTTTAGTAATTACAACATGCCAGGCACTATGTTAAGAACTGAGGAAACAAGTATAACATAAGATAATTCTTGCCTTCAAAGAACTAACAGTCTACTGGGAGATATAACACATTTATTGATAAGGAATATCACAGGTATTATAAGATATAGTTTTAGATGTAAATATAGAGCTATGGATATAGATACAGATGATAGAAATGTAGAGATAGAGTTTGACAGAGATAGAAACAGATATAGATGGAGACAGAGAGAGAGAGAGAGAGAGAGAGAGAGAGAGAGAGAGAGAGAGAGGTAATAGAAAGCCATTTGGGGAAACACTAATAAATGGAGGGGAAAAGAAAGGGCTCTTGATTTAGATAGCAGTTGAACTTTTTCTTGCAGCTGATTCTAGAGGCAGCTCAGAACCACAGTAGATAAATGCTGGACCTGAGTCTATGAGAGTCTAAGCAAGTCATCTAACCTGTCTTAGTTTCCTTATCTATAAAAGAGAGATAATAATAACACCTAACTCCCAGGTTGTTGGGAATATCAAAGGATATAATTGTAAAGTATTTTGCTGGGGCAGCTAGGTGGTATAGTAAATAGAGCACCAGCCCTGGAGTCAGGAGGACCTGAGTTCAAATGTGGCCTCAGGCACTTGACACTTACTTAGCTGTGTGACCTTGAGTAAGTCACTTAACCCCAATTGCCTTGCCTTCCCCCTTGTAAAAAAAAAAAAAAAGTACTTTGCAAACCTTAAAGCGATATATAAATGCTAGCTATTATTGCTGCTGTTGCAGGAAGTTTGGGGTTCCAAAGGCAGAGGATATTCTAGGCAAGGGGGTCAACAAGACATAGTCTGTCATATATAGCGAAAAATAAGCAAGCCACTTGTGCTTGAGTACAGTGCATAAGGGAAAATCACATGTGATCATTCTTACCAGTTAATATGTGTGTATGCATATACATGTCATCCTTCCCCTTATGATTTAAACCCTTATATATAGAAAGGTAGATATGAGTAAAATAAGGGCTATCTACTTTAATATGCATGCCTTCACCATTAGTTTTGTATAAATGGGATAGCTTAGACTAAACAGCCCCCGAGTGACTCTTTAAGCTCTGTCTCTCTGAGGGAGTCCAAGCAGCTCTCCAGTCCCCCAGGCTTTGCCCTGCCTGCTAAATTCAGGACTGAAATTAGGATCTGACCTAGCCCATAAGTCTTTTGTTCCCTTGAGGTTTCACAGCAGCTGTGGTATATCCTTGAGCTCATCCCACAATCTCCAGAGGAACAAGTAAATCACATAGAAAGGGGAAGCTGGCTTTGGGTTGTCTATTCCCCAGTCAGATGTTATTTGGCACAAGGATTTTTTTTAATCTATATTTCATTGTTCATACAAAGGGTCAAAAACTAGTAGCAACCTGTCGTTCAGTTCAATTCATACCAGGTGCTATACAATGATAAGGTAATTTTCTTTGTGGAGGTTCCGGGAGAATGAGTAAGGATGTGTTTGTGCACTGTAATTTTAAAAATTGGAATCCAAATGACAAGCACAAAAAAGGAGTGTGGGCACTATCTACTTAGTATGGCAAAATGGGGGGAAAGTACTGAATAGAAAAACAGGGGTTCTGAGCTTGAGTCCTGCTATTTATTAGGTATATAAACATGGACCTTTAACCTTTCTGAGTCTGTTTCTCCATATTTACACTACCTACTAGGATTGTTGTGAGGAAAGAATTTTGCAAAGCTTAAATTGATACTTAAAGCTGATAGATGGAGAGCTGACCTCAGAAGCAGGATTTGGATTCAAATTCTGCCTCTGATATATATTGACTGTGGAACACTGGGCAAATCACATAGCCTCTTAGTACCCTTAGCATTTCCCTGAGACTAAGTTGCCATGCTTATCTCATTAGTAAAGACAGTTTCTTCTGGGAGTTCTCTATCCCAGGAAAACGAAATAATGTATATTTATTTTAATAATAAATCTAATAATAAATAAACATTGATAATAAATCTAAAAGTATTTCTTTTTACTTTTTGTACCCAGTAAAAATACAAAGTAGAAATTCAATGCAGTATTTTACTCTATGATATGAATTATATATTTATTTGTTAAGTAAGACCTCTTTGAGGTTGTCTTCTTTCCATTTGTAACATCCATGTTACTTCTCAAAGTTACATCTTTGTTCTGCACCATAACCTATCACCCTTCCTTCCATCTTATTACACTACGTTATCCTTGCTCCTAATGTGAAAGGTTGCATTGCCTCAGGTGATTACCCTATAGCTTTAGAATAATTGTAAGTCATAAAGTCCAACACCCCATTTTGAAGATGAGAAAATTAAAACACAGAAAAGGGAAGTGACTTGACTAAAGTCATATAGCTAGTGAATATCTGAGGCAGGATTTAAAACTAGCAATTTTTGCCTTGAAGTCTAATACTTGATACACTACACCGTGTTGCCTCTAAAGGCAAAGATGACAGATCAGACCAGCTTTATATCATCTTCCTTTTGTGTTTCCTTACCTAATGAGGATATGAGTATTAGGTTCATTGCAAGAAGCATAGTGCTATGGAAAGTCATTTCCTTCATAACAGACAACAGGCAAGAATTTGAATCCAAGTCTTTCTGGTTCTGAGACTTAA
Organism: Gymnobelideus leadbeateri; assembly: GCA_011680675.1. Classification (NCBI taxonomy): domain Eukaryota; kingdom Metazoa; phylum Chordata; class Mammalia; order Diprotodontia; family Petauridae; genus Gymnobelideus; species Gymnobelideus leadbeateri. The sequence goes on from WOXC01010630.1 coordinate 523,002, forward strand.
GTAGCAATATAAAGTTTGCAAAATTATTTCTTCACCACAATCCTATTATCTCCATTAGACAGATCAGGAAATTGAAACTCATAGAGATTGTGCCCATGTTCATACACCTAACAAGCAGCAGAAAGAGGATTCAAGTTCATAGCCCTGGTTTCCAGTTCAATCCTCACTACATACAGGTAAGGTAATTCAAGCCCAAAAAATGTAAGTTAACTTACTCAACATTTTTAAGTTCTGAGTCCAATACTCTATTTATCATACTACATTGTCTTCCTGAAAATAAACCTACCCAATACAGCTCATAATTTTCATTCTTACACTGGCTATTGACCATTTACTTTGAACTCTTTTAAGAGAAAAGAAAATACCTCTTTTCCTGTATAATTGTTTTCATTCCTGATACCATGACTCTTGTGGTGACTAGCTTCTCAACCATCCCTAATACCAGCATTCAGAAGATAACAACTACTGCTGACAGAAGTCGGGAATCCTAAGCATTCTCAAGCAACAACCAGCTAGCCACCATATGTGTTATTGTGAAAGATTTGGGAAATCACCTACTTTTCTCTTCCTTTGAATTTGGTTATAAAAAGAAGAAAATTTATAAGATTACAGCTTAAAAGTATGAAAGGGTCAAGCAAAGGGAAAGTTTTTAATATTGGGAGACCTGGGTAATAAGGAAAAAGTCAGTGAATAAAAGAGAGAGAGAGAGATGATAAGAGAGACAGAGACTTAGACAGAGCAAGCAAATAATAAGCAGTTATTATTTGTTAGGCACTGTGCTTAATACTAGAAATGCAAATGCAGATAAGCTAGGCAGCCCCTGTCTTCATGGTGCTTACATTCTAACAAGAAATACAACACAAAAGAAGGTGCCAGAAAGGGATGGTCAAGAGGAAAAGGCAAAGATGGTGGCAGTAAAAAGACAAGATGAAGGGAGTGCCATAGGTAGTGTTGAAGAGGGTCATCATAAAAAGATGAGATTTAGGGTTAGGGGTACTCATATATATCAACACACCAGGTCCTGCCAAATGAATTTGACTCAAGCCTTCTCTCAGCCAAAGAAAAGTAAAGTTTATTCAAAGTTCGCCATATTGGGTAGACTCTTAAGGATCCTTGATATCTGTAAGGCTTGTATTGAAAAATTCTATGGCACTCTCATACACAAGGAGGCAAGATGGGAGAAAGGTTGTGGGAGGAATCTAGGGGTGGTCTAGAGAAGGAGTTTGAGGAGGGTCTTCAGGAGGAGTTAATGAGGTCAGACTCCAGTAAATGAGTGAAGTTGCTGGAGGCTACCTGGAGAGGACAGACAACTTGGGCTAGGTCAGTTCAAGGGTCTAACAGTTGAGGATCAAGGGTGGGGGCTAGCTGGATAATGGAGGGCTAGGCTAGTAACAGAGGTTTGGACTCAGCCACAATGAAAGGCTTATGGCCTCAGGCAAATGTCTCATCAAATGGGAAATTTTAATCAGAGTTCAAGGGGGTTCCCTGAGTCCTCATCAGTGTCACAGTGTCAAGAAGGACTAGGTGAGGAAAGATGTCAAAAGCTTACCAGTCAGTGATGGGGTCCGGTGAGTGGAGGATGGGGCTCATGGATGGCAAATAGATAACCAGACTCTGTTATGGAGGCCTGAGCCCCAGGCAAAATAAGATTAGGGTCATCTATCAGAGTTTGGGGATCCAAGTGATGAGATCCAGACTCTGGGAACCCCCTTGAACTCTGATTGAATCTTCCCATTTGATAAGGCATTTGTCTGAGCCAAAAGCCTTTCATTGTGGCTTGGCCCAAATCTTTGTTACTAGCCTAGCCCTCCTTTGTCCAGCTAGCCCCTACCCTTGATTTTCCAGAAATATCTATACACCCTTAAACTAGCCTAGCTTTCCATTGTCTTTTATCTCCAGGAAGCCTCCAGCTACTTCCCACCCTTAATCTCTCATTTTTGGAGTCTGTCCTCATTTGACTTTTCCTGAAAACCGCTCCCAAACCTCTAGACCATCGCCTAGATTCCTCCCACAACCTTTCTGTATATGAGATCCATCTTGCCTCCATGATGCCAGAGAATGATCTAGCACAGACTTACTCTGAGTCAGGTGATTGTGGCCTGCTTGTCTAATGCAAGCATCACAGATACTGAGGCTCCTTAAGAGTCTACCCATTAAGGTGAATTTTTAATAAACTTTATTTTTCTTTGGCTAAGAGAAGACTTGAGTCAAATTCATTTGGCAGGACCCAACCTATTGGGATTTTGGGGTTTTGAGAACCCCAAACCCTATACTTCTATGTTAGACTCCTTCCTGCTTACCCCAGGAAGGGTCCAACTGGGTTCTTACCTTTTCCCGGTACTTTGGACGTCTTCGGCCCTGACTTCTCAGTCAGGGAGCTCCCCCACAGAACACCCGGCACACACACAGCTGCTTGTTATACCTTTATTGTTTGATCTCACATGGCTTTGCAATCTATGCATATAATCTCCAACTCCTAATCCCTAATACCTATTCCTAATGCCTATTACAAAATTCCTAATACCTACTACTAATGCCTACTACCCACTCCTATAGTCCCTGCCTTGTCCCAGCCTCCAAGGTGTGGCAACACCTCTTATACCTCACTCATAGACCCTCCCATTCCATAAGCCAGAGCACACAAGTCCAGGAAGTTACTGCCAAGGGTGAGGAGGCCTCTTCTCCTTGGTGAGGTATACTCAATGCATCAGACATCCCATAATAGGCTGTCAGCAGAAAATGCCTCCGAGTGCCTCCGGGCCTAGCCCTTGTACTCTTCCCCTGCAGTCCTACCCAGCACCTATGCCTCAAGTGCTTATGATCCCAATGCTTCTACACAGGGAACTTCAGTAGAGACATTGAAGATGTGAGGGAAAGAATAAGTGAAGGGGACAAACTCCTAGAGAAGATGGGAGGGGATGAGATTAATGACAAAAGTAGAGGGATTGGCCTACTTAAGAAGTTTTTACATACTGGAGTGGAGGAGGGAAGAATGTAAAATTCAATAGCTGATCAATGAGGGAAAAATAAAAGCATTATCATGCAACAATGAGGGCCCAAAATAGATTAGATAACATACAGAATTTACAGAAAATCTACTTTACCAGACTGTTTTACTGTTCTTCCTTCTCTAATGGAATTGCTTAATACAGCTTTTAGAAGTCAGTCAGTTAACTGGCATTTATTCATACTTTGCTATGTGCCGAGGACCATTTTAAGAACTGGGAATACAAATACTAGTAGAAAGATAGTGCCTGACCTCAAGGGGCTTACATTCTAATGAGAAAAGATGATATGTAAAATAAAACTGGAATATGTGGGGGTAGGGTGAGGTATCCATTGCAGGAATCTAGTAAAGGAAATCTGGAGTGCAGGGAAGAAAGGCTGACCTGGGAGTCTTCCTTAAATTTGATTCTCAAAGTCCTGGCTGGAGAAGAATTAGAGATTAGCAGTGTTTCCCTATCAGGGAACCATAAAAATGAAGAGGATTACCCACTAAAGAGGGTTAGGGTTGCTCTGCAGACCTCAAAATACCAACACCCCAGCTCCTGCCGAATGAATTTGACTCAAGTATTCTCTCAGCCAAAGAAAAACAAAATTTATTAAAACTTCGCTTGCATAAGACACAGAGTAAGTCTGTGCTAGGTCATTCTATGGTGCTCTCACCCACATGGCATTCTATGGCGCTCTCACAAACATGAAGACAGGATGGGGTCTTATATACAGAAGGCTGTGGGAGGAACCTAGGGGTGCTCTAGGGGAGGAGTTTGGGGAGGGTCTTCGGGAGGAGTTAATGAGGTCAATGAGTGATTAAGTGTGGGAAGCCACCTGAAGACTGCAGACAATGGTGGGCTAGGCCAGTTATTTTGATAGGCTCAAAGGTGGAAAGTCTAGTAACAGAGGCTTGGGATCAGCCACATTGTAAGACTTATTGCCTCATGCAAATGCCTCATCAAATGGGATGATTTAATCAAGAGTCCAAGGGAGGTTCCCAGAGCCTGTATCTCAAGGACTCAATGAGAGGTCAAGGGGGCTCCCAGAGCCCATACTTCATCAAAAGGAGCCATCTAGTCTGAGGGAGAGGCTGCAGGAGTAAGGATACTTCCAATGTGTAAATTCAAGGCCTGGAACAATGTTTTAGGATGAAGCACTGGATTAGAGAAAGTCTAGAGTGCAGCCTGAATAGAAATGAGATATGAATGATCTAGGCACAGTACTTAAATGGAGGTCACAAAAAATAGACATCACCAATAGAAGACACTCTTCTAACCTAAGGTCCATCTAATAACAGTGTTCATAGAACCAAAAAAACTATATGCCCATGTCACCACCATCCTCAAAAAAACCCTCACTTGACCCTTCCATTGCCATCATTATCCTATATCTCTTCTGCACTTGGTGGCCAAATTCCTTAAAAAGGGCATCCATGGAGCCGAGGTTTTAGCCCCAGGGCGGCAGGGCCAGCAGCCAGCTGGAGGAACCCCAGAACACCAGGAGCTGTGGTGACTCAAGAATTATCAACATAGACATGCCTAGGACAAAGTAAGAGGTTAGTGTCCTATGGACTTTGGGACCTGTATTTGGGGAATGCGTCAGCTCCCTCCCCTGGGGGCTAGAAGCCGCTGAGGAGACACGCCATTTTGTAGTTTTCAGAGGCATCTCTGGCTCCCAGCCTACAAATTGTGGGGAGATCCAGCGATCAGTCTTGGGGGGTAATCGCTCTTGCTTTAACCTCCCTGGATCTGGATTGTGATCTAGGGTGGAAGTTGTGGGTGGGTTTACAGCTTGCCAGAAACGGAAGTTGCCCCCCACACGTTCGGGACGAAAATTCCTCTAGCTGGCCTTAAAGCCATAGTGTGGCAACAAGCCCAAAAGTCAAGCAATTAAGTGGCAACATGCCAAGGCAAAGGAAACAGAAAAATGCAACCATACACTCCTATTTTGGGGGCATAGAGCGGGAAAAGGACTGTGAGGTCAGAAGTCCTGCTCCAAAAGCCCCAGGGGAAAACATGAGCAGGTTGCAGGCCATAGAGGACCTTAAGAAGGACTTTAAAAATCAAATAAGAGAAGTGGAGGAAAAATTGGAAAGAGAAATGAGAAGGATGCAGGAAAAGTATGAAATGAGGGTCAACAGCCTGACTGAGGAAAACAACACCTTAAAAAATAGACTAACTCAAATGGCAAAGGAGGCCCAAAAGGGCAATGAGGAGAAGAATGCCTTAAAAAGTCGAATTTGCCAGATGGAAAAAGAATCTCAAAAGTTCACTGAGGAGATTCATTCCTTCAGAGTTAGACTGGAGCAAATGGAAGCTAATGACTTTATGAGAAATCAAGATGCTGTTAAGCAGATCCAAACAAATGAAAGATTAGAAGGCAATGTGAAATATCTCATGGGAAAAACCACTGACCTGGAAAATAGATCCAGGAGAGACAATTTAAAAATTATTGGACTACCTGAAAGCCATGATCAAAGAAAGAACCTAGAAATCACCCTTCAAGAAATTCTCAAGGAAAACTGCCCTGATGTTTTAGATCCAGAGGGCAAAATAGAGGTTGAAAGAATCCACAGATCACCTCCTGAAAAAGATCCCAAAAAGAAAACTCCCAGGAATATTATAGCCAGGTTCCAGAATCCCCAGATCAAGGAGAAAATACTACAAGCAGCCAGGAAGAAACAATTTCAATATTGTGGAAACACAATCAGAATAGCCCAGGACCTGGCAGCTTCTACACTGAGGGATCGAAGGGCATGGAATATGATATTCCAGAGGGCAAAAGAACTGGGAATGAACCCAAGGGTCACCTACCAGCAAAACTGAGTATTTTGTTTCAGGGGAAAATATGGTCATTCAGTGGAATAGAGGACTTTCAAGCATTCTTGAGGAAAAAACCAGAATTGAATAGAAAATTTGACATCCAGACACAAGAAGGAAGAGATGCCTGAGAAGGTAATCAGGGAAAAGAAATCAAAAGGAACTTATCAAAGTTGAACTATTTACATTCCTATATGGAAAAGCAATAACTGTGACTGATGATATCTTTCTCACTATGAAAATAATGGAAGAAGGGGGTGTGGTCATATGAATACATATGTGAATGTATGTGTATATGGTTGCAGTTATATATGGATAGAGGGGCATAGGTTGAATTTTTTGGGAAGGGATGAAATTATGAGGTGAGATAGGAAAGTGGCAAGAGGAGATGGGGAGAGACAGGGTAGGCTAAACTATCTCATGTAGAAGAAGCAAGGGGAAGTGGTTGCAAAGGAGGGGGAGAATAAGGAAGGCTAAAAAGGCAAAACCACATTCACATTGAATTTGGTTCAGGGAGAAAATGACATACATACTAAATGGGATATCTCAACCTGCAGCAGGATAGGGGGAAGGGGGATGAGAGGAGGGATGATGGATGGGAGGGCATCCTTGGGGTGAGGGGAGGTTGGAAGTACCCACTATAGAAGAGGGACAGGATCATGTAGGGAATGGACCAGGTGGGGGGTGGGATGAGTGGGAGGGAATTATAAGCAGCCTTGTACAATATATCTACTATGATAATGTTTTGCATAGCTAGACATGTACAACATATACTGAATTACTTATCTCCCAAGAAGGAATGGGTGACAAGGGAGGAAGGAAATGGATCTGAAATTTGAGGTCGTAACATTAGATGTTTCAAATATATATAAATACTATTATTAATACTCCTTTGCTTGTAATAGGGAGATAAGATGTGCAGGCATTGGGATGCAAAGACTCACCTTCCTCTAATGGAAAAATCGATGGGGGTATGGGAGAAGGTATGGGAGAGAGCAGATTGGAGGAAGTGATATCTTGTGGGACTGCTATTCTGGGAGGTTGGGTAGGAGAATAATGGGGGGAAAATGATTGTAACTCAAAATCTGGCAGAAATGAATGATGTAAAACAGAAGCTAATAAAACATTTGTTTAAAAAAAAAAAGGCATCCATGATGGGTGCCTCCACTTTCTCTCCTCTCATTCATTTCTTAATCCTTTACAGCCCAACTTCTACTCTCATCATTCCACTGAAACAGCTCTCTCCAAAGTTACCAATGATTTCATTTGTCAAGTGCAATGCCTCTTTCTTAGTCCTCATTCTTCCTGACTTCTCTGTGACCTTTGATACTATTGATCACCATCTTCTTGACACTCTCTTCTCTCTAGGTTTTCAGAGCACCACTCTCTCCTGGTTCCTCTCCTTCCTATCAGGCTGTTCCTTCTCAAAGGATCCTTTTCTGGGTCATGCCCTTTTATCATAGTTTTCCCACAAGGTTCTTTCCTGAGCTTTCTTCTATACTACTACATAGTAGTATACAAGGATGTGTTTGAGCACTATAATTTTTTTTTTTGGAGGGCAATTGGGGTTAAGTAACTTGCCCAAGGTCACATGGCTAGGTTTTTTCGTGTGTTAAGTGTCTGAGGTCAGATCTGAACTCAGGTCCTTCTGACTCCAGGGCCGGCACTCTGCTCACTGCGCCACCTAGCCACCCCCAATGAGCACTGTAATTTTTAAAACTGGAATTCAAAAGACAAGCATTAAAAAAGAAGTGTGGACATTATTTACTTACCATGTTGAAATGGGAAATTTTTAACTAATTTGCCCAAGGTCACACTGTCAGTGAATATTTGAGAAGGATTTGAACCTGGGTCTTCCTGACTTCTAGTCCAGCACTCCATCATCCACTACATCATACTGCTTTTCACTGTTTCATGAGACAATACTACTCATGATTTTCAACCATCCTTTTTTTTGTGAGAAAGTAAATGTAAGTAAATTTACATCCCAAATTGACATTATTCTTGGCTACTGTAGTTCTCTGCTTGTCCAGAGAGGACCCGAGTTCAAATCTGGCCCCAGACACTTAACACTTACTAGCCATGTGATCTTGGGCAAGTCACTTAACCCCAACTGCTCTGTCCTCCCCCCTCCAAAAAAAAAAAAAGAAAGAAAGAAAAATTTTTAAAATATTATATATAACATAATATAGGGATAGTAATATCTCTATTATATAGATATCTACCTTCACATATGCATATAATACATATGTAAATATAGACAGAAACATATCTACGTCTATCTCTATAGATCTGTATCTATATAAATATCTTGGATATACATTGGTATATATGGGATGTTCAGGGAGATCTAGTGCCTCTTGTATGAGGGCTTGCTGAGCCCTTTTCAGGGCTGCTTATTTACCTTTGGTATCTACCTATCACCCACTTCTCACCTGTGGTTCCAAGAAGCTGTAACATGCAGCGCAAACATACCCTACTAAGACTATCTTAGCAAATGGGCTAAACCAAGTTGAGGGTAACCAACAGGTCTCAGATTCGTTGGTGAGGTTGGGGGATGTCTACCCTTAAGCATGGGGAAACCTCCCCTGGCAGAATAGGAGCATGTAAACAATTTGTTCCAATGGCAACGAAGGTCATTGAAGATGCCAAGGCTATCCATTGAATCCCAGGTCATCATCAATAATCCTTACTTTTATATTGCCACTTGCCTTAGGAAGAAAGAGTTGAGCCTAACGGCTTTGTGAAACTCTACCTCACTTAAATCCAATTCACCTTAAGTCAAGACATCACTTTGTGGTGCCATTGGTTCTCTTCAAAAATTAAGGATGAACAACATGTATGTAACTATGAATATTTTGTCTATTAAACTGCTAGGTCTTTGAGATCAGGGACTATATTTTTGCTTTTCTTTATATCCTCTGCTTAACACAATTCCTGGCACATAGTAAGTCCTTAATAAATCCTGACAGGCATCCCTAAAACATTAATAATGAAATTGGAAGGGCAACAAAGAAGTTAAAAATTTTCACAGCAAAATCTTTTCTCATGAAGGATAATGTATGTGCATATGTATACAAGTATACATAAATACACACATATATATACACATATATGTACATAAATATATACATATGTGTATATATATAAAACATGCATATATATTTTATATATAATTTACATTTCAGATTTAAAGTGTTACCATACCTTATTTTATTTGATTCTCACATTAGCTCCAAGAAGAATTATCATTTGTTTTACACATAAGGGAACTGAGGCTCAATTAAGTAACCTATCCATGGTCATATAATTAAGTCCAAGTCCAATGTGCTTTCCACTGTGCCTTCTCAGTTGCCACCTTCCTGGCATCCCTTACTTGTAAATATTCCTTATACTTACAGCATTTGGGCCTGTTACCCTACTCCAGAGGTCAACAGAAATCTTCTTCACCCTCATGCCAATGACTTAAGCCACTTCTCCCCCATTTTCAACCTCCCCATTCCTGGCTTTCTGTTGGTACTTAGACACCACTCTAACATCTCTCTCAGAACCAATTTACAGACCATATGGAGAAATTACTCTCATATCTTGAGAATAACTTCTTGTTTTTTTATTGAAATTAATATTAGCAAGTTTAAATATACATGTTCTTCATAAGATTTGACTCCAAATGGATTTTTTCTGTTCCCAAAAGTCAAATCCATGCTCATGGGATAAAGGTACTATAAAGGCAGGGGAAAGAGCTCTGAATTTGGGAGATAGAATGTATCAGTCAGAATCCTGTAACTGTTACATCCTACCTTTGTCACCATAGGCAAACCACTAAATTCTTGGGCCTTCAGTTTCCCCAAGTGGAAAGTTGGATTTGATAACCTTAAGGTTACTTATAGCTATAAGTCTATAGTCCTATGAAGATTTGACATAACTGAGGACAGTCAAGAGAATGTGTCAAAATTCCTGAGAGAAAATCCTAAAGTAGGCACCTAAAATATTTTGAGCAATAGCAGCATCCATAATAGAAAGTATATATAATCTTCCAAAGCAAAAATTTTGAAATTTCTTTGGATGTGAAAGTCCTGGGGTGTTCATGTAACCATAGACTGTCAGAACCATACAATAAGGAAGGGACCTTAGAGGTCAGCCAATCCAAGCCTTTCATCCTTTAGGCTAAAAAAATTATTTGCAAACCAGGAGGATCTTAGGACTTATTCTCCTCTGGTATTTCAAGAACACTTCTGTTTTATGAAAAGCTTTCTTAAAAATGTCAGTGTGATCCAATAAAAATATGTCCCTCTGCTGAATTCAAAGCAAAGTTCACAGGTGATGGAAAATCGTTAGCTGTGTTCTAACATATCACAAATGTGTGAGGAGAGGTGAAAATAAGCACAAATATCCAGTGCACCAAATTCTAAGAGTCTCCCCTTAAGAAGAAAATATCAGGCATCAAAGCTAGTGGCTTCCCAGTTTTGGCTAGACTAGGAAGTTGCATAAAGGAAAAAATCAGCTAGACTCCTATCTCATTATTACAGTCATTATTTATTGCAAGTATAAGAATTGACGTAGCATCTACATAGTGCAAGAGCAGCTCCATGCTTGATTAGAAAAATTAAAGCTATAAATTGCACATGCTGCACCTCCTCCCACCCTCCAGCGTGTTGGCAATTCACAACGCTAACACTATTGCTGCTGTCCTGAAGAATGATCAGCCTTGCCTGAAAGGATGGTCACCTTTGCTGCAAAGAAGCAAGTAAAACATGAGACTGAAAGCAATGTGAGAGAGTACTACAGACTACCTAACAGGAGCACCAAGGCTAGCATGATAAGGATGAGAATGAGGACAATACTAATTATGGTTATAATTGTAAAGCTAGAGGAGAGATGACAAGATGGCCTGGGAAGAAGGGGGAAGAAATATTCCTTGCTTACTGAGGAGGGACCAGTTTGACAGTCAATCAATTGTCATTAAACATTTCTTAAACCCTTATGTTGTGTTAGTGAAATAGAAGAGTTTGGAAGATGTTAGGGTTTGAGGGAAAGTTAAGAAGTTCCTTATGTGGAGTTTGAGGTGGTTATGAGATGTACTTGGAGATGCCCCAAAGGTACATGGTAGGCATAAGATGTGGTAAAGCCGAGAATATCATTGTGAGATGCCTCGGGCACCAGTATACACCTTCTTCCCCAAGGATCAGGAATGGCAAGCCTTCCTTCTCTACAAGCTCTGCTTATATAACCAGTAAACCTTTCCCTGCTTCCTCCTCCTTTACCTGCCTCTTATAGCCCATAATGTGCCTTTGTGTCCCAAGGGCTCCTGGTGCTGTTACCAACTCTACTCAGCCTCAGGTTCCATTGTTATTTTCCCTTCTGCATCAAGCCAATTTGTTCTACTTTGGGCTAGTGCTCCCTGAGCTCCTATCCTCACAGCACCCTTCCTGAACTCAAATACACAGTGAGCAGAGGAAGAGAACATGAAGTACCTCATTGTACTCTCTTTCTCAGAGACAAAAAGGCTCCCAGAAACCAAAGAAAAAGACACTATGACATCAGGAAAGCATGAAAATGAAACAGTGGGTGAGTTTTTGTTTTATTTTTCTCAGATCCAAGCTCCACAATACTCTTCTGCCATATCCAAGTCATTCTTTCCCCTGTTGGGCTATTATCTCCACTTCCTCTTTACTGGAACCTTGCACTCTTCCCCTGGAATCATGCTGGTGTCTGATGGGCATGTTCTCATCTTGCCTGACTCCTTACCTCTGCCTCACTTCCTAGGGCCATCTCCACATGGCACATCCCCAGTGCCTGGTTTGCAGTTCTCTTTTATGTTGTTGCCTTCCCTCATGTGAATGTGAGCTCCTTGTTGGAATCCGATATCTTATTTGCTTATAGTTGTACCTCCAGTGCCTGGAACATAGGAAATGCTAATGAATTATCTCTCTGTCTCTCTCTGCCTCTATCTGTTTATCTTTGACTGTGTATGTCTCCCCTGTCTCTATTTCTGTCCCTCTGTATATTTCTCTAATTATAGGGCTCCCAGAAAATGAAAAAGGCACATGATTTATTAACTTTACCAACACAAAAGTCAAGATTTTAATTAAAAAGTATATATCTTAATAAATGGGGCAATGTGGTGAGGTGTAGAGAGTGCTGGACTTGAAGAAAGGGAGATCTGGGTTCAAATTCTGTTTCTAACATTCACTAGCAATATAAGCATGACAAAGTCATTTGTTCTTTCTAAGCTTCAGGCAAATGTTTAAGACTTATTTGCTAAATTAAAGAGGTCTTAACATCTGTAATAGTGGAAGGAGTCCCCACACTAATGGAACTGTATATCCTTAATGTATTGATGTGTGTTGATAAATCATATTACTTTCTCTATTGAAACAATTTCTTAGCAAATATCCTATAGCTAACATCTGTCATTTTAGATCCTCATGCCACACTCTAACTTCCAGGTGTAAAATTCTCTGGTTGTGGGGTTATTCTGTGAATCCAGCACCCAAATGGATGTTTACCAGGAGAGGGAGGTGGAAAGAAAAGCAGATATTGGTTACCTACCCAGATGAGGCCAAGAATAAGAAATCAGGAGGCAGGTAAGAGCTATTAGTCTATTTAACCTGGAATTCCAGTCTACAAATAATGAGAAGTCTTTTCAAAATCTTAAAGAACCACAACACAAAGTAGATATAAGGTTATTTTAAACTCCAAGGCCTGTAGGTCCATGAAACTTGTAACTATTATTCCTCAAAGAATAAATTGTGTTGTCTTTTTTTTATCCCCTGGCACGTAGCACTGTGATTTGTAGGAGGACCTGGGCAAAGTTTTCACAAGATAAGGCAAGGATTGGTTATGATCTGTGCTTATAGAGAGAACACAACTAATAATTCATATATTAGGAAGTTGATATGCCTTCATCTTACAGAAGAGAAAAGTGAGGTCGGGAGAGATTGGAAGACATCAGATACCATGCAGGGAAACAACTGACAAAACTTAGATGTTCAGTGCCCAGGACAATGCCTGGCACATTGTAGGCACCAAATAAACATTTTTTGATGGACTGACTTGAAACAAGGCCTTCTGACTTCCCATTCCTTGTTCTTCCCACTTTAAAATATCTATCTAAAACCTGAAACACCTTTCTGAAGAAACAGACCCTGGGCAGGCATGAGATTGGCCAGCTTCAATCCTGCCTTAGCTTTTCTTCCTTTTCTCTACTTTTCTTGGATGCTTTGAGGATCAGTACTCACCAGTTCTTGCCCAATCACCAAAGTATTTCAGTTCCTATGATTTTCCCAGTCTATGTGTAGACATTCTTGGTATAGTGGAAAAAGCACTAGATTTTGAAGTTTGAGAAGCTGTGATCAAATCCTGAGCTGGTTAATTGCCATATATAATCTTGATCAAGTCACATCAATTCTCTGTTCTTCAGTTTCCTTACCTGTAAAACTAGAAGTTTGGATTATGTGGTTTTTACATACCATTCAACTCTGAACAGTAATCTTTCACCTTTCACAGGAGAACACACAAACTCAAGCCTTCAAGCTACCTAATCTGGGCATAAAGCCTAGCAATTTCTTTGACTATATTTGCTTCCATCTATCTGGAACCTAACTCATCTCATGGCCTAGGTAGTGTGTTCTTCACAGCCTCTCCCTAAATTCCATATTTAAACCCTGTTCTAGGCTTCTTACAATTCAAAGCAAGTATCCTTTCTCATCTCTGCCATCAATTTTCAAAGAGCATTCTCAAAGACACTCCCTGGGATTGAAATTAGAAAAACCCAGGGGCGGCTAGGTGGTGCAGTGAGTAGAGCGTCGGCCCTGGAGTCAGAAGGACCTGAGTTCAGATCCAGCCTCAGACACTCAACACACACACAAACAAAAACCTAGCCATGTGACCTTGGGCAAGTTACTTAACCCCAATTGCCCTCCAAAAAAAAAAAAAAAAAGAAATTAGAAAAACCCAACTCACCAATTGGAAGAGAAGAGTCCTTTCTCCTCTTATGCCTTAACATTATTTCTTGGCCCTTTGACAGTTATCTCTGCTTCCAATTTGTTCCCTCCCCTCATATAGCTATTTGATCATTCTCTATAGTAATGCTGCTAATTCCCTTGTTATTCTTCCATTTTCACTGTGTACTCATCTTGAGTGCTATGAGTCAGAAATTTTCAGCCTACTTTCTTGGAGGCATAGCCTGTTGACTTCAGGGCAAGAACAGCATGATTGCTATCGTATTACTTCCCCATCATTTGCCTTGGATTCAATGTTTAATGCTAAATGCTATATTGGTACGAGGCTGACAAACATTACCTACAGGATGCTTCCCCCATGTTTGACTAGTGAAATGATACTGTGAAGCAGTGGGGGTTTTATTTTTGACCTGTTTTAAACTGCTAAACTTCTTACAGGAAGAAGGGGTGAAGGAAGAAGGCATGGAAGCCTCCAAGGCTAAATAATTCCTTCTTCAGCACTGGGTCATGTCTGTCTTCAAAGTGAGGGAGGAATCTGATAATGATGAAGGATGGTGGTTAAAATTTGCCACCTGTCTACTTTTTTTTTTTTGCTTTTTGTAGGGCAATTGGGTTTAAGTGACTTGCCTAAGATCACACAGCTAGTTTTTGTATTAAGTGCCTGAGGCCGGATCTGAACCCAGGTCCTCCTGACTCCAGGACCAGTGCTCTATTCACTACACCACCTAGCCACCCCATTCACTGTGCCACCAAATACTAATGAACAAACTTAGACATAATCAAGTCAATACTTTTTCCAAGTGTAACAATTTTTTATATATTTTAACTGATTTTTTTCTCCTCAATGTCCCTGCATATGTACATATGTGTGTCTTCTAGGTGCAATTGTGTTCTTGAAGAATGAGTGGAGCATTAGTTCTAGGAGTTGCTACCAAACTAAAAAAAATAGTCTCCACATATGAGCCAGGTACTAGACTTGTATGTCTGTCAACTGAGGATTCAGCTAGTCCTTACTGAAAAGCTGATCTTCATGTAGGTTAGAGGCTGATGAATTTTTCAAGTATAGCAGCTCTTGAAGACAATCTCACTAAGCCATAGCAGAGTTGTGATCCTTATAATGGAAGGGAATAACCACACTGATGAAATCATGGATCCTTGAAATATAGATATGTGTGTATATCTTTGAACTTGAAAGGAGGCAGTATAAAGGCAGCAAACCTGGATCTATACTTTAAAAGCTTGTCATGTCCCTTTATAAACACCACACACACATACACAAACACAAACACACACATACACACACACACACACACACACACACACACACACAGTACTGAATCAACTTGCAAGGTCAAAAGAAAAGTGGGAAATTGGTTTGTTTTCCAAGAAACGATTTTTGCTATTGCCTGACTTTGACTTTTATAACTTTGGTGCTGCTTGGCATTAAAAATAAAGAAATACTTCACACTGAGAATCTCCAGGGAGGCTAAAGGATTATTTTTTTTCCTTTTGATCAGGTTTCAAGCTTCTACCTTTTTTCATTAGATTTATAAAACATTCTAATCCCACATATCAACCCCACTGCCTTTGTAAACCTTAAAGTTCTAGACAAATGTAAGTTATTATTATCATCATAGGCTAAACTGAATTTGTTCACTGTTATATCACAGTTAGGAAATACCACAGAGGCCCAACAAGAATCCTTTCTAAAACATACTTGAAAAATATGCACCCAAACTTTGCTCGAAGAGTTACAGTGATGGGGGAACCCAAGGCAATGCATTCCAGTAGACAGCTCTAAATGGGAAGTTTTTCCTTAAAATGAAGCCTAAATTTGCATTTTGTAACTTTCAAGCATTGCAGCTAGTCCTCTGGGTCCAAAAATAAAAGGCTTAAACCTTCTAACTGATACATAGTAAGTGCTTAATAAATATTTGTTGGCTCACAGTCTTTCAAATAATTGAAGACAGTTATATATTTCCTCTAAATCTAGCTTCATCATTTTCCATACAAATATCTTCATCATCCACTAAATCTTCCTCCAATACCCCAGTGGTTCATTATCCTATAGAAGTGACCTGAGTTTTCAAAGTCTGTCAGTAGAGTACAAACTCTGTACATCATACCAAGAGGTAGTCTTCAAATGCAGGAATGACTATGGACTATATGCCTATTATTTGTGAAACAACCAAAACTGGACACTATACTAACATCAAGCAAAGAATGGATCCTTGAAATATTGAAGTTAGAGATCTTTATGAAATGGCAAGTGTGGAGACAAATTCCATTGTCTGCCAAACAGCTTTTCGGTATTTTTTGTGCCCCAAGAGTTTTAGATTTTTCTTCAAAACTGTGAATTAAACATGAAAGAGTCTAAGCCTGCATCATTTTAGAATGCATCACAATATGTCTTGAACTAAATGATGGACAGTGACTGGGGGTAGCTGGGCAGAGAGACAGCAGCAAAGTAAGAGACATGGGTCATGTGGGATATTGTAATGGTAATAGGAATTTGAAGATCTTCCCTGCCCCTTAATAGGCTGTATGTAATCACGTGAAGCCAGTGGTGTGAGGAGTTTGCTGAAGGGTGAAGCAGAGCTGAGAGGAAGCTGGGAGTCAGAGCAATTAGAACAGAGGGAAGATAGAGGATGTAGGCAAAGAGATAGCTAGGCTTCTGGGCATTTGTGGGAAGGTTTTGGCATGGTATTGCTCTCTACAGTGTTATTGTGTATAGATTTCTTTTTTGCTATGAGTTTGGTTTTCTGGTGTTCAGATTTGGCTTTCTGGTGTCTGAATAAATGTTTTGATTCTGTCTTCTACATGGAAAATCTGTTATATTTTGCCATTCAGAATTACATCAACATATTCATAGTTACTGTCAGTGCTATGAATATTGCCTTGGCAATACAGATATAAGCAAGATATTTCCCTGTGCAAAGATCATCACTTTATTAGGCAATACAGAGTCACAAGAACTACATGTAAAAGGGGATTCTCAGGTAATATTATGATGGGTCGAGAAGAAAGGCAACAGTGGAATTCATAGATGGAAATAAAATTTCAGACAAGAGCCAAATCAATAAGTAAGCAAGTCAAAAAATAAGATGGATCAATATTAACTATAGTAATTTGTCATGCTCAGTTTTCTGGGGTGTCTTGAAGCTCTCTGCTTCTAAACTAGTTTTCCAGGTTTTATAATATTTTATTTTGTGTTTAAGAATTAAATTTAGGGGGGCGGCTAGGTGGCACAGTGAGTAGAGTGTCGGCCCTGGAGTCAGAAGGACCTGAGTCCGGATCTGGCCTCAGACACTTAACGCACACACAAACAAAAACCTAGCCATGTGACCTTGGGCAAGTTACTTAATCCCAATTGCCCTCCAAAAAGCAAAAAAAAAAAAAAAAAAGGAATTAAATTTAGGACTTCTGGGAGCGAAGTTAAGATGGTGGAGTAGAGGAAGCAGCTTAATTCTCCCAACATTCCCCTCCAATAAACTTTAAAATAATTCATCAAAGCAATTTCTAGAGTGGCAAAGACAATAAAAGATCAGGGGGAGACATTTTTCTAGCCCAAGACAGCTTAGGAGGTCTGAAAGAGAGCTATGTGACACTGGGGTGGTGGTTAGCCTAGAACACACATGACTGTAAAACCAACTGTGAACCTTGGAGGCAGCAACAGAAGCAGCAGTGTCTTTCTCAATTAATAATTTTTTGCTATTACAAAAAGAGCTACTACAAATATTTTTGTACATATAGGTCTTGGTTGAACCTCTTTGATGTACAGAGCTAGTAGTGGCATTGGTGGGTCAAAGGTCATGCATAGTTTTATAGTTTGTGGGGAATAGCTCTAAATTGTTCTCTAAAATAGTTGGACCAAGTCACAAATCCACCAACAGTGCATTAATGTACCTATTTTCCCTCATCCACTCTAGCATCTGTTATTTCTTTTTTTTTTTAGGGTATTTTAGGCAATTTTATTCAATAAATAACTTCAATAGCACTGTAAAAAGTGAACAACTGTTAAAACAAAAAGGCACTTAAAACAAGAATGTGACTAGTAGGGAACAAGGGCAATTCAAATGGCCAGAGGCAAATGTACAATGCTCTGTTATGGCACTTGTTGAAAATAAGAGAGGAGAGCAAAGATCGTCCTGTGCACCACAGTAAAACCTCCTTTGTTTGCTGAAAAGGCAGAATTTACAGCTCAGGTGGCAAAAGAAAAGTGTCAATACAAAATTTTACAAAAAAATGGTAATCAAATACATTAAAAGATTAGAAATGGTGACCAAAAGCACCACGCTTTCAACAAAATAAAAGCATTTTAAACTAAAAAGTCCCCAGTCAGCAGACACTACATGAATTAAGGCCTTTATGTAAATAATATTTTTCAAGAACTGCTTTGCAGGAATAGTTTTGCAGTATTATAGGTCCCGGCTTGAATTTATAAATAAAGGCATAGAAGTTACTAGGCACCAGTAACCTAATTAAAAAAAAAAAACATATTTAAACTTTTGAGCTCCAAATTCTATACTTCCCCCCATGCTGATGGTAAGCGATCAGATATAGGTTATACATGTGCAATTGTGTAAAACATTTCCAGATTAGTAATTTTGTACAAGAAAATTCAAATAAAAGAAAAAAAATTAAAGAAAGTGAAAAATAGCCTGCTTCAGTCTGTATTCAGACAGCATCAGTCCTTTCTCTGGAGGCAGATAGCATGCTTCCTCATTAGTCCTTTGGGATTGTCTTGGGTCATTGTATTGCTGAGAATAGCTAAGTCATTTATAATTCTTCCTTGAACAATATTGCTGTTACTGTGTAACAAACCAGTAACTCTTGAAAACAACATATAGATTGTTTTTTTAAAGCTATTTTTCTCCTTCCTAATACTTTCAATTCATTCCACATTTTTTTAGTCTTCCTGTAGACAGCAGGAAAATACTAATCAAATATTTTAAAAACTTTTTATAGCATCTGTTATTTCTGCTAGGTATGAAGTATTATATAACCTCATGGTTATTATACTTTGAATTTCTCTTATCAATAGTGATTTAGAGCATTTTTTCTTATGACTATAGATAGCTTTTATTTCTTCTGAAAACTGCCTGTTCATATCCCTCAACTATTTTATCAATTAGGAAATGGCTCCCATTTTAATAAATTTAGCTTAGCTCCCTATATACTTGAGAAATTAAATGTTTATCAGAGAAATTTACTGCAGTTTTTAAAAAATATTACTTCATTGTCTATGGTACCTTTAAGCAAAATATAGTTTTCCTGATTAGCTCTTTCAATTAGATCTAGTTTTGCTTTTGCTTTATCTAAGATTATGATTACCACCCTGCACCCTTCACTTCCGCTAAAGCATAATAGGCTCTACTGCAGCCCTTCATTTCAACTATGTATATGTCTTTCTGTTTCCAGTGTATCTCCTATACACAACATATTGTAGGATTTTGGGTTTCTAATCCATTCTATCTGCTTACATTCTATGGGTTAGCTCATTCTATTCACACTCACAATTAGGATCACTAACTGCATTTCCCTCCATCCTGTTTTCCTCTGTTTGTCCTCTTTTTATCCTAATCCTTCTTAAAAATTGATCTTGCTTCTAACCACTGCATCCCCCAACTCCTCCCCCCATATTTCCTATCCCCTTCCCCTCCTATCTTTAGATTTCTATAAGCAATGGAATACATTATTCTCCCAGTATCCACTCTGGTCTTTACCCAGAAAGGGTCCCTGCTCCCCTGCAATTGCTATTGCTTTTCATGACCCTGGAACTGTCACAAGGTCCTTTGTTCTCCTGCAGCTACAAAGATAGTGGCTTCTCTCTGCCTTTGAAGTGTGATTAGGTCACCTGGCCTTTTGTTGGCCAAATGTAAGCACTCCTCACTGACATGGAACTGCAACCCAGAACTGATTATGCCAATCACCACCAGCTGCACCCAATGCCAGTAAAAGTTCCCCTGTAATCTCTTTATGACCAGTTGTCTGACCCATTTATCATATATGGTATAAGAACTTTTAAAGATGCTGCTACAGTTGTCACAGCTGCCTCTGAGGCCCATCATTGCTGCCGCTGCCATGTCTGCTCCAGGCTGGCACCCACCTTTGTGTCACAGACCTCTTATGCTGACCTCCTAAGTTGTCTCATACTGGAAAAAAATGGCTCAGTCTGACCTTTTACTGACTCTGTCACTCCAAAATTCTATTTGAGGAGTTATTTTAATGTTACTTGGAGGAGAATGTTGGGAGAATTCAGCTGGGTTGCTGCCTGTACTCTCTCTACCATCTTTTCTCCTGGTATTCCAAACGCAGTTTTAACATAAAGATAAAAATAAAGAAATAGGCTGGGAAAAATGAGCAAGAAAAAAGATGATCATAAAAAGATGAGGAAATTAAGGCTCAGAAAGATGGCATATAAGGTATTCAAGGTTACATAGGTCTTAAAGACCTTTTTAGATCTTGACTCCATCATCCTGTTCAGTCACCCTCTCATCCTCATTTCATTTGCAAATTTAATAAGTCTACTTACTATTCTTTAACCAAAATCATTGATAAAATAGGCTAAATATCACAGAACCAAACACAGATCCCTAGAGTACTCCACTTATTTCCTCCTGACATGCTGACATTGCTTCAATAAGAACTATTCTTTGAATCTAGCTATCCAACTAGTTCTCAAACTATTATATTATCATCTAATTCAGATGACCCCATATTCTCCATTAGAATAATAGAAAATATATGAGATAATTTACTGATTTTTTTGTTTAAAATCTAGGTGGGGCAGCTAGGAGGCATAGCAGATAGAGTTTTGGGCCTGGAGAATAAGCCAAGACTGGGAGGATGACAATAAAAGAATAGTGCTCCAGTGAAGCAAAGTCCTAGCAGAGACATAAAGAGATGTGATCAGAAGCATGCAAGATCCATTCATTTCTCCTCTTTTGCATAAACCTAGGTATACAATTGTATGTGAGGTTCATCAAATGCCAAAGGAAAAAAGTGACATACATTTAGGTACTATTATAATTAATCAACAGCAAGATCATGGTAATGGAGTTCAGCATCAAACTCAAATTCTTTGAGTAACTTATATAGATTCTCTTTTCACTTCAGGATCCTTCATAAATGTTCTCATATTGTGGAAGAAACAGAAAGCATTGCTCCCTAAAGATTTGCAGAATGGATATAAACTTGTGTTTAGTTGCCGAAAGTGAGACACTCCAAGCAAACAGATATCAAAATGAAAAACATATTCATTCCCAAGAATCTCACACTTGTAGTAAGTGGCAGTCACAGGGCAGCCTCACAGCCTGTCAACACTGTTCTCACTAATCCCAGTGCCACACCTGGCTGCTTTAAGTGGAGCCTGCACTTCAGGACTTCCTGCCAAGGCCTTGAGGCAATGGGCAGATGATGTAATTTTGTGTGTCTTTATAAAGCTTCTACATAATATAAATAACAGTACGAAAACCAGGACAAAATACTTCTTACAATGTCTCTCCCAGGGGATTTCACTGAAAATGGATGGCTTTTTTTCCCCCATTTGTGCACATGGCAGCATGATCAAGGGAAAAAAATCCAGCTTGTCAGGCAGAACACTGAGGTTGTTCCCTTGATTCCCTATGACCCTGTGAGGCTCAGCAGGCACAACTGCCCATTCTGTAAGAAGCAATTAAAAGTGTCTACGTTCCAACAGCCACCATCTCATTCCAAGATACATTAAAGGGATATGGCACGGTAAACTGTCAAATACATCATTCAAAGTGTTCTAGAACATGATGACTTTCCCCAATAATTAAGCCACAAAAATTCTGAGCTTCATAAGCCACTGCAACAACATTTATCTTCATTCAGTTCTATTTTCACCATGTTAGCCCAGTGCCTGGAACATAGCAAGTACTTAATAAATGTTTGTCAACTGATTGATTTGTGGAGGTCATTCATAGATGAGTCACTTGTAAGTGTTAGAGTGAAACAACCTTCCAATAAAATGGCTAGCAGGAACACAGCTTGGAATACTTGGGGCAATAATAGAAGGACTATAATACTTTCACATAACTCTTTTGCTTTTCTTTTTTTAAGAAAATGGTAATCTGATTTTCAATATTTGGACACAATAAAATGGGAATTTGAGATCAGGAAAGAGAGAGTAAGACCATCTAGATGCATTAAAAGAATTCAAGACTCCTGTACCAGAAATACTATATCTGAGACTTCTGAAAACTTAGAGATATGATCTCAGAGACCTGATCAGTAATATTTAATGAATCAAAAGGAGCAAAGAGAAATCAGAAGCCTAGCAATGGGATTCTCTCTCCTGGAGAAAAGGAGCATAGTCCAAAAGAGGGTAAACCAGAGGTTAGGTCAATCAAGCCAAAATTTACCAGGACTGACAAATCTAAGGGATTAGGTGAGAAACAGAAAACAATGGAAATTATGACATAAAGCCCAGGAAGTTAGTGGTATGTTATCTGGGAGAACCTACGATAATGGGGTGCAGTAGGTACTGACACAATGATAAGTTATCTGATGCCCCCAGGAGATATTATTTTATTGCTATAAAATACTTTCCTGCCTCTCCTTTATTCCTTCATTGACTTGAGAGCTTTTTGAATTTTTGATCGTTCTCTTCTATATGTTCACAAACCAAGTGATTATTAGGAGTCAACCTTAACTCATTACTAATAATACTCACATTTATGTAAAATATTAAGCTTTAAATAACACTTTTCTTAATTCAACTTAGTGGGTATTTATTAAGTGTTTGACACATTCATGGATGATCTTTTTTAAAGTCCCCACACCTTTTTACCTCTCCACCACCTCCGATGCTTTTGATAATCCTCTTTCCCTTGATACTCTGATTCTCTTTTCTTTTCTATGACACTACTTTTTCCTGGTTCACCTCCCAACTGTTGGCTCATTCTTTGTCATGTTCCTTTTATTTTGTTTTGTTTTGTTTTTTTGCTTTTTTGAAGGGGGAAAGGCAGGGCAATTGGGGTTAAGTGACTTGCCTGAGGTCACATAGCCACTTTTTTGTATTAAGTGGCTGAGGCTGGATTTGAACTCAGGTCCTCCTGACACCAGGGCCAGTGCTCTATTCACTGTACCACCTAGCCGCCCTGTCATGCTCCTTTATTAGATATCCATCCAAGTGAGACTTACTAACAGTGGTTGTACCCAAAGGTTTTTTCCTGGGTTTGGTTTTTTTTCTTCTATACTTTTTGATGATCTCATTAAATCCCATGGAGTTAACTATCATCTCTAAATTGATGATTATAAGATCAATTTATCCAGCCTCAATCTTTCTCCTAACTTCTAGTCTTACATATCCGGTTACTTACTGAAAATCTTAAACTGGATATCCTGCAGACATCTTAAACTCAACATGCTTCAAAACTGTACTCTTTATCCTTTCCCCAAGCCCTCTCTTCTTCCTAAGTTTCCTATTACTGTTGAGGACACCACTATCTTCCCAGTCACCCAGACTCTCAACCTAAGTGTTATGTTCAAATCTTCACTCTGTGTTGCCAAGCCCTATCAATTCTGTCTTTGAGATATTTCTTATATGTTGCCCTTTCTCTCCTCTGACACTGCCACCACCCTGATGCATGAATTATCATTTCACACTTAGACTCTTTCAATAGCCTGCTGGTTGGTCTCCCTCCCTCCACTCCAATCTATACTCCACTCAACTGTTTAATTCCTTGTCTTATCATTTCATTCTTCCTATTTAATCAATTCAAGTGACTTCTTATTACCTCAAATGTCAAACAGAAAATTCTGTTTGACTTTTAAAACCCTTTATAACATGGACTCCTCTTGTGTTTACAGTATTCTTATGCCTTACTCCTCTCCAAGTACTCTGTGATCCGGTGACACTGCTCTCCTTATTCCTTGATAGGCCATCTCTCAATTTGGGGTGTTTTCAAGGCTATTCTCCATGTCAGGAATTTTCTCCCTCCTCTTCCCCATCTCCTATTCTCTGTGGCATCCTTCAAGCATCAAAATACCATCTTCTTCAAGAAGCCTTTCCTGGTATCCCTTAAGGCTACTTGATACTTTTCCTTTAATATTATTTCCAATTTATTACATATGTGTGTGTATATATATATGTATATATATTACATGTATATTCACATGTATGTGTGTATAAATTGCTTGTACATAGTTGTTTATATGTTTTCTCCCTTGTTGGGTTCCTTGAAAAGCAGAGACCATTTTTATCATTTCCTTTGTATCACTGACTCTTAGCACAGTGCCTGGCACAGAGTAGGTACTTTATAAATGCTTATTGACTGATGGCATATTCCTAGGTGCTGAGAATAAAAAAACCAGAGGAACAAAAAGATAGCTGTTGCCACTAATGAATCTTGGCTTAGCATAATGATTCCAAAAGGCAAAGGCAAGAAAAGAGTATATTTTAAGCTTGGAAACAGCTCATGCAAATATAGAGTGGTTATTGTATGTAGTAATCACCATTTAATCAGTTATAAAGAGGTGCAGAGAGTTTGAACTACTTGTCAAAATCCACATAAAAAGTACATGATAGCAACCAAGGTCTTCCAGACTCAGGGTCCAATACATTTTCAAACCTGATTTTATTTTTTTCATACAGGTTTGTACAATGGGTATATTAGAAGAATGTCATAGATGCAGCTGAACTTGTTTTCATCAAAGCACTTGACAAAATCTCATATGTTATCCTTGGGAATGAGATGAAGAAATGTGGGCTTGTCACTACGAATCAGGGTCAACCAATAAAGAGATGTTTGTGTAATAACAAAACATGGTCCTTAACCATGTCTCCTATTCAGCATTTTGTTCAGTGATTTGTATGATGATGTACAAAATGCATTTAAGAAATTTTCAATCACCATGAAAATGTGGATCATTATTCAGCTCCATAAGTGAAAAAACCATGATGCAATAGGACAAACCCCAAATTTGGAAGCTGACCTTGGTGTCGTGAGACCTGAGTTGAATCTGTCACTTCCTACCTGTGTGATTTTGAGAAATTAGTCTACCTCTATGGATCACATTTTCCTCATCTAGAAAAATGTGGGAGTTGGACTTGTGGGGTCTCTTACAATTCCAAAACTATAATCCTATGAATCATCATTTGAAATGATCTTCACACTCTCAAACATCATATCTAAATGCACAAATTCAAAACATGAAACATAAAGTCCAGTTTTAGGGTCAAGACATCAATTTCATTAGTATAGGATTAGTAATGCCTGACTTGTCAACAAATCAAATAAAACCCCAGAAATGCTTTACCTCCATTCCCATCCTATCAGCTCTCTCATTCTAACTTTCTACCTCTTGCTCTGGGAATAGTATTAAAATCCATATTGCTGTTGCTAATAAAAAGGTCATGTCACTCAAATAACCTAGGACTCCCCTCACTATCTTCTTGGCTTCTCAGACTTAACACCCTTCTCTTGACCACCACTTCACCATATCCCCTGATTCAATTTTTTTTTTTGCTTTTTGGAGGGCAATTGGGGTTAAACGACTTCCCCAAGGTCACATGGCTAGTTTTTCTGTTAAGTATGTGGGGCCAGATTTGAACTCAGGTCTTCCTGACTCCAGGGTCTGTGATCTATTCACTCTACCACCTAGCCGCCCCCCCGCACCCCACCCCATTCAATTTAAAGTCCTTGAAAGCAGTGGCACTCTAACCTTTATATTTATGTCTCTGACCTAAGGACAGTTCTTGGCACATAGAAAGAGCTTAAAATTTACTTTTTCATTTATTCATTCACTTATCATGTATAAAGCACTATTGAATATATTATGATTATCACAGGGAATATATTTATCATATCTGATTTATGCTTAGTGATAATTGACATTTTAATTATTCAATCACATTTTTCTCACATCCATTTTCTAACATGATCGACATGATAAATAATCAGAGAAATAATTTATGCATCTAGGATCTCGATGTGATATTATGACATGATTTAATTCAATTCCTTCATTTTTCTGATGACACTCAAAAGCCCCAAGGTCACACAGGTAGGAAGAAGTAGACCAAAGATTTTATCCAGGTCTTCCAACATTAAAACCAGTATTCATTCCTTCAGACTACCATTTCCACATCCTATGAGTTTCTAAATAAAGCCTCTATTTGGTGGTGTCCTAAAGCTAGCTCACACAGGCTTGAGAGAGATTATTAAATCTTCAATATGAGCTTTCATGCCTTGGGAATCAGCAAACAGTACAAATCAGGGCTTGATTCATTGTTTATCAATTGTCTTGATTTAATAATGTGAAGAATAAAACGTTAATAATGCATATTAGAATCAAGAATGTATTGTGTATTGTGTATATATGTACATATATTTATATATACTTTTGCACATCATGTATTTATACATGTATTATGTTTATGTGTGTATACACACACACACACACACACACACACACACACACACACACACGCTGGTTGTTAAACATTTACCAGCACACCTCTGCTTTCAGTCTTCTCTTTTAGTACAAAATAATTCAATATACTTTAGGCAAGTTTTTGTCCAGTTTACAGAATATAATCATGTACTTTTCCATTCTAGATTTGAAGTCCAGTTGTGAGGAGAATCTGCCAACTTTATAATGCACTCTTTTTGGCCTTCAGTTTATGGCCTGAAGAAAATAAATACACTTTGAAGACAGCGGTCTCAGGCATTTGCTGGCAAAATGTCATTTGCTGCTTGGGGGGGTGGGGATCTTGAAACAGTTCCCTTGAAATTGTTTCTTTTTAAAGGCTCCTAAGGCATCACAGATAGTGCAACACACTTAGACCACAACACTTCAGTAAGTTACATGCAAATGAGTCAGAAACAGATGGGCTGTATTTTCCTGGAAATGCAGATGGGCCATCATGGTGAACAAGAAGAATTTGGGGAGTTTTACTAGCCTCAAACCAAGATTAGCCTGAATGCCACTAGACAAAGTCAATTATAAGCATCCAGAGTCACCAGGATAAGGGGACACAAGCAGGGCAAGACTTTCCAAAGTTTAGATACAACTGCTTCCCAAGTATATCTAAACAGCATGCAGTTTCTACAACATTTTGTTCAGCACTAATGATACCCAAACTTCACCAGTATCCTATTCAGAATAACTGATCTCTTAGGGCAGTACTGAAGAAAATGCCAACACACATCTCTTTTGTTTGCAACATCTAAATGATCTGATTTGTGATTTCACTCAAATGAGCTACTCCTAAATATATTTGCTAGCTTCAATTATCTTACTGGCAGCACAAATTCTAGAAATACAACAGGATTTGATGGCAAAATTATTAAGGAAAGGAAACTTGTCCCATTGTTTTAGTTTGCTGACAAACAAGAGAAGACAACTGTTCCTGAAGGAAGAAGGTAGAAAAGACTATCAGGTCAGAATCAGAAATGTAGAGCAGGGACCTGAGGGCAGAAGGGATAGATTCAGGGAGAGTATCATTTCACTCTTGGAAATAGTGTTGCCATTGTTTATTAATGGAGCACAGAACTGCTTCAGTGTTGAGGGTAGAGAGGGAGAGGTGAAAAAGAAAGAAAGGGGGGGGAGGGGGAGGGAAAAGCAGACTTAAAAAAAGAAACCTATTGAAAGGTGCCAGAGCAAGATAGCTCTTCAAAAGGAGCAAATGAACAAGTGTCAGATTTGTTTTCGTCTGAGTAAATGCACAATAATGATGCAGGAGTATCATTCACTATATCCCTAGGTGATGTTAATGAAAGGTCCCATGCTGAATAAATAGATTCTATACAGGCAAATGCTATCTGTAGTCCCCAACTGGAATATCCGTTTGCTGCTATGTTATAGTTTGACCAAGTCACTGAACCCATGGGACCAAGATGCTGTGTCTGATCTCTGATCTCGGGGTCTTTGCACAGGTTGTCCTCCATGCTCAAACTGCATTCAGTTTTCATTTCTGCCTCTTAGAATGGATACCCCCCCTGGAAACTCAACTCAAAGTCTACCTCCAACTTAGACCCCATTCTGATCTGCTGTAGCAGCAAGTACCTCAACATCCCCAGGGTGGCTGCCAACACAGGTTCTTAGATCTGCTTTTCTAAAGGAAAGCAACTCATAATGGATTAACAAGCTTACTTTAATCAATCAAACATAAATCATTTACCTAGTTCAGGGGAAAAAGGTCAGCACCCTGAACTTCAGAGTATATAGACAGAAGTTACAAGACATAGAAACAGATCAAGCAGACAGGCTTCCAAACTGTCCAACCATTACATCCATACCAAATCACAGTTACCAGAAAACCCATCAACATCTGGTTTTTTAAAGCCAGGGGGCTCTTAATGGCTGCCCAGAAGTCTCATCTGGTCAAATCACACAATACTTCTCAAAGTGAGCCCCAAAGCAAAGCCTCACATCAGGGATTATATAGCCTTCTCCTGAATCAGAGAATGTAACCACCCTCTTGACCCACTGCCCAATCACAAAGCTTCTAGGTATGGGCATTCCTGAAAACCAAGCCTCCTACCACAGGCTCCATGTGACCACATTCAGCCTATTAGGAGGCAGAGTATATTTTCAAATCAAGGAAGGTTCTCAGAGTCTCTTAAGCCCATCAAAGGGCCTAGGGGCAGGGAAGATCTTTAAATTTGCATTTCCATTACATCTGCCCAAACACATTATCCTGTATATAATTTGTATTTATTTTTATTTCTAGATATCATTTCTCCCAGTAGCTTTTGGGAGGCAGTGGCTGATTCATTATTGTCTTTGTATTCCCAGTGCCAAGAAAAGTGCCTGGCACATCAAAAAAGTATTTAATAAATGCTTGTTGATTGATTCAGTCTTCAAATTAGTACTCAACTGGATGCCCTAAGGGATAACTACCCCATATTTAAGGTATCTATGGGATTCTACTCTTAAAACAGTAATTCAGCAAGATCCCTAAAACTTCTTTTACAGTGAATACTATTCAGAAGAAGGGAGGGGACAGTGTTTATTAAGTGCCTGCTATGGACAAGACACTGACCTAAGCATTTTACAGTATTATCTCATTTGATCCTCCTGTCAACCCTGGGAGGTAGGTGCTATTATCCCCATTTTGCAACTGAGAAAACTGAGATAGAGGTTTAGTGACTTACCCAGGGTTACTCAGACAGGTAATTGTCTGAGGCTGGAGTTGAATTCAGATCTTCCTGACTCCAGGGCATGTTCTACCCACTATGCCAGAATACAACTAGCTTGATAAATATGTTTTTAAGCATTTAGTGTGTGATAAGTACTGTCCCAGGGACACAAAAAAGGGCAAAATCAGCTCCTGCTTTTAAGTAGTTCACAAACTAGCGTAACGATCAAAGCAAAGGTATTTCTTAAGATGGCATA
Organism: Gymnobelideus leadbeateri; assembly: GCA_011680675.1. Taxonomy (NCBI): domain Eukaryota; kingdom Metazoa; phylum Chordata; class Mammalia; order Diprotodontia; family Petauridae; genus Gymnobelideus; species Gymnobelideus leadbeateri. The sequence goes on from WOXC01010630.1 coordinate 552,151, forward strand.
GTAAGATTAGTAGTCATAAAACAGCACACCTAGAACTCTCTCACAAGTGCAAACAGAATCAGTTGGAAGAATAGACACACACAAAGAATACCATCTTGGAGAAGCACAGAAATAAAGAACACAAGTAGTCAAGACAACTCACACCTCCAGAAGTGGAAGGCTCCAATATCCTTTTTTTCTTTTAATGGTGTCCCCAGGGCACAGCATTTCTTGTCCCAGGTTACTCTACTTCACTCTAGGCCTGCTCCTCTCAGCAGCTTAACTCACTTCCATATGGGGTTCTCTTCTGTATTGTGAATTGCTCCATGTCAAGACACAATTATCAATAGGGGTGAGAGCAAAAAGAGAAAAATCCCCTTTCTCCTTGTTGCATTCAGGAAGAGGTGCAACTGAAAAAATACAAGATGGGTCCCTCTCATTTCTAGGCTCTTTAACCATAGCCGGGTCTCTTCTCAACTGCCAGGTATGACTCCTTAAAGAGTTGGCTACTTCGGTTTTTCAGGGTCACCATAGATTTGGATGATCCTTCAGCTAGCCAAAAGCCAGTGACTATATAATTCCATCAAGTTAATGAAGAAACTTCTTCATACACCCTAAAGGGTCAACAAAATATAAATATCTCTTCCTATTCATCTTTACAAGTTGTGAATGGGTCATCCCCAGTTTTACACTCTTTTTAATCTTAGTATGGGCCAATCAATATGTTAACCAATCAAGATTCCATAGCTTTTATAAAGTACAAAGTGATATGTTTAAAATATGAAGGAGGTATAACTCTTATAAAGTGCAATTCTTACAATACCAAGGCTAAAAGGGACAAAATCTCAAAATATCATGGATTCTGCTATCTACCCCTTTCATTCTGTCATTTCCTCAAATGTACCAGTAAGGACTCAAAACCAGAGGGCCCCAGTCAATCTACCACTTCACTAATATTGATGATTGATGATGATGATTGATGGGTGAGATGGGTGGTGATGGTGATAGTCATGGCGATGGTGATGGCGATGGTGATGGTGATGTTCTCTAAGGCTACAGTAATGACTAGGATAACTGATATAGTATTTGTGCATTATTTCACTTAATCCTCATAACTATAATTTTACAGATGGGGAAACTGGGGCTCAGAAATATTTTGTGTTTTATCCATGGACACATGTCCAGTAAGTATTAAAAATAGAAATTTAACCTAGCTTTTTCTGACTCAGAGTTCAGAATTCTATCCATTATACCACAGTGCCTCTCCATTACCTGCCCTTCAGAAAATAAAGGTGATAAACCAACTTCTAGAAATGCATAATCAAGGTCTCCTTTTTCTCCTCAATTCAGAGAATGTACAAGTATTTGATTATTCTTTCCTGCAAGCTTATTGCATGGTAACAAAAAGCTTTCTAATTAGCTGCTGAACCATAAGTTATCAATCATACAAAAGAGCTCTGAATTTGGAAGGTCAGAAGAGTCACCAAAATCCCAGCAACTAGAGCCGATAAAAGAGTATGCTGGTAGCTACAACAGCCTAGTCTAGTGAGAAGCAACCTGATTATTTCAGTCCAGCAATGAATTGACCCAGTATCTGAAATACCAGTCCTACAAGCAAGGAAGTCATTTGTCCATTTCTATGTTACATACAGACATGAGTGAATGTCTGTAGCAATCGCTTTTAGTTTAAGAGCAGTTTTCCCAGGGATCTATGGGGCAGACAAGAGTAGATTCCAACTTTAAGAAATTTTGTATTTTGGTTCTTGTTATATTATTTTGGTTAATATCCATTTGTAAAATCTAATTGATGTTAATGGGAGAATTTAGTGTTTGGGAAATAACTGGTTAGGAGATGTTGAAAAGATGATAACTAATTGATAGTAGGGAGAACACACAAGGTAGAGATTAAGGAAAAATAGCAATAGAAAATACTACTACCAATACCTCAGTGTTGCCTCCTGGAAACTTTAGGGGGGATGGAGTAGCCTTATTTTGGGGATGTGAGCTGTTGATCAGAGTGCAGGTTAGAAGAGTGGTCCCAGAGCTTATGCCCTATATACTTATGTTATTAAATATTATTTATTATTTTATCCAAAACTCTACAGTAGTTACTAATACAACATTAGTTGTAAGTAGCGTAAGGGCTTATTATACCTATTATCATAGGTAAGTAGGGAAGGGCTAATTATCCTTATTTTATGATGAGCCATTTCCTCTGAGGGGTGGGGTTAAGGGTGACTTATCCTATCCTATATCACAGCCAGGGCCATTAGCACACGGAAGATTAATGTATATGCCTGGCTTAGGCAAGCTTAAAACTGGATTTTAGGCTGCCTCTTTTGTGTTTGTTCATGAAGTTAGCAAAATGCTTAATGAACAGTCCTGCAAACTGCTTTACATTATGATGAGGTTTAAATACCAACCTCCCGAGAGATTGTAACAGCAGTTATAAGTTACACATAACTAATTGCTTATGTCTTATTTTTACTTCAGACATTTCTTTTAGCAAGGGTCAGCAAACTACAGCAGGAGCGATAACGTATCTAGCCCTTTGCCTGTTTTTGTATGATTCATGAGATAAGGGGTCCCTTCATGACAAAGGGGGAGGCCCGGCAGGAGTCCTTAATATTCCTCAAAAGACAGCCCCCAGTAGCCAACATGAGAATTCCAATGGTCTTGTCACCTCCACTATTCCATAAACTCCAGGACCTGATTTCTAAGTTATGTATAGTGTAGGTGTAAGAGCAGGAAACCTAGTCAAAAGAAATGTGGGTTTCAGTCCAACCTCTAATGTTTGGTAGCTTATGACCAGAGGCAAGTCATTGACCTCTCTCATTCTCATTCCTCATCTGTAAAACTGTGAGAATTAATACATACTAGCTCCCCACTTTACTGTAAGGTTCAAGTGAGATAATGTATGAACAACTCTATGAAAATATTAACTTTTATTCTTTGTACTGACCTCCATTAGAGACTCAGAAAAAAATCAAAATGGTATAAATGCTAAGGGTTCTTTCCCACAAAGTAGACCCAACAGATCCTAATTCTCTCAGAGCTGTTTCATTAAGCAAGTCCCTTGAGGGCTAGACCTTAAGAGCCAGCCACTAATTTACAAATCCTGACAAGGACCATTTCACATTTCAATTTCACATGTCCATTTCCCCAAAATGAGTCCCAGTTGAGCCAGAGATATACACTACAAGACTAATACAGGGCCTTCCAAATGCTTTGCTTTGTAACTTTAAAGCCACGTCTCCGTGATACCAAATACAGAGTCAATTTTAATTAGCAGTTCAATTGAGCCACCTAGTCCAGATATGTGGATGATTGACTCAAATTTTTGCCTGAATGGAACATATGTTTCAATATAGAAAGGATATATTGATTTGTTTTTATTTGATGATGGTCTTTTTATACTATACTCCCCAACATTTTAATTCAGTGTTATTTCCTTCTGGCTGTTCTGTGAACAAGTTACTCTATCATCAGCTTTGGTCACTTTCTCTGACTGTTCTCTATATCTGGAACAGTATGGGGTCAAAAAAATCATGAACCCCATCTCTTTCAGGAAACCAACCCATGCTCAGGAACTTTCTCCTGCCTACATTCCACTGGAATCCAGGCAAGGACCCAAAGTGCCTTAGGACATAATAGCCTTGAAAGTGTAGGAAAGCTCCCAGGGGGGCAGTTAAATACAGCTATGTGAAAATTGGATCGATCAGTGCACAGGGCCCTGGTCCAAGCCTTTTTGTGTTGATATATTTATTTTCTCTGGAATGATGTTCCCCAGGCTTTGGTATGGAGTCTCAAGTTTCAATGAGCCAAGATTTTAATGCCAGATTCAGTTTGAGCAATTTGGAATTTTACCTGAAAGTTTTCAGAAACAACCAAATTCATCTAGACCTCAAAGAAAGTCATCAAATAAAAACAAATATGTTATACCTGTTTTTCAGCATCCTTATACTCAATCACCTTCCAATGACTCAAATTAATAATGTATTAAGCACCTACCATGTAACAGGCACTGTACTAAGTGCCGAGGATACAAAAAGAGGCAAAAGACACTCCCTTCTCTCAAAAAGCTTACAATGTAACAGGGGAGACAATATGTAAGCAAATATATATGAAGCAAACTATATACAGGATAAATGGGAAATAATTAAAAGAGAGAAACCATTGGATTTAAGAAGAGTTAGGCTCCCTGTAGAAGGTGGGATTTCAGTTGAGACTTAAAGGAAATCAGAGAAGTCAGTATTCAAAGCAGAGATGAGAAACTGTTCCAGATATAGAGAACAGTCAGAGAAAATGACCAAAGCTGATGATGGAGTAACTTGTTCACAGAACAGCCAGAAGGAAATATCAATGAATTAAAATGTTGGGGAATATAGTATAAGAAGACCATCAAGGAAGGCAGAGTTAGTTTATAAAGGGCATTGAATGTCAAACAGGATTTTATGTTTTATTCTCAAGGTGATAGGAAACCACTAGCTTTTTATAATAGGATGGGAGTAGAGGGGTGGACATGATCAGATCTGCATTCTAGGAAAATCACTTTAGTAGCTGAATAGAGAATGGATTGAAGTAGGTGGAAACTTGGAGCAGTAAGACCCACCAGTAAGGTATTACAATAATCAAGGCATGAGTTGATGAGGACTAAGACTAAAGTGGTAGCAGTGTCAGAAGTGAGAAGGGGGTATATTGAAGAACTGTTGCAAAGGTGAAATTGACAGGCCTTGGCAACAGTTTAGATAAAGAGGGTAAAAGATAGTGGGGAATCCAGGATGACTCCTAGGTTGTGAGCCTCAGGGACAGGAGGATGGTGTAGGTCTCTACAGTAATAGGGAAGGTAGGAGGCAGGGAGGATTTAGGGGGAAAGGACATTAATACTGTTTTGAACATATTGAGTTTCAGATATCTACTGGACATCCAGTTTGAGGTGTCTGAAAGGTGGTTGGAGATGTGAGATTGGAGGGCAGCAGATAGACTGGGGCAGGGCAAGTAGTTTTGAGAATTATCAGCACAGAGATGGCAATTAAATCCATGCTAGGTAATGAGATCACTAAGTGAAGTAGTATAGAGGGAGAAGAAAAGAGGGCCTAGGACAGAATCCTGAGGGACACCTATGGTTAGAGGGTGTGATCTGGAGGAAGATCCAGCAAAAGAGACAGAAGTAGTCAGGTAGATAGGAGGAAAACCAAGAGAGAATGGTGTTCTGAAAACCGACAGGAGGGAAATAGCAAGGAGTGAGTGATCAATCATGTCAAAGGCTATAGAGAGGTCATGGAGAATGCCAAAAAGACTTCTTGCCATCAAGTAATTTACGGAGTGGGGGGGAAGGGCAACAGGATAACAAATATATGTAAAGCAGGCTATATATAAGATAAATAGGAAATAACTAAAAATTATACTGTAATTAAGAAGAGTTAAGGAAGGTTTCTTGTAGAAGGTAGGATTTGAGTTGGGACTTAAAGGAATCCAGGGAGATCAATAGTAAGAGCAGAGGAGAGAAAGCATATCAGGCATGAGGAACATCTAGAGAAAATGCCCAGAGTCAAGAAATGAAGAGTATTGTTCATGAAAAAGCCAAGAGACCAATAAAAGTAGATTTGGCAAATGGGAGATCATTAGTAATTTTGAAGAGAGCAATTTTGAAGTGATAAAATCAAAAGCTAGATTGTAAGGAGTTAAGAAGAGAAAAAGTAGAGAGAAAGTGGAGGCACCAATTGTAGATGGCCTCTTCGAGAAATTTAGCTATAAAGGGCAGAAGAGAAATAGAATGAGAGTTAGCAGGGAAGGAAGGTCAAATGAGGTTATTTTTTTTTTCAGCATGGGAGAGACATGATGAATGGTGGCAGTGACCCAAGACTGAGACTTGTCTAGGCATAGTCAGTAATATAAGAGAGTTAGGAATTCAAGAAAGGAAGACATAGTAAGTAGAATTGGTTCACCAAGGAGTCAAAAAGGGAAGAAATGAGAGTGGCTACTGTAGGGAATATAGACTAGGAGAGAATCAAGGGGTCAAGTGGCTGGATGTCATGGTGGGGAAGAAGAGTAAAGTTATATAAAGTTGTATAAGAGTAAAGCTTCATATATTATATCTATACGTGTGTGTGTGTGTGTGTGTGTGTGTGTGTATACGCAGGGGAAGAGGTGAAAAGTCAATAGATTATGGTTGGATAAAGGGATTTCAGAATTTTTTAACATGAAGGTGGTACATTTGTGGGTGATGGTAAGATCAAGGGTATGAAGTTGCATCCAGCACTAGAAAGCAGCCAGGGAAGCTATATGATCAGAGGAAAGCCAGGTTTCAGTAAGAGCTAATAGATTGAAGTAGTGTGAGAGGAATATATTTAAGATGAAGGGAAGTGTGTTGCTTATGGAACAGGCATTCCAGAGAGAACAGTGGAAGGTCTGGAAGGAGTTAGCATGAAATTTCACAAACCTTTCATGAAAGCTCCATGAAATCCCTGTTTATGAAACTAAGTCTATTAGCATTTTATTTTTTCTTGGGTGGGGGGATAGAAGGAGTGGCTATCTTCTACCTTGAGCCCTCCATGAACACAAGGAGAAGATAGGGATCTGGCTGCAGGTTACTGTGACTTGATGCATTTCTCTTGGGTAGAGTGTATACAGACATCCAGGATCAGTGAATACTAGCTTTTCATTTCTTGGACAGTCTAACATCTTTAGCACCCTTCCTGGCTTTGGGGGCTGTCCAAGAAAAGGAGGGATAAGACTGCGGGACACAGTTTTGGGGCCATAGTCCAGGCCCAGAGGCACATTTATATATGGTGAAGATTCCTTTCTGATGAATCATCAATTTGGTTCAGTCTCTTAGCACCGGCCCAGATCTTGTCCACATACAGGATACAGTGTTTGAGAGTATACTGGAGCACAGGGAGGTCAGGGACAGCAGCCACTGCCTCATCTGCCAGGAAGGCTATTGTCTTTGGGTTGCCTGCTGCCAGAATGCAGAGGGAATGACTGGTCATGGCCTTAAGTTTACTCAGCTCTGTGGTGGCAGCTTCCACATTGGGAAGCAGAGAGAAGGCTGATGCTGTGTACTGCTTTACCAGTTCCTCTAAGTTAAAATGGTCACCAAATGTTGCAGTCATAGTCTGAATTTGCCCCTCTCTAGCTTCCATTCCATTCCATCATTATACAATCATAAATTCATCTAGAGTTAGGCATTTCTCCTTTCTCTCTCTTATGGAAACTGCAGCTCCTCCTGATACCATGCATCCCAAATCACAAGTTTTTGTGACTTGTCTTCTTTGGCTCTGATCACCTCTATAGAAATGTAGCAGGCCAGCACTGCCATCCAATACTGGGGGTCTTCACAGCCATATAGCCTCCCTGCTTAGACCCATTGCCCCAGTCCCAGGGGACAGGAATTCTCATACCTCCTGAGTTCTGGGGCCTTCTCCAAAATGGGAACAGCCTTCTGGACCCCTGGGGAAAGAACACTGATGTGAGAAGGAAGGGGTTAGGAAGGAAAAGAAAAAGGACTTCTCTTCCCTTCCCCATGCAAGGAACACTATCTATTAGCATTTTCTGACAGAAATAAAACTGGAGACAGGGGCAGCAGGCACTCAATGCAAGGGTATACCCCTCCCAGGGAGTCTTAACCTGGGTTTTGTGAACTTTAAAAAATATTTAATTACTATATTTTAATATTATTGTATTTCTTTGTAATCCCACATATTTTACTTTGTGCATTTAAAATATTCTGAAAAGATTTCCATAGAATTAAAATTAAAGGAGGGTTCATGAAATTAAAAAGTTAAGGATCCCTGAAGGTCATGGCAGAAAAAGCTTAAACTGTTAAACCTAATACATGTGAAAGTGATCTAGTTAAGTAGAATTCAATGGTCGTCAAGGTTTATTCGGTTTAATCATCTGGTTTGCTCAATGTCCATTTCCTTCATATACACTGCATTGTCTCTCTCCTGAAGGTACATGCAAAGTCAAAGATGATAACCTTCACTGATAAGTACCTTCTTTAGTCAAAAGCATAAAAGTAATAATATTTTCATTTAAAAAAGCCATATCACTCCCTAGCTCTTCCAGATCTCAAATTGTATGATAAAGCAGTAATCATCCAAACAATCTGATAGTGGCTAAGAATTAGAGTGGCAGATCAGAGGAATTGATTAATTATACAATACATTGTAGTAAATGACAATGGTAATTTAGTATTTAATAAATCCAAAGAACTAAGCTTTTGGGACAAAAACTCATTATTTGATATTAAAAAAAAAACTGCTGGGAAAGCTGGAAAAGGTATGGCAGAAACTATGTACAGACCAACATCTTATACTGTATACCAAGATGAGGTCAAAATGGGTACATGATTTAGGCATAAAGAGTTATATCATAAGGAATTCAGGAAACCATGGCATAGTTTACCTATAAGATTCATGAATAAGAAAAGAATTTAGGACCAAACAAACTATCTACAGTATGACAAAATATAAAGTGGATAATTTTGAGTATATGAAACTAAAAATATTTTGCACAAATAAAACTAATGCAAACAAAATTAGCAGAAAAGCAAAAAACTGGGAGAAATATAGCAAGTATCTCAAATAAATACATCATTTCCCTAATATACAGAGTACTGAGTCAAATTTATAAGAATACAAATAATTCCCCAAATGACAAATGGTCAAATATATGAATAGGCAGTTTTCAGAAAAGGAAATCAAAGTTATCTGTAGTCATATAAAAGCTCTAAATCACTATTCATTAAAGAAATACAAATTAAATCAACTCAGGGGTACAACCATATATCCATCAGATTGACTAATATGACAGAAAAGGAAAATGCTGAATGTTGGAGGGGATGTGGAGAAACTATTACACTAATGTATTGTTGGTAGAGTTGAGAACTGATCCAATCATTCTGGAGAGCAATTTTTAACTAAACTCAAAGGGCTATAAAATTCTGAATACACTTTGATCCATCAATACCCCTTCTAGGACTGTATCCCAAAGAGATCTAAAAAAAAGGAAATCTATTTGTACAAAAATATACTTATAGCAGCTCTTTTATTTTTGGTAGCTAAAAATTGGACAGTGGGGGGATACCCCTCATTTGTGGAATGGTCAAACAGGATTTTGTATATGATTGTAATGGAATATTATTATACCATAAGAAATGATGAGCAGGATGATTTCAGAAAAACCTGGAAAGACTTACATTAATTGTTATAAAATGAAGTGAACACAGCCAGAACATTGTACACAGTAACAACAACATGGTACAATAAACAACTATGTATGACTTAGCTATTCTTAGTAAAACAAAGATCCAAGAAGATCTCAAAATACTCATGATGAAAAATGTTATCTGCCTCCAGAAAAGGAACTGATGGAATCTGAAGGAAGATTGAAACATACTATTTTTCACTACTTTTCACTTCCTTTCCCTTTCCCTTTCCCTTCCCCTTCTCCTTCCCCTTCCCCTTCTCCTTCCCCCTCCCCTCCTCCTTCCTCTTCCCCTCCCTCTCCCCTCCCCTCCCGGTTCCTTCTTTGTTTCTCTTTCTTTTTTTGTTCAATTTTTCCCACAAAATGATGAATAAGGAAATGTTTTACACGATTACACATACATAACCTATATCAGATTGCTTACTGTCTCAGGGAGGGCGGAGGGGAAGGAAGGAAGAATAGAATTTGGAACTCAAAACAACACCTAATGTTAAAAATTGTTTTTACATGTTATTGGGGGAAAATAAAATATTTTTAAAAGATCATGTCTCTTAGATCCTTCTCTTCATAATACTGCTATGAGGAAGCCAGTATAGCTATTATCATGTCCATTTTATAGATGAGAAAATTGAGACATAGAAAATTTAGTTGACTTATTCATGGCCACATAACTTATAAGAGTAAGGACAGGACACAAACTTGGATCTCTTGACTCTCTGTCCAGTACTTTTTCCGCTGTACTCCTTCATATTCTACTGTTATAATCTATCAATCAGTAATAGATTTTAATTATGACTTCAACCTTTCTTTGTTTGTTTTTGTGCTATATTTGCCAAATGCTGATGGAACAGCTAAGATGTTTTATGAGGCACTGCAGTGTGTGGGAGGTGGAATGGAGTGAAAGACAGGCACTGGACACAAGATATGTGGGTTTCAGTCCCAATTCTGCCATTTACAAGCTCTATGACCTTGGGTAAGTTATTTATTTTCTGGGCCTCTGTGTTGCTTCATTTATAAAGTGGAGTAATTAACCTTACTAGATGATGACTTCTAAGGTCCCTTCCAACTCTTTCTGGTTTTTTTATTTTATTTTTATTTTTTAATTAATTTATTTATTTTTAGTTTTTAACATTCATTTACATGAAATTTTGAGTTACAGTTTTTTTCTCACTGTCTTTCCCCCACCCCCACCCCAAATAGCAAGCCTACTGAATACCCCTTCACCCAATCTGTTCTCTTTTATATCCTCCTGTATCACCCCCCTTACTTTCTAGTATATTGGGCAAGATGTATTTCTATACCCCAGTGCCTGTATATTTTATTTCCCAGTTGCATGTAAGATTTTTTCCCTTCTTCCCTCCTCACCCACCCCCAATGGGAAGATAAGCAATTCAATATAGGTTATACATATGTAGTTACCCAAATCATTTCCATAATTGTTATATTGTGAAAGACTAACTATATTTCCCTCCATCCTGTCCCACCCCCCAATTATTCTATTTTCTCTTTTGACACTATTCCTTTTCAAAACTGTTTGCTTCTAACTACGCTCTCCCCCAATCTGCCCTCCCTTCTATCATCCCCTTCATCCCCTACTCCCTATTTTCCTGTAGGGTAAGATACCCAATTGAGTGTGTATGTTATTCCCTCCTTAAGTCAAATTCAGTGAGAGTAAGGTTGTCCCATTCCCTTTCACCTTCCTGCTTTTCCCCTCCATTGTAACAGTTTTCTCTTGTCTCTTTTATGTGAGATAATTTACCCTAATCTATCTCCCCCTTTCTCCTTCTCCCAATAGATTCCTCTCTCACCACTTAATTTTATTTTTTAGATATCATCCCTTTATATTCAACTCATCCTCTGCCTTCTGTCTATGTATACATGAACATACATATGTCCACACTCACATATATATTGATATACATACACCCTCCTTATATATACACATATATGTATGTATGCATTTATACGTATATATTCCCTTCAACTGTCCTCATACTGAGAAAAGTCTTATGAGTTATGATTATCATTTTTCCAGGTAGGAATGTAAATAGTTCAACTTCAATAATTTCTTTATGATTTCTTTTTCCTGTTTACCTTCTCATGCTTCTCTTGCTTCTTATATTTGAAAGTCAAATTTTCTGTTCAGCTCTGGTTTTTACATCAGGAATGCTTGAAAGTCCTCTATTTCACTGAATGACTATGTTTTCCCCTGAAGCATTATACTCAGTTTTGCTGGGTAGGTGATTCTTGGTTTTAGTCCTAGCTCCTTTGACCTCCAGAATATCATGTACCAAGCCCTTTGATCCCTTAATATAGAAGCTACTAGGTCTTGTGTTATCCTTATTGCATTTCTACAATACTAAAATTGTTTCTTCCTGACTGCTTGCAGTATTTTCTCCTTGGCCTGGGAACTCTGGAATTTGGCTGTAATATTCCTAGGAGTTTTCTCTTGGGGATCTTTTTCAAGAGGTGATCAGTGAATTTTTTCAATTTCTATTTTGCCCTCTGGTTCTAGAATATCAGGGCAATTTTGCTTGATAATTTCTTGAAAGATGGTTTCTAGGTTCTTTTTTTGATCATGGCTTTTAGGTAGTCCAATAATTTTTAAATTATCTCTCCTGGATCTATTTTCCAGGTCAGTGGTTTTTCCAACGAGATATTTCACATTGCCTTCTATTTTTTCATTTGTTTAGATCTGTATTATATTATCTTGATTTCTCATAAAGTCACTAGCTTCCAATTGCTCCAATCTAATTTTGAAGGAATTATTCTCTTTAGTGAATTTTTGAAATTCTTTTTCCATCTGGCAAATTTTACTTTTTAAGGCATTCTTCCTCTTATTGGCTTTTTGGACCTCTTTTGCCATTTGAGTTAGTCCATTTTTTAAGGTGTTATTTTCTTCAGTGTATTTTTGTGTTTCCTTTAGCAGGCCGTTGACTTGCTTTTCATGATTTTCCTGCATTGTTCTCATTTATCTTCCCAATTTTTCCTCCACTTCTCGTACTTGATTTTCAAAATCCTTCTTGAGTTCCTCCATGGCCTGTAACGAATTCATATTTTTCTTGGAGGCTCTTGATGCAGGCGTTCTGACTTCACTGTTTTCCTCCCACTCCACACCTTGATCCTTTTTGTCCCCAAAAAAGAATTCTATTGTCTTTTTGTGCTTCCTGTGCTTGCTCATATTGTCAGCCAATTACTTGACCCTTGACCTCTTTGTCAAGGTAGAACTCTGCTTCCAGAATGGAGAGAGCTTTGTCTCAATGGCTAGGGGTTTCACATCACAGCTGCTGGAGCTATTAGGAGGGCACTGTCTCTACAGCCTCCACAAGGTCTGGCTCACTGATCACAAAAACCCAGGGACACCACCCAGGACCGCAATCCAGATCCAAGCAGGTTAAGGAAAGAGTGACTCCCCCCAAATAGTTGCCTGTATCCCCTACAATCTTCAGTCTAAGAGCTCCTGAGGCAGCCATGTGGTACAGCCACCAGGCCTCCACTGCTTCTCACCCTGGGGGTAGCAGCCAGACCTCACTCTTTGGTCCCCTCCTGTTCCAACAAAGTTCCACACTGACCTTTTACTTTGTCTTTGGCATTTATGTATTGAGAAGTCTGGAAGCAGCCACAGCTGCTGGTTATTCACTCTCCTGAAGCCTGCTCTGGCCACTGCTGGTCAGGGCCTCCCTGGGGCTGGAACCATGTGATTCCTGCTAGACTGTGCTTGGCTCCCAGCATGCTGTGAGAGACCTTTTCTATTGGCCTGCTGGCTGTCTTCAGCAGGATATTTGTTTCTCTCCATCACTTTGTGGGTTCTGTAGCTTTAAGATTTGTTTAGAATCATTCTTTACAGGTATTGGTATTGTTTGGAGCCAGAGGCCACAGCAAGTTTGTGCTTCTACTTCGCCATCTTGGCTCCACCACCCCACCTTCCAACTCTTAAAAAGCTATATGGGCTTCACCTAGACATTTCCTCTAAAGTAAATATTAGCACTCCCTTCTAACTAGGTTTCAAGTTCTCTGACTAGTTCCACTCATGGTAGGAGAAAAGGCAGTTTCAAATGGACTGACTCCTCCCTACTCTCTTCGAAACTCAAGTAATCATTAATGAGTAGGTTCTACTAAGGTCATAAATCTGGGTGAAATAAGATAAAATCCAACTGAAAATAGCTCATTTTTCATAAAGACTATGTCATCTTTAATGTTTTGTTCTCCATGAGTCCTTTCTAAATCTTCCTAGGTCATATTGGGCATTGGGTATGAAGGCCAGGGATGCTATGTGACTATAAATAATGAAATACCAAATTCTCTTAAGAATCAAAATGATAAGTCTTTTGTTGAGAAGCAAACTATTATCTCTTCTCAGTAGCTGAAGGATACATAATGTTCATTAAGCCCTCTAATTATCCACATGAGCTGTTATAAAGGCAACATGAGAGCAGACTTTCCAGTGGGGAAATGTGCAGACTCTGAACCAAGGTAGGGAAGATACATTTGAATCTTTCACATTCCAGCCTCCCTTCCCCAGCCCCACCTCCACCGCCAGTGAGATGATCCATTACATAAAACGTGTGGAGCTGACTGATGATAAGCAGCATGGATGAATGACCACAATTGTTCTTGAGCCCTGCTGAATAGGTCCCTCCTGCCAGGAACAAATAGGGTCTCTCCAAGGGTGAATTGCCATTGCTGGGGCTGAGAAACCTCATTGTATATAGCAGCTGTTCATTTGATAATGACAAAGATAGTGATGAAAAAGAACACCAAAGCATAGGCTTTTGGGAACTCTATGAATGATTGCACTTTAAATCAGGAAAGGAAGAAAAGGAGAAAGGAAAGAAAGGGAAAAAAGATATGAGTATACAAGAAGGGGGGGTTTTGTTGTTGGATTTTTTTTGCAGACAGTGGGGAAAATTTTTTTCCAAGGGTAAAAAGAATACACACACATGCATAAACATATAAACATACATATGCATATGTGTCTATGTGTATCTATTTCTGTGTATACCTGTGTCTGTGCATATATTTACACATGAGCATATGTATACAAAGAACCGTAGAATCAGAGTTGCAACCTCAGAGTTCATTGAGCCCAATACTCACTAGAAGTATGAATCCCCTTTACATACTCTTCAAAAAGTGGTCATTTTCCCTTTGCTTGAATACTTCCAAATAAAGTGGGTTCACCCATTCCACTGTGATACAGCAATAATTGTTAGAAAGTTTGTCCTTATATGGAACTTAAATCAACATCTCTCTCTTCCTCTAGTCCTAACTGTGAATCAGTGTGTAACTGTAACAAGCAGTGTGTAACTCACATCATATAACTGAATTTTAAGAAATGCCTTACTTAATCATTTTCAAGTTTATATACTAGATTATTCCTCAAAGCTATGCATCAAGTATACTGAACCTGACATGACATTGTACATGACCTGTTCCTTGTATCTCCATAGTAAGATATTAACAGGTTCTTATGTTATTTTACTACCATAGGTTACTATGACTAATAGTCACAATGCAAGAAACACACTAGAAGTCACCAACCCTTTTGTGGAAGGAAATAATTTTAATTCCCCAAATCCAATAAATACTATGTGTCACAAATCAAATATGTATAGATTATGCATCCTCTTCTAACGATGCTATATTACTGAAAATAATGAAATACTAAATTCTCCTGAGAATCAAAATTGTGAGTAATCCAAAAAAAATGGAGAAATAGTTGACAGGTATAAGCATGTTGGTAATCATGACTTACACATAGGAAATAGCATAAAAGAATCAGGATCATAGGATTTCAGAGTTGGAGGGGAGCTTAGAGAATCTGTAATACAACCTACAAATGAACAACAATTCCCTTTAAAAAGTACTCCACTTGGGGTGGCTAGATGGCACAGTGAATAGAGCACCAGCCCTGGAGTCAGGAGGACCTGAGTTCAAATCTGGCCTCAGACACATAACACTTACTAGCTGTTTGACCTTGGGCAAGTCACTTAACCCCAATTGCCCTGCCCTCCCTCCTCCAAAAAAGCAAATAAATAAATATTTTTTAAAAAATACTCCACTAGTCTTTCAGCTTTTGTTTGAAGACCTACAATGAAGGAGAACCCACTACCTACAATCAAGAACATCTAGGTTCTCATCTGCTCTCACCTCATTTGTATTTCAAATCTCTAGGAGACATTTTTGGTCCATTTTTTTAACCCAATGATCATTCTCATTAACCCTCATCATTCTCATTAAATAGTGCTCTCAAATGAAGAAGCTCTCTCTACCAATGCAGGTTGGGACTTTTCTGCAACTTAGAAAGGGATAGTGTCTAGATCTGCTACTTCATTAATAAATAGTACTCTCAAAGGAAGAAGCTTTCTCTACCAATGCAGGTTGGGACTTTTCTGCAACTTACAGTCTTAAAGAGCTGCTTGGAGCAACTGAGAGATTGAATTGCCCAGGTCTTCCTAAATCTAAGATTGACTTGCTGCCCATTATGGAATTTTATCTCTCTAGTGTTTGGCATCTAATAATGGATATCTAACTAACACACACACACACACACACACACATATCCATGTGTATGTGTACAAGTGTATATATGTGTATATAGTCATATATAGACATATATACTCATACACATATATGTGTGTATATGTATGTACATATGCATACACAGATATACTAACCTCTATTACAGATCCCTTTTTGTGAAATAATTCATAGGGTCAGAGATTTAACTAGAAGAAACCTTAGAGGCTAAAGAATTCAACAGACATACATGCACATAAACAAACGCGCACATACACACACACACACACACACACACACACACACACACACATCTTACAAATTAAGAAACAAACTCAGAGAGGTTGTGGCTTGCCCAAAATCATACCTGTCATTGGCAAGATATTCTGAACCCAGGTGCTCTGACATTAGAACCCATGTTCTTTCCACTGTACCATACCTAGTAACCCTAGGATCTTGAAGGTTATGGCAGAAAATGGCAAATTCTAGAAGTTTCCACCAAACTAGAAAGGCTTGAAATACAAACATAAAAATATAACACCTCTCTATAGTCTGAGGACTAATCTTACTCAATTTAGAGATCTTTATTACCAGGCTTACTACAAGTAATCAAGTTTTTGGCCACAGTGACTCTTGAAGACCATTTACTAATGATGGAAATCTTGTGATCTCCATCAATAGAGAGGATACTCCCCCTAAAAATCATAGAAACTAGTCATATTAAAGTATTTATGAATCTGTATTTTAATTTAGTCATAATAAACAGCCCGAAGAAGCAATCTAAGCCAAAAATCTGAAGAGAGAGAAAGATCTCAATTTTGTACCTCTAATACTGAACAAATCACAATGGAATCAATAAAAACATTAGGAAAAATAAGATTTCGATAATATAATAAGTTGCATGGTGTTTTCTACCTATGTGTCATGGTAGGCTACATCCACCATTTTTTAATTGGTTACCCAGTCCCACATTCCAGAAGCATTACGGGATTCAGCATATGTGGCCATCTAGAACTGATTTGCTCAGTTAACTAACATCCCAGTTGAATAAGGTAAAGTCTATGAATTAAGTCCCTTCGTGGATCAGTTCACATTGATCCATTCCATAGATACTGGCAGTTTCCGTACTCATGGCCAGTTACCTTAAGCTTATAGTAGTCCAGTCCTATAACTGTGAATTAAATGTCTACTTATAGGAAAGGCAATGTTCTAGGATGAGGTGGGAAACCTGTTGCCTTGAGGCCACATGTGAGCTCTTGGTCAAAGAGTGACCTTGGAAGAAATATAAGTGGATCTTCTCTATTAGATAAGCATAAAACTCACATACTTCACATAGCAGATCTCCAGGGTAATTTTCATAAAGTACAGCATTTTGAAGTGTAACTGCACTAAAAAAGCTAGGTAATGTTGCCCTTAACTTGTAGGACCTTGAGAGTAAAATAACACAATTATTTTTTTTTTGGCTTTTTGGAGGGCAATTGGGGTTAAGTGACTTGCCCAAGGTCACAAGGCTAGTTTTTGTGTTAATTGTCTGAGGCCAGATTTGAATTCAGGTCCTCCTGATTCCACAGCTGGCGCTCTATTCACTGTGTCACCTAGCCACCCCAAATAACACAATTCTTGATCTATATAAAGCAACTAGGTTATGTAATGAAGAGAGAATTGGACATGGAATGGAAAAGTCCTGAGTTTTAATCCTATCTCAAACATTTATTACTGCCTCAAACACACTAAGTGACCCTGGGTAAGTCATTTAATCTCTCTAGGTCTTAGTTTCCTCATCTGTAAAGCAGAATAATAATAACACTTATTTCATCAGGTTGCTATGAAGATCAAAGGAGATAACATAAGCACTTTACATACCTAAAATGCTGGATAAACACTTGCTATTAATGTAGCAAATGGCTGAATCTCACTTTCCTATTATTTTATACCACCTACATTTACCACACCACCAAACAGGCAGGGAAACCTCCTTCCACAATAGACACTATTAATAGTACATATATCTGTAGCAGCAACCATACGGGCATACCCAGGATGACTGCTAGCACAGGTTCTTAGATCTTTACTAGGAAAGATAGCTGTTTAAGGGGTCAACAATCTTTTTTAATTACATTCACTAGTTCAGGGAAAAGTCAGCACCCTGAACTACAGAGAAAATACAAACAGAGAAAATATGGAGAAAATACAAGCAGAGATATAAAGACCAACAGATAGGGCTTTGATTATCTGAATCAAAGCAAAAATGCTATATACTTTATATACATCCCTGGATCAAGAGAGCCTTTATATCTGAGCAGTCAGGGAGTTCTGAACATAAAGCCACTCAGAATCAGGAAATCATGAGATCCTTCTCATAAGTGAGCCCCCAAAACAAAATACCAACTCAAAGTATTTATACACTTCTCAGAGCCAGAAGGCATTACAACCTTTCTGACTCAGTGCCTAGTTAGAAACTAGCAAAAGGTGTTAAAGCCTTCCCACAAGCAAGCCTCCTCTAAGCAAGCTTACCTTAATGAGCTCCATCTGAGGTCAATTAATGGGTGAGGCTCTTAAATCCCATTAACATTATAATACCACACCTGGATTTTGCCATTGAGGTCCTTTAAACATTTTATTATAATCTTTCAAAGATGTGCAAAGTGCAACAATTATTTACCAAATATAAATTGCTTGGGGCAAGGAGTAGAGTACTGGACCTTTACTCTGGAAGACCTAAGTTCAAATCCAGCTTCAGACACAAGCTGTATCACCTTGGGCAAGTCACTTAACTGTTGTATGCCTCAGTTTCCTCATCAGTAAAATGAGGATAATAGTTGCACTTATGTCCCAGGGTTGTTGTGAAGATAAAGTGAGATTATATTTCTAAAGTGTTTTTTAAACCTTAAAATTCTATATAACTAGGGGTGGCTAGGTGGCACAGTGAATAGAGTACCGGTCCTGGAGTCAGGAGGATCCGAGTTCAAATCCGGCCTCAAACACTTAACACTTACTAGCCATGTGACCTTGGGCAAGTCACTTAACCCCAACTGCCCCTATGAAAAGCAATATATATATATATATATATATATATATATAGAATATTATATAAACATATGGCTAGTTATTATTATAATAAAATAGTGTTGTTATTATTATTATTATCCCAGGCTCCTTAGATTATCTAAGAGGAAGTGGGCCTTGTTTAAAGGTGGCTTCCATGCTTAGTGTATATCAATTTCATCCTATTAAAACTGAATGGAGAATACCTCCCCTGGCCTCCAGCATACCTTCTCCATTAAAATGGCTTCTCCAAATAGGAAAACAAAAGAGAATAATTTTAAATGATCCAAGAGACTGAGGAAGACCCAGTAAACATTGAAGGAAAAATTCTACTAACCAGGGGCACAGACTAAACTTGACAGAAAATTCATCCCAAGGTACATATGATGGATGTAAAGATCTGCCTTCAAATATACGAACTCATCTGAGCTTCAAAGATATATACTAAGCTTATTTGCAATTTTTTTCCAGTCACTGAATAAAATCAACATTTCAATAAATATTATATATTCATTATGTAGCAAAACCCATGATGTTTCAATTTGTGTTGTTTTCCTTTTTTCAGATTTCATCTTTCTCTCTGCCACAATGTGCATTATACATTGGGATAGATCTTGGCTTGACTCTAATTTATTCATGGACTTTTGCTATTCTGCTCTCTTGGAGATTATTAGAGCCTAAGATCCCAATTCTTTGTTCTTCTTTCCTCTTATGTTTAATGTCTTCATAAACCCTTGTGCTTATGTATGGCCATAGCACACTTCCTCTTTTCTCCCTATATACTTGGCCAACTGAAAGATAAATATCTGACTGGCATTCTGAGAAATAAGATGTCTCCTCTTCACTGACTACTTTTAATGTGAAAAGGTGGAAATTGGTGTCTGTCACCTGCATGTTACATCTTCTGCCTTCTTAGGGTCTGATATGTTTTATAGAGGACTCTGGTTTCATATTAGTTGACTCTCATACCACCCATCTCTGAGTTCCCGTGCTCAGGTGTCAACCTTTGCTTCATTGGGCTCAGGGAAGCTATGCCCTTGAAAGTAATAGCCCAAGTTTTTCTCAACTCAATCAGCAAAATCTTGTAGTTGAGTTCAATAATGAGGGAGTAGCAAGTGTCTGAGGTAAGGTTCAAAGTCAGATCTTCCTGCATCCAAGTTCACCCAGCTGCCTTAGATTAGTCAAGCATTGCAATATTTTACTACAAAGATCCTTCAAGTCCAGGGTGAAATAACCTAACATCAAATCCAAGAATATGAAAAGATTGTCATGTTAGATAGTGTACAAAGCAGAAGAGGACCCAAGACATATTCTTGGGGCATGCAGATCTTGGATGATAATCTTGCAAAGGAAACCAAAAAGAAGTAGCCAGACAAGTAGTAGGAGAAACAAGAGAGAAGAGTATATCTAGAAAGAGGGGGAAGAGACAATTTTTAGAGAAATAAAGAAGGGTAAGAACTGGGAAAAGGCCATTGGATTTAGCCCTTCATAGATTACTAATAACTGGAGAGAATAGTTGATGCTGAGCAACAGAGGTGGAAGACAAACTGAGAAAAACTGAGGAAGGAAAAGTGAAAAAATTGAGACAATATAAGGAATCCTCCCTAGGAAACTGGTTGGGAAAAGTAAAAGAGATACAAGATGCTAGCTTAAGAGGATATTAGGGTTACATGAAGGATTAATTTTAAGGATGAGGGAGGCCTGAACAAATTTGTGGGCAGTGGCAAAAGATACAGTGGGAAAGGGGAGATAACAGATTAGAGAAAGAGAGTAAACAAGGTCCTGTAGGGGACAGGAAGGAATGGGACAAACTATCTGAGCAGAAGAATCTTATGACATATGACCTCTATTTTTTTCTCAGTCACCTAGGATTCAAGGTCGTCTCCTAAAAGAGAAAAGTGAGTAGGTGGTATAGGATATATGATGATAAAAGAAAATGTTTGGGATAATCACTGTGTAGAAGTTCATCTTGTTCTAACAGGAATTTACTCATCACCAATTTTTCTGCCAAACTTTTTAGATTTTGAGAAATTAATTTTGACTATTTTCATTGCATCACTAGAAAAGTCAACATCTTCTATAGTGCATTTAACAATCTCCTTCTCTTGTACACAAGCCACATTGAATCAATTGACCCACTTTCCTGATTTGTAAGCATATTCTTCACTGTTCATATGCATAGTTCAGTAAGTTCATTTCAAACTCATATTCTTAAAGGCTGATTTTATAAATTTGGCTTCACAGGTCTAATTTTGGTTATTTATAGCTCTTTATCTTCCCCAAAGAAATAGCTGCAATCCTCTTTGAACATCACCCTTCTTATTGGTATGCAGAAAAGTTTCTTTTATCCTTAATTTCCCTCCTACAGTTAGTGGGAAGAGGGAAGGAGGACAGTGAGGGGAGAACAGAGATTCTATATTCATAAATCTATTTTTTTCTCACCAATTCATATTCATGATCATACCTCTTTCAAACCAAATTTTTGTATGTATATAGACACACAATGTGTCCAAAAGTCTTGATGCCGTTTTAAGCCTTGATGACTTTTGAGACCACCTGTATACAGAAATAATAAACATTGATATATGTGTGTGTGTATACACCAATGTATATTATTTCTATATTACATCGTTTGTAGAGAATGTGTGCATATGTGTGTGGTATGTGTATATATGTATATGTGTATGTTAGGTGTGATGTGTATATATGTGTGTATATGTAATATATATGTGTATATATGTGTATGTGTGTATATATATATATATATATCCATATACAAGTATAATAGGATAGGGACTGAAACTGCCATTTCATTGGGATAGGGAACTCCTAGATGAGGAAACTCTCTCTACTAATACAAGTTAGCACCTTATCTATGACTTAAAGTCTTAGAGAACTGCCTAGAATACTGAGAGGTTAAAAAACTTGTCCAGTCACATAGCCTATATGTGGCAGAGACAGGACTTCAATCTGACTTTCCTTTGTTCGAGGCCAACTCTATCTGTTATGCCACTCTCTCACATACACACGTATGCACGTGCATATATGTATATGTGTATGCTTATATGTTTGTGTGTGCACATGGGTGTGTGTGTGTGTGTGTGTGTGTGTACATCTTTTGCAGTAGAATGTAAGTTCTCTAGAGGTAGGGACTACATATTTTTTCTTCACTCTAGCACAATGCCTGGCACCCAGTAGATACATAATAAATGCTTGTTGAGTACAATGAGTTATTTTCAAATTTTCAACTTTGGTTTAAAAAAAAATTCCATGTCTAAATGGTTTTCTTCCTTTAAAAAATATTTTTTTAAAAACCCACAAACCAGTCCCTTCCTATAAAATAAATTACCCTTTCCATAAGGAATGTCAACCTTGCTTTCTGTGGTAAAATTAGAAGCACTTTTTATTCACAAGACTGTAGCTCCAGCCTTCTGTATTTGTATGCTTTTGTAGTCTATTCAATTTAATTTTTTAAAAACCACTTTTTAAGTGTCTACTCTGTGCATACACTGAATTTGCTGGGCACTGGGAAAAGTACCAACTTCAGATAAGGCACTCTCTGTCTTCAATGAGCTTTCAGAAAAGGAGGTAGAAATGACGCATCCACAGATGAGTATAATGTGAAATAAAATCAGAGTTTTAGAGCTGGAAGGTCCCTTAAAGGTCATCTCTCATTTATCCACCTCTTCTTACAGATGAATAATGGAGGCCCAGAGTGCTTAAGTGAATCATTGTTGTCCTTTCTGATATACCTAATAATAGATTAGAAGGGCACAAAAAAGTGTTATGGAAGGCTGATGGCAATTGGGGAGAAGAAAATATCTATGTGTATGTGTGTGTGTGTACATGTATAAATATATGTGTATATACATATGCATACATGCACATATGTATATTTATGAATGTGTGCATGTATACACAAATATGTATATATGTGTGTTATATAAAGTTGATGGTGATTAAAAGGGAGAAAGCATAATACATATACCTATATACATACATATACACATATGTGTGTGTTTAGATATATTTATACAGTGAGTCAGTATTGTTTGATTGAATATACTTAGGAGTAGTGAGAAACAGACATGAAAAGTTTGAAGCCAAATTTCCAGTGAAGAAGCTTAGTCTATTAGTCTCATGGTCTTTTTTTTTCCCATTTACTTCCTTCATGGCCTCTTTTCACATTCCCCCTTTTTTTCCTCTCTGTACTCCAGATACCATTGGCTTACCTGAAATAAGCATTTGTCTCCTTGTCTCTGCAAGATTTATCTCCTCTATTTTTTTTATCCCTAATCCCTTTTTAAGTTTTCATACTTTTCTCACCATAACCTAAAATCTATTTTCTTCTTTATTTCCCTCATCTCTTTCTGAAATGCCTTTTTTGGCTCTGGAGGACTCCCAGAATGCCCATACTAGATTGGGGAGGGGAAGGGGGGTGTTCAGCTTCCTGTTTCATCCTGGGCCCTTGAAACTTTTCCAACTCTGTCTGTCACCCTCTTACTATGACAGACTCTTGATCAGTCAGCATAGCTGGTACAGAATCAAAGATTTAAAGTCCCTTCAAGCTATAAGGGATAGAGAGCCCAGGATTTGTCAGACCTGATGACAACTACGGACTCTTTGGTTGCTCATTTGGGATAAATAAAGAGATGATATGTGAGTATCTTCTAGCCTTCAATGAATTTAAATCACTAGAAATAGATGAATTACCTCCCCAGGTACCAAAAGGACTTGCAGTTGTTATAGCTAAGATGATCTTTTAAATATTGCTGTAAACTGCTTAGACATATATCCCCAAAGCAGTCAAAGATGAAAAGAAAGGTCCCAAATTCACTAAAATTTTTACATTATATTTATACTATAGCATCACTTTTTGGGAAAGCAAAAAACTACAATCAAATATTCATCTCTTAAGGAATGGTTAAAACAAATTATGGTACAGAAATATAATGTAACATAAACATACCATAAGAAATAATAAACACCAAGAGTACAAAGAAACATGAGAAAACATATGAACTGATGCATAGTGAGGTGAAGCAGGCAAGCAGGGTATGCTGGTACATGTCTATATCCCTGCTCCCAGAAAGGCTGAGATAGATAGATTGCTTGAGCTCAGGAATTCTGAGCTGAAGTGGGCTAAGTTGATTGGGTATACAGACTAAGTTAAGTGCACAGACTAAGTTAGGTGCTAATATGTGATGTCCCTGGGAGGAGAGGGTTACCAAGAAGGTGCCACTAAGAAGGCAAAAACCATCCCAAGACATAAATGAAGCACTTCAAAGCCCCCATAACAATTAGTATTGAGATTTGGCTCAATTGCCACTGCACTTTTCGTTTGGTGAGATAGACCCAGTGTCAGAGACAAACAAGCAAACAAAAAAACAAAAATATATAAGCAGAACCAACCCCCACCTCCCCAATAGATGTATGAAGCCTAGACCAAAATAGTAGAAAAAAAATCAGAACTGGATACTTGGTGATCAAAATGGTCAGACTTGTGCCTAATAAAGAGATATCTTATTATACTACATTTAATTCTTTGGGTTACACTTTTTTATTCCTTGTTATAAGGGTTTGCTCTCTTGGTGAGGGAGTTAGCAGGGATATATTGGATAATGAAGGTAATTTAAAAACAAAAATATGGCACAAATTGAAGTAAAGGAAGAAAAGCCATGGGGAATAAGAAAGCTGTCTCAGGGCTGGGGAAGTACAAGTGTTATCACAACTTTTTTTTTTTTTTTTTTTTTTTTTTAAGTCAGAGAGGGTGTCCCGGGAGAAGGTAGAATCATTAAATGAATTCATTCAATCCTTGGAAAAAATTGTAGAACAAGTTATTTAAGGTATGATTTGTGAAAGAAAGTCATGATTTTAAAAACAAAACAAAACAAAACACCAGCCTAACTCCATTTAAAAAGAATAGATCTTGCTAAAACTAATTCCTTTCTTTTTTGATGAGGTAACCCAATTGAGATATCAAGGGAGCACTAAGGTAAGTAGTATATCTACATTTGAACAAAACAGTCAACAAAGTCTTTTTTATGATTATCTTAAAGTATATAAATGGTAGAGAAATGGGTAAAGAAATGTAAGCTAATTGATGAGGGGGCAAACTATTCAAAGAAGGAATATTGTCTTCTTAATGGTAGGCCTTGAATGGAGTACACCAAGGATTTGTCCCTTAGCCTCTGCTGTTCAAATGTGTTAGTCATTTCTTACATTAGTAACACTTGGGGGGTTGGTGTAGGAGGAGGAAGAAAAATATACATGCTATTAGTAAAAAAAAAAGTTTTTCTGGCCAGCTTTGCTCTGAGTTTTTCTAATCCTTCTGGAATTCAACTCCCAAGAAGGAGCAGTATAATAGAAAAAGCCTTGCAATAAGAGGATCTTGGTTGGAGCCCTGGTTTTCTCATTCATTAGTTGTGTGGCCACAACTTTTTTAAGTTGGAGAGGGTTTACCAAAAGGTAAATCCCCTTTTTGCTCATAACAATGAGGGCAACAATTTCTATATCACACTCCTCCAGGCTGCACTCTAGACTTTTGTTAAAATGTACCCAGAAACCTCTTCATCCTGGAAGCTTACTTGGTCCTAGGATTCACACTTTGGAAGAATCACCAATACTTCAGCCTTTTCCTATGATTGGATGACCTTCCTCCATTAACTTCCATTTAAGTCAGACCAACCGTGACTCCTTCTTACCCAAAATTTATTCTGGACTTTGCCATGATCCCAAGATTCTTCACCTCATCTCTCCCACTTCACCTTCCTTTTATGTGTTGTCTTTCCCCATTAGAAAGTTAAGTTCCTTGAGGACAGGGAATGTCTTTCTGCTTTTATTTGCATTCCTAGCACAGTACTTGGCACAGACGAACCACTTAATCAGTTTTTATCGAGTAACTTACAAATATCTTACAAAGCTGTTGTGAAAATCAAATGATATAAAGTTTATAAGGTACTACATAAATGTCAGCTATTATCAATATAATAATCTTTAATATAATGTGTATTATAATTATATTGATATATAATAAAATATTATATGCCAAATAAACATGTCAAATTCATTATATTAATGGATTTTTGTCTCTAATTGATAGAAAATACACATTAATAGAGAAAAAATGATAATGACAATGGTGATGATGATGATGGAGACCATAGGCTTCGCTTTGATTTTACGTAAGCCACACCTGGATAGAAAATACCATTTATATTTGGACTAAGAAGGTAGCTATAGTCCACAATACAATCTTTAATTCAGATAGCTTCAATTTAACTCCATTCCTCAACTCTAGAACTTCTACTATACTAACAATAGGCTTTGAATTGGTTGATTTGACTTTCACATCCACTACCTTCATGAATAATCCAAGGGTCACAAGGAAAATGGATGGACTTTTTTTAGAGAGTCACATTTCAGCTTATGATAAAGGAAGAACTTTCTATTAATTAGAACTATCCAATAACAAATATAGTTTACATTGGGATTTAGTCGATTATCCATTACTGAAAGTCTTCAAACAGAAACTGAATGACTACTTATCAAGGACTGAAAAGAGATCATTATTGCACTGGATGGAATGTTGGATTCTCTAAGATCCCTTCCAAACAATGACTGTGATTCTATGACTAGAAATATCACCATTCTTCTTGTAACCCTGGGAAAGTCCCTTAACTCTTTTGCCTCACTTTCCTTATCTATAAAATGAGCTAGAGAAGGAAATGGCAAAACCATTCCAGTATCTTTTCCAAGAAAACCCCTAATGAGGCCATTAAGTGTCAGACACAACTGAAAAAATGACTGAAAAAGAACTGCAAATACATTGCATGGGTAGATAGAATCACTGCTCTTTTTTTGTAATTGATTAAACATATTGGAATGTAAGATGATCTGTAAGCTCACTGAAAGGTTCTTTGGGATAATTCCAGTCAAGTTTAAGAAACACTGAAGGGATAGTGAGTAGAAAAAAGTTTAAGAGGCCCTGTTCTAGGTGACAGGTTGATATGTACCTCATCCTGTTCCCACATTTTGATTTTGATTCCTTCTGACACATTTCTGCATTGTGAAAGCTTTTAGTCCTTGTGGTTTGGAGATTTAAGACTATTTGGCATGGCAACACCTATTCAAAATGTTGTCCTTAAATTTTTATGGATCAATCTTATAGCTGAATATCTAGTGTGGGATGGGGAGAATAATCTGTCTGTAATGGTGGTCCAGTTCTAATATAGCTGAGCAGATTAATTCTCAAAACTATAGTAAAGTATATATATATATATATATATATATATATATATATATATTGCTTTTTGGAGGGGGAAAGGCAGGGCAATTGAGGTTAACTGACTTGCCCCAGGTCACATAGCTAGTAAGTGTTAAGTGTCTGAGGCCACATTTGAATTCAGGTCCTCCTGACTCCAGGGCCAGTGCTCTACTCACTGCTCACCTAGCCACCCCAGGCCTATATTTTTAAAACAAGGATTTGTTAGTTAATGAAAGATAGCAAGCATCTATAAACAATTCTAATCACTGATCCTGTCCTGCTAAGTGTTCAATAGATGCTAAAAGTTTTAAAGCCTGCAGTGATGCATTGTTTCTACTATTTCCTTGCATAATCTGTAAAGAAGTCTGGACTCCTTAAAGATAAAACTTCTATAATTTCTAAATGCAATAACTGGATCTTGAATTGACATCATTAACCCTTCCATTTCCATAAAGAAAGGGAAAGGAGAAGAGGGAATAAGCATTTATATAGTGTCAACTATGCCCTAAGCATCAAGCTAAGAGCTTTCTGTTTACACATATGATCCTCACAACAACCTTGAGAAGTAGGTGCCATTATTATCCCCATTTTACAGTTGAAGAAAATTGAGGTGGACTTTCCCAGGGTCATATGGCTAGTAAATGACTGAGACAAGATTTGGGCTCAGGTATTCCTGATTCCATGCCCAGCCCCTTATCCAATGTATGACCAACATCTGCATAACACAACCATTCAATATTTCTTTGATGAAATTTGATGAAATGTTTTCCATTGAGTTTATTCACCCATGTAATGTCTTTTAAATCTTCTCTTAAATTTTATCAACTTCCTAGGTTGCATCCAGAAGTAATTTATTCTCATTATTACTGTTGTTGTTTACACTATTTCCCCACATTTCTATAACATTTTGAGGATCCGAAAGTGCTTTCTTCACAACCATATGAGATGGAATGAATGAATATCAAAGATCAAGTAACTGATGTTAAGAGACTCAAGTGATATACCCAAAAGCCAGGTAGTGAACCAAGGGAACCTGAACTTAAGTCCATCTCTCATACCTCTTAGCTCTTTCCATTACACCATAAGCAAGTATTGAATGTCATGTGATCTAAATGCATTCCTTTTTCCTTGACAACTATTTAGTATTTTTCTCTTTTTTTGAAGCCAGGGGAAATAAATGACTTTTTATGCAGCTATTTCATGAGGTCTGGTGTGAAAAATCAGCTGAAAACATTCAGCATTTGAAAAATACATACATAATAAGAGTCTGATATTGCTTATTTATTTTTATCATTGTGTGATCACATATTTCCAATGTGATAATGTTTGTCAACACACTATAAATTGTCCAAGTTAATGGAGGTTTATTTTATTTCCCTCCATAACTTCTAGAGGCTAAATGATTTATTGCAAGTATGATTATTTCCTCATGTTCATTAATGAACTCGTTTATGCAGAGCTCTTACAATTTTGTGGGTGCTATGAATTTAAAGATACAGGAAAGGATGGACAAAGTAAAAGTAATACAAGGAATGGTAATAATTATATCTGATAGCTATATAGAGTTTTAAAGGTTGCAAAACGTTTTGCATGCATGCTCTCACCTGAGCTTGCAAACAAGCCTATGACATAGGGACTGCGGGTATTGTTAGTCAAGTTTACAGATGAGGAAACTCATAGGGGTTAAGTTACATGATCATTTAAACTTCAAAAGGCAGGGAGATGCTATTACCTCTGTTTTATAGATGAGGAAACTGAGGTTCAAAGCAATAACAAGAAATGCTTGTACTCACACAGGTATTGTGTCAGTTTTAACATTTGAACACAGGTCTTCTTAACTCCAAATTCAGTATTGTCTCCACTACACTGTGCCATTCTCTACCACTATTACATACCAATAGTGACATATGAAGAAAACAACACATTTTCCCTTTTGGTTATTGCATACAGCCTTACTGTTATGGTACAATAAAGCCTGGGCTTGGGAGGAGTCACAAAGAATGGGAGTTTTAAAGCACAAAGCAATGGTAGTTGAGTTAAGGGGAGACCAGGGAGATGATAGAATAATAGATTTACATCGAGAGGGGATTTTAGAGATCATCAGTTCCAACCTCTTTATCTTTACCTCTTCAGATGAAGCGTCTGAGGCCCAGAGAAGTTTAGTGTCTTGCCAAGGATCACAAATGTCTGAGGCAGAGTCTGTGTTTCTGACTCCAAGTCTAGTCCTCCATCCATTCCACCGTACAAGACAGCATAGTGGCTGGATATGTGGTAAAACCAAATGTGTCATCTCTTAATCTCATCTATGATAATATTAGTTATAACTTAGAATAAGATTCCTATGCTCTATTAGTCAACTCTTTTAGAAGACAAAATTGTGCAATTCACTGAGTAGAGATCATTGTTTAAAACACGCTGCAGCTTACTTATACCTTACATGCATCTTTGTGCAACCCATAATTTTAATTCCTTGGGGACTGTGATGTTCCTGGGTTTGCAACCAAAGAGCATAACTGGGAGAATGCATCTTTAAAAAAGAGATCTTTACACTGGGAAGCACTTTGAGATTGTTAAAAACACTGGGCAGTTCCTAGAACACAACCTATCCTACTCCCTTTACTTCAATTCTAAGCACAATTCATTTTCTATCCATAATGCCTGTCCCAACTGAATATAGTGAGACTTTAACTCAATGGATTATCTGGTTAATTGCATGCCATTATGGACAAAAGATTGTCTGTTTAATTGCATTACGGACAATAGGCATTTTCATCCATTTAATTTTTCCAGTATGGATAATAATCTCTTTAAAACAGTCCTACAACTCATTGGAAAGGTCCTGCAAAGTTCTGAGATTTTATGCAATCAGCAGTACATAAACTGAAAACAGGAACCTCTGGAAGAGTTCACCACCTATAGAAAATTTCTTTTCCATTTGAACCTTGATGAAATATCTTTCATGAGAGTGTTAAAAATTTTTGGTAAGGATGTATCTCCGTGTTATCCTTCATTTGACAACAGCAGTAAAGTGATAGACCTGCATTATCTCTGCAGTTATATTTGTCAGGGAATATTGTACAAAAAACTTTTTTTTTTTTGGAAGAGAACCTTTGACATTGCCTTGATAGTCCAAGCCATCTTTGTTTGCTTATAATCCACAAACAATAAACACAAAAGATCTGTATTCTTTGCATTTTTAAATTAATTGTGCTACTATAAATATGCAAAAGCACACCTTCTTTCTTCTCATGGTTTTACCTTGGAGATAAAAATCATTATCATAAAGCTCCTATAAAGAATGTGTGCTCCTTGCAAGGAGTGATTGTTTTGTTCTCTCTATTTGCATCCAAAGTACCTGATAAATAATAAATTGAATAAATCCAAATTCAGCAAATATTTATTAAGTGTCTACGATGTGCCAGGTATTGTGCTAAACACTGGGTATATAATTAATAAAAAGAAAGATAGTCCCTGTCATCAAGGCGTTTACAATCTAAACAGGGAGACAATTCAAGAAAGAAAGCAGAAGGGGGTGGCTAGATGGCACAGTAAATAGAGCATTGGCCCTGGAGTCAGGAGGACCTAAGTTCAAATCCAGCCTCAGATACTTGACACACTTAATAGCCATGTGACGTTGGGCAAGTCACTTAACCCCAATTACCCTCCAAAAAGCAAAAAAGAGAAAAAAGAAAGAAAACAGGAAAAGAGTAGGGCATACAAGAGAAGGATGGTTCTATGAGAGAATATTTTTTTTATCATGTCTTTCAAGTAGTCCAAATTCTTAAATTAGCTCACCTCATTCTATTCTCCAGTTGATAAATTAAGGTTCACCCACTAGATAAATTGTAATGTCAGTTTCCTCCTGTAATTAATTTAACTTTTCCTTCAGGAATTCACACATGTATTCCAGTTTTGATATTACTTCACTGTCTATGGTACTTTTTAGTAAAGTGTAATTTACCTGATTATCTCTTTAAATCACATCTATTTTTGCTTTTGCTTTTTCTAACATCACAATTGCCACCCTTGCCTTTTTAACTTCTGAGGATGCATGATCAATTCTGATCCAGTCAATTTATTTTAACTCTGTGTGTGTATGTTTCTGTTTCAAGAATTTCTCTTGTAAACACCATATCGTCGGACTTTGATTTCTAATTCATTCTGATCTATTTTCCAGGTTAGTTTTTTTTCCTATAAAATATTTCACATTTTCTTCTATTATTTTAGTCTTTTAATTTTGTTTTAATGTCTCTTAGAGTCATTAACTTCCATCTAACCAGTTGAAATATTAAGGAATTATTTTCTTCAGTCTCTTTTTCCATTTGGCCAATTCTGATTTTTAAGGAGTTCTCCTCAGTATTTTTTGTATTTCTTTTACTACTTCACTAATTCTGATTTTAAGGAGTTATTTTCTTTAGCATTTTTTTTACATTTTAGATCTCTTTCCATAATTTTCTTGCATAACTTTCATTTCTTTCAATCCCAGTTTGAGGGTCTGGATGATGTCAGTGCAGGGTTGTCCTTAGTCAAGTTTCAGTAGATAATCATTGGCCCCATCTTCTGTCAGCATGCATTAAGAATGAAAGAATTTCAGGTTTGCCCATGGTATGAGCTCCCTTTCTTAGTACACAGATGTAGGTATTAATTCAGTCAGAACACTAGAAATCTCCATAATTCTAGTACCAGGGGGCCATAGTTGCAGGCTCATGCTGTTGCATGGTCCCTTTCTCAGGTATACCATTAGATTCCCTACCACTGATTCTCAGCTGCAAGGTTTCTGTGTAGGTCTTCCTGTTTTAGGAGCCAATACAACCTTCACACTGTCTTCCTATACCAACAAAGGTAAGGGGTGGCGAGGTGGCACAGTGAATAGAGCACCAGCCCTGGAGTCAGGAGGACCTGAGTTCAGATTTGGCCTCAGACACTTAACACAAAAACTAGCCATGTGACCCTGGGCAAATCACTTAACCCCAATTGCCCTCCAAAAAAAAAAAAACCTATACCAACAAAGGATAAAAAAAGATATTCTGTGTAGTTTCTTCTTGGATTTATCAATTATCATTCAATCTTATATTCTTTTTTTTTCTTTCCTTGTGTAGTTTGGAAGAGAACAGAGCTGTATTTCTTCTTCTCCTCCCACCACCTTACCAGTTCTCCAGATCAAACCATTGCATGATAAGTTTCTTCTCTTAAATTTCTTATGGAGTCAACAGCTTTTAAATATCTTTCCATCTATTTACTCCAAGAAGTAATCAGTTGTGGAATAAAGATAATGGAGCCAACAGTAAAGGGCTGCCTGTGAAAGAGCATTAGGTATGTGAGTAATTCTCTTTAATCTCTACTGTTCCTGTCAGGCTGTTTCTTTGTCTGTTGTTGTGTGAATGGCAGCTGTCGAAATAAGAAAAAAATTGACTGCAAGAGAGGGAAGTGGCAGGGAGGGGAATGGGGAGAAATAACCTATCCCACAAATACATATATGACAGCTGCTATGGGCAAACAGGTGTAATTTTTAAAATGGCATTCAAGTATGAGGGAAACTGTCAGAATTCCAGAAAGACCCAGTGTAATGTTTGAATTCCCAGCTCAGCAGAGCACCTGTCATTCATGCCCTTACATTCCCACAGACTCTCCCTGTCACCACAGAGATAATAAAATGATAATGGCAATGGCCTCTTAGACCTATTTTGCATACTGATTGGGGTTGGGGAGGGCTCTCGGTTTTCACATCTCTCAAAATCAGCAGGCAGCCCACAGCAACAGAGCCAGATTCTCTCTGCCAGGATTTCACACCTCCCACACCCTTTCCTGGGTTGTGTGCTGTTTTCTGCAATCAGGGACATGCATTGTTTGACTACCAATTGGACATACTTGAGTCATCTTAGAGGAGTTAGAGATGGGGAGGTGACCCAGGAAAGGATGCTAAATGTCCTCAGCTTCTAATTTTTGAAGGTCAGACAGACAGTGACTAGGATCACTAATCAAAATTATATGTAGATGAAAACAAGTGCAGGACCAACAGTCCTTTCAGAGAGTGAAGTGAATTTTAATAGAGCCTCTCAGCTGTTAGCTAATTTATAATAGACTAAAAAGAACATATCTTTAAGAGAGTACTACAGATGAGGAATGTATGTCTTTGGAAGTAAAGTGATTTGTTCAATATCACACGGGTGAAATGATGCTTCGTCAGTTTCACTGTCTGCCAAATTCAGTGCTTGCTCAAGGAGTTACTATATGGTTATATCTGGTTATAGTTGATTGTTGGTTTTGGACATCAATAGAGACTGCATGTATTAGGGATTGTGGGAAACTGAGAAGTTTTTTTTGTTTGTTTGGTTTTTTTTTAATTATAGAATCTCAAGTGAAAGAAACCTCAGAGGTCATTCAGTTCAGTCTGAAACTATAATATCCCTGACAAGTGTTGATACACGCTCCATTTGAAGAACTTCAGTAATGGGAAAGCCACTACTTCTTGAGCAAATACATTTCACCTTTGGAAATTTGTTAGGACAGTCCTAAATGTTTAGCATTAATCTCTTGTTCCACATCACTTCAAAGAGTTGTTAACCCAAAAGACTCACTGGCTATATAAATCTGTCTGTAGAAAAGGGGAAAATATATGAGAAGCATTTATTGTACTATCAGTCTTCATTCATCTCCCTAATTTTTTCCTCCTTTATTATTTTACCCCATGCCCTTACCTCAGTTCTTAAAAATCTGCTTCCTTAACACTGATTGAGTTAGGAAAGGAAAATGTAAATCCAGTTAATCACTTTCTGACCTACTACCACACAATTTTTCTATTCTCTATAACAGTCTTTCTATTTACCTGCCTTGTATTAGGGATACTAGACTGTCAGTCTCCAGTATACCATAATGACCATAGGGAGGTAAAGAGGTAACAGTTGGCTAGTCCTTCTTCCTTTAACACTTAAAAGGAAAGACAATTCTAAAATTTTCCAATTTTCTTGAAAATCACTTCCTTTACCCAGTCTTTGTTGACAAGCTCAAATTTATACATTTTGGGAATGGTAGATTATTGAATGAAGAGAGAAATATTAAGGATTTCTATATAATTCTAGATGAATTATTATTCTTTAGAAATGAGTATCTGAAATAAGACTCTCTTAAGATTAATGAAGGCACCTTAACTACTTAACTAATGAAGGCACCTGAACTCTCTGATAATTCCAGTCTCATCTCACTGTTTAGCAACTTTATCAAGGAGGGGATTTCTGTATTTAAATATGATATTACCAATTTTATTATGTCCTTGCATGTGATATATGCTTTGTGTACACATGTGTTAGTGTTAGATAGTCCCAAACTGTCTTCCTTCTATCAGAGTATTTATGGATAGCCTTATCTCATAATCTGTTGATATATACTCAAAGAATAGAAATTGATTTAAATAGTGTATATAAAACATATTGAAAGGTGGGGAAAGTCCTGAACTTGGAATCAGGAGACCAAGCTTTGAAATCAGCCTCAAACAGTTGCAAGCTGTGTGATCTTGCACAAATCATTTAATTCCTCATCTGTATGATGGGAATAATAATAAATGCATTACTCAACTTGCAGAGTTACTGTGAGGAAAATGCTTTGCAAAAATTTAAATGCTATACAAATGTGAGTTATTATCATATTTGGGAAGGAAAGTTATTACAAAAAGGATAGATGCTAAGCTCCAAAATCAAAGAAAATGTATTTGGGAATTATCTGTGGCTTTGGATTATTTGAATCACCATTCACCTCTTTTAGGCTGAATATTTGATCTATTTGTGGTGGGTATTAGAGTAGAAGAACATGTTGAAAATGAGCTCTGGGAGAGAGGATTCTGGGAAGATGGCAGAGTAGGTAAGAAAATTCTAAGCTCTCAAGATTTCCCCAAAAAAAGATATAAAATAGCACCTTAGGGGGAACAAAGTGAGGGTAAAAATAAATAAGAATAGGGGCACAACAGGGGTCTTCCAGGGACAATTTGAGAAGATTAGAAGAAAAATCCCAGGACAACATTTAGTCCCTATAAAGAGTAAACACCTCCAGGATAAGGTCCATTTTAACTACAAGCAGCAAGCCCTGGGGTTAGTTGGTTTAAGAGGCTGTCTGGGCCCCAGCCACAGTAACTTTTACCCCAAGATAGTAAAGGGAGTTGGGCATCTGAGCCCAAGAAGATCAAGGGAACTCTGCTGACCAATAATGCCAGACCCAGCTGTGGCAGAGGCAATAAGGAACTAGAACATACCCAGTGAGTGCAGAAGCAGTGGGGCAGAAAGCCCCTGACTGTGGGCACTTACAGGAGGTTGGAAGTTTGACTTTGGTTCCGAGGGGAGAATTGAAGATCTGGGTCAAGAGGCACCATCCCCCATACACTAGGGCTAGAGGTAATTACAAAAATTAAGCTATTATGACAAAAAAAAGCCTAGGCAAATAAGAAAGGATCTAACCATAGAAAGCTATTACGGGAATAGAGAAGACCAGGGTTCATCTTCAGAGGAGGATATTAAAGTAAAGAAACCCCCAAAGAATAACATCAAATGGTCACCTATCCAAAAAGAATTCATAGATCTTTTAAAAGACTTTAAAAATCAAATGATAGAAGTGGGAAAAAAAAAAACTTAAAAAAAAAGAATAATCCAAGAAAAACAAGAAAAGTATGAAAGGAAAGTCAACAAATTAGACAAGAAAATCCAGAATCTTAAGGAAGAAAATGACACCTTGAAAATTAGAATTGGGCAAGGTGAAGCCAGCAAAATTATAAGAGATCAAGAAATAATTGAACAAAATATGAATAACAAAAAAATAGAAGAGAAAGTGAATTATCTTAAAAGAAAAACAACAGATATGGAGAATAGACCAAGAAAAGACAGCAGAAAAATAATCAGACTAACTGAAAGTTATGATCAAAAAAGAATCTAAATACAATAATGCAAAAATAATTAAGGAAAATTGTCCCGAAGCATTAGAACACAGGGGGAAAGTAGAAATAGGAAAAAAAAATCCATTGATCACCACTTAAAAGAGATGCTATGAGTAAAACTCATAGGAATACAATAGTCAAATTCTGAAACCCCCAACTCAAGGATAAAATATTAAAAGCAACAAAAATAAAACAATTTATATATGATGGTGCCACAATTAGAATCATACATGACCTAGCAGCAGAGACATTAAAGAACCATAGGTTTTGAAATACTACATATCAAAGAGCAAATAAAGGGGGGCTCTAACCGAAAATATCATACCCAGCAAAGTTAAGCATAATCCTGCATGAAGAAAAAAAAGGATATTGGATAAACTGTCAGACTTTCAAGATTTTGCAAAAAAAAAAAAAATGAACTTGATAGAAGACTTGACATAAATACAAGAGCCAAGAGAAATATATCGTACATACCAAAGACTGATTATAAAGGATTCAATAAAGACAGACAATTTGCTTTTTTATATATGTAAAATGTAAAACGTATGTCTAAGATTCTTATCAATAATTGGGTAACTCATAAGAAGGATTGGGGAAAACCTGAGTATGATATGAATTTTAAAAAAGTAAGACCATTTAGGAACAGCTAAAAAGAGTAACTATTTTATACAAATGAGGTGCAAGAGGAAGAATTGGAACAGAGGAATTAGATGGGGGAGGAGGGCTGGTAATTCTGGTAACCTATTTTCTTCAGGAATGGGTTAAGAGGGAACTATATATATATTTAGAAGAGTAAAAAAGACTTCTAAATTCAGGAGAAATAAAACAATAGGGCATAGGGAGGGGGAGAGTACAAGGGAGGGATCTTCAGAGGGGAGGGTAAGGGAATAAGTAAAAGGGAGATATAGAAGAGTGTTCAGATTTATGGTAATGGGAGGATAAGGGAAGGATCCTTGGAAGGGGGTAGGCAAGTAATAGAAGGGCAAAGTAATGGGTAGAAGTAAAGTAGAAAAAGCAGGAGGGATAAGAAACAAGAGATCTGCACAAACATAAAAACAAAGATCAGGAATGGAATTTGTTTGGGAAAATATATGTATGTATAAATGTATATATGTGTATATACATATATGTCTAGCTGCAGAGAAATATATCTGAACTTAATTGTAGCTTTTTTGGGGGGGGGGAGAATGGGGAGGGAAAAAAAGAACAAAGTAAAAAAGTGCACAGCAGGAAAAAAAGGAAAACTTACAGAGAAGCAAAGAAAAGATGGACATTCCTCAACACAAACTGTATTAATTATCATACAGACTTCCTTGAAATGAAAATTTATAATGATACATTTTGAATGCTCTTATGTTCTGCTATGCACATGACATGCTTTTTTCCTTTCTTACTTTGTATTTATGTTCCAATATTTAAGTTTATGACATGTTTTTTGTTTCTTTTCTCTTCTGTATTTGTGTTCTAGCATTTGAACATAAAATAAAATTTTAAAAAAGAAAGAAAATTAACTCTAGTAACTCCACCTGGAACTAGGTCTGAGAGAGGAACACCTATACATAAAGTCAATGCTGCCCACAGTGCTGTTATACAAACATCAGACTTGTAAACCTTGGGTGATATTTTTGGGTTCATTGTAAAAGAAAATGCCCAGATAATGGCCTGGGGAATGGATTTTATTCTTGTGCTCTTTTATGTCAATCTCTGGATGACTTCTATATGATCCTTGCTATAGACCAGGGTTTCTTAAACTTTTCTACTCATGACCCCCTTTCACCTAAGAAATTTTATGTGACTCCAGGCATATAGGTATACAAAATAGGTATACAAATCAAATATTTACTGATAATCATATAGAAATTTATTTTAAATCAATTATCTGGTATACATATAATTTTACCATTTATTACAGATGAAAGAATATTTGCATACTAATGAGATGGATGTTCGTATTTATTTTCACATAAAGAATTAAGTCTTGGCAGAATATTTGATACTGAAACATGCAGAGCATCTTCAACATTTTTCAGAGCTGATTGATATTTTGATTTAATAATCATCAATGCTGAGAACATTGCTTCACATAAATACATACTAGAAAATGGCATAAGTATGTTTAGATCCATTTAAGAAATTGTTGGAAATTCTGTCCTCATCCCAAGCCAAAATTAATTTAATGATTTTTTTAGGAAACTCAGGTTTTAAACCTGTGTCACTTGATAATTCAGCAAATTCTTCTTAAACTTTTAATGGGGCATTTTATTTCAGTTGAGTATGGTTTATGAACCCAATTTAGTTTTTTAGAATCAAAATTTGAGGGGAAGTATTTCTGAAACTGTGTCTCCAGGCACTTCAGATGATCAAGTATAACTCTTACAATTAAATCTCTGGGAAGGTTATTTTTGATTATAAAATCATCTGTAGTCGTAAACATTTCTAAAGAACCATTTTCTATCCTATTCTTCCAAAAATATAACTTCATCTTTCAATTTCAATAATCTGTTTAAACTTTACCCTCCTGAGAGCCACTTTACTTCTGAACATAGCAATAAGCTTTTATAATCAGAGTCCATGTCTTTCCAAAGGTTTGTAAATATAAGGGCATGTTTTTAAGGAAGTTAATGATTTTGATAGTATCAAGACACAACATCTAACTCTGGTGATATTTTTTTTTTTTGGCTATGAGTGCCTCTCCTTGGATCATGCAGTGAGTAAAAGTGATATGCTCATTGCCATCAGCTTTAACTTTTGTTACAAATTCAACATTTTTTCTTAACATTGCTTTAGCACTCTCTGTTACAGACTCCAAAGCAATTTTTCTACTGTAAACCTTCATTTGTGAAAAATACACAGACTTTAAGATAGACAGATAGATAGATCTTCCCCTCTTGTGTGTCCTTCCAAATGGTGACAAAGCAATAATTCTTCATGTATGCTTCCTTCATATACCTATCTTACATAAAGTAACAACTGTGCCATGTTAAAAATATCAAATTGCTTCATCTAACTGAATTGCAAACTTTGGGTTGCCCTTAAACCTGGTAACAAGCTGCTGGAATTGGTCATTACTAATTTCAGAAATTCTTTTGGAAACAGTATCACTCAGAAAAGGAATTTTATTCATTTCATCCCCATACTTCTTCCCATGAACTATTTCTGACATTTTAATAGCAGCAGATGATCCAAGATCTTCTCCTATTGCACAGGGCTTTTTAGTTTTTTTTTTTCAATTAAGTAAAAAGTTTCATAAGATACAAGTACTTTTGATTGACAGTAACAAATTTTTCAAAACATTGTTTTTCTTTATTTGAAGATTTTAAAAGTCATTAAAAATATCCCTTTGGTTTATACTGCATGTTTGGTATTGAGATGTCATTTTATTTTGACTGATTTCATGCTCAAAACTTCATTACAAATTAAGCAAAGAGGTTTTCCCACACCATCATCATTATTAGAAGTAAATCCATACTGCAAAAATAATTCAACATATTTTCTTTTTCTTGTCAATTTAGGTATACAGCAACCTGGTAGTGAAGACTGTCACATTATCATCAGTATTTTTACTTCTTCAGTCTAAATTTAACAACTTATCCATAACCAAAAAATATTTTTGTCCTAAAATATAAATAAATTTTGCTAATAATTTCTCAAAGTAATACTAATTTTAGTTTGTGAAATTACACTTGTTTGTCCTTAATTTTTAAAATCGATGTTCACATTTATATACACATACAGCAATGACGGTGGAGAAATATTATTAAAGGACTTTTGTCTTTACTTGCTATAATTAAACACATGTTTTTGCAGAAGAAGGTGATAACAGCAATTTTTAAAATCAAACATTCTAAAACAATATAATCCAAAGATATACAAATTTGATACTTACATGCTAAAGAATGATGGTAGGAAAATAATAAGTCTTTTTTTTTCTTTTTGGAGGGCAATTGGGGTTAAGTGACTTGCTGAAAGTCACATGGCTAGTAAGTGTGTCAAGTGTCTGAGGCTGGATTTTAACTCAGGTCCTCCTGACTCCAGGGGTGGTGCTCTATTCACTGCACCCCCTAGCTGCCCCAAAAATCTTTTTTTTATAATTAAATTATAATGTTTCTGTAAGAGCAAAAATTTTGTATGTACAGTAAAAGAATAATACCACTGCAATTCATAACATACAATAGTCTTGAAGCTGAGAAAGGTGTTTCTGACAGTGTTGATTGGTGTTGCGTGACCTGATGGCATGTATAGTGCAAAGGGTGCATGTTGTGTGTTCAGAACCAAGACTGCAAAGTTGTACAGTACAACACAGGCAAATGCTACCAGAAGCACTTTGGTTTCATTATGCATTTGATTTTGAATTAATATTTTGTGATCCCTATATTCATTTATGCAAGTCTATAGGGGTTCCAACCCACAATTTAAGAAGCACTGCTATAGACCATCTGTAAGACTGTGAGATGAAGTCAGGAATTCATCTGGTTTTTCTGTGTTCCCCAGGTCTCCAAAGATGAGTCTGTGGTAGGGTCCTGGGCTACTGCAGAGCCTGGACCCAGAAGACTCATCTAATGACACATGAAAGATTCATCCCATTGAAGCAAGTACCAGGATTTGACATGTGTTTAGACACACACCGCACAAGAATAAAAGATTAAGCTACTGAGATTTGTAGTATAATCAGATGGATGGTATAATGAGATGTGGGACCAAATGAGATAGTGGCAGGGAAATGAAATGAGATAGTTTGTAAGAGATGACAGACATAATGAAAAAACCCATGTCTCATATAACTACTTCCCATTTCTTTCATCCCTTTGGCTAGTTTAAAAACATGTCCCCTAAAATTTTTCCCTCATACACACCATCCTGAATACATTAACAACCTCTTCTCTGGAAAATATTTCTTCTTATACCACTAGTGCCAGAAATCAGAATTCTTTACTTTCAGTCTCATGGCCCTCTTCTACCATCTGATTTTTTCCCCTTATTTTGGTGGCATCATGGTGAGAGTACTGGACATAGAGTGAGAAAAAACTGGGTTCAAATTC
The DNA here is from genome assembly GCA_011680675.1 of Gymnobelideus leadbeateri. Taxonomy (NCBI): domain Eukaryota; kingdom Metazoa; phylum Chordata; class Mammalia; order Diprotodontia; family Petauridae; genus Gymnobelideus; species Gymnobelideus leadbeateri. The sequence goes on from WOXC01010630.1 coordinate 593,126, forward strand.
CATACTTACTAGCTGTGTGATCCTAGTTAAGTCACAACATTTCTGAATCTCAGTTTCCTCAATTATAAAATGAAGGAGTTGGATGTCAGTCAATAAGTTATTTAGTACTTACTGTGTACCAGATACTGTGCAATCTATGATCTTGTAATCCTATCTCTGTAGGTGGCTAAGATATAATGAAGATAAAACTCTTGAGACTGAAGAAGTTTAAGTAATTGGAAGTCAGGTATGGCCCCAAAAGTAACTAAACAAAGAATGTTACCAATGATACCATTAGACCTAAACTTTAAACAGATTGGAGAAAGATGAAAAGGTCTTTTATGTATAAAAGTATTTATAGAAGCTTCTTGTGATATCAAAAAACTAAAGAGGGTACCCAACATTGGGAACTTGCTGAGCAAATTATGGCCTATGGAATGGTTTCAGATTGACCTGGAAAAACTTATGTGAACTGTTACAGAATGAAATGAGCAGAACCAGAAATTTTTACACTCTAGCATTATTATTGTAAAAATAAAAAGTTCTCAAAGACTGAACTCTGATAAGTGAAATAATCAAACATGATTCCAGAGGACTGGTGAAGAACCCTTCGCACCTCATGACAGAAAAAGTGGATTAATGTGCATAATGAGAAAGGCATTTTTGCATAGAATTATCTTAAAGGAGAGATTACTCAGTAAAGGCAATGAAGGGAGGGTCAAGAAATGGCGATGAGTAAAAGAAGTATCTCTATTCCTGATGGTCTAGTATGTTGAGGATCATGAAAAATGGAGAACTTAGGGTATCTATCTCTCCTGTAGAGAAAGAAGCAGTGAAAACCTTGTTGAATGGTTGAAAACCTTGTCCTCATGATGCCACTCTAATAATACTGTCTTTTAAATTCACAGTGAATTGGAAGTTAGTGTTGACAGTATAATCAATATTTCCTGAATACATTTCGTCATCACTAACAGATGAACTGGAGAAATCCAGTCTCGGTTTAAGGACTATACTTTTAAAAATTCTAACAACTACCATGTAAAATAAGCTTTTCCATATACAAAATAGAGCAGAAAAAGAGGTTTGGACATGAAATCTCTAACTTCTTTTACATTCAGCTTGTTTTGTTTTTTAAATATTTAACAGAATCAACATGTACCTTTTGAAGCTGTCTTCCTTGTTTGAGTTGCCTTTTAGTTTTCTGTTCTCTACTGTGAATTAAAAAAATGTTTCAATAACCTTTCTCTCTCTTCCAACCTCCTATCCCTCCCCACCCCCCCAAAATTTTTAAAAACCTTGCATCAAATATGCATAATCAAACAAAGCACATTCATATATTGGTCATGTCTGAAAATGTATGTCTTATTCTATATCCATGTGACCTCTCTGGAAGGTGTTAGTAGCTTACTTCCTCCTTAGTCTTCTGGAATTTTGGCTATGGCCAAATATCATAGTCTGTTCAAGCATTCTATAATTGATTGGCACTCCCTTAAGTTTTTAGTTCCTTGCCACCACAAAAAGAATTGCTACAAATATTTCTGTGCATATGGATTAAGGACTATTCCTTGGGTATCACATAGGTACTTTCACATACCATAGTAGGCCAATTTCAGGGGGATGAGGCCAGTATATTTTGGGGTACTGTTACAGTCTTTCCATTGGATTAAGGAACTGTTTTTGAGAAAATTGCTCTTAAAATGTTGCCCTAGAAGGAGTAACACTTGGAAGCCATTTTTACCTGGGATCAATATGACTCAGAGCAGCTGGAAATGTGACATGACAGTAAGTTTTGTTTGGGAGGTGATAAAGAAAAACAGAAATGGGGGTGGCTAGGTGGCACAGTGAATAGAGCACTGGCCCTGGAGTCAGGAGGTCCTGAGTTCAAATCTGGCCTCAAACACTTAACACAAAACTAGCCATGTGACTTTGGGCAAATCACTTAACCCCAATTGCGCTACCTTCCCCTCTCCAAAAAGCAAAAAAAAAAAAAAAAGCATTTGGAGAGGGATACCTTAGGACATGAGGTCCTCTGAGGGCAGCAGTGGGGAGGAAGGATAGATGGAAAGACTCCGTGCAGGTGTACTTGCTTCCATATTTTGGGCAATTGGTTGACAACTGTCAGGGGACAAGATGACATTAATAAGGGCAATAAAGCTTTTTAGAGTAGGGAGATAGCCTGGTACCGTGAAAAGAATGATGAATTTGGAGCCAGAGGAAATGACAAATCCTAGCTCTGTTTCATTCTACCTCTGTGACCTTAAGTAAAGCATTCACTTGTCGGGGTAAGAAATGCCTCATCTGTAAAATGAAGCATTATACTAGATAACCTCAAAGACCCTTCACAGTTCTGAATCTATGATCCTAAAGACCTTAGGCATCATTTAGCTCAGCCCTTCATATTTTACATTTTTGAGACCAAGAAAGGTAAAACAATTTGTCCAAGATCATACAGGGGCCACTAAAAGCTGAAATCTATGTTAAGAACTTGCCAACAACAAACATTCTACTGCTCAAGTTTTCCTACTTTTCAGTTTGATCCTGATAGCAACCTCCATGGAAATTGTGGGTAAGGAACCCAGTAAATAAAATGGCACTGCTTGCTTCTTTATGATCTGATGGCCTCAGAGGTATCAACAAATTGGACAGTTAACAGGAGAACCATAGATTTTTGTGTCTCCCAAATATTTGATACAGTGCCTTGCACACAGTAGATATACCCTTTTTTGGGTTCTTTTTAACCTTCCTGAACATCACTTTTCAGTATATTTCCCCTAGATCACTATTGTCTCTCACTAAGTTTAGTCATTCCCCAATACTCTGCCTAGTCTTTTCTTCTCCCTCTATCTTCTATCCCTTGGTAATCTACTTAGCTCCTGCTGCTTTGGTTATCATCTCTATTTAACTGATTCTCAAAACTATATTCATTCCTAGGCTCTCTCCTGAATTCTAGTGTAATGTTGCCAAATGTCTGACAAACTTCTCTTTTTCAATGTTCCATAGGTATCTCAAACCTAACGTGTTCCAAACAGAAATCACTATACTAACTAGTCTTAATACCTCAGTCCTTCCATTTTCCATACTTCTCTATTTTGTTCAATGGGACTATCAGTCAATAAATATTTTTTAAGTTTCTATTATGCTTCAGGAGAGCAGTTAGGTGGCACAGTAGATAGAGTGTCGGATCTAGAGTCAGAAAGACCCATCTTCCTGAGTTCAAATCTGACCTCAGAGACACTAATTCCTAGCTGTGTGACACAGGGCAAGTAGTTTGCCCTTGTTTGCTTCAGTTTCCTCATCTGTAAAATGAGCTGGATAAGGAAATAGCAAACCATTCCAAGTGCTTTTGTCAAGAAAACACCAAATGGGGCCAAGAAGAGTGAGATATGGCTAAAAGAAGGAATGACAAATATCCCAAGCACTATGATAAGTGTGTAGTAAGATTACTATACTTTCAGATACCTAGGCCTGTGACTTCCCTTTCTCTCAACCAGTTTCCAAGTCTGTAGCCAAACAGTTTCCAAGTCTTATCAACGCTACCTTCACAAAATCTCTTATATTAGTCTCTTGCCTGTCCTTCACACAGCTTCTACCCTAGTTCAGGCCTTTCTTGTCTATAGTACTAGAACATCCTAAGTGACCTCCCTTACCTCCAGTCTCTCCCCTTTTTAATCCCTCTTCAGCACAGATATTAAAGTGAAATTCTTTATATTCAGGAATGTGTTGGAGTAAGCTCATACTGCCTTTGAAAAGTTACTTGTTAAATTTTCAGTGAGAGCATTTATCTCTCTGAAATTTACATAATATTTAAAAATCACTGGTTGATTTATTGTTTTTTTTATTATCTAAACATTAAAAAGTGATGGAGAAAATGTTAATTGGGCAGATTAAACCAACGAGTGTTGTACATCCATTTGAAAGGGGAGAGAGTTGGTTGTTTAGCATTTACCAACACATCTCTGTATATAATTACTTTGCATATATTTGCATTTATTTACTTCATATTATACCAAATGTGTTTCTATATGAACTTGTTATATTTATAATGTAAGGATAATTCCTTTCTTTTTAATTTGAATCACAAATGCCCAACACTGTTCTAGTCCATAATATATGCTTAGTAAACACTTAATGATTTGGTTCATTGATTAGTCATGTGACTCATGAATCATAAATTCTCAATGACTCCCTCTAACCCCTCAAACCAAATGCTGAATCTTCTGCTTGACATTTAAAATTCTCCCAAGTCTGAATCTCACTTACCTTTCTAGTTTTATTTAATATGATTCCCTTCTAGTCAAGCTGACCTACTAGTTGTTCCCTAAACATGTTTACCCATTTCCCATCTCTCTCTGTTTGCAAAGTGCTCTTTCATTTCTGCTTTCCCTCTTTCCCCTTGCCCCATACAATCCTTAGCTGCCTCTAAAACATAGCTCAGGTGCCCACCACCAGAGGTCTATCCCAGTTTTTACCCCCATCTCTCCCCAGCCTATTATTATCTCTCCCTGTCTCAAAACTGTTCGGTCTTGCTTTCCATATACTTGCACTTACTTACTTTAGATATAACATGTACACCCCCACAGAATGAAAGCTCTTTGAGGGCAGGAATTATTTTTGTTTTGCCTTTAAATTTCCCAGTGACTAACATAGTTCCTTGAACAAAGTTGATACTTAGTAAATGCTTGATGAACTGTATTAATTGCTTGTTTAATTGACTTGTTCACTTAACTCAGGGAGCTCTCCTTCACTTGGAAAGATCAGATCGTCTTTTTAAGGAGTTACTCCCTTTTACTACAGGATTCAGTGTTCTTCCCACTGGCTTCCTCTACTATTTCTGGGGACAGAAAGAAAATCAAATTTCTGGCATCTCCTAGGAATCCTGGCTCAAAACCAAAAGGACAGTAAAAGCAGCCCAAACACTGACTCTATGGTCATGAGCTCATCTGCACAGGGAGACCTTTCAGGAGATTAAAATGCAGTTGAGAATACAGCTCAATTTAATTTTAGCCCATTAAAGCTGAGTAGAAACAGGGAAATCATTTGCTATTTCTCCTCTGCACTAAATGGCTGACCTGAGTGATACTCAGATGATAGGCACAGATGCTAGAACTGAAGCAACAAGGAGAATAACCAGGAAAACAAACCAACCTGGATGACAGATAGATACCTGAGTGTTCTAAACCAAAGTGGTATAGGCCATGGAATACCTTGCTATTGACAATTGGTCCAAGTGCCAACATACTGGAGATGGATCAAGGACCAGCATTCATCTGAAAAAGCAATAAATAAAGCAGAATCCATTATCAGCATCTCCAAATGTGTACCCACCAAGGACATGAGAATTGCATTGCACTAGGATAAGATGGATAAGGAGTTACTTGCAGTCTTCCTCTGAAAAGAGATTATGCAGTGGTTTATAAAAAAAAAAAAAAAAGAACACCATGTTGCTTCAGGTGACAGCATAGAATAGAAAATGGGAGTCATTTCTCTGTTATTTTAAAAATTTATTAATTTTGTCAGTTATTACTCAAATGGTGGGTTTGTGTTTTTCCAAGGCATATCTTCTTGTGCCAGTACCACACTGAACAGACACTTCATTTTGCAGAATGCCACAGAAAGAAACGAATTACATTGAAATGCAAATATCAAAAAGCTTTAAAAACAACAACAACCTAACGAGTACATAGACTTCAGGTAAAGAATCCTTGACCTAGAGAGTGCCATAGGCCATGGAAGGAAATGGAGCCTAGAGAAGAAGGGGATTCGTCCTTATATCTTTACCCTAGTCTGGCTCAATCTGGGGTTAATTCTGTTTTCTAATTTATTAGTCCTTTATTGGGCAGCACACCAGAACTGATGGAATGGAAGCTTCTTTTGTTGTATATTACTACTAATAGACCTAGCTTTGTCTCAGTATGAATACATCTTTATATTCTCCCTGAGTCACCCAAAATATGTCCTTTTGGGTGCTGATTTGTGATATCATTGGTATTAGGAATTCCCAGAGAATAAATTCCATTTAAAAACATTCATTTAACTATATTAAATTTTAAATATAAGATCTCTGTTCAATTACTAAATGAAATGAAAAGCTCTCTGAAGAAATGAACTACATCAATATTGATATCCTAGCAATAACTGAAATTAAAAGGCAAAGGGATACAGCTAATGGAAGGATGGGTCATAAACTCTACTTAGAGGGAAAAATAATCAGTCTTGAAAGCACTGAGAAATTGCTTCATAAGATATCTCTAGAAAGGAAAAATTCCTCCCAAAGTGAGAAAAGTGATAGCATTAACACTCCCAAAATGTGATTGAACTAACATCTGACACCAGCAAAGATGGTGGAATAAAAAGAAACAGGATAGACCAAATCTCCCTTATAACAGTCTGATAAAGACAAAGGAAGAATGTTCCAAATAGAGAATATTCAGAAAACATAAGGAGAAATGGCAATGGGTAAGTTTTCTAGTCCATGTCAATATAATGATTTAGCCAGAGGCCTAGACTGAATGGGGATAAAGTATAGCCAAGATAGTGTCTGTAGAGTCTTCCAGCCCCACTTCTGGGTTGGGGTCTGTGATCTATCTATCTATCTACCTATCTATATCTATATCCATCTATCTATCTATCTATCTATATATATAATGTATGTATATATCTATATCTATAGATATATGTAAATATATATCTATAGATATAGATATAGATATATATGTCACAGGAAGAAGAACAAGTGACCCTGGAGCAGAGCATCAGACCAAGCCTGAAATGAAGCTGGGATATGTAGCTGGATAACCAGGGTTGGGTGCACCAACCAGGGATAGGCGTATAACTCTGTTGCTTTAACACTGAAGCAGAATTCTACTGGGCCAAAGTGTGTGCACAATTATATAGTT